>CM050167.1:128948599-129548599 GCA_027410445.1 Discoglossus pictus | reverse complement strand
GTCTTTCACATTCAACAAAAAAATAAGTTATTCTATTCCCATATTGACCACTCACCTTCATTCCATAAGGTTGCCAGGGTCAACTTGCGGGATCTGCCCAGCATTTTCCAAAAGGGTCTGATGAAGGGAATTTGGTCCTTAAAATAAGGGTCTGACTAAGAGAATCCACTGCTCTAAGAGAGAGAAATGTGGCAGTGTGGGAGAGACAGTGTTGGAGGCAAAGGATAAAAGCCCCTCTGTTTGAGTCTCTGGGAGGGGTCTGTCCTTTCAGCTGGCTGGAGGTGGGAGGTATTATTGAGGATGTTAAACTGTTAATGGGATCTCAATTCACTGGAAAAGCCTTTTGTCTTTTCACCCCCCACCAGCTGTAAAGAATGAACAGTCCCCACCCCACACTTCATATCTCCATCTCTGCCTGATATTATTTCTCTAGAATATATTTGCAGAGCTGGCTCTATAATACAGTTACAATGCAGGGAGAATAGCTAATGCTTCATTAGAGACAATACAGGGAGAAGCACTGCTGATCTATACAATGCAGAGAGTAGAGAATAACCTCAAATATAGACACAATGCAAGCGCTTCAATAAAGGTAAAGCATAGAGAGAAAAGCCAAAATAAATAACACATATAAACTTTTATTACTTATCCAACAGTGAGTAATATCTAGAGTCTGAATGGATATATAAGAAGGAAAAGTAGGGTTGCTGTAATAGCATTGTACCACACTTCAATCACAAAGGCCATTCTTTAATGGACCACTTACCAGTGTTACACCACTAACACCTTGCCAGCTGGAGATAACACTTTCCACCAGATACACTAAGTCTACAGGGACTGCCATGCAGGGCACAGGTGTCTGCAGTGTATACAGTATTTCATTTGGGGAAATTTGCTCTCAGACGCACATTATGTTATATATATATATATATATATATATATATATATATATATATATATATATATATATCTTTTGTTCATATTTTCATTGCTATATTATTGTTACAGTTCTGTACATAAGTTAAGTTCAGACAAAGATAAATACAAATTAACATATGCAAAGCAAGGAGTGCCCTGTCTTTGAGCTAGGAACCCAATGTCGTGGTGAATTCCCAAAGTACTTAGGATAGAAACTCGCAGACTTGATATCATTAGTATAGTCCCTTATATATATAAAATGTGTATATTTCAGTGTAAACTCCAAAATATATACTGTGTATTTTTTTAGGACTTTCAGGACAGCAACATTCCAGTCTCTGCAAAGTGATATAAAGTGTGATACATGCACTTCAAGGAGGGAGTAATAAAGACCATCAATGTATATGTATATAAGCAAGGAAACAGGCTGGATGATTTGTTGTACATCATATATCTTGTATTGTAAACTTTGTTCATCTCTATAATTTATTGGCATATATAACTACTCCCAAAATCTGTGCAGAGCTTTGTAATTTAATGCAAATTACAATAATTGTGTCTTGACTTGACTGTATGACATTATCTGTTATCTCTGTATGACATTATCTGTTATCTCTGTTCCAATATCATTTTCTGTCTTGTACTCTCTTAGCCAATGTATCTCCCTTTCTTGCTAGTTGTTGTCTCCCATTCTCTCTCTTATCTGTATCTGTGTGTCTTACTCCCTAGGGCAAGTTGTCACCTTTTACATTTCTTAATCTGCACTAAAGGCCTAATTGTCCTAAAGCAGTGGGGGGTAAGGAGGGCTGGAAAAGTCCCTACATGCACCTGCATGTTTTGCACAATAAAGTGTTTGTCTAATATTAAGTTGTGTACCTATTTTGTATATGGAGTTTTGCAGTGACACTAAATGCAGAACTTCACAGTTTAGTTAGAACAACACAAAGGAGGCACCACAAGTGCGATAAACAGGGCTGTCATTGGAATATATATGCAACTCTAGGACTCTTCTTTATGACACCCTATAAAACTGTACCCATAGTATCCCCATGAATTTAACATTTACAATTTATTATAAAAAAAATGACAGGGTGCAAGTGAATATTAATTAAGTAATAAGCAGTTGCTGAGGATTTGTTTTAAAATAAGACTCCTGAGGTACGAGGAGATGTGTAGAAACAGAAGTTTCTATCTCCCAGCTGGTAATGTGGCATTGACAAATGCCAGAGCATTAATTAATGGAGTACTCATTAGTTTACAAAGACCCTGTTGAGAGTGAATTTGAAAGTTTTCAATCTTGTTAGGTGCTTTAGGGAAAGCACTTTGTATGCTGATTTTAAGCTCAATAACAGGGCCCTCAATGCTTTTGCAATTTGTTATAATTGTTTTTTACTTGCATTTACCCTGTACATTGCTATGAAATATTTTGGCGCGTGTCAAAGGATAATAATAAGCTGCAAAAAGGAGGATTAGTAATGAAAATAAAATCCTGCCTTAAGGAATGGTTGCAATAAAGGTGAAACATTTTGAATTTGTGTTTCTAAATGTTTTATTATTCGGTGGTATAAGCAGGAAGAACAAACTCTGATGGTATACAAACAAAATAATAAGATATGTTTTAACTTGACTTATTTCACAGCTTGGTTATATTGGGCTATTACAACTGCTACCTGAAGGAATGGAGGTCTCAGTTAATAAGGGGAGAGGGGCAGAAATTATTTTTTTGTAGAATCTAATCTGATTATCCTAGAGGTGATCTGGCTACCTCTTATAGTTGGCATTTTTATTGACCACCACACAGTCATGTACCTTGTTGCAAATTATTTTGCTATGGGGTCTTCCATTCCCAAGTGACTATTAAATGTTAAATGTCTTTGGTTCTGTTATTTTTTAACTGTTTTTTTAAACTGGAGAGATAAATTCACACTTTGGTGAAAAGGCTAATTTAGAAAATGAAGATGTCTCGGATCACATGTGAAACTTCTCACCTTAGCAAAGATAGCTCATTAACTTCTTTTACACGCCTCTCATTTATTGAATATTTGAAGCCCTGACACTTTTGTTCTTTATATGGTGACTAGAATATGTGGCAAACGTTTTCTGCTGGCAACCATCCTACCGACTTGCACAAAGGAAAGCTGGACAGCCTAAAAAGCAAAAAAATAATGTTCTGCAAATATCTCATTATAGTTTTGTACCATAGTCTCCGGGAGTTAAATGATAAATGAAACATTAAAATATTCACAAGCACAGAAGAAAGATCCACACAATTATCGAAATAGAGTGTGCAGAAAACCTCATGGACTCTTATAAATGATAAGCTGAACCAATGCGCCTCCTCTGCAAAACTGTTTTATTTTTTACTCCCCCTCAGAATATTTTCTAAGCGCTAATTGCTCCATACGCTAATCAGGTGAACCGCCTCTGTATCCAATTTTAGGATACAATCTGGCTCACCATAACAAAAGAGGACAGCGATTGCTCTCGTCTCCACTGATGTTATTATTTCAATATTCTAAAACTATGCAAAAATAAATTAGAGAGTTTAATAACTCTTGCAAGATATAGATATTATCAAGCTGTTAATATGGTTATAAACAGAAGTAGTTAAGTAAAAGGAGAAATAAATAAGGTTTATGAGTAATATGTTATTTACTTACTATACACATTTTTTACAGTATTAGACTTAATATTTTGTTTTGCTACGTGATATATCTGACATGAAAAGCAGAAGAAAAACATAAATATGGTTTTGAGAAATCTTATTCATTTACAAATTAAAATGTTTATAACCATAGATTTGTTTTTTTTTTAGAATTAAGAAAAAGGGAAAAAAGAAAAAAAAAGAGAAAAGAATTGCAGTAAAAGGATATAGTAAGAGCAAAATTTTATCTTATAAAAAATAATAATATTTATACTGTATTGCATTTCCAGCACTGGTGTTGTTTGTTTATTTGTATTCTCTTTTTTAATATTAAAACTATTAAAATATATATATATATATATTCACAAGCACTTTAAAAAAAAGTCTAGAAAACGATAATAATAATAATAGAAAAGAAAAATAATAACCAATAATTTACATAACAATATAGTCTCAAGTTTGCTCCACATTTAAATAGCTGAGATTAGTGGATACCACCAATTTGCAGAATCAGGTCTGGATATCCACAATTCAATTTATGAACAAATCAGACTGGCTCAAGCTTTGGATTCACAAATACAATCAAGAGCAGTTAGACCCGTTTCCAAATCTGATCATGTTTTTTTATGCAACTGCATGTGGCTGTAAGTGGTTAAACTCTGTGGCATAGTGTACCCTACCCTAAAATGCTTTAATTATACTTTGAATTATGGTTTTAGCCAGATAAGGGATGGATAACTCAAGAGCTACCAACTGGGCAGGTTTTATAGTTACACCTACAAGGACGAAAGTGGATTAATTATTAAGATTGAGCCACTGGGATATCCTTAAAACCTAACTTGAGGAATGGATTTGTCTACCTGATCTAGATCTATGGGATCTGCAATTGCAGACGTGATATGGAGAGAGTAAAATGTAATGAATCATTTAGAACAGTATTGTTCAACAGCCATTCCTAGAACTGGTGCAGGTCCCTGAGACCTTTTTTGCTGGTCCCATGGAACAAAGAGGGAAGAGGAGAGCCTAACACTTTAACATACAACTCACATTAGTCACTGTAATAGATAGATTATTGAGTAATTTACAACTGCATTTAGTATGTATTCTATTCAAAGTAGTACAAAACAAGGTGAAAATGTGTCTGTCACATGTAGAATCACACTGCTAAAAACGTTCTGCATCTCACAGACAGTTCCCCACAGGCACTGAGAGGTAACCAGCTGGTCCTCAGATTAAAAAAACTGTGAGTCACCACTCATGACTTGTTATATGTCATAAATAGGATATTAATTTTGTCTTCCAACTTTTGAATTCTTATCTTTTGAATTATCTGCATTGTATATCTTTCACAAGTGTTTTTCCAATTTTTCATATGGTTACATTTAAATCTTAAATAAGAAAGTAGTTTAAATAATTGAATAGTGGATTTGATTTAGTATAAGACAGTTCCATGAAATCCTTTAGCCGAAAGTATTTTTACGCAAGACATTGTGCTGGGAAGCTAACTGGTGAGGTATTGTACAAAGAATATCGGCCACTTATACTGTATCTTTGTATACATTGATGTCCACAATGAAATGTTACTTTTCAAACAGGCCAGAACAGGCTCTAAAGAGATTTGGAACAAAGGGAAAAAGTTGAACCGTCTGGTTTCATATATGTTAGGTTCATATCATGCCAGTTAATGTATAAAGACTTGTTAACAATTACAATTGTGTTACCAAAGCTTTGTTCCTCCAAATCTGAAGGAAACTAAAAAGTTCACTATCTATCCCTTTTATGCATCTGTTGATAAAGTGGTTAGAACTTATTTTGCTTGCCAGAGTAAGGGCTAAATCACTTTGCTGTGGATAAATGCATTGATTTTTCCATCCACAATCCTACAATGAAGTATATGATTGGAATGTAATACATACTATTGATAAGTGTACCTACAACCCATTAGTTCTCAACTGCTAGTCCTAGGGCCAGTGGTGGTCCCTGAGACCTTATCTACCAGACAGAGTATAAAGCTTTAATCAAACCACTACAGTAAGTCACAGTTAGATAAATCAATGATTAATATATCTGCAGTTAATGTTAAAATTGGCTACAGATGTTAATATACTGTATCACATGTAGCATGTTAAAAGGTTCTGGATCTCAAAGTTGTTTCCCATGAGCATTGGAAGATAACCAGCCAGCCCTGAGATGAAAAATGTTGAGAGGCATAGACAATATGGTGGTAAACAAATCATGGCCTTTAAAACATATAACTTAGTTTAGTATAGTTAAAGTCAAATTAAATCACTTATATACGTGTGTAAGTCATTACAATATAAATTAAAATAAGTTTGCTTCTAGGGAGGAAAGCTATGGCAAGGCTGGACAAGCTAGTAAAAAGTAAAGATATTACATTATCAACAATGCTCATAGTTAGAACTATGGTATTCCCAGTAGTAATATACAGATGTGAGAGCTGGACTAAAGAAGGCTGAGCACTGTAGAATTGATGCCTTCGAATTGTGGTGTTGGAGAAAACTGCTTGGACTGCAAGAAGATCCAATAAATCATTACTTTAGGAAATGATTCTTACTTTAGGAAATTACTTTAGGAAATGTTCACTGGAAGGTATGATCATGAGGCTGAAGCTCAAATATGTTGGCCATATTATGAGAAGATAAGATTAGCTAGAGAAGACTCTGATGCTGGGAAAGATAGAAGGCACACAAAGAATGGGTGGCAGAGACAGAGATGGATAGATGAGGCCATTGAAGCAATGGACATAAGCTTGATGGAGTTTAGAGGGGCAGTGGCTGACAGACGTGCCTGGCATGCTGAGGTGCATGGGGTCATGGAGAGTCGGACATAACCGCCAGACTAAACAACAACAACTTTTTTATTTACTTCTGTTCCCTCTAGGGGTAGCTATGTTGGCACTTTTCCTTCCAGGTACCTCACAGAGCTGGACATTGTGTACAATGGTGGACAATAAGGTGTAAAATTCCATATTGCAATTCCTAGTGCAAGAAGTTGCACCACAATGCTGCAAATCGAATAGGAAATTCTGTGTGAAAAAGATGCAATATGGAGTTTCACAGCTAGCAGCCTGTGCACCCTACAGGGTGACAACCTCTGAAGGCCACGAGAAGCAGGGCCACAATTAGGTTTCCTTTCCCTTGTATGTGTTCCCTGTGTTTCCTGTTTTGTATGTGCTGTGGATTTGGATTTGAACATGATAAAATAAAATCATTGAATTGTCATATATTATAAGGTTGCATATTATTCAAAAAAGTGTTTAGTCATAGGGAGAAGTCCAAAGGCTTTGTGCAATAACTGGACAAGATCGGAATTTACACCACACACTGTCGATTCAACCATAGCTCTACAGAAATGTAATGCCCCTCTCACACATAATTACACCAATGTATTAAGGATCCCTTCAGGATACTGCCGAGGCATCAATATTTATTTTTTACATAGATTTAAAAATTATATGTGCAGGAAGAACGGCAACTCCATTGACTGTAATAAGGCAGAGGTGAGTGTAAGTTAGGAGGAAGAAGCATGCATATATTGAGCAACATGTTTGAGTGTGAGTGACATTTGGCATTTTGCTGTATGATGGGAAATGTTAGGATGCCTACAGACAAAAATGTAGATCCAAGATAAAGTGGCACCGCAAATTTCCCAGTAATTGGAGATGTGAAAAATTGATCCTGAAGTTAGGTATTGTAAAATGATTTATAAAAGACCACTCTCTCCATGTCTCTTTATCTGGTGCTATCCGTTAACTTCTACAGTGGAATTTTACTGTTCATATCATTAGATGCTGAAAAAGCATTTGGTAGAATAGGGTGGGGGTATATTAGTTTTATTGGAGATGGGTTTCAAATTGTTTGGATCCCTTGCGATCGGAGCCCTTTACTCTAACCCATCAGCCTCAGTAATTGGAGCAGGCTTTAGATAGAAGAGTTCGACAATGGTAACGGAACTCGACAGGGCTGTCCCCTCTCCCCCACCCTATTTATTCTACTGTTGGAACCTTTAGCCTTAGCTACTAAAAACGATGAAGCAGTGAAGGGTTTATGGGTGGGAGAGAGGGAACACAAAATTACCATATTTGCAGATGAAGTGACGTGGTGTTGTCATTGGAAGAACCACTGACAACTTTACCACATTTATTAGATTTAATAGAGCAATATAGTAAAGTCTCTAATTATAAATTAAATGCTCAGAAATCAGAGATCTTGAGCATAAACGTATTAAACTCACTTAAATTCAAATTGAAGAAAATGTTTCTCTTTGATTGGGAGGCAAGTTTGTTTAAACATCTGGGCACTATTTTTGATAAAAACATAAAAAATATGATCAAAGCGAATTGTGAGACAACTCAGGAGACAATAAAAATTATTATAACAAGTTGGGAAACATTAAAAATGTCCTTTTTAAGGAAAAATTGCCAGTGTTAAGATGACGGTTTTGCTGATCATCAGTTATTTGATGAGATGTATCCCGATGGAACTTCCTAGACAATTTATATCAAAATTACAAAATAGGATCGATTCACTCAAGAAAACATGTTAGAATAAAAAGGATTGAGATGTCTAGGAAATTTTCTAAAGGTGGAATTGCATATCCACTTCTTTATCTTTATCAAAAGGCTTCATTGTTTGCTCAAGCTCTTAAATGGCTAGAGGCTGGCGATAGCTTGGCTTGGTGTGTTGAATAAGGATTTAAAAGCTTTAATTTTTATAAACAGTTTTGAGACTACATTTATTAACAAAGAGGCATACGTTGTAAAGAAACTATTTTAATTTTGCAAAAAAAATAATAATAAATATAATCTTCTTCCATTTTTAAGCACGGCTGCTCCAATTGCAACTGTGTCTAAATTCGATAATATTTCGGGGAAGAACTACTGGACAAATTATGGCTTTCAACACCTGAGTATTTTTTTTTTTATTATAGGCAAAATGGCTTGTACTCAGCAAATAGAAAATAAATATGGGGTTAAACCATTCAACTGGCTGACATATGCTCAATTAAGAAGCTTCTTAGAATCATTAAGAAAGGTAGGTAAAGTAAACACCAATCTGAATAAATTTGAAGTATTTCTCCTTAGTGGAGAATTTTCTCATATGACCTCTAAAATGTTACATTTTTTACGAATTCAGATAGAGACAAAACTAGTAATACCAAAAGAGAGAAAAAGATCCTTTTTTAGGGCACACCTGGGAAATCCAATTCTCAGAAAAAGAGAATGAACTAAATGTTAAAACTTAACTTTTAATAGTAATAATAATAAAATCCACTTAAAATACATAAACGTAGGTAGCAGAGAGTAAATTATATAAAGTTTACTGGGAAAAATGCCACTGTTGTGGAAAATGCCACTATGAGGTAGACCATATAAAGTGCAATGTGCTAGTATAAGCACTGATAAAGTGGCTAGTATATAAGAAATAAGGTGCTATAAAGTGCTACTAGTGATAAGGTGCCAAGTGCTATGACACAAATAAGAAATATGTGTAAGTGAAACAAGTGTATCACTTGAATATGGTTTGCCTATAAGGTGCACTATAAGTCAGTATTAACAGCTATATGCTGAACAGAAACCAGTAAACCAAATGATAAATGTGGCAAGGGGTAAAAGATAGGAGTGAAAGATATTGAGAAATAAATGCCCCCAGAGTACTGATATCATCTTAGGTAATGTACTCAATATCTGTGTATCTCAAATACCCAAGTATCCAAATAACAGCGTTGCCTTCAGAATATACCCATAACCAGTAGCTACTGCCTTCCAAATCCACTAAACTATTGCTGAAATAGCTTAACTAATGCAGTGGTGAAGGGGCTTTATGCTATGGGCCTGAAACTGAAAACGCTGCCTCTCTGCTAGTCACGCCGTGGTCTAGACGCAAGGTAATGACGTCATAGACTCGTGACGGCGTTCCTACGTGCACCCGACGCACGTTTCTGGAATTTCATCAGGGGTGAAACGTGCGTCGGGTGCACGTAGGAACGCCGTAGCGAGTCTATGATGTCATTACCTTGCGTCTAGACCACGGCGTGACTAGCAGAGAGTCAGCGTTTTCAGTTTCAGGCCCATAGCATAAAGCCCCTTCACCACTGCATTAGTTAGGCTATTTCAGCAATAGTTTAGTGGATTTGGAAGGCAGTAGCTACTGGTTATGGGTATATTCTGAAGGCAACGCTGTTATTTGGATACTTGGGTATTTGAGATACACAGATATTGAGTACATTACCTAAGATGATATCAGTACTCTGGGGGCATTTATTTCTCAATATCTTTCACTCCTATCTTTTACCCCTTGCCACATTTATCATTTGGTTTACTGGTTTCTGTTCAGCATATAGCTGTTAATACTGACTTATAGTGCACCTTATAGGCAAACCATATTCAAGTGATACACTTGTTTCACTTACACATATTTCTTATTTGTGTCATAGCACTTGGCACCTTATCACTAGTAGCACTTTATAGCACCTTATTTCTTATATACTAGCCACTTTATCAGTGACTATACTAGCACATTGCACTTTATATGGTCTACCTCATAGTGGCATTTTCCACAACAGTGGCATTTTTCCCAGTAAACTTTATATAATTTACTCTCTGCTACCTACGTTTATGTATTTTAAGTGGATTTTATTATTATTACTATTAAAAGTTAAGTTTTAACATTTAGTTCATTCTCTTTTTCTGAGAATTGGATTTCCCAGGTGTGCCCTAAAAAAGGATCTTTTTCTCTCTTTTGGTATTACTTATCCCTACTATCCTTAGGAGCACCCTGTTATCATCCATTTGAATTTGGTACTTATCAATTATACCTGAGCCACCGTCCCTTTACTATTTATTAGAGACAAAACTAACTAAAAATATGCAGAAGATCAATTTAACCCAAAAAGTATGGGATCAGGCTTTAAAAAATTCTAACAAGGTGATTAAAAAAGGGAGATCTACTTTAAAGTAATAAATAGATGGCACATAGTGCCGATTAACATATACAATTTTTCCCATAAGAGCGAGGCCAAACTATGCTGGAGAGGTTGTGGGCTCCAGGGTAATTATCTTCACATTTGGCGGACTTGTCCCCTAATGATAACGCTCTGGGAAAAATGTTTTGATTCTATTTCAATCACTCTCAAGGTAGTTATCCCTCCTGCAGACAGCACCAGTCTATTAAATATGTTTTTTAAGAACTATAAGTATGAAGAAATAGCTTATATGATACAATTGTTTACAATAATGATTGTCGCTAAATGGAGACAAGTTATCACTCCAAGTTGGAATTACATTTTAGATAGTATGGACCGAGGTCGGGAGCTCGAGAGATATCTCCAGGAGTCCTAAATAAGAACAGTAAAAAAAAGGCTGATCTGGGACGCTAGAACCTAACAATTTCATCAGTTAATTAAAGGTTTGCTTCATGGAACAACCCAGTATATATGATCTAATGAGACAAGTTGGTTGTATGTATGAATGTTGGATGTGTGTTTATGTTTGTATTATGTATTAGTATATATAAGATATTTATCAAGTGTTGACAAATGTTTTTTAATGAATTAACTGTAAATTGAAGTAAATGATGTCACACAAATGATTTGAAAATGTTTATATTTTGAAATAAAAGACTTAAAAAAAAACAAAAAAAAACTTTTACAGTGGAGTTGAAAAACCTGTTCCATTGCATTCTTGGAAACATATAAAGTACAGCAACAAGCTTATTCCATTTTATTCAAATCTTAGCCTATTTTAAAATGAACTTCTCATGTTCTGAAGGCTCTCTGAAAGCAGCTTACGTATGCCTAAACAGACCTGTACTAAGTGCGTTTAAGGCAACAGGTGGTGCATTTGAAGCCTCATTTGCATGTCACTATCCAAAATCCTTAGTGGAAATTTGAGCGTTGTTCTGTGGGAAAAAGAACTGGTTTCCTAACCTGCTTGAGAGTTGTAGGCGTACTCAGGATGTTTTTCTTCCAATACTTTTTCTTAACACATCCAAATCCATGCTTTCATATTGATCCTAAATTCCAGCAGTTTAAAACAGCAGGAAGTAGAATAGCTTTACACCCCATTGACCGCTCTTTACTGCTCATGGCATCCCTTCGTAATAGGGCTCTGTCTGTAAATCCTTGTGAAGTAGGCTGGGATAAGAGTCATAGAGTAAGCAATTAATCACTTGTATGACAGACCACAGGCACTCTGTAGGATAAGGTACAATCCTGCTGTGTGTTCGGTTTGTACTTTTCCCAGTGTTTGCTTCCCTGTATAACATGGCGGCCTGGGGACACAAAATGGTTGACAACAGAATGGAAAGAGCTTACATTCCGGTCAATGAGCCAAAAACAAAGAACTCATGCAGTGGGGCAAATATATCCTGCCTAGGTAGACAATGGCTGGAACTTATGTCTATCAGTAGTGGAACAGTCTGCATCATTGAGCTCTAATGGATAAAGCCGGCTTTTGGAGTATTCAACCATTTCCTAGCTGCGTATTCCCTAGCTCCTAATAAAATCTGACTGTCTCCACACGATTCTGTTTGGCTCCTGACTTTTATATAAATGTGTAAATTCCTGCTTTAGAGTGTGTTGAAGATGATGTACTTTTCAATAAAATCAAGCTTAGGGTAATAATATAGTGTCAGAAAGCAAGAATAACTTTCCAGAATGGATTAAAGGTTACTTAAAATATATAAAAATGATGTCAGATGGCAGATTTCTTGATTTAGATCACTGGGTGTTTTTGGTTACCCTCCTCAGCAAATGCTCTTGGTGCTGATGTTTCTTTATTCTGTCAGTGGAGAACTTTATTGTATCATCTCATTTTATGACTGCAATTAAATTAATTGGCATTGCTAGGTTTATTAACCTTTATGGCAAATGGTGGAGGTAAAATGAACTCACAATCTACTCAAAAGTTCTTGGTCACCTTTATTATATGAAGCTATGAATAGACAAATGATCACACCTGACGTGCCAGAAGCAGATGTGTTTAGTATATTCAGCCCAGTGGTGAAGCTAGTGCATGGAGGGCCTGGTGCAAAAAAAAAATGTGCACCTCAGGAGGGGGTGTTCAAAATGTTCCTTTGCCTCCAGCATCGACTCATATATATATATATATATATATATATATATATATATATATATATATATATATATATATATGTGTGTGTGTGTATTTTCTGTTGTGTAGTGTAGCGGCCCCCTCACCCTGGCCCAGCTTGGGTGCCTTCCACCACACTAGCCCCAATCCCTCTTCCCCATAGACAATGTTGCCCGAAAGGGGAGTTTGAGGGTTCTGGAGCTGTACTGCAGGCAGAGGAACTTTTCTTGGGTAGGAGGTAAGGGAAGGAGGGTAGCTATTTAAAGGGGTCCCGGGTGGTAGCAGCAATGGGAAAGGTTCTTGGATAGGGGTGCTGTTATGGGAAGGGGTCTTAGAGCACATTTTGTTTTACACCCCCTCTGGGGCGCGAGGGGCACATTTTGTTTTGCACCGTGACCCTCCAATCTCTAGCTCCGCCACTGATCAGCACAACGCTCTCCACTGGCTGGACACTTCCTGGGTAATGGTGGTTTCCCTTGGCAACAAGCTTTTGTTATGGGGGCAGCCTGTAAATGCAAATTACCATGTACTCATGCCTTCACCAGGCACTGTGTAACACCAGTCTGTGCTTTTTTGAATTTGTTTAAAAAAAGTTTTAATTGCTAATGATCTCATTTGTATATTCCACCAATTAGTTCAGTATTTCTCCAGACCTGAAAAGGAAGAAAGAAAAGCTCCCTCTTTTTGAAAGCTTGTCTCTTAGTATAGATTGTTAATCAAATAAAAAAGTACTACTGTATATAGCAATACACAATTTTTTTGCATCTGCATCATTGGACTAAAACAGCTAGATAAAGAGATATCCATCTTAGGGCCTCATTCAAATGCGATTTGGCCAATTGAATAGGGCTCTATATAAGCACAGCACGTATTTGTTTTACAGAAGTTTTTAGTGAAGACTTTCACTAACTAAAAACTTCTGTAAAAAAATATGCTATGTGCTTATATAGAGCCCTATTCAATTGACCAAATCGCATTTGAATGAGGCCCTTATTCCGCTAGAACGGTTATTGCCAGTCGAACTTGGTCATATGCTATATTTATGTTCTGGGAATTGTCTGGCACTGATACATTATTATTGGCCCTGTTCTTGTTCATTGTTTACCATACAAATCTTGGACTGCTTAGATAGGGTTCACATTAATAATGATTGAGTACTGGCCAACCTAATATACATTAGTTGGTATTGTATGGGTACTGCATCTATCAAATAACCAATGGAGAGGAAGTCTTCTATTTAGAGTATGCTTTTTTTAATGAACTAGTCTTGGTAGAGAGAAAATATATACTGTTATATGCAATATTTGCTATGGTAGGACTTTGTTTTGTTTGTTACCTGGGGATGTGAACTTATTGTTAGTTGCACTGGCATTCAAACGATCACTAAGTTCAAGTATGTATCAAATGTATCTTTATTATTATCCTTTATTTTTTATCACTCAAAATATTTATTTAACCTCGGTTTAAGCAGGTGTCTCTGCATCAAAAATGTATTTAGCATTATTATTATTATTGTTATTATTATGCTTTATTTGTAACACAAGTTTTTTTAATGCATTGCAAAAGAATAGAGATCCCTGTCTTTGAGCTTAAAATCTAACGTACATTGTGGTTTCCCCTAAACACCTTACAAAATTTAAATTTACCAATTTACAATCTAAAGGGTTCTCCCAAAATAACAATAATTACAGATGTGGACATAAAATGTTTGGGGGGGAAAGTCTGCGTTTTTGAAGACTCTGTTTATGGGTAAATTAACCCATTTTGTGTTAATTATATAATTTCATCAGAACTGAATCTTGAGGGGGTGTATGGAAGAGGCAAACAAGAGCTATTGTAAAGATAACCCATCCCCCCTCCTCCTTATTGGCCCAGAAGCAGACTCCTTGCTTCAGGAAATGCAACCATATCTTTCCAAGAATGTAAATGCCCTCTCACACACACAACTTCCACCTTTGTTACACGGATTCTCCCTGTGCCCATCAGAGCCATCAACTTGTATTCTAATTAAAAACTAGCTGTATGAATGTTTTCCTGTTTAACTATGCTCTTAATTATACTCAAAGATTTCCATATCCTTGTGGCAGTCTTTCAGTAGAACTGAATATATATTTTATCTGTATACAAGGTCCTTCTCGGGATGACTAACCAGTTTTGGGATATAAGCAAATGTCAGCCTCTATTTGAGCAAAATGAAATATAATATATAGAAATAAAGGCTAATTATTTTCTTACTTTTAATAATATTTGCTATTTATCAAGTCAGGTTCTTACAAAGATTATGCTGTTAATATGAGACTGCCGTGGTCATTTGAATTTCCATTACTGAAATAACAAAGTATAAATAACAAAGGATATTGGGTACAGCTTGAGATTCTAAAATAAACTACAGAACTTTTCATATTCAAAATATCTGATCTTAAAACAAACCATGCTTCATAACATCCTTTAAGTGTAATCTCATTTAACACACAGTAAATAGCTCCTTTCCATTGATCCTGCTGCCTAACCAGACCACCATCAACCAGTGCCCTCTCTTTTATCTCTACAACCCTCACCATCCATTTAGTCTCTATGCTCTCTCGGGAACAGGGCCCAAACCCTCCTTTATGGATTCTTTAGCTTTGTTTTTTCTTTTGAATTCACTTTTCCCTCTGTATGTCTCCTCCCAATATAATTCTGCACCAATTAAGACATTGTTTATTGACGAGAAAGGGAGCTTTCAAAGCCACAAATATGTTTATTCAAGTGTATACTGAATTAAATGCCATGCTATACTTGAGTTTTTATTTACATACACTTTTTCTTTCTTTTTAGTATATAATTTTAGTTTATTAGCAATTGATAACATCACTTGTTTCCTGGGTGAATTCGAAAGGCCGGCTTAAATGTGGTAAAATTCAGTGTTAAGTTTACTGTAGCAAAAGGCAAATTTGTAATAATATTCCATTGATAAAGTACTCGATTTAGATATTCTTTAGAAAGTCTGCCATGTCCCTTAAAATGACATGGAAAATAAATTCTTATTTTCATATATTTAAGAGAATATAGTTTAAACATTACCATAGTTGCATTCTGTATGAAAAGGTATTAAGTAAAACTTGTTTAAAATGAATTCAAACTAACAGGATATGCACCAATTCTATGCACTTCTGCAGATTTCATTGGCAGGCAAGTAAGATTCACACAAATATATCACTGCTCATTGGCTGAGAGGGGCAAGCCCTCAGATCAGTTAAACATTTGAATATTTTTTTTCTGCTTTGAGAGCATTGTTTGAAAAAACAACAACACATAATTGAGTGGTACATTATCAAATACCCTCATTCATATGTAATAAAGAAAGAAAATGTGTTCAGTGTCCATTTAGACTAATTAACTGCTATTTGACTGCTAAGCAATTAAATAGATCCAGCCAGCTACAGACAATGTACTACAGTATTTAAAGGAAATTAATGCATTGTAGGTTTTCCAATTTACATTTGGACCTAGCATTGTAACTTCTATCATATGTGTTCTCTCTACCCCTATTTCCAGGGATTTAAAATAGATCTGTCCAGGAGGCTGTCCTAGATTGTTATTTGAAAAAATAATTGCTTGCAATAGCCACTGCAGGGAAGTAGGCAGACAAAGGCTGCTATCAAGAGAATAAATGAAGAGTCCTATAAAAACAGTTCACTCGGGCAGGTCATCTTTCATCCCCTAGACCAGGGGTAAGCAATTTTGGTCCTGGAGAGCCAAACACAAGGCTAGATTTGAGGATTTCCTTTCTGTGCACAGGTGAGTCAACCAGGATGATTAAAGAAGCGATAGTCTTGTCTGTATGCAGCAGGGATATCTTCAAATCCTGACCTATGTGTGGCTTTCCAGGACCAAAATTGCCTACCCATGCCCTAGACATAGGGAGCAGAGAGATGGAGATCTACTGAATTCCAAAAGACTAGTAAGATTTAGGGTATGTCCCCCTTACAGGTCCACTTTGAGGGCATAGGGTTCACTTTTGGGAGTGGTTGGTTGTTGTTGTTTTTTTTGTTGTTGTTTTTTTCCCTTACAGGTTTGATGTGAATCATCATATGTATGATTTTGGGGAATTTGTTAACTTTCATTCACATTTTTTTTCACAAAGTAAATAAATTGTATTCCCTTGCTTAAAAAGCACTTCTGGCACAAATATAAGTTATTTATTTTTGAGACTGATGTACCATATATCATTTTTTGAATTGTTCACTGGGCGTGCTACCACCTATAGGTCCTTTTGATATTAGGGGCAATGAACCTCAGTGCTATTTTTTTTAAGTTTTTTATTTGCGACATCATTTATTAATAGATTGTCCTATGCCTTATTTGTAAATATTTTTGTGTGTGAATTCCAAAACTCTAAACATCAAATAAAAATGTATATCTATTGTGGGATCTATCACGTCGTGCATGCCCAAGAAAATCGCCAGCACGGACAGCTGCAGTGCTAGCAAGTAGCCGCTAGATGGTGCCATCAGGTTTCAGCGAAGGCCTATAATTATTCCTCCCTCCAATGCGCTGCAACTCAACGTCTCTGAATCGACAGCGAGGCCATCGCTAGGTTCAGGCGGGCACTTGGCCCTCAAGGGCCTCGGGCGAGCTTCTCATAGCTCAAGGCCTCTTCTGTCGGGACAGCTTATATGTAATGTGCAGTAGTATTCCGAAAATCGTCAGTGCCATCTAGCGGTTGGCGGGGGCACTGCTGCTGCCAATATTTTTCGTAGGGGAAGAGGGAAAGGTCCCTGATTTTTTGTTAACCAGTAATTTAATAAATACATTTAATATTTAATGAGCACTACAGTGGTCCTTTTTATTATTCGCACGCTGCTCTATAAACACATATATAATCCGGGTAGAGGCGCACTCCTGGAATATCTTTCTTCTGGAAAATAACTAGGGGAAATGAAGAAAGAAAGGGCAGGAATGTTCACTTAAAGGGTCAGTGTAAGAACTTTTCATGTTTTTTTTTGTGCCGTACAATTGTTTCCAACTCTCTGTGACCTCATGGACCATAACACACCAGGACATCTTTATGTCCATGGTCATGCTGATCCACTTGGTAGCAGTGGCAGAGATACTGGAGTGGGTTGCTGGTCCTTCTCCAGTGGGCAACAGCATACAGCTCTTGGTATTCCTAGGTGATCTCCCATCCAAGTACTGCCCAGGCCCAACCCTGCTCGGCTTCAGGGGGATGTAACCTCTTGGTTCTCAGACTTGGAATCAAATCTAGGTCGCAGTGATGAAAGCACTGAATCCTAACCACTGGACCACCAGGGAGTGCACCATTAATTACCATTACAAACACAAGTGGAAACAACAGAAAAGCACACCTTTAGCCAGCAAAATATAATTACAACAGTTAACCTCCTTAATGGCTGCTTCTCTATCCCCTCCCAGCCCCCTCATTGTCCTGAGCACTGCTGAAAAGAAAACAAACATTTAAACTAAGATAAAATTAATTGGGCAGAGTGGGTAATCTGAAGCATGCTCTGTACTACAAGGGAGGGGCCTACAGCTACAAACCCATAACCTGCTTTATCTCCAACGTTTGTCACCACTGATGGATAACCAAAAAGACACCTGCTATAATCATTCATAAACAGAGTATTCAAACATGCTGATTTTCAAAAAAAAAAAAATAGGTTCATGTTTATGGGTTATACAGCTACTAATGTTCATTTGTTTCATATTTCACACGCAAATGGATTTTTTGTCTTGGGCTCTAACAGCAAGTGCTTCCATCTCAAATTCCATCTCCCATTAAAAACTTTCTATTATTTGCATTAGACATTTTCCTCTACAGTAAATACATTTCCAAGGTACTTAATATTGGTTTTGAGGCTCCTTCTAAGCTAAAGTGAAGCTCAATTTGCTAATTTTAATCTGCAATAGTTAGACTTTTTTTTTTTCTAATGTAAAGATTGTTTATTGAAGAATACATTTATTTAGCTCCAAAAAGACCTATTATAGGATAATAAACATACATACTGGAGAAAGCACAATGCACACTTGATCCTAAACTCAAAGACAGAGCTCTCCGCAATGTGTCAATTATTTTTGCCTTGTACTTAACCCATGTACAGCACTACGGGATATGTTGTTGCATGACAAATAAAGATAATAATATTGTTATTATTAATACTGCTGGGGCATATCTCTTATGGAGCAGAGAGTGAGAGAGTAGATCATAGTGTCCCTTGACACATACTGTATTGATTACCATAGTTACATAGTAATTGAGGTTAAAAAATAGTCCATTAAGTTTTTTTTTACTTGACCCAGTATTTACAGATTTAACAGAAAAAAGATTAGCAACACAAAAAAGACAATTAGAAGACACACAATATCATATTAAATCAGATAATGATGTGCCTTCCCTCCAATGGGATTTACATAAAATTGAGGAATGGGCATCTGAATGGCAGATGAGATTTAATACAAATAAATGTAAAGTTATGCATCTGGGAAGGAAAAATAGCCATGCAATTTATAATCGTAATGGAGCAAATATAGGGGTATCAGATATTGAAAGGGATTTGGGAGTACTTGTGGACAACCACCTAGGTAACAGTGCTCAATGCCAAGCAGCAGTTGCAAAGGCAAATAAAATATTAGCATGTATTAAGAAGGGTATAGAAGCAAGGGAAGCAAATATAATTCTGCCACTATACAAAGCCATAGTATGCCCTCATTTGGAATATGGAGTACAATTTTGGGCACCACTTCAAAAAAAGGACATTTTAGAGCTGGAAAAAATACAGAGAAGGGCAACAAATCTAATAAGAGGAATGGAGGGGCTATGTTATGAAGAAAGACTAACCAAATTAAGCATATTTCCTCTTGAAAAAAGGCCTCTAAGAGGAGATATGATTACCTTATATAAATACATTCAGGGTCAGTATAAAAGATTTGTCAAGGGAGCTTTTTGTGCCAAGAGGTTTTCAACTGACAAGAGGACATCCTTTGAGGTTAGAAGTAAAAAGATTCCACCTTAAATAAAGAAAAGGGTTCTTCACAGTAAGGGTGGTTAATCTGTGGAATTCTCTACCAGAGGAGGTGGTGACAGCGGATTTGATAGATAACTTTGAAAGGGGACTGGATTTATTTCTAATTTAGAAGGGAATTCAGGGTTATCCTGGATAATTAGAGAGAGAAGGAGAGTATTGATCCAGGGAGGAATCCGATCGCCAGTATCTGAGGTCAGGAAGGAATATTTTTTTTCCCTTGGAGACGACTGGCTAAGTTTCACTTGTTTTTTTTTTCAGATCACAAATTGCAGATCAGAGGAGATCTTAAAAGGTTGAACTTGATGGGCTGAAAGTCTTTTTTCAACCTTAATTACTATGGGCCTCATTCTATTAGCGGCCGCAGCCGTTGCGGGGCCGCAAGGACCGGCCACAAGCTATTCGGCTATTCTATTCCCTTACGGCCGGGGATTCCGGCAGGCTTGCGGCCGGTGCCTTGCTATCTCTTGCGGCCGCTCGCGCCAGAGGAAAGCCTTTGATCTAAAACGGCCGCAAGAGTTTCGGCCGTAAGAAATTCCTATTTGCAATTCAATTGCTCCGGGAAACCTCTCTGCAAGGCTAAAAGCGAGCCGCTGCTTAC
The DNA here is from genome assembly GCA_027410445.1 of Discoglossus pictus. Lineage (NCBI taxonomy): Eukaryota > Metazoa > Chordata > Amphibia > Anura > Alytidae > Discoglossus > Discoglossus pictus. The sequence continues at coordinate 129,528,302 of CM050167.1, read as the reverse complement.
TTGCAGGAAAGAGGTCCCGCTAGCACCAATTAAGCACATAAAATAGCTCAAATAAAGCCATCCTGCACTTTGAGAAGACTATAAAGGGATTTTAGGTGTTAGAAAAAATAGCACATAATTATCCTATACTCAAATCCGTAAAATATTTTATTTTTAATATCCGTAAAATATCCATGTAAAAAGTCCAGAGTGCTTGGAGCACCTCAGACATGCCCACGCCGCAGCCGGAAAATAAACAGTTAATTTGAACTCGGGTTTGGGCTGATGTGCAAGCTTGAGAGGGGGTTACTTTTAATCCTCATGCCCCCCAATATGATCCCTAGCATTTACAGAGCTGTACAGTGCAGGCTTGAATTTATTTTTGCGTTTTTAGATTTCTGAGATTACGGCCGGTTCCAAGATATGCGGCCGGCCGTAAGAGGAGATCCTTGCGGGGCCGTATAATAGAATCGCGAGTTAACAGAACCCCCGCAAGGAATCGCAGCCTTACGGACGATTTACGGCCCGTAATAGAATGAGGCCCTATGCAACTATGTAACTATATTAGAAATGAGAAAATATGGATTTTTGAGCTAAAAACTAAATTCCAGTCTAAATGGTCAGAGCTCTCTACATGATGCATCTCAGGATTAAAATCTGTTAAAATGTCACTAGATTAATACAGTTTAATTTTGATATTCTTATTAAGGAGATTCAAATCTTTTGAAAAGCTTTTAACATTAATTGGGTTGGTCAACAAGCCTCTGTTAAGATGGTAGTTTCACCAACAGTTATCAGATAAATATGCAATAGGAAAAAAACTTTAGCATGTCTTCACAAAACTGTGTAAGTGACAATAACAAAATCCTGAAAACGAAGTGACATGATTACTAATGTACAGGCTTTTATAGCAATGCTGTTACATACTATAATTTGCAGTGATACAAGCGTGCAAGCTAATTGGCAGTCATTAGAAAATGCAGTTGTTGCACCCATTACCTTAAGGGATTTGCTTAGGCTTCAAAAGACACTTCAGGCACCCTTAATTACTGTTCAAACATTTCTGAGTTTGTGGGATAAAGCAATTAAATAGGACCTTTCTTCTAACTTTTCTTTCCATACCTCACTGATCTTCAAGCCTTTACAAAATTCATGTTTCCTATTAGTAGGAATTCAACATTTTATTTTTCTAGATAGAGATTATATTTACATTTACATCTAATATTTTTTTAAATATATCCATGCAACCCCTGCAAAGCATAGCAGTCATGCAGCCAATAACTAAACAATGCTTTCTATTAAAAGACCAGACCACTGTACAATGAAAAAATATATATAAACTTTTGACTTTATTGTGTCTTACTTTATTTTTTATTTAAATTGTATTATTTTATTCATAATTTTTTTTTCATATTCATTTTTTTTATTTCCCTGTATTTTTTTATTTTCATGTAGTTTTTTTTGTAATTCTTTTTATTTTATTATTTAACTTATTTAATTGGTGGTGTTCATAGGGGGTTTAAAGGGGTCCATAAGGATCCCTATAGTAGTAGTTAGGGTGCCATGGGGGTTGGCAGGGATCCCTTTTTTAGGGAGGCAGGTTTATGTACCACATGGGAGTCCACAGGGACACCCATGGTAATAGTATACTATACAATGTTGGTCAGTAAGGTAGATTGATCAGCTTAACCTCATTACAAAAACTTCAAAATGTATATGCAAAATGTTTGAAGCTGGAAACAAAACATTGACAAACCCTAATACAAGATACTTTATTACAGATTGTAGGACCTCAAAATGCTTTAAAACAAATACATTTACAACGCACAGAATATGCGATGAAACAAACCAAAGATACTTGGAAAAAGCTAATAAAGCTGACATGATGTTAGCCAATTAATTAGAGAAGCAAACAGTTAAAGGGATATATAAGTGAGCTGGATTATGAATGCATCTGATAGAGGAGAATTAGTAGTGTATGAAAACATTTTTTTTTTTTGCATGAAAATACCCCCAAATAAACATTAATTAGCTTACCTTGAAGTTAGGAAAATGTCCTATGTTTTTTGGCAGTTGCAATTGATCGTGTACGCCCCTAGAAAATGCCACCTGAATAAGCATAACATTAAAATTCAGAACCAGGCTAATACATTGTATCATTCTTCACCCCAGTGGCTTCTGGCACGTGCTCAGTACAAGAGCTGCAACAGTTCCTTCATGTGCTCTGTACCAAAAAGGTCAAAATATGTATCCTGTGTGTACAAAGCTTATGTAAGCATCCTGTGGGTGTGAACAGCTGGATTTTACTTTTGTGCAAATAACTTTGTAAGTAAACTGAACTTTTCTATATAACACATGTTTCCATACACTACTAATTCTCCTCTATCAGATGCATTCATAATCCAGCTCACTTAAATATCCCTTTAAACATGAAATAAGAACCACTTGAGATGGGAAAATTAAGCTTCTATTAGATCAAGATGAAACAGAACAAACTTTCAGAGAATATTATACTATATAATCATTCACCTGATCTCATTGATTAACCTTCTTTACAGCAATCAAAACGTGATTACTCTGAAAAGGCTAAGCTTACACATCTATCTCTATCACAGAACCAGTCATTAATAACTTCTTTTACAATAGAAGAACTTACTGAAGTTCTAAAATCTTTCAAATCTGCAAAGACATCAGGCCGTGATGGCTTTATCAACTCCTGTTTTAAACCTATTGCAAGTATACTTAGTCCTTGCATTCTTCGTTTTATCAATGCTCTTCTAGATGACAAGACAATTCCATCAGAAATGTGTGCTGCACACATAATTTGTATTCACAAAGAAGGATGAGACCTGCCTAAAGAGAAAACTACAAAACTATATGATTTCTGAACACAGATCTTAAGATTTTTGCTAAATTGATGACTGATACACAGCTTATTTACCCACATCAAGTAGGTTTTGCACCCACAAGATAAAAACAATATAAGATGTAACATCAATCTTGATTGACTCTCCAATTATCGAAAGGAACCTACAATTTTCCTTTCTCTTGATGCTTAAAAGGATTTTGACAGAATGTTCTGGCTCTTTTTAATTGAGACCTTATTGGCTCAAGGCTTCACAGACAAGTTTATTTGGTTGCTCCAACATGTCTATGGATGTCTGGCAGCTTACGTCTACCGAGTACAAATAGAAGCACATTTCAAATACGTAATGGAACTAGACAGGGTGGCCCATTGTCACCCCTTCTTTTTACATTATCTCTTGAACCTTTGGTTAATCATATTGTGATTGGGGGAATCCTCTCTGTCATTTCTCAGGTTGAATATGTTATAGAAGAGTATTTTCATTTTGTCAAACTAGTTTGTATGGCAATTTATAACTTGGCTCTCTTGCATACTATAGTACATGTGCTTTTCCATTTTATAACATATTTTATTCAATGTGTAATTAAATTAAATCATAATCCTACTTACCTGTCTTTTATATTCTATTATGGGAGTAGCTATCCAAGTATTTGCAGTCCTCCCTTGAGGCTCTATGGTACATGTTTTAAATGCAATGCGTTGCTGATAATGATGATGGACAAGCTACCAACCCTTCTTGGAGACTGGTAGAGCTAGAAGCATGTTCTGTTTAAAGTCTGTGAAAAAAAAATTGCTTTAACATAACAATTAAAACGACTGGATTTCAGGTCTCACGTTTCATGCAATAAAAGAAAACTTTTCATGCTCTTTTTAATGCTTGATAGAAAATGATGGACTATTGCTTCAATTGTAAGGTGTAGCCCATCATACTTCAAATATTTTTAACTTCTGTGTAGACCACCTGCAAATGGGTTAATTATTTAATTCAGTTAAATCTGGGTTATTAGTTATAATCTGTTACAGGATCTGTAATACCTGTATATTTACCTATTTGGCCTTGCAGCCAAATCCTGAACTAATGAAAGTGCTGTTGAACCCTTCAAACAATAGAGGTCAGAGGGCTTTTTAATATATTTCCCTAAGCTGCAGGGGGCCAATTAACATTTCTTTCTAAGCAGCAGTGAGTAGCCCTCTGGCCAGCACACTATTGTTTCAGTCTATAGTAAGGACTGTACATTACCTTGTGTTTTAATGCTAGGAAGGGATCTCATGTTCATATGCTGAAGTGGCCAAAAAAGGCCAGTGTAAGCGCTAATCTTGTTAAATCGATTTAGTTCACCATTAACTAACATTAAATATGCCTGTAGAAACAGCAGCAAACCAGAATTTTAGCCAGAAAATGTAGTTTCAAAACACAGTTTACTTCATTATTGGCTACTGCTGTACCCCTCCCTCTTATTCATTGTCCTGAGTATTATGGAAAAGAAGGACAAACATTTAAACAGAGATAAAGTCAACTATTCAGATTTAGAAACCTTTAGTATGCTCACTTTAGAGTTGCAGGGGATTATGGGATTGTAGCTGTAGTTCCTTGTCATATAGAGTGCTTTTCATGTTAAACCTATTTTTTAGTTCACCAGTAATTAACATTACAAATACATGTGGAAACAGTAGCAATTCAAATCTTTAGCTAGAAAATATAATTTAAAAAAATGCATTTACCTCATTAATGGTAGTTGCTGTACCCTTTCCTCCTTATTTGCTTTGCTGCTGGAAAAATAAATGTAATAGAATGCTAAAGTGGCTTAACAAAGAGCGTCAAGGGTCATGAAGAAGCAAAACGTAAAGGGTGAGTGCAGGAGGCGTGAACAATGAGGCAAGGAGGAGAGGTGTATATTGATGTGGCAAAGGGGTAACAACCTGGGTATTTGTGGTCAGTCCCCCCTCCATCATCTAGCTTGATGTGTGGCTGGGTAACTATGTCCATTTAGGCCTGCTTACAAGGCCAAAAACTAATGATTTAGTAACTACATTTCTTAAAGGCTTCACGTGTTTTGGTTTTGTGCTCAGGAATGTAGCGGGTGTAACAGTTGATTTTTAGAGGCCGAGGAAGTCAATTCGAAAAAAGAATGACCAGTAGTGAAATCGGTTGAGACCTCGTCTACAGAGAAGGAAACAAATTAAGTGAATGTAGGTTGTAAAGGTAAGATGTTGACTTGATATGGATAGAAGCAGATTAAGATAATTCTTATTTTAGAGTGATTTGTGGAGATAGAGAAGGATGGAGACAAGACAAGTAAGGTCATTTGTGGGGTAATAGGTTATTGAGACTGGAGAAAGGCTTGTCTTGGTGGAGAGTGCAGGTGTCCGCTGTGAACTTGAGATCCTGTTTGGTAAAATAGAGTGATTGAGATAGAGGGTCTGTGAAATGGTTAATTCCCTTGGCAGTAGGAAGCCATAAAAGGCTAAGATGACTGCTGCTCAAATAGTTAAAAAGATTTTAGGTTCGAATGGGTTGATAGAAAGAAAGAAAATTTGGAGTGGACGATTTTGCAAAAACTTTAAGAAACAGCTTGGTAGGCAAGAAAATTTATATATATAAATATATATATATATATATATATATATATATACGTTTATATATATATATATATATATATATATATATATATATATATATATATATATATATATATATATACCTTTAGATTGTAGACCTGCGGGTTTCAATCCTGCAAGGTGCTTTAGGGAAAGCACTATGGACACCGGATTCCAAGCTCAAAGACAGGGACCTCCATTCATTGCAATGTGTGAATCTTGAACTTGGTATTGCTTGTAACTTAACTTATGTATAGCGCAATGGAATATATTGACGCCTTACAAATAAATGATAATAATTATATATATATATATATATATATATATATATATATATAAAATACGTATTGCTTCAGACTTGATAAAGAGGTCAAACCTCTTGAAAGCTTGTCAATATAAATAAGGCCTTTGCCCAATACAAAAGTTATCACAATATGCAATATTCATTATTAATCTATACATATATATATATATATATATATATATATATATATGAAAAATGAGGTAGCCGTGAATGTCCAGTAATCCAGATGAATAATCAGAGTATTGCAGTATATAGTGATACCTTTTTTATTGGACAAACATATTCATAGGTTTCATGACGAGCTTTCGAGAGCGTTCCTCTCTTTGTCGAGTCAGAGTCAATACTGATTATAGAATCACAAATACAGCAAAAAAATTCCAGGATTAACAAATAATGTTCTGATCAGCCAGCCGTGCAAGTGTGTGGGGGTGCAGACCAGAGTAAGTAAATTGGGGTCGTAAATAGTTTTACATCTAAGGAACCATAGGGCTGTAACCAAACTCAGGATGAAGGCAGAGAACAAAAAGTCAAAAAAATAAAAAATAAAAAATAAATCAATAAACACACATATATATTTCCAAGCATGAATGTTGGAGGTTATAAGAAATTTTGATAATGAGATAAGAATTCAATGTCGATATTAAGTCCTGACTTATTACTGTTGAAGAACATAATCATTTTAATTTCAAATGTCTTTCTTTCCTTAGTGTTTTTAAAAAAAACTTTGAGTATTTTGATTTTGAGATTTTTCATGGAGTGGTTATTCTGGGTGAAATGGTGTCCAACTGGAGTACAGTAAGTCTCCTCATTGTGCTTATTGATGGAATGTCTGTGTAGATTCATCCTCATATGTAATTTCTGGCTGGTTTCTCCAATGTAGCAGCCTCTCTCACATGCAGTACATTGTATCATGTAGACTACATTGGATGACGTACAAGAATATGATCCTCTGATGTTATAGGTCTTCTTGTTGTGCGTGGCTGTGTCCTCTTTGCAGATGTGTTGACACAATTTACACCGATTTTTATTGCAAGGTTTTGTGCCGTTTTCTATGTTAAGCTCTTCATTGGCCAATCTACTGTTCACCAATGTTTGTCTGAGATTTGGTGGCTGCCTAAATGCAAGAATGGGGGGTTTGGGGAATATATGTTTTAATTCAGGGTCCTCTGTTAGCAGTGGTTGTAGATCCTTAAATATTTTGCGGATTCCTTCTAGATCCGGATGGTATGTGGTTACCAGAGGTGTACGTGAGGTTGTTTCTTTAGTTTTGTATTGCAGCAGGTGTTCCCGGGGTGTTTTAATGGCAGAGTTTACTTTCTGTGTTATGACATTAGGTTTGTAGCCCTTTCTCCTGAAGGAGTCAGACAGGGTTTTTAAATGTTTATCGCGGTCCTCATTGTTAGAACATATGCGGTGGTATCGGATGGCTTGACTATAGATAATCGCTTTTTTAGTATGTGTGGGATGGAAGCTTGAGCTGTGGAGATAACTGCATCTGTCTGTAGGTTTCCTGTATACCGATGAGTTAAGTTTACCATTGGTGATGGATATGGTGGTGTCCAGAAAGTTAACCTGTTCTGCAGAGTAATCTATTTTAAATTTAATAGATGGGTGGAAGGTATTAAAGGCAGTGTGGAAGTCTCTCAGCTTTTTTTCTCCCTCTGTCCATATGATGAACAGGCCATCTATATAACGGTGGTATCTGTACGGTTTGTGGATATATGTGGACAGGAATCGCTGTTCAAGGTCAGCCATAAATAGATTGGCATATTGTGAGAGAGAGAGAGAGAGACAGAGAGAGAGAGATTAATAATTACTAGCTAACTAAAGTGAGGCAGCCATGAGTGTCCAGTCATTTACAGTGCATTGCAAAAGTATTCACCTATTTTGTTACATTAAAGCGTTAAGTTCAATGTTTAGTTAATCTGAATTTTATGTGATGGATCAGAACACAACAGTCTAAAATAAAAAAATATATACATAAAACAATTTTTAAGAAATAGTAAACAGAAAATTGTGCGTATGTATTCACCCCCTTTGTTATGAAGCCCATAAAAGGCTCTGGTGCAACCAATTACCTTCAGAAGTCGCATAATTAGTTAAATGGTGTCCACCTGTGTGCAATCTAAGTGTCACATGATCTGTCATTACATATACACACATTTTTTGAAAGGCCCCAGAGGCTGCAACACAAGAGGCACCACTAACCAAACACTGAAATGAAGACCAAGGAACTCTCCAAACAAGTAAGGGACAATGTTGTTGAGAAGTACAAGTCAGGGTTAGGTTATAAAAAAATATCCAAATCTTTGATGATCCCCAGGAGCACCATCAAATCTATCATAAAAAAATTGAAAGAACATGGTACAACATCAAACCTGCCAAGAGACGTCCGTTTACCAAAACTCATGGACCGAGCAAGGAGGGCATTAATCAGAGAGGCAGCACAGAGACCTAAGGTAACCCTGGAGGAGCTGTAGAGTTCCACAGCAGAGACTGGAGTATCTGTACATAGGACGACAATAAGCCGTACGCACCATAGTGTTGGGTTTTAGTGCAGAGTGGCCAAAAGAAAGCCATTACTTCCATCAAAAAAAAAACGGCACGTTTTAAGTTTGTGAAAAGGCATGTGGGAGACTCCCAAAATGTATGGAGGAAGGTGCTCTGGTCTGATGAGACGAAAATGTAACTTTTCGGCCATCAAAGAAAATGCTATGTCTGGCACAAACCCAACACATCACATCACCCAAAGAACATCATCCCCACAGTGAAAAATGTTGGTGGCAGCATCATGCTGTGGGGATGTTTTTCAGCAGCCGGGACTGGGAAACTGGTCAGAGTTGAGGGAAAGATGGATGGTGCTAAATACAGGGATATTCTTGAGCAAAACCTGTACCACCTTATGCGTGATTTGAGGCTAGGATGGAGGTTCACCTTCCAGCAGGACAATGACCCCAAACACACTGCTAAAGCAACACTTGAGTGTTTAAAGGGGAAACATGTATGTGTTGGAATGGTCTAGTCAAAGCCCAGACCTCAATCCAATAGAAAATCTGTGGTTCACAAGCGCAAACCATCCAACTTGAAGGAGCTGGAGCAGTTTTGCAAGGAGAAATGGGCAAAAATCCCAGTGCTAAGATGTGGCAAGCTCATAGAGACCAAAGTGACTTGGAGCTCTGATGGCCACATAAGGTGGCTCTACAAAGTGTTGACATTAGGGGTTATTTTGTCCTATTTGTTGTTTGCTTCACAATAAAAAAAAAAAATCTTCATATTTGTGGGCATGTTCTGTAAATTAAATGATGCAAATCCTAAAAATATCCATGTTAATTCCGGGTTGTGAATACTTTTGCAAGGCACTGTAGATGTATAATCAGAGCTATTTTTATTGCAAGGTTTGGTACCGTATTCTTTATTGGTTTGTTCATTGGCCAATCTTCTGTTCACCAATATCTGTCTCTGAATTGTCTAAATGCAAGGATGGGAGATTTCCGAAATATATATTTTAATTATATGTCCTCTGTTAGCAGTGGCTATGAATCCTTAAATATTTTACGTATTTCTTCTAGATTCGGCTGGTATGTTGTTACCAGTGTTGTATGTGAAGTTGTTTCCTTATTTTTGAACTGTAACAGGTGTTCCTGGGGTATTTTGATGGCAGAGGTTACTTTTTGTATGACAACACTGGGTTTGTAACCTTTTTCCTGAAGGAGTTAGACAGTGTTTTTAAGTGTTGGTGACTTGACTATGAATAATCGCATGGTTGGTATGGGAGGGATGGAAACTAGAGTTGTGGAGGTAACAGAATGTGTCTGTAGGTTTCCTATAAACAGTTGAGTGAAGTTTGCCATTTGTGATGGAAATGGTAGTGTCTAGAAAGTTCAACAGTTCAGAAAGAGTAATCCATTTTAAGTTTAATAGATGGGTGGAAGGTATTGAAAGAATTGTGGAAGTCTCTGAGGTTTTATTTCTCCTTCTGTCCATATGATGAACAGATATTCTATGTAATGGTTGTATCTGTAAGGTTTGCAGACACATGTGGACAGGAATCTCTGTTCTTGGTCGGCCATTAGCATATTGGGGTGCCATTTGTGTACCTATTATTTGTAGGTTGAAAGTGAAGTTGTTGTGGGTCAGGACATATTCCAGTATTTTGGCAATTGTATGAGGGTTATTTTTCTGGTTCTAAATGTGTGTTGAGAGAAAATTCATGCATGCCTCCGTGCCATCTTTGTGTGGGATGTTGCTGTAAAGAGATTCAACTTGACTCGTAGTGTGTTAGCAGGTAGGTCCTCAATCTGACTTAGTTTATTAAGAAAGTCAGTGGTGTCTTGTATATAGCTGCTAGTGTTTTAAGGATGTTGTCAAAAAGGCCAGATAACTGTTCAGTTAGTGGGTCCATACCTATAACAACTAGTTTCCCTGGGTTGCCTGGTTTGTGGATCTTTAGCAGCATGTAGTTGTATTATTGGTAGGTATAAGCTGCTCAAATTCTTGCTGCACATTCTTGGGGAATGTTTGGATGAGTGTCCTTAGTTGGATGGTAAATTATTCTGTAGGATCCTGGTTCAATTTCTTGCAGTGGATACTGTCTGTCAGTTGTCTGTTTCCTACTTGTATGGAGTTCTGAGTGTTTAAAATAACAACTGCGCCACCTTTGCCTTTGTGTCATTGATATATATATATATATATATATATATATATATATATATATATATATATCAATGTTACACACTACTGTACACTCTGTCAGTGGCATAGTAAGGGAGGGGTGCGGGGGGCAGTCCGCCTCGAACTAAACCTCCTTGGGGGCGGCACAAGCTGTGGAGAGAACGCCGGTCAGTTGCTGCTGAGGATGCCCCTGTGCGCATGCCGTGTGTGTGTGTCTGTGTGAGCGTGTGTGTCTGAGTGTGTGTAAGTGTGTGTGTGTGTCTGTGTGAGCGTGTGTGTCTGAGTGTGTGTAAGTGTGTGTGTGTCTCACTGGTATTCAGGTGGTCCACTAAGACTGTCAACAGTTTGTAGGAGATCCTTCAAAAAAACTTTGGGAACCTCTTTAAGTTATACATATTAAATGACCATTGTAATGCCTTAATAACATGAGTTGGATATTTAAATTAGGCATTGATCATTGATATACTTTATACTCAATTATTTAAATAGCAGTTTTCAATATTAAACTTACTGTCAAAGATTAAACTCAGCTGCTGCTGGTATCCATCACATATATAGTTGTCGTACTTACGAAAATGTTGGTCACACAATGTTAAAAGTTAAAGCATTCGCAATGAGCGCCAAAGGTGCTCATTGCAGGCCTTGTGATGAGCGCAAAAGACGTGCTCATTGCAAGGCCTGTACGTGACTGGCTTGAAGGGCCTGCAATGAGCGCCGAAGGCGCTCATTGTGGGGCTTGCGATGAGTGCCGAAGCAGCTTATCACAAGGCCTGTACGTGACTGGCTTGACAGGCCTGCAATGAGCCACGAAGGCACTCATCGTGAGGCCTGTACGTGACTGGCTTGAGGGGGGAGAGGCTCAAAACCGCTGAAGAGTTACAGGCTTCAAAAAATTGCAGATTTAATGGCCGCCATTTTTTTTTTTTTAAAACCTTCGGAAGACTCCCAAATGATGCAATTTAATAAAAAAAATTAATTACAAATCACACACAGCACAGGGGGAGAGACAGGGAGCCTGTAAGTGAGGTTGCAAGCTAATTTTATATTAAATTGGTGTTTTTGGGAAGTCTGAAAACGGCTAAGAGAGGAAAGAAATGGAGGCCGTAAAGCCATCATTATTTTTCAAGCCTGTAAATCGGAAACACATTTCGGGCTTGGGGAAAATTAACAATTTCCCAAGCACGAAAATTGTTTCACACTCGTAAATGCAAACAGGAGAACAGAGGAGACAGAGGGGGGAGAGGGTGGAAAGAGACACAGGGGAGGGAGTGGAGTGGAACGAGACACAGGGGAGGGAGTGGGGGTAGAGACACAGGGGTGAGAGAGGGAGCAAAGAGAAACGAGAGGGAGAGAGGGGGGGAGAGGCTCGCAGTGGGCACCTAGGGGCTTGCGATGAGCGCCGAAGGAGCTCATTGTGAGGCCCGGAAGTTGTGGGCTGTCCGACACCTTCAATGAGCGGCCCGTAAAGTAGAGGGGGGCAGAACTTCGCATTGTGTGGCAAACAGCATTGCCAGGCTTCAATTTTTATTGCCGTAATTTTTAAAGGGCAAGTCGCTAGTTTAATCTAAGGTTAATAGAGTGAGGTGGCTTTGTCTAGTAGGCAGCAGCTAAACTTCAGGCACAATCTGTACCACCAACACAATGATCTCCATTTGCTGTAGACGTGTGCAAGCTTTACCTTGGCAACAAACATTTGCTGTTTGAGCAGTCTACCAGTGATTGAATATTCTCTTATCATATGTAATTGTTCTTAAAACTCTTTAGACCAGTCTGTCAGCCAACACCCACCTCCCCTTAATGACCTTAGCAAGGTGGAGACAAACATTTAGCTGGAAGCTGATACTTTATTCATTGTAATTTCATTTAATATTGAATATTGCTATTATAAATTATTAAATAGTATTACTGGGTAATAACATAGTTAGCTCTTCTTAATCATTTAAGGTCATGAAATCTCTAAATGTCATTCAAAAGAATGTTACAGGTAATGCACCTCTATATAGTAAACAAGGTAACCACAGATCTTAATGTAGCTTTCTTGAACTTCATAAGGCCCATGTCTGGATTCATTGATGTTTCATGTTTCTTTGGAAGGAAGTAAATACTGCATGGGTTATAAATTGAAATCAGGTAGATCTTGCTGTGCCTTTGGAGATCAACTGCGTCTCACTCTATTTTATCTCTTTTAGAGTTAAATAAATTGCAGCCCTAGATTAAATAGAATAAACATATCAGTTATTAAATAAAGAAACAAACAAATTCCTGGTGTATGACTTTAGTTTAAGTTCACAACTACTTAAATATGCTTTGCATTAGTGTATTGGTGTATTTACATTTAAAAGTTTAGGATTACAGTCACATGCAGATTTGCTGCTCTCATTATCTTCTTAGATGTCCAGGGGGTGATAGTAGATCTGCCCAGGAGGCTGTCCTATCGTTCTCTGCCTTGTAGTAACCACTGCAAGCAGACAGGTATGTAAGAAAGGTTAGGGGGCTTTCCTCTCCCCCTGCATGTTGTGTGGTTGTATGGGTAGTGTTACGATCTGCTTTCTTCTTGTTGGGCGTGATAAGGCTGTTATGGCCAAAACTACCCAGCAGATTCATTAGGTTCTTTTATTTCCCTTCACCAAGACAGCTGATGTCTCTAAAATGTCCTTACTCAGATGCAGTATTTAGTAATATGAGCTCAGACTCAGCATTATAAAAAAATCAAGAACTGCTTTAATTGCGGTTGTAATTCATAACAATCTGAAAGGGGGGTGGGGGTAGGTGCTCAGAATGTGGGTGGGGGGTAGTAGATTAGTATAAAAAATAAAATAAAGCATTTGTTTCATACATTGTGACGTCAATATAATACTCTCTTGTCCAAATTTGTAACATTTAATTTTAAAAGTGAATAATAAAATTGAGTTTTAATATAGTATCAGTAAATTGGGATCTAGCGTGCTTTACTAGCGCCAGAGTGAGAAGTGCTGTATACCCCTCCCAGAAGAGACCATCAAGCAAATCCCTTTAACGAGACTGAAGTTAGAGCACGTTCTCAGCCCTGCCTGAGCAAGGCTTCCCTTTCTCAGATTCTCACAGTCAGGTCATCTAGTAGAGCAGAGGACAGCATGCAGGCTGGAGCACAGAACCTTATTAGGGCGCAGTTCTCAGCGTCCTGATGACGGAGCGCTGTTCTGCAGCGCGCAAAGGTCGGGGTGCCGGCGTAAATACATGTTTTACAGTGGAAATCCATATATTAATAATGTGTTTGTCTATTTACATAGTTTACATAGTAATTGAGGTTGAAAAAAGTTCCATCATGTTCAACCTTTTTAAACCTCCTCTTATCTTTGTAATTTGCAGGAAGGCAGACAGAAAAAAATTGCCAATTGCCAAAAGGGGAAAAAAATACAATTCCTTCCAGATTGATTGATTTGTATTTTACTAAGTAACCTGTACTTAAATAGCATTTACATTACTCATTGAATGTATTCATATTTCACCTCTTTTTAATGGTTTTATCTGTTATATTTATTGTGTAAATGTAGCGTGGTGTATTTTATTTTATGTATGAAATTTTTTTATGATGTGTTATAATACATACATTTTTAATTTAAATATTTCCTATAAAAGGTGAAATTTGGATCATACATCATGTGTATATGTGTATAGCAAGTACATGGTTTTATAATACCTAAGCTAAGTGTGAAGTAATTAATATATGCTAAGCAGAAAAGAAATACTAATTAAAGAAAAAATGTGACAGAAAATTTGACTTTCTTCTTATTACACAAAGCCCAAATATCACAGCTATAAAACCTATCCTAGAGAAATATCTGGCAATGGGTGCCCAAAATTGCTTGGAGCTGAGGAAGGGTCATTAACAGTTTCTACCAAATTGCTGTATGTTTTATTGTCATATTATTCATACTATTACATTTAATAAACACCCATGTGCAATTTTCCCTCAATAAAGTATTTGTTTCCCTGGTGTGATATAATTGTCAATCTTAGTAAAATGGGTTATTGCCATAAATGTACAATACACATTATATTGTCAATCAGCAAATATATGAGGGACACAAGAATGGTTTTGCTTGAAGCAAGGGAGATTCAGGGTTTTAAATTATAGTATTACTGTTATTTGCCCTAATATTGCATTGGCAAGTGGCCCAACAGTCAAATACTTAAAAGAGCACCATTAAATGTATTAACTATTATATGTAATTATTCTTTACTAGGGGTAATTATTTGCTTATTTGAGTTTTTTGTTTGAACGTCTCCCTCAACATGATTGATTACATTTTCATTAGTCTTTTTGAAACCACTGCCAAGAAAAACAGCCTAATTTCAACTAAAGCACCATAAAAAATTCTCAACATTCAAACTCCCACCCCACACACAGATAGACTGAATTAAACATGCTTAATAAGTTCAATCAGAAAATATGCTTAATCAGAAAAAAATCAAAATCTTAAAGGACCTCATTTGGATGAAAAAATATAAATATTTAAAAAAAAAACTTTAAGCCAGAGAAAGAGCATGTTAGGCAAGGAAGAAGTCATAAATCTAGCCTTTAATTACATAAAATAATTATAGTATCTCTGCTGTGCCTTATAGGCATCTATGACATTTTGGTGTGAGATAGGTACATCTCTGCAAATGTATTTATTTATTTATTTATTTAACCTGAGTCTCTGCACCACACAATTTATTCAGCAAATTGTATTATTATTACTATGATTATTATTGTTATTGTTATACTTTATGTGTAATGCACAAACAGGGTAAAAACAATTTTAACACATTGCAAAAGAATGGAGGGTCTTTGATCTGTAAATCTAACGTACATAGTACTTTACCTAAAGCACCCAACACGTTTGAAAACCCGCAAACTTACAACCTAAAGGTAACATCTAGGCACATATTCATTCAGGTCCTGACTGGACAATAAATTACATATTTGTCTTTATTTCAACAATACATTTCACATGTTTTAGGGGCAATAATGCCTAAAGAACTTGAAAGAATAAGCTCTGATATATATATATATATATATATATATATATATATATATATATATATATATATACATACATTTGAAAATTCAAAAAGTTTCTTCACTTGGTTTTTAGTGCTCTGTTTGATGATGTAGAGGAGTGTTAATGAATTCAATGTCACTTGTTTTTTTGAATACTAGCGACTTGCCCGTCAAAAAATGACAGCAGTAGAATTGTAAGGCAGGTAATGCTGTTTGCCACACAAAGTACGTTTTTTGGTTGTGTGACCTTCGGCGCTCATTGCGAGCCTCTCGGTCGGTGTATTTTTGGTTTGGTGCTCATTGCAAGGTTTGCGCTGATTGCCATTTGGAGCTCATTGCGAGCCACTCCCCTGGTGTAGTTTTGCTCCTGTTAACACCGTTGGTGCTCCTTGTGAGGCGCGTGCTGAGCGCCTTTGGCGTTTAGTGTGATCCTGTTGTCTGTTTTTTTTTTTCTGTGTACATTCTTTTTAATTAATAAATTAATATACTTTACCTATTTGTAATTAATATATGCAGGAAGCAATATGCTGAAGACCTAACAATCCGTTTTGATGTTCCTGCAGCATACAATGTAGATTTGCAGTGTTGGTGATCTGAGATGTAAGTGACAACAATGTGTGTAGTGTGTAGTATAAATAGGCTGTGTGCGCGGGGGGAAACCGTTTGTTTAGCTGTGTAGTTCTGCATTTCGTAATGGTAATGTTATTAGTTTGCAGTTAGTGTTGTAAAATGGAGGCGATTGTGTATGTGTTACGCGGGTGTGGAGTATTTAGCGTCCTTTCTAATAGTGTATTTAGTAGCTTGTACGGCTCTGTGTAAAAGGCGTATGTGCTTGGCGGTGTTTTGCGTGCTTAGGGGGCGTGTAGTCCCTTTTTTGTTTTTTCCCGCAGCCATTTTTTCTCTCGCTTAGGGGATTTTCAAGTGCTGAAAGTCTTTAAATGTGATTTCATTTGGCGTGTAACCTCATTTCCAGATGTCCTAGGTGCCCCGTTTGCTGTGTGTGTATTTTTTTTAATTCTAGTTTGTATTTTGTGTGTTTTTCGTGTTTTTTGCTGTGCATGGTGAGGCCGTTAAGTTCGTACTTTTTGCGGCTTGTATTTTTTGGGGCTAAGTGGCGGTTTCCTTTTGTAAGTGTTACGGCCCGTCATTTTTTTATAGTAAATTGTTTCAAAGAGCTACGGGTCTTGCACTGTGAATTGTGTATTTGAAGTTTGTGTTGATGTGTAGTTCCGCGGGTTGTAGGTATGATATGCAAGTCATGCGGGTCGTAGGGATGAGCGCCTATGGCTTTGTGAGGGCCGCAGTTTTAACGTTGCATCACCAATGGATTTTGGCAAGGTCATGCTGCTGAGAACTATATATGTGATATTTTTAACCCCCATTGTGTTTACAAAAAATCAGCAAACCTCATCATTGTTACCTTAATAAGTACACTGACACTGTACATATAGCGTATGAAAGAAGTAAGTTCTCCCTTTTCTTTTCTTCCAAACCAGCTGTTAAGGTCTCGTACCGTTGAAAATGTTTTAGAATTTATTTTGAAATGTATGCACTTTTCATGTTAAATCTATATTTTAGATCACCTTTAAATAACATTAATCTTTAGCCAACAAGAATAATTTAAAAACATAGTGTACCTCATTAATGGCCACTGCTGTGCTCCTCTAAAAGGAAGTGTATGATCTCAACTGATTTCAAGTTGCGGCCACCAAGGGTAGAAAAGTTACTTGGCGGGTGAGCAGGTGAAGGGGTCATACAGGTATGACTCTACGCCAAAGCCCACTATTAACTATCCGTTGGTACCAGCTCCTTAATATGGGCATCAATGGACTGCTCCAGAAGTCCACATTGCAAAGATAGTCAGCTGTGAATCAAGTTATTCCAGGGTATACTATATGGTGGGAGACATGTTTCCCTCACCCTGGTATGGAGTGTAACCAGCAAACATAAATACCTACTGGGCATCATAGAATTCCATATTCCTCGTGGCGTAAACAGCTGCTTATGTTGTTAATCTATTACATATTTCACAGACAGGTGGTATTTTCCAAAAACTACACTAGTCTATTAACTTTTTGCACCGGAATCTGCAATCTTATATAATTAAACTTACACCAAGCTTCAGAGCAACAGGTCAGCAAAGAGTGAGGATGTAAAAACACAATTTGTACCACTGACAATACACACCATAACATTATTATAAACTGGCATGCTATTAAATAATAGAATACCTATCACTCCAAGTCATATGTGTAATAGAAGAGACAGGTAAAGTCAATAATTTGGCAGTTATTATCCTTTTAAGCTATGTATGTCCTAATTTCCTGGCTAGCCAGAAGAGCCATGTATTAAATTGTAGCAAGCTTCATTTAATTCAAGAGCCATATGATAGCATGATCCATGTTCTGAAAAAGAAAAGGACAAAAATCGCCTAAACTACTTAGGACAGGTAATATCCAGAAAATTCCTTAACTTTTATATTTTGCTTTAAATCTGGATACTCACTTGTAATGTGAATTGCACACAACCAAAGAAAAACAAATAAAGTTACACTAGTGATGGCCATCCAAAGTTTAATAGTCATAATTCATACAAAAGCTTGTCCAAAATCCAATAACATATAATAGTTGTGGATCTTGCAACTTTGTTGGTAACGCTCTGGAAAGTTACGACCTTGCACGCCTCGCAATGAGCGTTTCGCATAAGCGTACGACTTAGGTTGCAATGAGCACCAAAGGCGCTCATTGCAGGACTTTAAAACAGCCTACACATGAGCACAAAAGGCGCTTATGTCAATCGATGCAATCACCGACGAAACACGTAGCACTTTCCGGCTGATCACACGCAACAGTTTACGCTTTTAACGTCTGAAAATGTCTCAACCGCGTAACTCAAAAGACCCCCCAAAACAGCCAAATAATAAAAAAAAATTACTAACACACAGCACAGGTGGAGAACCAGGAAACCTGTGAGTGAGGTTGCAAGCTAATTTGAGCCATATTTGGTGTTTTTCGTCGATCGAAATTCGTCTAAGCAAGGAAAAAAATGGAGGCTGAAAAAAGTGAAACATTTCTCAAACAGGAACAATATACGGTCAAAGCCAGTAATACTTACCCGAACAACGGCAGGCACGCGGGACATAGAAAATACCCGACGGTGAAGCCAGTAACACCTACATGAACAACGTCAGGCATGCAGGACTTAGAAAATACACGACGGCGAAGCCAGTAACACTTACGCGAATAACGCCAGGCACGCGGGACTTAGAAAATACACAACGCAGAAGACAGTAACACACAAACAACGCCAGGTACGCAGGACTTTCAAAATAAAAACAAAGGCAGTCAGCGCGCGCCACGTAAAACTTCAGCAGACACACAGAGGAGGTGGTGGAAAGAGACACATGGCTGAGAGACGAAGGAAAAGACACACAGGGGAGGGAAATAAGAAAAAACAAAAGACACAGGGCAGGGAGAAGAGGGGGAGGGAGAGAGGGGGAAACAGACACAGGGGTCGGAGAGTGGGGAAAGGCTCGCAATGAGCCCCGAAGGAGCTCATTGTGAGCCACGCAACTGAAAGCCCTGCGATGAACGCCGAAGGTGCTCATTCCCAAGGACAAAAGTTGCAGGTTGCCGAGGCCTGCAATGAGTGGCAAAGCCGCTCATTGCTGGGCTCGCGATGAACGCCGAAGGTGCTCATTGCGATGCCCGTAAAGTAGACAGGAGGAGAGGCTTGCAAAGGAGCTCAGAGCGGGGCTCGTGTGGCAAACAGCATTGCCAGGCTTCAAATTTTATTGCCGTCATTTTTGACCGGCAGGTAGCTAGTTGTGTATAATAAACCTAGTTCTCCAAACCATCAAGATAGAGTCATTCCCATTTTTACCCAATATGGGTTGAACCTATTATCATCAGCATTCATATACTGTAAGTGTAGTTTTAGTTAATTACAATTCTGTGAGTATTTCAACCAGAACTATGTAAATGCTAATGATAATAGGATCAATTCATATTGGGTAAAATTGGTGACCATAAAATTATCATCCATAGCCCTGGGGGTCCCATCTTTCTTTCTGTCAGAGAGTAGAATATAAATGGCATCCTCTTGTGGTTTATAAAAAGATAGCTATTACCATATTATAGGTTTGGAACAATGGTTTAGGATGCCTCTATTTGCTCTCACCACCCACTTTCGGGTCAAATAACCCACCATAATCCCTTATCTCTCAACTACCATTATCCTAATTCACATCTGCAGCACAAGCACCCATAAATCTTTACCTTATTAAAAATGATGTTAGCTTTAAAAATTATGTTAACTTTATCTTGATGGTTAACTAGGTTTATTATATACATTTGGATTATGGACACATTTTTGTATGAATTATGACTATTCCACGTTGGATGGCTATCGCTAGTTAATAAGTGTAACTTTTTTTTTGGTTCCATAATCCATGTCCTATTACAAACTCTCATCAAGTCAACACCATTCTCACTTCATTACCATTTAATTATATATCCTTTGTTGCAGGCCCATTTCTTCAAATTATTCTCCACATCCACACTTTTGCATGTCTCTTGTGACACTAGTGGTAAATGTTTCTGATGTCTGTTCTATGAGGCGGTCTGGGAGGATTCTAGGGTAGATATTCAAAGTGAAATTCCCTTCTTGCCCCATACCAAATCTGGTATGCATTAAGGGTATTTATTTTTCAGGCATGTATTGATTTAAAACCTATCCTCTCTAGGTCACCCAGTCGCTCTGCTACAAATACTTTTTTCATTGCTATTATAGGTAGTTATAATTGTATTTGCCTTTTATTCAACATCTTTACTACATACTGTATATTACACACAGTGAGTATTTTATATTGATCAGTCAGCATTACTACACAGTGAGTAACTGTCCTATATATAATGTTGGTGTGTCGTTTGTCCATGCTGTTTACAAAATATTGTCAACACAGGGTATTGCTCTATTTTAACCAGTGAGTATAGGTGTTTTATTATTTACACAGTGGGTTTAATATTGATGGTGCACAGATAAGGGTTCATGCTTTATGTACCATGTCATCTGCATGTTTAAGCATGTTTAGAATTAATTTGGGCTATTTTGCTCTGTGTGTCTCTATATTATATATATGCATCGTTCAGTCATTTCCGACTCTCCGTGACCTCATGGACCACAACACACCATGTTGATCCACTTGGTATTCATTGCAGAGATACTGGAGTGGGTTGCCAGTTCCTTCTCCAGTGGGCCACAACATACAGCTCTTGGTATTCCTAGGGGGTCTCCAATCCAAGTACTGACCAGGTCCAACCCTGCTTGGCTTCAGGGTTGTGTGACCTCTTGGTTCCCTGACTGGAATTGAACACAGGTCACAGTGGAGAAAGCACCGAATCCTAACCACTGGACCACCAGGAAACCCTATCTATATTATACCCAGAGTGTATCTCTGCTGTTTGGACTGTGTGTTTACTTATGGATTATATTCTTAGTACACTGGAGGAGGTATGTTGCACAGTCAGAGAAACCATTTCTCTTCCGTAGCCCTGGGGGTCCCATCTCTCTTTCTGTCAGAGAGTAGAATATAAATGGCATCCTCTTGTGGTTTATAAAAAGATAGCTATTACCATATTATAGGTTTGGAACAATGGTTTAGGATGCCTCTATTTGCTCTCACCACCCACTTCCAGGTCACATAACCCACCATAATCCCTTATCTCTCAACTAGCATTATCCTAATTCACATCTGCAGCACAAGCACCCATAAATCTTTACCTTATTAAAAATTATGTTAGCATTAGCATGAGGGGCGTGCTTAGGGTCTCTGCCGTCTGGGTGCAGAAATATTTTGCCTGTCTTTTTTAAATCATTAGCAGTAATATATTTATTCATCATTAAACATGATCATGTTATAAATTTTGTATAAATGTGAATTGTTTCAAGTAGAAAGGTAACACAAAAGACACACTATACAGAAGACAGTGTTTTAACCTTATGAAGCCTGATCTATTAAAGTAGGTTAGGAGGAAGTGCTGCTAAATTTAATCTTTACTTAATTAGCTAGCTAAGCTTTTAAAAAAGTAGTAGCACTTTTAGAAAAGCAGTATAAATTTATGATTCCTCTTCAAGGGTTCCTCATACATTGGTTTATTTAATAGATCATGGAAAGAGGAAGAGCAAACATGACCCCTTGCAGCTGTTTTTTTTTTCCTGGTGCTTTTAATGTTTACTAAACTATAGATCTCTATTTGTTCATGGTAAAAAAAAAAAACTTAATAATTGTTTAAACTTGCTCTTTTAAATTCATGTTAAATTTTCTGTTATATCTATATCCTTATAATTGCCCAGGAAAATAAATATACCACAATTGTTAGGGTTAGAATTAGGAACTTGTTGGAAATTAACAGGGAATGCCACAGAAAATACCTCTTTGTGAGCAGAGAGATATAAATATATTAATTTATGTATGTATCTATCTATCTTTATATATGCCTTTGCTTATCTATCTATAAATGTATAATTATTTGTAATTAGTAAATATATATGTTTTAATAATATTTTAAGTCGGCACTCATCGCATGCCACTTCGGCACTCATCGCATGCCTCACAATGACCTCCTTTGGCGGTCATTGCGCGGCTGTTGTTTGTTATTAGAGGTTTTTTTTTTGTGTATATGTCTTGTTGTATGCCAATGAAATAATTAATAAATTAATAAATTAATGTACTTTACCTTTTCCTAAGTAATATATGCAGGAAGTATTGTGCTGAAGAGCTGACAATCTGTTTCTATGTTCCTGCAGCATACAATGTCGTTTTGCACTGTTGTGGACCTGAGGTGTAAGTGTCAGCAATGTGTGCAGTGTGTAGTGTAAATGTGGTGCATGCACGAGGGAAAGTCGTTAGTGTAGCTGTGTACTTCCGCATTGATAAATGGTGCGAATGTGTATGTGACGCTGGTGTGTATGATTTTCCGTCCTTAGTAGAAATGTATCTTTGCTGTTTTGCGTGTTTAGGCTCCTGTAGCCTCGTTTTCGTTTTTTTCGGCGGCCATTTTTTCTTTTGCTTAGGGGATTTTCGTTTGTCTAAACTCGTGAATTTGGACTTAAATTGAGGTGTAACTTCACTTGCAGAGGTCCTGTGTGCCCCCCCCCCCCCCCCTTGCTGTGGGTAAGTTTTGTATGTGTTTTTTGTGTGTATTTATTGTGTTTTGACTGTTTTCCGTTGCGTGCGGTTCGGCCGTTAAGTTTATATTTTTGCGAGGTCGTAATGTTTTTTTTTCTAAGTCCCGCGTCTCGTATTTTTGTCGGCTAAGTGCCGCTTGTGTGGGTGTTTGTAACTTCGTGTGAGGCGCCTTTGAGCCTCCACTTTCCTCAAATGCGGACCAAACTGCGTCGCTCACTACGCAAGCTCGCAAAACGTGACGACGATTCGTAATTTGACAACTATTGTATGTGATTATACTGCACTGAAATGTGCCCAATAAACTTCCTGGAGAGGAAGTGTGAGGAAGCTAGAAGATATTTGAATGCAGAGGAAGTTTTTTACTGGGAATGTGTCAATTAAAATTGCCAGAGCTTTCCACGTGTCTAATGGAAAGCACATTAGTTTACAAATAGAAAGTAGAAGACAGTATCAGATGAGAAACAAAAATGAAGACATACAGTATAGAATAACTTCATATAATAAAAATGTAAAGGCTGTATTATTATTATGATGATGATGATGATGATGATGATTGTTATTTGCTTTCTAGAAATATTTTACTCATTGTCAGTTTTACTTGTGACCACAGTAGCCCTTTAATAATAGCCAGTCATTATTTGCATCAGGCTTACTAGGAAAGGACTGACATACAACTGACGTGATGTCTTTACAGTTATTTAGTTGGTATCTATAGATCTGTTAAATAAGGTTATCAGTGATAGTATAGTTTTCTTTAGAGGTAAGTCATGCCAAACAGACTTAATTATCTTCCAATGGGAAGTAAGTAGTAAATTAAACAAAAGCTAAGCATCAAATGTTATCTATGTAGCCTCTACAATGGCTTTTAATACAGTGGCAAAAGGAGATTAGCATATTAAATTAAGGAAATTGGTTTTGGGGTAGAGATTTTCAATTTGATATGGAACAATGAGTTGACATGACTATTACGATTGTTGTTGTTTAGTTGTTCAGTCATATCCGACTCTCTGTGATCTTATGAACCACAGCACACTAGGCACATCTATCAGCCACTGCCCCTCTGAGACCCATCAAGCTCATACTCATTGCTTAAATGACCTTATCTACCCATCTTTGCCTCTGGCATCCCCTTCTTTGTGTGCCTTCATTTTTCTCAACATCAGAGCCTAGAGACTCTTGTTTCATCATGCTGCATTCAAGTGAACAGTTTGGCTTGTTTTCCTGCAGTATTAATTGAATCATCTTGAAGTCCAAGGGACTCTAAGCAGTCTTCTCCAACACCACAATTCAAAGGCATCAATTCTACGGCGCTCAGACTTCTTTATGGTCCAGCTCTCACATCCGTATGTTACTACTGGGAATACCATAGTTCTAACTATGCAGACCTTTGTTGATAATTTAATATCTTTACTTTTCACTAGCTTGTTCATGCTTGCCATAGCTTTCCTCTCCAGAAGCAAACGTCTTTTAATTTCATGACTGCAGTCACCATCTGTCTTTTTGCCAAGAACTGAGATTGCAAACTTTTTAACATTGAGCTGAAGACCAGCGTTTGCACTCTCCCCCGTTTTACCCTAATCAATAGGTCCTTTAGTTCCTCCTCACTTTCAGCATCAGGGTAATATCATCTGCAAATATGACAATTAGACAGCCTTAGGCGATTTTCATGTAAAACTGATTTTTTATCCAACATTACTTAACATTAAAAATACATTTGCAAATAGCAGCAAATCAAAGCTTTAGCCATAAAATAAAATTAAAACACAGTTTATCTCACTGTTGTACCCCTCCCCACCTCTCCGATTGCCCTAAGCCCTACTGAAAGGAAGTAGAGGATTTCATCCTCAATAACATAATTCAGCCTTTCTCAAGACCCCCTAATAAATGTTATCACAGTTGAAATCTTTCAATTCCTTTCAGTAATGCTCAGGACTTCAGGAGAGGTGGGAAGGGTTACATTAGTCTATGTATCTAAATTATTTTCTAGCTAAAGATTTTCTTTACTTCTCTTTGCACATGCATATGTAATGCTAATTAATGGTGAACTAAAAAGTATGTTAACATGAATCAGTGTGTACATTGGCCCTTTAATGTACAGTTCTAGAACTAGTCATATTAAAGAGCCTCTGTAGCCCTATCAGTGGCAGAGCAAGTTCATGAGGTCCCCGGTGAAAAAATAAAATTTGCCTCCGCCAGGAGGGGGCAGGTACAATATTTTTTTGCACTTCCCGATCTCCCTCCAACATCAACTCACACAGTACATATATAAAATATATATAAAATATATATATATATATATACTATATATACATATAAATATATATATATATATATATATATATGGGTCTGTGTCTATATATATATATATATATATATATATATATATATATATATAGTTGAATAATCAGAGTATTGCAGTGAATAGTGATACCTTTTTTATTGGACAAACGTATTCATAATAAAGCGACGAGCTTTCGAGAGATAATGCCTCTCTTTATCAAGTCTAAAGTATCGCTTTTTGACTTGATAAAGAGAGGCATTATCTCTCGAAAGCTCGTCGCTTTATTATGAATACGTTTGTCCAATAAAAAAGCTATCACTATTCACTGCAATACTCTGATTATTCAACTGGATTACTGGACATTCACGGCTACCTCACTCTTCATAAATATATTTATATATATACATATATATATATATATATATACATAAGTGAACATATATACATCTACATATAAATATATATATATATATATATATATATACCATATAAATGTATACATTTCCAAAATCCATCCTTTGCTATGTCTAAAACTGTGAAATACAGTAAGCATATGTTTTAAAGGAGCCATGTTTAAAATGGTTTGGATTGACAGAGTGATGGTGCATTATGTGGCCTCATTTGCATGTCCCGCCCAGTTTTCCCAGATTGCAGTGCATATACTGTGTTTCTGAGAAATTTGAGCAGGAAATAAGTTTTTATCAACTTATTTTTAGACATTCAAGTGGAATCACTAATGTACTATTCCTTATTTGTACTACTGTACGGTGGAGGGCTTCTATCACTCTTAGCCCACCATATGTGAAATAATTGCTATATATATATATATATATATATATATATATATATATATATATATATATATATATATATATATATATATATATATATATATATATATATATATATATATATATATATATATATATATATATATATATATATATATATATATATATATATATATATATATATATATATATATATATATATATATATATATATATATATATATATATATATATATATATATACTTGGAAATTGCCCGTCAAAAATGACGGGATTAAATTTGTAAGGCTGGCATCGCTGTTTGCCACACAATGTGAGGCTTTTGGTCCTCCCTAATGTAGGTGTTTCTAGTAGTTAATAAAAAACTCAACATACGTAAATAGACAGTGAGATCAAGTCTAGGCTAAACAGGTCACCTTTCTGTAAAATAATTATCTGCACCTCTCCCATAATAAATAAAGAGTCCCCCTTTAGCCAACGCTGCTGGTAGTAGTGGGCCTCTAACCTGTTGCAGGACCTGGTGCCTTTCATCTGCTGCACTGGCAGTAGGTCTGCCACTGTACCCTTCTGAGAAACTTACACACAGAATTTAGAGACAGAAGAAAATGGATACCTGCAGGAAAAACAATTGAATATGAAGTTTAAACAGGTTGTGCTATGTATTTTTTGCAATTAAACCATGTGACTTAAAGGTGTCATTAAAATGGTCCAGTTTTGATACATTTTTTAGATAGAAATTACTTTTTTTTTTTTATTTTAACAAATATATTACATCATCGGAGAAAAATTAATAAACAAACAATACACAGAGACAAACATAAAAATAAAAAACAAGCCATTGTACCAACAATATTCTACAAAGGTAGAGCAGATTTCTAGATTATAATATACAATCGGAAAAGTACAATGTACATCCATACTAGCATTCACTCAGATTAGAGGCGGATAACATAACCTATTGCAGGCCAATAGGGAAGGTTGGGGCCAAAGGAAGGTACACCTGAAAAATAGTGAGGTAAGTAATATTTCCCCCTACTCTCTGACTAAGTTGTAATATGTTTGATGTAGTTGTCCCATTTAGAACAATTTATCATATTTCTATTTTTTGCATTAGACAAACTATAAGCGTTGAAAGTTAGGTCCCTGTCATAGCAAATAGTATTGATTAACTCTCTAATTGTAGGAATAACAGGGGTTTCCCAGTATTTTACTAGCAAACATTTGGCCCCCAAGAGGACATGCAAAACCAAATGCCTTTCCACTGGGGGTAGAAACTCCAAACCCTTGTGGAGGATGGCCACTTGAGGGGTACAAGGAATGTGTTTATCTAAAACTCTAGCTAGAAGTTGACAAATGTCTAACCACATATCTGAGATCTTTTTACACTTCCACCAAACAAGGGAGTCATCGCCTGAAGAACCACACTGTTTCCAGCAAAGGGCGTCCCCTTTTGTATTGAATTTTGACATTCTAACCGGGGTTAGGTGCCATCTGTGTAAGATTTTAAAAAAGAGTTCCAGATAAGCTGGATTTATAGCGGATTTCTTAATCAGCTTTATAATAGCCCTCCAATTGTCTTCGTCAAGGACCATATTAAGAACTAATTCCCAGCCTATGATAACCTTAATTTTAATAAACGGAGTGATCTCGCTTAGAATCTTATTACAATTTGAAATAATATGGTGATTCCTTCTCTTTATAATTAGTTCTTCTATTTTGGTAGGTGAATTTATTTCTAAGATTTTAAATCCCCAGGAAATTAAAGCTTGTTTTAAACTTTCGTAATTTAGCCATGAGAGTTTTTCCAGGTTATATTTTTTCATTAACTCAGAGTATGTCAAAAGATTATTATTATTATATAATTCTGATACCAAAGAAATGCCTCCTCTATACAAAAGATAAAGGTTTACGGAGGGGTCGCTGGAATAGACCAACTCTATAGGAGTGGCTAAAGATGGATAATGTGTTATTTGCATTCTCTCTTTATTCTTATACCAAAATGTTACTAGAGAATATAGATTTTTTGGTAGTTTACCCAGTGAATTGTTATTGTAGTGCGGTAACCATAGTAGGTTCTTTATAGAGGAGTCCCTTAGAATAGCCTCTTCAAGGACCAGCCATCTCGGTTTCTCCTGGAGGGTGTTCCAATTTATAAGTTGCGCGACGATAATTTTATGATATACAATATGTCTTTTATACTAGGGGCATTTAAGCCTCCTTTTTCATATTTCTTACTGACCACGCTTTTCATAATTCTACTTTTTTTCCCACCATATATGTATTTATCCAAAATATCCTGGATGATTTTCAGATAATTGTTTGATATTCTGTCAGGTATAGAGCTTAAACAATAGGGGATTTTCGGGACAATACTCGGGACAAATGTTGGTTGCAGCGATTCTAGCAGACCAGGGTAAGTTAAGAGATCTCCAATTACATAGAATAGGTCTGATTTGTTTCATGACATCGTCCAAGTTAACTTTGAGAATATCCTTGACTCCAAATGACAATTTTATGCCCAAATGGATGATATATCTCAATCTGAGAAAACCAACATTGAAAATATTGCATGCCAGTTTGGTGGCAAAGTATAGCTTTGTTTCATGGTAGGAGATCCAGGTTAGATATGAGGACAAAGCAAGTTATTTTTGTTTATTTAAAAAACAAAACACTTATTTTTTTGTAAGTTTTCTCTCATTGATTGGATCTTTAACTGGCTCTTGACTTTTTGAACCAGTCAGAAGTAACACAACTCCTGCATCTAATAGCTGCTCCCATTCTCCTCATTTTGTTTAAACTGATTATAAATTGTGATCGCTATCCATTATTGTTTATATTGATCTCTACTATTTAAAAGATTTAAAAACTAGACCATTACAGTGATATTAGGAGAGTCATATTCTTCTAAACAAATGACCTTGGTAGGATCTTCTGTGCAAGCTAGGACATGTGACAATGATGACTTACAAAGCCAATTCTCATTCAATGATGTGCAAAAATGACCAATGAAAATTGCAATTTGTTTGATGTCTTTAATTCAAAAAAGGATAAAATGTACCTGCAGTTGAATATAAAATATTTGCTGTTGTTGTTGTTCAGTCCTTCAGCCATGTCCAACTCTCAGTGACCATATGGGGCAGCATGCCAGGCACATCTGTTTGTCTTTCTGATGGTGATCATCAATATGATTTTCTTAGCAAAGATACAGGAGTGGGTTTCCAGTTCCTTCTTCAGTGGGTGGCAATTTGTCTGACTATCACCTACCCATCTTGGGTGACCCTACATGGTATAGCTCGCCGCCCACAAGCCCCTTCACCACGACAAGTTCACAATCGAGAAAAGGATAAAATATTACCAATAGACAATTTTATTTTTTGTGGGAATTTTTGATTCATTTACATATACTGGTTTTACAAACTGAACGTTTCTCTTATTTTACAAAATGAGCCAAAATGGATAATCAAAACCTCCCTTGGCAATGCACTTTACAGCTTTGTAATCCTTTTCTTTACCAAGGGTGAGGACTCTTTTATAATGACAAGGAGTAACCTCTTGTCGCATGTACTTGGGATTAACAATACTCTTGACAATACTCTGTATTTACCATGGACATATTTGTATAGACAAGTAATTATGTCTCCTCTCAGGTGACTCCTCCGGGGTAATCTAATCCTATTTGACTAGTTTTTAACTAACCTCAAATAACCCCTTTCTTCATTAATCTTAGAGTTATTTCTGTTTACATAATATTCTGTTTAAATGACACTGAAAGCAGAATAAATGCAACTTTCATTCATTAAATACTTACAAATAAGTGATATTGCTATTGCTTGGTTCAATGTGTTAAAAACTATTTAAATTTATTGCCCTAATTAATTTGGTAAATAGAGCACAAAAAAAGTAATTACCCACAACAGCTCCCTAAATAACTCCACCAGTTGTTGGTCCACCACATTTAAAATATTAACAGCTGAAAACAATGGACAGGGAAAACACTTCTCCTCTCTTGCTATAAATATAAAAGGCACACCTGGACAAAATATATAGCAAAGTCAGGACCTTTCCTGTTGGCTGGCCACATGCAGTAGTGGCCATTGGCCACTAAGTGGCTCGGCCAACATTTCAGTGAATTTTCTAGGGTTACGGTTAGGGTTTAGGGTTACGGTTTAGGGTTAGGGTAGTGGCAAAGGATAAGCTTTACTCTGAATAGCTATTCACTGAAATGTCTGCCGCGCCAGCTACTGCATGCAGCCAGCCAACAGGAAATATCCCAGAGTCATTACCCTTTGTCAATCCTTAAAATGTAGTCTTTTTATCTGACGATAAAAAGACTACGTTTGTTACATATAATTATTTAATATTAAAATATATAAAATTGAATTTCTTTTTCATGCAGTTAATGCTTAAAATAATGAGGGTCTCATTCTATTAATGGCCGTAAAATGGCCGCAAAGCTGCGATTCCTTGCGAGGGTACTGCGGCCCCTCGTAGCCCTATGTCTAGGTTGCTTTTCAAATGAAAGGGGCCACAGCACACCCCTACAATGGCTGATCGCAAGCCATGCAATCGGCCGTTAAGTTTGGCAGGCTTGGACCTGATCGCGGGCGTTAGCCAGTGGATCAGAGTGCAAGCCCACCAAACTAAAAACTCAAATATAAATTCAATGCAGCGCTGTACAGCACTGTAATTGATAGGGGACATATTGGGGGACATGAGGATGACATGTAGTACATTGGCTAGCTGGCACATCGCTGCTAGCCAATACTGTCATTTGTGGCCTCGGACTTGGAGATCGAGTTGCTGGATGGAGGTCATCTAAGCCCGGGACTAAGGGCTTGGATGACCCCCAAGGCAGTAACCCGTTTCCAAGCCCGGTGGACTTGTGGCCTCAAATGACAATATTGGCTAGCTGCGATGTGCCAGCTAGCCAATGTACTACATGTCATCCTCATGTCCCCCAATCTATCCCCTATCAATTACAGCACTGCCGCAAGGTATAACAGGCGCCGGCCACAAGCCGGCCGGAGCACCTCTGCCACAAGGGAATGGAATAGCTAAGTAGCTTGTGGCCATCCCTTGCAGCCACGCATCTCCTACAGCCATTAATAGAATGAGGCCCCTAGATTCCAAGCTCTAGCACTTCCACTCAATTTTAACAACAAGCAATTGCAATTATGTTTATTTATTTATTTATTTATTTATATGTATACCTTCTATTCCTACATCATCTGGGGTCTTTGCTGTGTTACTTAAAGGGGACACAATGTAGTTTTATGTGTCCATTTGGTAACAAAATATTAATTAATAATTTAATTAGAACTTTAAAACTTATATTTGAATGAGTTTCAGTAGCAGAACAATGTTTTCCCTCCTACAATTAAGTGTCTAGGGAATGGATGTAACCAGGGAGATGGACTATTCTCTTTTTTTTCTGGCATGCTTAGGTTTCAAAAAGATATATGACCTTTGTATTTGTTGAAATTAACCAAAGGTGCAGGAGATATTTAGAAATATAAGTTCTGTCCAATTAATTGATGTAACCAAAGCACCATTAAGAACAAAAAGAAAAGAGCACCCTTTTCTAGTTGCATGTTGTTTCCCACAATTAACTGATACTATATTAAAACTCAATTTTATTATTCACTTTTAAAATGAAATGTTAAAAACTGGACAATTAAGAACAAGAGAGTATTATATTAATGAAACAAATGCTTTATTTTATTTTTTATACTAGTAACTCGCCCGTCATAACTGATGGTATCATAGAGTATCTTCAATTGTCTGTTTTGTCTGTCCCAGTGCTGTCTCTCTCATTGTTCTTCTCCCTCTCTCTCTCCCTCTCTCTCTCCATCTCCCCCTCACTACCCCTCTCTCCCTTCCTCTATCCCTCCCCTCTCTCTCTACCTTCTTCCTTCTCTCTCTCCCTCCCTCTCTCTCCCTCCCCCTCTCTCTCCCTCCCTCTCCCTCCACCTCTGTATCCCTCCCTCTCCGTCTCTCACTCCCTCCCCCTTTCTCATTCGCTTCCCCTTTCTCTCCCCCTCCTCCCTCTTTCCAAACTCCCCCTCTCTTTTCTCCCACCGCCCCCTATTTGTTCTCCACTTCAGACTGGTCTCACAGAGTACTCAAACAATGTTTCTGTTAATGTAACAGTTCTTACAAAGCATATATCTTTATAAATTACATTAAAAGTACCAATCTTTATTGTAGCACTTTTCTGTTATTAATGTAACAGTTTGAGCCCAGTTGTTATTGTTTAAAGGTATAGGACAATTTCCCTTTTGTACCTTTCTCTAATCTAGCACATGCACAAACATTGCATTGATTTATTCTATACACATACAAGCGCATTCTATTTTTTTACAACTTGTTTCCACACAACAGTGCTGCCTACTTAGGACCTGATACTCACCAATAGAAACCCAATAGAATTTGGGTACGATTTAACTCTATACTAACCTTCTAGCAAGTAGGAGCACACTGCAGAGATCTACAGCAGTTGCATCGTTCAATGAAGGAGGGATGGAAAACAGTCTACAAATACCATGATGCTTTGCTGCAGGGACTGATTTCCCAGACTGCAACAATCTTATAGCTGCCTCTGATTGACTACAACAAATGATTAATGTTATGTTATTTTAGCTTGGATTTTTAGGGGGCAATCCTTCTCAAAACCAACCACCAAAAAACGTTTGAAATTATGAAAATTGTACGCTAAGTTTAATAATATTTATTGTTGGATTTGCATAAACTACTGATTCCCCTCTACCAGGTGCATTCATAATCCAGGAAACTTCTAAATGTCTTTAAGCTCCAAAGGACTGTTATGCTTGCCTTAATCCTATTTGACAAATTACAATGAAGATGTGCCAATCAAAACAATGCTATCTATTCTCACACAAAGTAATGTAACGTTTATCTTTTGGGTAATACAATTTCTTATAACCTTTTTTTTTATTCTAAGGATTCTATATCATTGTGTTTAGCATAATACTCTTGCCAGAATTTCTTCTTAATCTGTTATAATTAGTGTTAGATACTTTTATTTGGGAAAGTTGTTATCTCAAAATAGTTTCAACTTGCCATTATCATGGCCTTATCAATTATTACCTTGTGGCAGCCAGACTTCAACCCAGTTGCGGATCTAACACTGGTGCACCTGCTGCAATGCACCGGGGCCCTGCTTTGGGGGCGCCACCAGTGCTGTTTTTTCTATTTCTTTTTTTTTCTTAATTACAAGTGCTCATGGGTGCTCCCACCCAAAATGTCCCCCCTTCCTGACCCATTCTGCCCTGCCCCACCCAATCCACCACCAGCTCCTGATGATCTATCCATCCCCCAGCCATCGTGTCATCTGGCAGGGGAAGTATGCTGAGGTGCAAGATTTCCTCCATAGTTATACATTAGTGTGGGAGCATCTCTGGATGTAGTGTATTTGTGCAGTGTGCTATGAAAAGTTGTTTTGTGAGGTGGTAATCAGGGCAGGTGAGGGTGGCGAGGAGGCTGAGAAGTGGTTGTAGCATAGTAGAAATGTTGTGGGTCAAGTGGTTGTAGGTTTCTGTAGGTTCCTGTGGCTGGGAGTGAAGTAGGGCAGGGAGTGGTGTGATGAGGTTGCAAGTTAGGAAGTGGTGGTCAGATGGGATTCAGAGGGAGTCAGGTGATGACAAGGTTAGAGGTTGTGCAGAGATTGGTAAACATAAGGTATTGGGAGTGTCCATCATGATGTGTTAGGGATTCTGCCCATTGTAAGGGAAGAGGTGAGTTAAAGTAATTATGCAGCTTTACAGGAGGTGGGAGTGCAATATTGAAATTGCCAAGAATAAGTGAAGATAAGTTTGAGGAGAAGAAATGAAGAAGCCAGAAGGCAAAAATGACCCAGAAATTGAGAGGGTGATCCAGGCAGGCAAAAGATCACAGCAACTAATTTTATTAATGAACAATACATTTTTTAGAACATCTAGCTCCCATTTTGTGATGTTATTAATAAATATTCATTTGTGTTCCTTCATTATTGCTATCAAACAGCCGTTTAGAGGCCTACTGAAACCCATTAGCTTCCTTGGCAACTCTCCACTGGCCCAGGCTGCATCATAAATGACCTGCCTTGGGGTTGTCTGTTCTGTGTCTCAATGACCATTGAGCCATCTCTGGCATTTTTTTATGTTTTCTTTACATTTTCTACCATGTCTATTTTGAAGAGAATGTGTCCTCTCACAATTACACAGCAACGGATGAAGAACAGAAGCCGAAAGTGTACATGTAAGAATCTTTCAAGGAAAGTTCCAGGTAGACACAGTTTTTCTTATATTAAAGAGTACACTTACAAAAGTTCAAATACATGGAAAACTGATGGACAACAGAGTGAACTTGACTCCAATAATACTGAACTATCATAGTTACCAATGGAGCAATAGAGTATTCAGTCTCAGTGAGCTTTTGAAATCTAA
Source organism: Discoglossus pictus (assembly GCA_027410445.1). Taxonomy (NCBI): domain Eukaryota; kingdom Metazoa; phylum Chordata; class Amphibia; order Anura; family Alytidae; genus Discoglossus; species Discoglossus pictus. The sequence continues at coordinate 129,494,154 of CM050167.1, read as the reverse complement.
TTTTCCCTACAGGTGAATATGGGTGTAATAAACCTCTGTACTACAGAGACTACTGGCCAGGCGATCTGGCAACCTATGACCTCCAGATGCTGCCACAACTGTGGATCCAAGCTACCTTTACTTTAAACGCCACTGATGTTGATCAGAATAGCCCACTGATCGACATTCCCCAATAGATCCAACCCAAAGTTTTTTTTATACTCCACAGGGACTCCAGAGGCTAATCTACTGTGTGACCAGGGCCTGGGAGTCTAACTCTTCCTTTTTTATTTCTGTACATTTATATAACATGTAGTTCCAATGAAAGAATATTAGAGGTTAACCATTTTAATTCTGACCAATAGTCACTTCCAGTAGCCAACCACCATAACCAGTTCATTCCCAGTACATAAATCTAGCTCGTCTCTGAGTGTGCGTGAACTCAAGGTCCCTGCGACTTGGACTCCATAGACTTGTATGAGGGTGCACTGAGACAACACGTATAGTTAACCCGGCTGTCAGGCAGCTATTGAAACTCTTTACTTTGAATGACAAAGATCAACTGGTTTTGAGCACTTTATAAGTGATACCTGTTTAATCCATTGACTTGTGGTTAACCACCATTTTGTATATAATTGAACTTGTCAATCAGTCAGGATTACCCACAAAAAACATCTATGTGAAACGCCGGTTATTAACAAAAATGTTCTTGAAGTCTGTGGTCGGCTATCATGTGTGCTACCCCCGGTCCAAATGCGTTCCATCTAACTTTCCTTTCTCCACTACCATAAAGGCCTGCTGGCCCAGGAAAAAGCAAAAAAGAGGTCGGTCACCATACCAATGCAACCGTAATCCCTCCCTGAGAACATAGACTTGTATGAGGATGCACTGAGACAACAAGTATAGTTAACCAGGCTGTCAGACAGCTATTGAAACTCCTGGTGCCTCAGGTCTTAATCCCACATTAGACCCCCATCAAGTATAGATGTGCTAGCGGGACCACCCTATACAATCACGGTAGATAGTATCAACCTCCAGATTTTCCGGCGCCCCTGCCTTCTCCCACTAGCTTATACTTGAAATCTCCACCAATCAACACTCACCATCAACCTCACTGATGTGTTAGGGGTGATTCAGCCAGCCAATCCCTATAGCACCTACATTGCTGATTGGTTAGGACAACCGGAGGGGGGGAATTAAAAGTTGTTATGCAAGTTATGTTTACATATGGAACTATTTAATTGTCCCTTTGTTAAAAATAATGTATAAAAATGTATGATGAATAAAGATCAAGCTGTCTTTTGGAACACATATATACGTTGTATTTTTTTAAGGAAAACCCTTACCTTTGAAACCAAGGTCCTAGGACCCTATAGCTGTTCTGTGTGTGGGCATACAGAACTGGAGGAAACCTATGAGTTGGATCAGTCTAGTGACATTTTCAAGCGCAATGAAGAGTAGGTTGTAACAATGGGTAAGAGTTTTAGCAGTTTGCTACAAGACCTCTTTATGATAAGTGATGTGGTGGCTCGCGACTTATGGAGCACTCACTAGTAAGAGGACTATAGATCTCAGGCCTCGGGAATCATGAAAGTTGCAGATAAGATGACAAGAAACATTATATATGTGAAAGGTAAGTAATCATACAAAAATACTTCACTATGTAATTTCTGTTGGGGCTTATTTCCTTTCGTTGACAGCTTGGACCACGGGCCACAGAGCTCTGGGAGCCAGTACTGGAAATTACACACACACACACGCAAGAATCTCAGTACAAGCTCATTTATTTGTAGGATGGCAAAACTTATATACTTGAATGAAAGAAGGCATATCAGAGGAAATGGCAGTTTCAGCAGAAACAGCTAGTTAGTCTAACAAGGTTAAATTGTAAGATGTTCTTGGAACATAGATAGCAAGAAACATGTGGTAATTTTCTATATGTCAGCTAATTTTCCAGTTCCTACTTCATTCCCCTCTTAGATCACAAAGTGATCTTCATATAAAACACTATAAAAGCATAAAAAAATACAGCAAGCCAACTGGTTCTCATAAGGGTTCAAGACCCCTAAAAGAACCAGTACACATGAAGTTCCTACAACCACAGGGAGTCCTTTGCACGTTCAATTATTAAGTGGCAGTTAGCATAAAATTCTTTGAAACAAGGTCTTACAGCATGCAACAAAAATACAGAGAAAAACAAGAGATGCTATGATACAGAGACAGGCGATCAGTATTTTCTGACACAATGGTCCTAGCCAGGAAAACATGTCTTCCCATACGCTCCCCTGGAACCGGTTGAGACGATCAACTATGTCTCTGGATTTTTATAAATTTGCCATATTTCTGTGAAGTGAACTGGTGTTGGTGTGAGTGTCATTGTATTTACCACAAACAGACTTCAATGGTCCCAGTTCTTCTGGGTCAAAATAACAATTAAGAATTGTCTATAAGGGAAAATAAATCAGGAGCATAATGCCCATCAACAGGAGAAAGTTCTTCCATGCATTCTGTGGATGCAGGAGTAAGTTCAACATTTTTATGAGCGCTGTCTTCAGTCGCTTTCGCGGGGACTTTGTCACCTGCTTCACCCCTCTTTGGACACAACAGACATGATGCGTGGATCCAGCTGTCCTGTGAGTCAGTAAGGACGGCTGTCCTGGTTACAACGGTAGTCGGTGGTCCAAATGGGAAGCCTCCCTTCTTTGCTTTGTTCAGTTGTCGGACACAGACGAGGTCACCTGGCTGGAACGGATGTGTTGGTTCCTGTGAGGGTAAAGGAAAGCGAGAAGACACATCACCATTACAAGTGGGCCTTTTACCCAAGGAGTTGGAAATGGTCTTCCCATTAGAATCTCAAAAGGGGACAACTTAGTAGACTTATTAGGAGTCATCCTAATTTCTGCTACTATGGCAGGTAAATATTTCTACCAGTTCACCCATGTACCTGCAGTGGCCTTTAGTAGTGCGGTTCATTCTTTCCACTATGCCTGAACTCTGAGGATGGTAAGGGATATGGAATTTCCAGGTTATCTGTAGCCATTGTACCAGTTCCTTAATTACCGCACTAATAAAGGCCGGTCCATTATCAGAATTAATTTGCAGTGGGCATCCATATCTCGGTAATATGTCGGTAGTTAATATTTTAGCTACTGTCTTAGCATCCTCTCTTTGTGTTACAAAGGCCTCAGGCCACCGTGAAAACTAGTCCACTATCACCAAAAGATACAATTGCTTTGATCCTACCTTTGGGATATGAGTAAAATCAATTTGTAAATGGGTGAATGGAGCTGTGGGTGGAGGCAAATGATCATGTAAGACTTTATTAGGTACTGTAGAATTATTCTGTAGACATTGTATACATCTTTGAATGTATGTCTGACAGTGTGATTTTAAATTTCTGATGAAAATGATAGTTGCAGCTGCTGCCTGGTTGCTTTAATTCCTTTGTGTCCTACCCCATGTGCCTATCCTATGAATATTGGGACACTACTCTTAGGTAGCCCTATCTTCCCCTCTTTTGAGAAAAGGCCATGTATGTCCTTTTCTAAACCTTGTGATTGCCAGTATGATAAATCATCAGGTGTGGCAAAACCTTGTCATTCATGGAAATAAGGTCAGAGGGATAGGAGGGGGGCTGAAGTATAGGGAAAGTGGGGGTAGGGGAGAGCGGCATAACTGCACCTTCCTTTGCTACCTGGTCAGCTAAAGCATTACCTGTAGAAACAAAGTCATTGCGATTAGTATGTGCACGGCAGTGGATGATGGCAATATCTTTAGGTAACTGAATAGCTTCCAATAAGGAGTTAATAAGAGTAGTATGAGAAATTGATTTGCTATCTGCAGCAACGAAGCCTCATTGTTGCCAAATTTTTCCAAAGTCATGAACTACACCAAAGGCATAGCGGGAGTCAGTATAGATATTAACAGATTTATTTGCAAAAAGGTGACATGCTCTTGTAAGGGCGACAAGTTCAGCAGCTTGAGCAGAAGAAAAAGGGATGGGACGTGCCTCAACTACAATATCTGGGAGCTGAACTACAGCAAAACCTGTTTTATAGACCCCATCTGCAGGTCTAGAACATGACCCATCAACAAACACGTTCTCAGCATGATCTATAGGTATGTCCAGAAGGTCAGGTATAGCATTTAAGATGGCAATAGGGCCTGAGTTAGGGGCACTGTATTTTATCTCTAAGTTGGTACTGTTAAGCAGTATGCACTCATAGCCACTGAGGCGCTGTGCGGTCATGTGTTGTGTAGTTAGGTTTTTAACTAACTGTAACACTTGGTGACTAGTATGTAGAATGGTAGAATGTCCTAAGGTAATAGTATTGGCTGTCTCTACGGCCATTGCACAAGCAGCTAATGCTCGGTGACACGCCGGCATCCCCTGGACAGGAGTAGGGACTACTTTGGAAAATAATGCTACAGGACGCATACTACCTCCGTGATCTTGGGCAGAGACCGCGGCCATGGTTTTACAATTGTCCCTCTCATATAGGTGGAATGGTTTACAATAATCAGGTAGTCCTAAAGCGGGGGCTTGCATAACTTTTAAGGTCACGTAAGCTTTGGTTATGTCTGGAGTCCATTGAATATGCTCTGGGCTGTCCCCCTTAGCAGCCTGCACGTAAAATGGAGTCATGGTGTGAGCATTCAGGGATCCATTGCCTGCAATAATTAATCATACCAAGAAAGGAAAGCATTTCCTTTTTAGTCTGTGGTTTAGGTATCCTCTGTATAGCCTCTATGCTTTTTGAGCTAACAGAGGGTGTGCCATGTGTCAGAGTAAAATCTAAGTATTCAACATGTGTTGCCACCATTTGTATTTTGTGTTTAGCTACCTTGTGACCTTCAGCTGCTAGAGGCTTTAGCAAACTGAGCGAATCCTCTCTATTGGCTTCACCGTTAGGACTACCCAACAGTAGGTCATCAACGTACTGAAGGAGGACAGAACCATGGCACGGGGTCCATGACCGCAAGGTATGTTGGAGCACCAGCGAGTAAGCAGCTGGTGAGTCCACTTGGGGAAGACGGGTCGATGTTAATTGGCGCCCATCAAAAGTGAAAGCCGTAAGTAGTTGTGTCTCAGGGTCCAATAGGACCGAAAAGAATGCGTTTGATAAATCAATAACAGTAAATATAGTAGCGTCATGAGGAATGGCCGTAATGAGAGCTGTGATATCAGGAACATTTGGGGCAATTGGGATAACTAGGTAATTAATCGCCCTTAAATCCTGAACAAATCTGAAGTCATTGTTAACTAATGGAAGGGACGTTAGTCCAATTCCATCCTGACTCTGTATCAGAGTCTAAAAGTCTGTCAATGATAAGTCTGATTTCAATCTATATCATATACTGTCCTTGGCACATTCACTTCAGATACATCATACATGCAGAAGGATTAGTTCGGGGGTTAGGGTTTTCATAATTAGTTGGTCACCTACAGTTAAGAAAGGTTAAGTTCCTTTCTACAAACTTAAATTGTAATCACAGGAATGAACCACAATTTCTCTATAATAATGAGGGCTCCCTGTTTTTCTCTTTCCTTATTTACTATTTGCAATCTATTCAAAAACAAACTATTATGATCCCATTTTGGATCAATTCACATGCAAAATGTCCTTCTTAAATCACTTGCTAAAACATTTCTAGGAACTATTTCCATTCAGTTCCGTACTTAACTTACAATAATTCCCAACTAACACTCCTCTTCCTAAGACCTCTCCACAAACATTTACTACAAATACTGAAAACCACCTTAAAAAGTTAAACAACAACATTACATACACATGACAGTTTTTTATCCAAACTAAATACGACCTTAAGAATTTTTCTGCGGGGAGGGGGAATTCCTGTCACAAAAACTCACAGTTTTTTCTCCGGGCAAGGAGATAAGTGTTAGCAAGCTTTAAAATAGAAAAAAAACACATTGTCTTTAAATTACCACAACAATATAAAGATATTTTTGAAAGTACAAATAGCTGATCTACAGAGTAAAAAGACAAGTTTTACACTTACAAACATTACAAGACCATAAATCCTCCACTGTTACATATTTCTGGGAAAAGATTTCCCTTTTTTATATTTATGCTGGCTTTAGAAATATATCTCAGTGGTGGACACGATCTCTACAGCCTTAAAGACACAGAGGGAAATTTTCTAACCTGCATTTCTCAGTTGTATTGCAAAGAAAGAAAGTACAGCAATCACACTCACAAATTTATTTGCAGCAAAACTACTTCCCAAATACAGAAAACAAGACAATCCGTCTACTTTATAAACAAGAGCAATCAGAATATTATATACATATATGTAAAGAAAAAGTTCCTTTGGGTTTTATGTTTAGATCCTCAGCATCTGACTGTTCTGAGTCACTGGAGCCTCCCCTACCATTGTACTTTTATGGGTTTTTCTGGTCCTTTTATTTTTGTTCCTATTTATTTGATTACCCTTTCCTCATTTGCTCTTTTTGTCTGCTCTCCCTCTCTATGTAGTGCTGACTGCGGGGGAAGGAGGAAGGGGGCTGCAGTTCCTGCTCACAGCTCCTGCTCACAGCTGCTGGCTCTCTTACGGGACCTGGGGGTGGGGGCTGTGTATATAACTACATATGATAGCTTTGCATTATTCTTCCGGGTTGGGAGGTGGATATTGTTTATACTGGGAAGTACCCATTTCCAACTATTCTTCTTTTCTTAAAAACTTTAGGTGGTTGTCTCAATAGACAACGTAACCTTATTTTGTTACCACGATTGTTAATCAGAGAACAAGAGCGACTGTACTGAGCTGGAGAGCTCCGACAATTCCAACAGTTATTCTCGAGTTAATTACTTAAAACAAAACATGGTACAAAATTCCTATTTCTGTCTCTCTTGACTGTCACTATGCGTTCATACTCTGTGCGTCAACGGGTTGCCCCTAGACACAGAGACGGTGCGTCTTACAGTCTCCAGAGACCTCACTTCCTGATTTTACACAGTATAGCAAAATTTCTTATCTTAAACAGCACAGCAATACAGCAAAATTCATAAGCAAGCAAAAACGGTGGTTTGGGGCACTGTCAACCAAGCAGTCAAGTATGTATTTCAATTTTATCCTTTCTATTCCCACCTTAGGAATAATTAATATAGCTTACCAAAGGTTTAACATATATAGCCGCCGAGAGGCTTAATATAGCCTTCCAAAGGCTAAACCCTCCCTACCTTAGAGATTGGTTCCCAGTCTACCTAAGACTGTGCCCAACTCATTTACTTGGATACAGTTTACAGAGGAAGATGAGAGTGGGAGTAAAGGAAGTTGTACTTAAATGGACACAATTCACTCTACTCACCACTTGTTCTTTGATCTGTATCCCACTTGGACACCAGCGTGTTGGGGCTTATTTACTGCGTTGACGGCTTGGACCACGGCCTCACACAGAGCTCTGGGAGCCAGTACTGGAAATGACACACACACACAAGAATCTCAGTACAAGTTCATTTATTTGTAGGATGGCAAAACGTATATACTTGAATGAAAGAAGGCATATCAGAGAAAATTGCAGATTCAGCAGAAACAGCTTGTTAGTCTAACAAGGTCAAATTGTAAGATATTCTTGGAACATAGATAGCAAGAAACAGGTGGTAATATTCTATATGTCAGCTAATTTTCCAGTTCCTAAACACAAAGAGAGTTCTTATTAACCCTTCAATCTCAATATATTTTTTATATATAATGAATCAATTTGACTTAAAGCTTTTATAACTTTGTTATTAGAAAATGTCAAGATATGGTACCAGCTGGACAGGCCACGATCAGGAACTCCCACGGGTCAGATCTTTGTACGTTCTGTGGGTTGCTTTTCTCGACACTCGGACTTGTTAAACTAGGACAGTGTGCTATTCTTTTCAGTAGTAAAGTACAATAGAGATACCTAATTGTTAATTGATCCAGAGGAAGGCAAACATAAAAAAAAAACAAGTGAAACTTTGCTAATTTTCTCAAAAGGGAAAAAAATGAATTTCTTTCCTGACCCCAGATACTGGCGATTGGACTCCTTTCTGGATCAATACTACCTAATTATTCAGGATAACCCTGAATGCCCTTTTTATTAAGACAAATATCCAATCCCTTTTTAAAGTTATCTATTGAAACCACTGTCACACCTCATTTGGCCGAGAATTCCACAGTTTAACTACCCTTACTGTGAAGAACCCTTTTCTTTCTTTTAGGTGAATTATTTTTACTTGTAACTTCAAAGGATGTCCTCTTGTCATTTGAAAACCTCTTGGCACAAAAAGTTAATTTGACAAAGCCTATATATTTATATAAGGTAATCATCTCCCCTCTTAGACTCCTTTTCTATAGAGAAAATATGTTTAATTTGATTAGTCTTTCTTCATAACTTTTCCCCTCCATTCCCCTTAATAGTTGTTGTTGCCTTTCTCTGTACTTTGTTCAGCTCTAAAATGTCCTTTTTATGACGTGGTGCCCAAAATTGTACTCCATATTCCAAATGAGGGAGTACTAGGGATTTGTATAGTGTCATAATTATATCTGCTTCCCTTGCTTCTATACCCTTCTTAATACATGCTAATATTTTATTTGCCTTAGCAGCTGCTGCGTGGCATTGAGTACTGTTTCCTAGATGGTTGTCCACAAGCACTCCCTTTCAATATCCGCAGCCCCGAAATTTATTCCATTAAGTTTATAAATTGCACTGCTATTTTTCCTTCCTAAATAAATAACTTTACATTTATTCATATTAAATCTCATCTGCCATTTAGATTCCCATTTCTCTAATTTATGCAAATCCCTTTTCTAGGGAAAGTACATCCTTTTCTGATTTAATTACCTTGCACACACTACTTTCCAGTCCTACTTCTAAGTCATTAATAAATATGTTAAAAAGGAAAGGACCTAATACTGAACCTTGAGGAACCCCACTTACCACATTTGTCCAATTTGAGTATATTCCATTTACAACGACCCTTTGCTTCCTGTCTTTTAGCCAGTTCTCAATCCATGAGCAGATATGTACTGCCATTCCAGAATCCATTAGTTTGCGCAATAGTCTTCCATCTGGCACTGTATCAAAAGCCTTTTCAAAATCCAAAAAGACTACATCCACTGAGTTGCCTTGATCCAGGTTCCTACTAACCTCCTCATAGGAACTAATTAGATTTGTTTGACATGACCTATCCCTCATACATCCATGTTGACTCCTACTTATAATCCTGTTCAAATAGACATATTCTTGTATATTATCCCTTATTAACCCTTCTAAAAACTTCCCCACTACAGAAGTGTGGCTCACTGGTCTATAATTCCCCCTATTTGCTCTTGCTCCCTTTTTAAATATAGGTACCACATCTGCTTTTCTCCAGTCATCTGGTAGAGACCCTGTGTTGAGTGAATCTTGAAAAATTAAATTCAATGGTTCGGCTATTACAGAACCCATTTTCCTCAGTACCCATGGATGTATTCCATCAGGACCAAGGGCTCTATTAAAATTTATTTTTTCCAACCTCTTTTGGATTACTTCCTGTGTTAACCAATTATTTGGCAAAGGTAGTGTAGCTCCATTATGTTGCAGTGTCCCAACCACTGGTACCTCCCTTGTGTATACCGAAGAAAATAACTGATTTAGCTCATCTGCCTTTTTCTGGTCACTAATTATCAGACGGCCTGTTTCACATTGTAATGTTCCTATAGCTTCCTTCCTGGCCTTCTTCCCATTAATATATTTAAAAAATATTTTAGCGTTAGTCTTACTCTCTCTTGCAACTAATTTTTCATTTTCTGTTTTAGCACTTTTGCAAGCCTTGTTGATTTCCTTGTATTCATGTAAAGCAGTCTCTGTTCCCTCTTGTTTGTATAATCTAAATGCCTGCTTTTTACTCTGTATCTTGATCTTTAACTCATTGTTAAGCCACATGGGATGTGATTTACTCCTTCTACTTTTATTTCCACATGGTATATTGTGATAAATATGTACAAGAGACTCTCACTTAAATGGTACCCATGGGGATTGGTAAATGGCGGATAAATGTAGTTTCTGGCCTAGATCAGCGGCACAGAGAATGCTCTGCTAAGTATATTTGTCAGTGAGGGCTGTTCTACCAGCAGAAGCTTTCACTCCTCTCTTACACACAGGTAGGTTCACTGAAGGGTGCAGTGCTGAACCAGGGGAATGTAATGCCAACACTGCACTGACTCAGTCCCTCATGCCTGTCTGCTTCTAGGTAAACATGAATTGTAGAGACTTACAGTGGATGAAATCTGGACGTCTGTAAGCATTTTGTGGCATGACAACCTGGTTCCTGGTATTTGTTGAGCCCTGTACATTTTAATTTTTATTTACAATACAGCATTCAATTTTTTTCTGGTTGCTTGAGAGTTCTGGTTACTTGAGTTCTGATTAACTGAGAGTCGACTGTATATTTAGTAAGGATTTGAACATTGTCCATTTATGTTCCATATTTTTTTTACCCATCAGTTCTTTGTCCCAATCTATACGTTGTATCGGTGCCCTTAGACCGTTAAAAACTGCCATTTTAAAATTCAGACTTTTTGTTGGCCCTGTACAGTTTTGTTTTTTTAATTCAATATCAAATGAGATGGTGTTGTGATCACTGTTTCCCAAAGGTTGCCCTATTTCAACATTTGATACCATATCAACATTATTTGAGATAACTAAATCCAAGATAGCCTAATTTCTAGTAGCTTCTTGCATATTCTGGGCCAGATAATGATTTCTCTGAGTGTACTAAAGAACCTGCTCCCCTTAGCTGAACTGCTAGTCTCATTGATCCAGCCTTACCGTATGGATAGATGTGGGTAGGTGGATGTGACCTTGGATCCCCTTTTATTCTTGGCTAACCTCTCCATCCTAGCAGATCCACTTTAAGCCCAAAGGGATGGCGGACGGTCTCTTTTCCAAGACCTATGCTTCCATACCATAACAAGGTATGCCAAGGAGAGTGGAATCTTCTTCATTGGGGTGTTCCTATGACCCTTGGGTAATGTAGTAGAGTTTTTTTTAAAAAGGTACTTAAGGGAGTTTTCTGTGCTGTGGACAGTCCCACTGTAGCAGTCCATCTGCTGGCACCCATAGCAGCGAAGCTCTTGGTGTACAGTATGGACAGATGGGGGTACGTGGATATGACTTTGGATCCAGCCCAATTCTCGGGTAACCTCTCCATCCTAGCAGTCCCTAGGTTCTCGCTTGCCAAAGATCGGGGGTGAGTTTCCAGAGTAAGGTTTCTCCTCTCACTTGGCTGGCATCTCTGGGAAAGGGCCTAGGGTTTCTAGGGGCATGATGCCACACTGTGTCTTAAGGTGGTCCCAGTGAGGGTGTTCCGGGGGTCCTCTCCAAGCCTCCTCGTATTAATCCGTCAGCTGGCCAGTCTGTTCCACATACAACACAAACATAATACAGTTAGGTTAATATTTTACTTAGTCTACCCCTAACAATGGGTGGTCGACATAACCCTCTTGTAAGGTGTATTGCTACTCTTTGAACAATATGTCATGATCTAGAAAGGTGATGCCTTCCACCCGTAGGTGATACAGAGATCACTTACTGGGAGTATATGGCAAATCAGGCAAGGACAGGGTTAATGGGGATAGGTGGGGTGGTTATTGCAAGGGTTCCATTGTGCAATGGTTATCCAACCTTTAGTCTTATGCTGTACCCTACCCCAGTATTGTACTAGCCCTGATTTGTGCCCCTTCAACATCTCTCACTCTCCTATCCATTAATAAATATGATATAAATATTTACCAGAGTGTGTGGGGAGGCTAGCCCTATGACAAAGAGAGATATCAATTAAACAAGTTAGTCAGATGAAGGGGGTATTAGTTATAATATTTGACAGTGCTTAATCTTTGTTACCTCAATCAATTAACTTTCATTGAGAAATTATCCTTGTTAACTATGTTCCCACCTTATTTGCCTCAGTCTAGCCAGGCCCATACCTTCATACCTTCAGTGACAGTGGCTGTTGACAGATGACGGAGTGCCAACTATTAAGGAGCATGCCCTTTGCATGTTTTAATACCCCCAACCTCTGTTATTCTAGCTGCTTACACCCAACACATAGTATTATACACAGGTAGGGAGGGTAAGTGGGTATGAGTCCTGCTACTGGTTGGCCAAAGTATTCACCCCCTGCATCACTACCCCCCTTAGTTCCAAACCCAAAACATGACATATATGATTAGAATCTTTTACTTGAAAAAGTGATTTATCACATATATAGTTGTCAGTGTTGGGAATGTTTGCGATGTTGGTCATGCTTTTGCGAGGGACGCAACTGCAAGCCTTGCGAAACAAGGTGAGCCATTGAAGCACGCATGACTTAGGCTACAATGCACGCTGAAGGTGCACATTGCACTGCAAGCCTCACAAAGGGTGGCGAGCAGTTGAGGCACGCAGGACTTAGGCTGCAATGGGCAGCGAATGCGCTCATTGCACTGCGTGCCTTGCGAAACGAGGCGAGCAGTTGAGGCACGCGGGACTCAGGCTGTAATGATCGCCGAAAGCAAGCCTCGCAAAGCAAGGTGAGCAGTTGAGGCACACAGGACTTAGGCTGCAATGAGCAACAAATGCGCTCATTGCACTGCGTGCCTCGCAAAACGAGGTGAGCAGTTAAGGCATGCAGGACTGAGGCTGCAAAAAGCGCCAAAGGCGCTTTGCACTGCAAGCCTTGCAAAACGAGGCGAGAAATTGAGGCACGCGGGACTTAGGCAGCAATGAGCGCCAAAGGCGCTTTGCACTGCGAGCCTCGCAAAGTGAGGCGAGCATTTGAGGCACGCAGTTGGTTCAAACACGTAACTCGAAAACACTGAAAAAACACCAAAATAATTAAAAGAAATAACACACTCACACACAGCACAGGGGAAGAGTCAGGAAGCCTGGGAGTAAAGTTGCAAACTAATTGGAGCCATATTTTGCATTTTTCGTCGAATGAACACCAGGCACACAGAACTTAGAATATACACGGCGGCGAAAACAGTAACACACACAAACAACGCCAGGCACGCAGGACTATGAAAATAAAACCAACGCAGGTGCTCAGAGGAGCAAAAGCCTCACATTGTGTGGCAAACAGCATTGCCAGCCTTACAATTTTTCCCCTGTCATTTTTCGTGGGCAATTTCCTAGTCTGTAATAACAGCTCGTCCTGTGATCTCTGGCAGACAGGAGAGAAGAAATTTGAACTCCGAGTGCAGGTCTCCCAATCGTGACACCCTTTAAGATGAAGGTCCATTAAAATGCAATTTAGGGAAGAATAATATACACAATACACATTTGACACCACGTTGAGCATTAACCATAGGAATCCTAACATATAGATTCATGCAGGTGAGACAGTGGGGAAAGAGGGAGGAGAGAGATGTGGTGGGAGAGAGAAGGAGAGAGATGGGAGGGGGAGAGAGAGATAGGGATGGTAGAGAGGGGGAGAAGGGAGGAGGGAAGGAGAGAGAGACAGGGGAGAGGGAGAGATAGAGGGGTGAGGGAGAAGGGGGGGGGGGGCGGAGGAAGAGACATACATTTGTAATAACAAAAAAGTCAGGAGCAAGCAGTAAAAGGGCTCCCAGGATTTGTTAAGCCCTAATATACACATAACTTTTAAATCAGTGTCGTAGCTAGTGAAATCATTGTTTGGATATGTAACAAATGTTGATTTCAGTTTTCTAAAGAGCTTCCTTCTCAACAACAAGATATGTCATGTAGTGAAACAAGTCCCATGGAGTTTTTGAACATACTTTACATTAATGAAATATTTGTTTATGAAAGGAAAGAGGATGTTGCATGACAGAATGCTTCACTGACACTCCAGTATGAAGCACCAAAACTGTTGCAAACCAGACTGTCCACATTTTTTCATTTGCGTTCAACAAAAAACTATAGTGTACGTGTGAAACCTCACGCACACCATGTCGCTGGGCCATCACCTTGAGTGTTATTATTTACAGCTAATTCCAAGTGCAGCCATAACTATTATCTGATCAGTGAGGTTGTAGCATAGCCTGAGCCAGGCACTTACTGAAAATCTTCAGGTTTGTAGTCAGCCTATATTAGACAGTGACACAGAGTACTAATTGTATTGGTGTTGGACAAAATTATGGTGATTATAGAAAAGAAATGTCTTCATCCAGTTTGTTGAAAACTTAGTGTTTTTGTTATGAGGAAAAATGTAATATTTTAAAAGACCTGTACTTCATTTGTGATGAATTTTGTTATCAGTGACATATATACAGTCTTATTAAATTGCGATTCAGCCAATTGCATAGGGCTCTATATAAGCACAGAGCATATTTTTTTACAGAAGTTTTTAGTTAGTGAACTTCTATCCAAAAGCAAGGTCTTCACCAACTAAAAACTTCTGTAAAAAAATATGCTATGTGCTTAAATAGAGCCCTATTCAATTGTCCGAATTGCAATTTAATGAGGCTGTTAGGGTTTGTTTGTTGTTTAGTCGTGTCTGACTCTCCTTTACCTCATAGACTGTAACACATCATGCTGATCTACTTGAGATACTGGAGTGGGTTGCCAGTTCCTTCTCCAGTAGGACACAGCATACAGCTTCTGGCATTCCTAGGTGGTCTCCCATCCAAGTACTGACCAGTCCCAACCCTGCTTGGCTTCAGGGTGATGTGACCTCTTGGTTCCTTTAGTGGAATCAAACCAAGGTCACAGCAGTGAAAGCACCAAATTCTAAACACTGGACCACCAGGGAACTCAACATATATAGTAGACCAATGCAAAATGACCTCTTACAACTTACAGGAAGCATAGTAGAACAGCTTTCCTGTGGAAGAAGTAAAGTCAAAGCCAATTTAGGAATTTATGTCTGGTATAAGCATAATACTATCCTGAGGCTTAAATAAGCCAAGCTTTGGGTAGATAAAATAGGTATATTAGATGGTACTTTGTGGTTCTTATCCACAATCAAATCTATGTTCCATTGATACATTGCATATAAACTCATTGCTGTCTGAACCTGACCCTGACCAGTTGGAGAACACATGTTCAGTTGGAATCTATTTCTAATGTTGAAGCGGTCTCTAATAACCTGTAGGATAATGGTCACAATAACTATATAGAAATCCAGCATCATGTAGGTCTGTATTAAAACTATTATAGATTTGATTTAATTTTACAAAAAACAATATTACCATATATGAGAGGTACCGTATATACTCGAGTATAAGCCGAGTTTTTCAGCCCTTTTTTTAAGGCTAAAAAGGGCCCCCTCGGCTTATACTCGAGTCACTCCCCCCCCCCCCCCGTGTCTCTCTAACCCCCCTGTGTCTCTCTAACCCCCCCGTGTGTCTCTAACCCCCCGTGTCTCTCTACCCCCCCCTGTCTCTTTCCCTCCCCCTCCTCAACCTCAACCCCCCTCAACCTCCCCCTCAATCCCCCTCAACCCCAACCCCCCTCCTCAACCCCCCTCCTCAACCTAAACCCCCCCTCAACCCCCCTCCTCAACCTAAACCCCCCTAAATACCTCCTCATCTCCCCTCACTTACCTGCTTGTGCTCCGGCCTCCGCTCCTTGACCCGGCGCGCATGTGACGTCACATGCGCGCGCCGTCATTAGCATATACGTGGTGCCGGCACCCGGTATATGCTAATGTCTTGACGTCACATGCCAATGATGCGGCGCGCATGCGGGGGGTTGAGGGGGGTTTAGGTTGAGGAGGGGGGTTGAGGAGGGGGGTTGGGGTTGAGGGGGATTGAGCGGGGAGGTTCAAGGGGGTTGAGGTTGAGGAGGTGGGTTGGGGTTGAGGGGGGTTGAGGTTGAGGAAGGGGGTTGAGGATGAGGATGGGGGACTGAGGAGGGGGTTGAGGAGGGAGGTTGAGGAGGGGGTTGAGGAGGTGGGTTGAGGATGGGGGTGTAGGGGGTGGGGGGGTTGAGGAGGGGGGTTGAGGAGGGAGGATGAGGATGAGGAGGGAGGATGAGGAGGGAGGATGAGGAGGGGGTTGAGGAGGGAGGTTGAGGAGGGGGTTGAGGCTGGGGGGGTTGAGGAGGGGGGGGTTGAGGATGGGGGGGTTGAGGAGGGGGGTTGAGGAGGGGGGTTGAGGAGGGTGATAAGGGAGGGGGGAAGAGACACAGGGAAGGGAGAGGTTGGAAGAGACACAAGGAAGGGAGAGGGGAGAAGACACGGAGAGAGAGGGGGACACAGAGGGCACAAGAGGGACACAGGGGGCAGCACATTTCCCACCCTCGGCTTATACTCGAGTCACTCATTTTACCCAGTATTTTGTGGTAAAATAGGTGCCTCCGCTTATACTAGGGTCGGCTTATACTCGAGTATATACAGTACTTATGAAGCCTATAGAAACATTCACCAACTATGGAGTGTTGGTGAGAAATAGATGTACAGGTTTGTTGAGGATACATTTGGTAGATGAAGAATCATATCAATTATATACATTTGCCAACTAATTAAATATTCCAATTATGTATTGAGATAACCAACCAATCTCTCTGAAAATGAGCTATGCTGCTCATTCATTTATAGTCTATGCTGGTCACTTCAATGTCCACTGACATATTATATTTATAGCATTTACTTATGAAGAAATTTACAAGATTAGATTACATTTTTATTTAATTGCAACAGACATTTATTAATCTTCCTACCAGGATTTAGACTCCTGGGAGGAATGGCAAGAGCCTTGGAATAAGAGAACATTTTTATTCAGTTCTATAGAAAGATTGTCTCTTGATAGTAGGACTGATTTGCCACTTGGCAACAGGACTGAATAAACAGCATGACCTCCTAACAAGCTCAAAGTAGCCCAAGATTTAGTCTGCTCAAAATAATTGTGTCTCAAGGACAAACTTAAGAACAGTGTGAAGCAATAAACACATATCATAATACAGACTCACAACAAAGGGGACATATACAGCTTATATTGTGTTATGCTTGGGATATGTTTATTATTGTGTTAAGCATGTTTGTATGAGATGAGCATGTGAGTTTCAGTCCTGGGGGGTGACAGAATGGTAGCAGATGTGGTAAGTAGTATATAGATAAAGGTAAAGCCCATAACGTGACCTATGACCCTACTTGGAAAGTCCTCTCCTCTGAGTCCCTATGTGCTATTGGTTGTTGTCTTCATTTTTACCTCTCTTAGTCAAGTGGCCCATATCTTAGACCAGGGGTCACCAAACTCGGTCCTGGAGGGCCGCACCCAGGCCTGGATTTGTGGATATCCTTGCTGCAAGCAGGTGAGACTATTGCTTCTTCAGTCATCCTGATTGACTCACCTGTGCACAGAAAGGAAATCATCAAATCCAGGCCTGGGTGCGGCCCTCCAGGACCGAGTTTGGTTACCCCTGCCTTAGACCCACCCAGAGAGGCAATAGTTCATGACACCAAGATTATGTACCACTGAACATGGCTAGCAGTGGACGGACAAAAGAGCACCACAATTGCCACATGCTTTTCCTATTAGTCAGATTGAAGCATAGTTAGACAGGAAAGTGACAGCATCGGCCTCTCTGCATTTGGTCAAAGAGGGAGAGCATTCCAAACTTATGCCAAATATTTAATCAAGTTAATGTTTTACAAAATGTTATTTGGTGGTAAATAAAAAGAATTATGGCCTAACCAGCCGGAATTCCAATACATTGCCGTTCCAGTTGGTCGAGTTCCATGATAATATTTATATATTATATTACATATATTATATATAAAAAATAGTACATTTGTGTTCACAATTGGACATCTAAAAATAAATAAAAAAAAACGTATTTCCTGCTCCGAATCCCAAGGAATACAGTTTTTGCACTGCACTCTGGGATAGTGGTCAGGTTCATCCCAATGAGTCCACAATGCATTTTCACTCTTTAATCCAATACTGCATGGCTCCTTTTTGCATACGCCTGCCTTTAAAACACAGCTTTCATGCATAGCATAGGATGGGTTTTGGATGATTTAGAACACCTATCCACAGACTTCACAGAGTCACTCTTTCAATCTTAATGAATCTCATCAGTCTGGGGGTGATACCTAACGTACTATAGATTTTGTGGGAAGGCTATTAACCACAACATAATTTATTTATATGTCATTTCCCCCCCCCCCATTGTACAATGATCCTTTAAAAGAAACAGGACAAGCAGGGAAAGGTGTCCGCCTAAGTTGTTGCATGTAAGCAAATTGATTTGAAAATAATGTCTCAGTTGAGTCCTAATCGTGGAAGATAGATTACAGAGTCAAGTAAAACTGGATTTGAGAAAATAGATTGCTGCACAGAAATCAGTGAAGTAGTGTTAAGATAAGTAGGGGTAAAGTAACCGTGTTAAAGGTAAAGGAAGAATTTTAATCAGGCGAAGGTTCATAAGTAAAAAGAAACACTGGACACAAATACTTTTAGTATTACTTATGGTTTATTATATTTTATATTTATTATGTATTCTTTAACTTTATACTATCATTATTTCATATAAGTCTCTGATACAAAGGGTTGTGAGATTAAAATCTTGAGCAAATAGGAACCAACTATAGTATGTTTTATAAAGCTGTCTTTATTTGAGCACATTGCTTTTGCAGGCAAAGGCATTATAATTATTATTATTGTTTATTTATAACGCACCAACATATTCCGTAGCCCTGTACATAAGATAAGTTCATGACAAGATAAATACAAATTAAACATAGCAAAGCAAGGAGGGCCATTTCTTTGAGCCTCAAATCCAGTGTCCATAGTGCTTTCTCCAAAGCACCTTGTGGGATTGAAACTCACAGACTAAATGTATTGTGTGTGGTACAGGAGGGAGAGAGAGATGAGAGTGTGTTAGGGTGGAAGGTGATATGCTTCTTTAAAGAGATGTGTTTTTAGTGAGGTTTTTAATGTTTTGAGGCAGGAGGATAATCTGGGGGAGCGAGGCAAGGAGTTCCAGAGAATAGGGTCAGCACAAGAAAAGTCCTGAAGGCGAGAGTGAGAGGCGGTGACAAGAGTTGTGGAAAGAAGAAGGTCATTAGCAGAACGAAGAGGGCGGGTGGGGGAGTATTAAAAAATGAGACCAGAGATGTATGGGGGTGTGCTATTGTTGAGGGCTTTGAAATTTTATTCTGGAGGCTAAGGGAAGCCAGTGGAGTGATTGATAGAGAGGTGATGCCGACACTGAGCATTGTGTACGGAAGATTAGTCTAGCAGAGGCATTCATAATGGATTGAAGTGGAGATAGTCGGGTGGTGGATAGGCCAGCAAGATGCGAGTTGCAGTAGTCGAGTCGAGAGATGATGAGAGAGTGTATAAGGATTTTAGTTGTGTCTTGTGTAAGATAGTGACGAATTCTGGAGATGTTTTTTAGATGGAGAAGACAAGATTTAGTTAGTGACTGTATGCGAGGGATGAAAGACAGAGTGAGGTCCAGAAGGACCCCAAGGCAACGGGCTTGGGAGGTTGGGGTAATGATGTAATTGTTGACAGTGAGAGAGATGTGAGGAATTAACACTGTGGTAGAGGGAGGGAAGTTAAGGAGTTCAGTATTATTTCAGTCTTGGTTTGAGATGGTGGGTGGACATTCAAGAGGATATACTAGAGAGGCAGTTGGAGACGTGTGTTAGAAGAGAGGGGGATAGATCTGGTGCTGAGAGGTAGATTTGAGTGTCATCTGCATAGAGATAATAATGAAGCCCAAAAGAGTTTATAAGAGTACCAAGTGAGGATGTGTAGATAGAGAAGAAGGGGGGGCTAAGACTGATAAGACAAGGAGAGGACGAATTGTTGGAGAAGGAGACACTGAATGATTGATTTTGTAGGTATGATAAAAACCAAGAGAGAGCAGTCTCTTGAATACCGAGGGTGGAGAGGATATGGAGTAGAAGTGGATGGTCAACTGTGTCAAAGGCAGCAGAGAGATCTAGAAGAAGGAGGATAGAAAAGTGACCCGTTGACTTGGCAGGAAGGAGGTCATTAGTGACTGTAATAAGAGCTGTCTCAGTGGAGTGTTGGGACCGGAAGCCAGATTGGAAGGTGTCAAGAAGGGAGTTGGAGGAAATAAAGCTGGAAAGGTGGTTATAGACGAGCCGCTCCAGCAGTTTGGAAGCCAGGGGAAGTATAATAAAATGTAATGACAATAGTGCATCCATCATTTATGTTATTAGTATTTTTATGGTGTTGACAGATTTTCTGAACTTTAGTAGTTACAGAAGTGTAAAAAAAAGTTAATAAATCTATGAAGTGAGCAAGAGTTCCTAAAACCACAAGTGTGAGTATCTAAACATAGATACAGTGCCTTGCAAAAGTATTCACCCCCTTTAACTTTTTACCTATGTTGTTACATTACAGCCTTAAGTTCAATGTTTTGTTAATCTAAATCTTATGTGATGGATCAGAACACAATAGTCTAAGTTGGTGAAGTGAAATGAGAAAAATATATACATAAAACTATTTTTTAGAAATAGGAAACAGAAAATTGTCATATGCATATGTGTTCAACCCACTTTGTTATGAAGCCCATAAAAAGCTCTGGTGCAACCAATTCTTGTTAGAAGTCACATAATTAGTGAAATGATGTCCACCTGTGTGCAATCTAATTGTCACATGTGCTGTCATTACATATACACACCTTTTTTGAAAGGCCCCAGAGGCTGCAACACCTAATCAAGAGGCACCACTAACCAAACACTGCCATGAAGACCAAGGAACTCTACAAACAAGTAAGGGACAATGTTGTTGGGAAGTACAAGTCAGGATTAGGTTATAAAAAATATCCAAATCTTTGATGTTCCCCAGGAGCACCATCAAATCTATCATAACCAAATGGAAAGAACATGGCACAACGGCAAACCTGCCAAGAGACAGCCGCTCACCAAAACTCACAGACCGGGCAAGGAGGGCATTAATCAGAGAGGCAGCACAGAGACCTAAGGTAACCCTGGAGGAGCTGCAGAGTTCCACAGCAGACACTGGAGTATCTGTACATAGGACGACAATAAGCCGCACGCTCCATAGAGTTGGGCTTTATTGCAGAGTGGCCAGAAGAAAGCTATTACTTTCAGCAAAAAACAAAATGGCACGTTTTGAGTTTGCGAAAAAGCATGTGGGAGACTCCCAAAATGTATGGAGGAAGGTGCTCTGGTCTAATGAGACTAAAATTGAACTTTTCGGCCATCAAAGAAAACACTATGTCTGGCACAAAACCCAACACATCACGTCACCCAGAGAACACCATCGCCACAGTGAAACATGGTGGTGGCAGCATCATGCTGTGGGGATGTTTTTCAGCAGCTGGGACTGGGAAACTGTTCAGAGTTGAGGGAAAGATGGATGGTGCTAAATACAGGGATATTCTTGAGTAAAACCTGTACCAAAGTGTGCGTGATTTGAGGCTTGGACGGAGGTTCACCTTCTAGCAGGACAATGACCCCAAACACACTGCTAAAGCAACACTTGAGTGGTTTAAGGGAAACATGTAAATGTATTTGAATGGCCTAGTCAAAGCCCAGACCTCAATCCAATAGAAAATCTGTGGTCACACTTAAAGATTGCCGTTCACAAGCGCAAACCATCCAACTTGAAGGACCTGGAGCAGTTTTGCAAGGAAGAATGGGCAAAAATCCCAGTGGTAAGATGTGGCAAGCTC
Organism: Discoglossus pictus; assembly: GCA_027410445.1. Classification (NCBI taxonomy): domain Eukaryota; kingdom Metazoa; phylum Chordata; class Amphibia; order Anura; family Alytidae; genus Discoglossus; species Discoglossus pictus. Next base: position 129,472,580 of record CM050167.1, on the reverse strand, counting down.
ATAGATACTTATCCAAAGCGACTTGGAGCTGTGATTGCCTCAAAAGTTGGCTCTACAAAGTATTGACTTTAGGGGGGTGAATAGTTATGCACATTGATGTTTTCTGTTATTTTGTCCTATTTGTTGTTTGCTTCACAATAAAAAAAAAAAATACATCTTTAAAGTTGTGGGCATGTTCTGTAAATTAAATGATGCAAATCCTCAATCAATCCATGTTAATTCCAGGTTGTGAGGCAACAAAACACGAAAAATGCCAAGGGGGGTGAATACTTTTGCAAGGCACTGTATATCCTACTTAAAAATATTTAGGCATCAGCAAATACGTGGAGCCCAATGGTCGAAGTTATAGAATGTGTTCAGCTTTAAAGAGACTCTTTACATTTTTTTGTTTGGTTTTATATGACATTTTTAACTAGATGACTACATTTTATCCTCCTTAATTTAATAGTCATATAAAAAAATGTTTACACTTCACTAACTTCTAAGAAGCTCCATGGAAAAGGGGCTTCACACTGCTGGTGTAATGCTATATGAGAGAGAACTGGAAGAAATGGGGAGGCTCAAAAAGCTGACAATTGGCAAATCTGAAGGCTTCTTAGAATTATATGAGAATTACATTGAGGAGGATAAGATTAATTTATTCACCCAGTATATAAACATATTCAGTATTTCAGTCCTATGGAGCACAGCATGCCAGGCACATCTTGTGTCTGTTTGTGCTTATCCATAAGGTTTTCATGGCAAAGATACTGGAGTGAGTATTGTCACATAAGGGTGGCTCGCAGCGAGGGTTAATTTTTTTATTTAGCGCAGGCCCTTTAAGGACCTTTAAGGTCCTTTCAGGACCCGCAACGGGAAATTTAAAATGGGGGGGGGGTAATTTTAGGTGCCACGGGGTTACTTACAATACCCCCCTTTAAGGATCCGCAGCTGCAAGGGGTAATATTACCTCGCTGCAAAGGGTAATATGGGTACACTGCGGGGGTCCCAATGGAATACTGGGGGGGTCATTTTTGGGGCTGGGGGGTACCTGAAGTACCCCCTGCGGCATGGCTTGAGTTTTTAACATCCGCAGAGCGGAGTGAGCTGATGTCGGGAGCCTGGGGGTGATCCCGCAGGCTTTAATTAACCATGATGGCAATCTGTTTTGCCATTAGCTAAGTCAAACCCATTGCTACAGGTTTGACTAACTGATCTTAGCACGGCCGCACATCCAACGTCGAGAGACTGGCTTAAGGTTTTGCTTCTCTCGCATGTTGCTCGCAGACCCTTCCAATTTAATAGCGACGTAACCGGGGAGAATTTCATGCATGTAGGGCTTAAGATCCACCCGTCGCATTTACGTGGCTGAAATTTAATATGGCTCTAAATTAGTTACTTGAATTTAGGAGGCCCTTTATTTGAAACAAAAAAACATCAGTTGTAGGATCCACAGAGTATTTTCAAGGAGTTGTGGGAGATTCAAGAAAAAATATCCTCCTCATAGTACATAGTACTGTTTTCCAGTTAGAAATGTGAGACTACAAGAATCCTTTAAATGATCATTGCAGATATAGAAAAAAATGCTTGTTTTTGAAGTATGTAGCTGCTGTGTAAGCCATGGACATTAAAAATGTTTTGAAAGAAAATCAGATTTTTTGAAAGGCATAATAGAAGAGGAAGATGTGAGGAGGAGTTGCCATATTATTTAATCTTTGCCACTACTCCAGAATAAAGTTGGTGAAACAGTGATTGCTGCCCTTGCTAAAATCAGCTGTTATGCCATCATGGTGTCTGTTTGTAAACTTATGAGCTTTCAAACAGACCTAACATGGACACTGACAATTTTAGCTGACACATTCCCGGTGTGCAAATAGAAGCTTAATGTGCAATTACATACTCCTCATTCCTAACCTTGGGTAGTAGATGAGCAGAAAACAAAATGGTAGATTTCACAGCAGCATAATCACATATAAAAAAATAAAAATAAAGGCTATATTATTTTTGTATTTTAAGAACCTATTTTTAATTTATGTTCTTCAAAAGAATATATTTAAATATAAGATTGCAGTGGTCTTTTAAAACTTTTCCATCTATCCACTCACCTCATTTCTGTACACAGCACATTATTCTGATATATACAATTTTTACAGACAGAGGCAAAAACAACATGTTCATGCAAATGAGTGAGTGAGAGTGCATGCAAGTGCACACGTGATGGAGTGGGCATGCACAATTAATAAATAATTAACAATTCAATGATTATAAGGATTATTGCAAAATTGAACTTCATAAACTTACAGTCTCATTAATTTAGGACTACCTTTTAAAACGTAGCCTGTATTGTAGAAAGTAGGGCTTAAGGCTATTAAATTAGCCTCGTAAACCGACACGCAGACGACTTGCGGTTTAAACGGCAGGACAGCGAAAAACGTGGAACTTCACAGCCCCTTTTGTTATATCAAGCCTGTAACCCATACTTTCCCATTTGGACTAGCAAAGGCTTGAAAGCAAATGAGACCCCTCCGGCCCCTAAACTTCCCCCCTGCTCCCAAAATAAATCCCCATGCTGCGGGGACCCCCAGCACCTAAAATTTCCCCCCATCGAGATCCCTGCTGCATTTAAAATAAAAATTTCCCGCCACGGCTTCTTAAAGGGTCCGCTGCACACAAATAGTTGACCCCTGTCAAGGGGGTATTGTAAGTACCCTGTGGCGCCTAAAATTAACACCCCCAGCATGCTGGGGGTCCCCATCTGGACCCCGGCAGTGTCCCTACATTAAGCCTTACAGCGGGGGGTCCGATCAAAATTGCCGCCTCCCGGGTCCTGAAAGGACCTTAAAGGTCCTAAAAGGACTTGTGCTAGATAAAAAATTAACCCCTGTCACTGCGGTACAATAAATACCCTCAATTAACCCTATTTAACCCTGAAACATACCTAATTAACTCTATCACTAACCACTTAACCCTAACTAGACCCAGTTATCCCTATCTATCTTATATCCCTATCTGTCCTATATACCCCTAACTGTACCCAATTAACCCTAACTGTACTCAATTAACCCTAACTATACCCAACTAACCTTAACTATACCCATACACCCCTAACTGTATCCAATTAACCCTAACTATACCCAATTAACCCTAACAATACCCATGCATCCCTAACTGTACCCAATGAACTCTAACTATACCCAATTAACCCTAACTATTCCCATACACCCCTAACTGTACCTAATTAACCCTAACTGAACCTATTTAAGCCTAACTGGATCCAGTAAACTCCTATCCTATTAACTCCTCTACCCTATCCTATTAACCCCCCTATATCCTATCATATCCTATCTTATTAACCCCTCTACCCTACTCTATCCTATAAACCCCTACACTACCTAGCTAACCCCCTATTAAACTCCCCACTAATTATAAGCCCCCCCCACTAATTACAGAAAATAACAAACTACTAACTGCAGAAAATAAAAAAGCATTACAGAAAATAAAAAATAAAACTACACATAAAATAACATGTAAAAAGAAACTCACAACCTGTTAAAAGGAACGTGTTAATTAGACCACTGACCTGGCCAAAAAGCCCCTCCAGCGGTGTCCAGCAATGCCCTAGTCTTCTGTCCCAGGAAAGGCCCCTCCAAAAATGTCCAGATGTCCTGTCACACCTAAAAAGAAAGAAACATAACAGTAAATACACAAATACTAACAACCTGTAATAAAAGAAAGGGTTAATAGTCTAGTCACCTAGCCAAAATGCCCCTCCAGCCATGTCCAGCTATGCCCCAGTCTTCAGTCCTCCGGCCCAGGCACAGGCCTTCCCCAAAAAATCCTGTGGTTATAAAAAAAATAAAGTACCAACGGAGCTCCTCCCCTGAGGAGCTCTCCGCCCAAATGGAGGCTCCCGCGCATGGTTTAAATCGCTGTCAATCATATTTCAGCCAATCAGAAGGTGCAGATGGTGTGAGCCAATCAAAATGGAATACACCCCTGTATCCCATTCCGATTGGCTGATGTAACTGACAATCCTATTTAATTCAATCAGAAGGCGCTATTGTTTTCAGCCATTCAGAATGGGATAAAACCCACAGGGGTGTATCCCATTCTAATTGGCTCCAAGCATCTGATTGGCTGTAATATGATTGACAGCGATTTCAGGTAGGGGTTACTTTTTTATTTAGCGCAGGTCTTTTAAGGACCTTTAAGACCCTTTCAGGACCCGCAAACGGCAATCTTGAATTTTAAATGCAGTGTGGGTTCCAATTGAGACCCCCGCTGCAAGGGTTAATGTAGGGACACTGCAGAGGTCCCGATGGGGACCCCTAGCATTCAGGGATTTTAATGTTAGGTGCCGTGGGGTATTAACAATACTCCTGCGACAAATGTCAATAGTTGTGTGCCACGGGACCCAGGCAGAAAAACTGAATTTTAAATGCAGCGGGAGTCCTGTTTGGGACCCCCGCTGCAAGGGTTTATGTAGGGACACTCCAAAGGTCCCAATGAAGACCCCCAGCATAGGGGGGTTGATTTTAGGTGCCGGTGGGGTACTTGGAGTTTCCCCCCGCGGCAGGGGTTCACTGTTTAACCGCTGTCCCAATCGGAACCCCAGCAGCAAGGGGTAAAGTTGGGAGCCTGCAGGGGTTCCTACAGGCTTTCCCCAGTGATGCTGGCGATCTCTTTTGCCATGTCTAAACCCGTTACTACAGGTTTGACTAATTGATCATGTTCATGGCTGCACATCCAACGTGCACCAGAACGGTTTACGGGTTTGCGTCTAAAGCCCTATGCTCGCAGCCCCTTCTAATTTATTAGCACTGTAACATGGGAGAATTGAAATTGAGCAAATTTGAGACCCGGGACCCTGTAAGTGAGGTTGCAAGCTAATTTGCTATTCAATTGGCATCTTTTTGCTGTGTCTCGGAACAGCTCAGTTACGGCCTTGAAAAGATGTCACTGATCAAACTCGTAACTTGCAGCCTCCAGCAGCATTTGATCTGACACTTTTGCAAGGCTAAAATCGCAAATCGCTATTCAATTGCTCAATATCCCCAAGATCGCAAATGTATTCACACCCGTAAACGGCAAATGAAGGAGAAAATCCTACTAGTGCTAGAGAGGATTTGCAAGGGGGTTAAACACTTACACTGTTAATGCAAATATTAAATCAGTACTGCACTGTAAATAACTGGGAAAGCAATTAGAACTAATTGCACAAAAGTCTCAAGCCTGCAAATCGGTAGGAAATTAAATTAATTTTTTATGTTTCATTTTGGGGTTAAATCGATCTTGGGTATCAATGAGTTAATACATATCAGGCCACCCATATGGACTAGAACAATATTGGTATTAAATGTCATAATTCTTGATTTTGCGGGTTTGCAAGTCTGATCGCATATCGGACCACCGAACCTAAAGTTTTACTGCCTTAATTCTGACTGTCTCATTTCCTATTGGCTGATTAAAAATGGGAGGTTACGGGCTTGCTTAATTGATCATGGTCCCGCCCTCAACTGCTCCGAATAAGTGCATGGATTACGGTTTTGGCTTGAAACTTGCAGCCTTGAGCAATTGAATAGCCTCGCAATCGGAGAGGAACAGGAACCCCCAAGTCACTCGCAGACTTTTGGCTGTCTGCAATCAAGTTACGGGCTTCCAATTGAATGTGGCCATATCAGTGCAAGTGTGTAGATAAGCCGGTGACTACAGAAATGTAGCCATGCATGTGAGAGGATGTGAGTTTGAGCTTGCCTGTGAGCACACGCTGATTAAAGCATCACAGTCTATTCATGAACAGAGGACAGTGGTCTATGAATGATGTCCGGAGATCCATGGAACTAGGGTTAGAAATAAAGTGTGAAACAAACAGAATAAAGTGAATAAGAATGCAAGGTGTTTAGATGTTACATTTGATTGTAATTAGATTCAGTTGTTAAACTAGGCAACATGTTTTTAGAATGTAAATAAAATAATAATACAGCATCTTATTTATAATTTTTTCATGCAATTTTGCAGCTGAGGAATCTACCATTTGAGTTTCCAGTGTTTTACTTCCTGAGGTGGGATGAGATTTTGAATGAATGCAGCATATATAATATAAAATATTTAAATTATCACTGTAATTCACTAGCAAGAGGAGCTTGTTTTTTTAATTATGTATTGATAATTAAAACAATTATATTTAATGATTTATTACGGCAATGTGAAATATTAAATTCACCTTCAAATACTAGAGAGTCAGCTTCCAGTTGACCTGTTCGTCTCCATGAAGGATCTGATCTTTGAAAGTAAGTTTTATATTAATTTTTATTTTTATTTTTTAAACATTGAATACTAATTCAAACATCTAGCTCCTGTTTTAGGGCAGTACAATGGTCCTTTATGTGGTTCTATGAAGACAAATATGCATGTGAAACACACAGATCCTCAGCAAATTTTATGTGGCCCTTTGTCATAAGCCAAGACCACCTCGATCAGCTTGCCCCCAAAGGTAATACCGCTGAGATCCTTGGATCGGATCATGGATGTTTTTTTGGGCATCCGGCTCTATCCCAGAGCCTGGGGAGAATGATTTTGCCATAAAATAATAAAAAGAGTCTATGACCCTGAAAGTATTTCACTACATCAGTAAATGTTCCCAAGTGTATGACACTTTTTTTGTTTTCCTAATTGCTAAGGAGGTCCATTGAGTATCCAATCATGGAGCAGCTGCAAGACCTGGGTAATTTAGTCAGCCCAAGCACATCAGGTATTTTTTTTACCTAAGTTTTTCCAATTTTCTAAGGAAAAAGTTTTCCTAAAATAAAACAGTTTGGTAGGCTCGGTCTAGCAGAGCAAACATCCAGAGCCTAAGTAAGAAACGAAAAGAAAAGAAAAACAGAAAACTAGCTATGTTGTATAGACACAATATAACTCTAAATGAGCTAAAACAGGATAATAAAAGAGAAAAATAAAAAGCACTGTTGACTACACAAGAAATTTAAATCCGAAAACAGATTTTTGTCTCAATGATATTGAAGTATAAGCCCTGTTGGGTACCAGCTCGGATCCGCCGCCCGTCCCGCTTCCTTCAGTCCCCAGTCAGCAGCTCCAATGTGAGTATTAGCAAAAGATAGCACAATGTTAATTAGGATGATTTCACGTGATCGGGGGGCTATAGGAAGAATTAATCCAGGGATTCCATATCTGGAGAAAAATAGGCATACGGTCCTCCAGTAGATGGGTTAGCCTTTCATTCATTGCAATGTAGTTAATCTTCTTGATGACTGATTGTAAAGTGGAAGTGGGAAATTTCCATTGTCTGGCTATATGACTCCTTGTTGCTAGCATTAAGTACTGAAGGAGTCTATTTTGGTATTTTGATAGTGAGGGGACAGAGTGTCCTAGCAGGCCTATGTCTGCCTTAGCCATAACAGGCGTTCCAAATATGGCTGAGGCTAAATGGAAAACCTTGTTCCAAAGCGACTGAACCAGGGGACATGACCGCCAAGTGTGGAAAAAGGTTCCAGGGATCTGACAAGCTCCAAAGCAGTTAGGATTAGGCGAGCGTTTCCATCTAAATAGTTTGTCCGGGGGGATATATATCCTATGAAGAACCTTAATAGAGGTCTCCAGAATATGACTGCTCAAAGATCCCCTGGTTAGGCTTCGCCAAGAGTTTTGCTAAGTCTCCATATTCCACTTGAAATTTAAGTCTTCTTCCCATCTTTGCACATATTTTGGAAGGGGGGTGCGGGAGGGAAATTAAAAGTATCATATAGGATGCCCACAATACCTTTTGTAAGGGGAGCAGACAGGCATAACCTAGTGATCCAATTTGAGGTCGGTTTACCTAGTGTATGTTCTAACGTGGAGAGAAAGTATTTAGATCTACAAAATGTATAATGATCCTGAATGGGGATATTGAATTCTTCACATCAGGTATTTTTTAAAGAGATAATGTCAATAGCCACCCTGGAAATGTGATCAGGGAGTCATACAATAGCTGACAATCATGCAGGGAATAGCGGGCACCACTCAAACTGTCTAACTGTTGGTTGGAACGTTAAGAAGTTTAGTGAAGGATTAGAGTCATTCACAGGGAGGTGGCCTGGGTTCCACTCCACTTCCATAAGCCTGGATCTTGGGGGTAAATAGGCTCAGTCCTTTCCAATAGTTTTCATATTTTTTCTGAGTTCCGCTCCCCTGTTTTTTGAGAGGCCATGCCAGTCCTATAGTACAATTTCCCTTCTTTCGCTACAGACCAAATGGAAGTATATATATATCATTGTAAACATGACCCACAAAAACACAATGGGTCTTTTTAAATCAACACTAAGCTTTCATTCTTTATATCCACATCATACACAACATACACCACAATTCTTATCTCTCTAATGCTTCCTTACTACTTAGTACAGTATTTTCATGTACAAAAGTGAATATTAAATACCTCTCAGTGAATCTGCATTTGTTTGTACCACTGGTTGAAATGGTGAAAAAATAGGGTTGAGCTGGCCCGGCATTTCATGTACTCAATATAATTCACCTTTGTGGGCACTTTTGAGAATGCCCATCGGTGGTCTATGCTATCTTGAATACTTTTACTGTGTAAATTTGCAAAAACATATAGACAACACTGCTTACTTTTAGTTTTAAGGATGTTATTTAAAACTAAACTTAAATTGCAGAGTAACACAAATACAGTGCCAAGCACTTCAGAACTACAGACTCATAACATAAAGTGTATGCTTGCTAATGCCAGAAGCTTGTTTTTATTAAATGGGTGAGTTAGAATTATTAGCAGTAAATGAGAAATGGGACTTAGTATGCATTACTGAAACATGGTGGGATTACTCTCATGACGAGGCTGTTATTTGGATGGTTATAACCTATTTAGGAAAGATAGGGGCAATGGTAGAAGAGAAGGAGGGATTTGTCTGTATGTTAAGCCTGAATTTAAGCCTATAGTCATAGAAGATATTTATGGTTGAATGCTTGTGGGTTGAGTTAAATAGCAGACAAACTCTAAAAGAATATTAGTAGGAGTATGCCATAAACACTCAAATAAAGTGAGGAACCTCAATTGTATATATATGAATAAAATGTGTGTGGGGGGGATATGTCCACCTTGTCCCCCCGTTTCCTACGGCCTTGTGAGGAACTACAATTATAGTTACAGATTGGAAATGCAGCTAAGCCTGGGCAAGTTCTAATAATGGGAGATTTTAATTACCCTGAAATAAACTGGATAAATGAGACCAGCAGCTCAGCTAAGGGGAGCAGGTTCTTGAGTACACTCTGGGATCATTATCTGGCCCAAGTTATACAAGAACCTACTAGAAATGAGGCTATCTTGGATTTATTCCTCACAAATATATTGATATAGTATCAAATGTTGAAATAGGGCAACCTTTGAGAAACAGTGATCACAACATTGTCTCATTTGAGATTGAATTAAAAAAACAAAGTTGTAAGAGGCCAACAAGGGCAGATTTTAATGGTCTGAGGGTAGCAATACAATGTATAGACTGGGACAGAGAACTGATAGGGGAAAATACTGAATATATATGGACAACATTCAAATACTTACTAAATATACATACTTATCACCATATACCATGTGGAAATAAAAGTAAAAGGAGTAAATCACTTCCAATATGGATTAACAATGATTTAAAGATCAAGATACAAAGTAAAAAACAGGCATTTAAATGATACAAAAAAGAAGGAATAGAGACCACTTTTTATAAGTACAAGAAAATCAACAAGGCTTGCAAACGGGCTATTAGACTGGCTAAAATAGAAAATGAAAAGTTGGTTGCAGAGGAGAGTAAGACTAACCCTAACATGTTGTTTTTAATTATATTAATGGGAAGGAGGCCAGGAAGAAAGCTATAGGAACATTGCAATGTGACACAGGCCGTCTGATAATTAGTGACCAAGAAAAGGCAGATGAGCTAAATAGGTTATTTTCTTCTGTATATACAAGGGAGGTAGCAGTGGTTGCGACACTGCAAGAAAACTACCTTCACCAAATAACTGGTTAACAGAGGAAGAAATCCAAAAAGGGCTGGAAAAAATACATTTAAATAAAGCCCCAGATCCTGATGAAATACATCCAAGGGTACTGAGAGAACTGGGCTCTCTAACAGCCAAACCATTATATTTAATTTTTCAGGACTCACTCACTATAGGGTCGCTAACAGATGACTGGAAAAAAAGCAGATGTGATACCTATATTTAAGAAGGAAGCAAGAGCAAATCCATGGACCTGTAAGGCTTACTTCTGTAGTGGGAAAGGTTTTAGTAGTGTTAACAATGGATACTATACAAGAATATACCCTTGGATTGTAAGTTTGCAAGTTTTCAATCTTGTGTCAGTGCCTTGGAAACAAGCTCTATGATTTTATGCTCAAAAACAGGGCCCTCCATTCTTTACAAGGTGTTTAATTTGTTTTCTGCTATGTACTCAACCCCTGTACAGCTCTACGGAATATGTTGGTGCGATATAAATAAAGATAATAATAATAATATGTCTATTTGAACAAGATTATAGGTAGGAGTCAACACAGATTTATGAAGGAGAGGTCATGTCAAACAAATCGAATGAGGAGGTTAGTAGGAGCATGGATGAAGACAACTCAGTGGGTGTAGTCTTTTTAGATTTTGCAAAGGCTTTTGATACAGTGTCACATGAAAGACTATTGTGCAAACTAATGGATACAGGAACTACAGTACATATCTGCTCATGGATTGAGAGCTGGCTCAAAAACAGGAAGCAAAGAGTAGTTGTGAATGGAACATACTCGGATTGGACTAATGTGGTAAGTGGGGTTGCTCAGGGTTCAGTATTAGGTCCTCTGCTTTTTAACATATTTATTAATGACTTTGAAGTAGGACTGGAAAATATTGTCGCAATTTTTGCTGATGACATTAAGTTGTGCAAGGTATTTAAATCAGAAAATTATGTAATTTCCCGCCAAAGAGATTTGCATAAATTAGAGAAATGGGCAACTAAATGGCAGATAAGATTTAATACAAACAAATGTAAAGTTATGCATCTGGGAAAGAAAAATAGCCATGCAATTTATAAGCTTAATGTAGCAAATCTAGGGTTTCAAATATTGAATGGGATTTGGGAGTGCTAGTGGACAAGTGGACAACCACCTAGATAAAAGCTGCAAAGGAAAGTAAAGTATTAGCATCTGTTAAGAAGGGTATAGAAGCAAGGGAAGCAAATATAATTCTGCCACTATACAAAACCCTAGTACGACAATCTGGAATAGAGAGTACAATTGTGGGCACCAATTCTTAAAAAAGGACATTTTAGAGCTGGAAAAAGAGATGGACAACAAAACAAATAAAGGTAATGGAGGGGCTAATATAAGAAGAAAGACTAACCAAATTACACTTATTTTCTCTAGAAAAAAGGCGTCTAAGAGGGGATATGATCACCTTATATAAATATATCCAGGGTCAATATAAGGCTTTGTCAAGGGAACTTTTCGTGCCAAGAAGTTTTCAACTGACAAGAGGACATCAATTGAGGTTAGAAGTGAAAATATTTCACCTTAAAGAAAGAAAGGGGTTCTTCACCATAAGGGTGGTTAATCTGTGGAATTCTCTACCAAGGAAGTTGGTACCAGCGGATTCAATAGATAACTTTAAAAAGGGATCGGATATATCACATATAATAGTTGTCAAACTACGAATCGTCGTCACGCTTTGCAAGCTCGCCAGAACTGCAGGGACGCAGTTTGGTCTGCAAATGCGGACCCTCGCAAAAGAAAGGGGCCGCATTTGTGGAAGGTGGAGGCTCTACGGCGCCTCACAAGCGATTACAAACACACACAAGTGCCAAAATACGAACCGCGCCTCTTACAACGCAACATTTATGGACTTAGCCAAAATAAATACGAGACCGGGACTTAGAAAAAAAAACATTACGAACTCGCAAAATTACGACCTTAACGGCCGAACCACGCACACAATAAACACACACACACAAAGACATAAAAAGTTTACCCACAGCGGGTGGGGGGGGGGGGGGGTCCACCCAGGACCTTTGCAAGTGAAGTTACACCTAAATTTAAGTCCAAATTCCCGAGTTTAGACACACGAAAATCCCCTAAGCGAGAGAAAAAATGGCCGCCGAAAAAAACAAAAACGAGGCTACATGAGGCTACCCTAAAGCAGCAAAACACCACCAAGCACAGACGGATTTTCAAAAAAGCAGTACGAGTACACTTTTAGCAAGGAACCTAAATCATCCACACCCGCGTACAACATACACATTCGCCGCCATGTTACAACACTAACTTACACAATGCGGAAGTACACAGCTACACTAACGGCTTTCCCTCGCGCATGCAGCCTATTTACACTACACATTTCACACATTGCTGACACTTACACCTCAGCTCGACAACACTGCAAACCTACATTGTATGCTGCAGGAACATCGAAACAGATTGTCAGCTCTTCAGCACAATGCTTCCGGCATATATTACTTAGAAATAGGTAAAGTATATTAATTTATTAATTTATTCATTATTTCATTGCCATACAAAAATACATATACACAAACCCCCCCCCCCCCCCCAAAAAAAACTGTACTGCAATAAACACAAAACACATTCAACACGCGCCTCACAATGAACGCCAACGCTGCTCATACCACACAAAATACACCAGGGGACAGCCTTGCAATAAGTGCAAAAAGCAGATCAGCGCCGACCATACAATGACAGCAAAAGCCCCTCTAATAACAAAAGATGGCCTTGCAATGAGCGCCGAAGGTCCTCACGGTAAAAAAAGGTTTACATTATGTCTCAAACAGCATTATCTGACTTATAATTTCATGCCCGTCATTTTTTGACGGGCTTTTCGCTAGTTATTAAATAAAAAGGGCAATCAGTGTTATCCTGGGTAATTAGAGTGGGAGTATTAATCCAGGGAGGAATCTGATCGCCAATATCTGGGGTCAGGAAGGAATTTTATTTTTTTCCCCTTTTGAGACAATTGGCAATATTTCAGTGGGTTTCTTTTTCTGTTTGCCTTCCTCTGGATCAATTAACAACTAATAATTAATCTGAGTATTATAGATCACAAGAGATCTGAAAAGGTTGAACTTGATGGACTAAAAGTCTTTTATCAACCTCAATTACTGTGGAACTATGAAACAATGTACATTTTTTGTATGACTCTTTATTTATATAGTGACCTTGCTTTCTGCAATGATATATACTGCAAGGATATATAATACATAGTAAATACATATTAAGGAGTGCATCCATGGCTGTTTAGTCTATAGCGGGATTAAAAAGCACCTAAACCTTGTCTCTGTTTTGAAAAATAAGAATATGTAGACTCAAAGAAGTGACTAAATCCTCAATTGAATAAGCTTTTATTTTTCCTAATTAAAGGTAAGAAACACATTTATTATGGAGAGTAATAAATTTGTTTTCACTGAGACATATCCTTTAAGCAGGCTAACAAGGCAATTACAGGTCTCTAATCTTCATGGGACAAAAAGGCACAGGGTCCTAAAGGACAAAGGGTGCCCTCCCAAGGTGACATCAAAGGACAAGAGGTGACTCCTGCCCACCACCCATTGTCACAGCTGAGTGGACACAGGGAGGGGTGAGAATCCTAGAATTCCTTGTACAGCTGTGAGGCCCCTCATGACTATTCTTCTTCTGACTCCTACACCTGAGGGTCTACACAGTAATTGCATTTTCTGAGGAAATGCTAATGATAGTATATGAAACTTTTAATTCCACTCCCAAGTGTGTTATTATGTTAATTCCTAGGGGTGATATTCCTACAATATAACTGGAAAGTCGCTTTTTACCTGGAAAACAATACAATCTTTTGGAAATCTAAACATGATAAAGGACATAAATACAGCCTGAAATATTTAGTTTAATTCTTTTTTATTAAAGATTTTCAAATACTTCTAGTTTCAGGGATTTGGCTCAAAAAGGAAAAAGTGGGGAACAGAAGTACAGGTAGCTTTACCCTTCATATTACAAACAAGTTATTAGGTTAGTGGAACAAACATCAGCATATTTAAGTCAAAGTATATTTTATAGTTCATATAGTTTGAGTTAATTGCTTTTACATTAAACAGTAACAAATGAGGAGACCAGCCACAATATAATTTTTTAAGAAAATGTTGCATTCCATTCTCAATCTCAAATGAAACAGTGTAATTTATGCATGAGAATTTGAAATTGTGTTTTTTTTTCCAGTTTGTGGCCATGCGCAGATTGATAATGGAATACAGGAGCTTTCACGAATGAGAGGATATTTCCACAGGATATTGGCCAAGGAGCCAAAGCTTCTGGGATGGGAGTGTTTGATTGTTAAAGGTTCCAGAAAGTATTTGACAGAGTTTCTTCTGCATTCCACTACTCTTGGGCAAAACCACCATATATATATTTATATGACCTGACTATCTGGCATCCTCTAGAGCATTTCTGTAACATTTCAGGCATTTTATACATTCTGTTAAGCACTTTCAAATAAGTTTCCAGTAATATAGTTTCTACAGCTTCTCACCTGTTGTTCGACCATGTTTCATCCCATAATGATGAATTAAGGTCTTGTTCTTACTATAAGTTTAGCTGTGTTAAGAGTTTGATGTTTGCAGTGTTAAGTAGATCATAAAGGAGGTTTTGGACATGTGGTTTCTGTATACATTCTCTTTTATAGTTTGTTGTTTTTATGTATTTTTATAAAATGTTTAATCTGTATATATTGATAGAGTTCAGTGTCAGTACTAACAAAATTGGTCTACCTTTATATCCCAAGCAATCTCAGTTTTTCATTATTTTATTTTTCTTATGCCAGACCTGAAAGGCACTGCTGTCCCGGGTAAACTCCATGAACTAAGAGAATGATTTGTTAGTAGCGTAATTGAGTTCTTGTCTCTGTGTCTAACTTGAGGAACCATATGAGGAGGGAGATGGTGTTTGCTAACTGTTCTTCTTTTTTAATAAAACTGGGTCTCTCATTATTCATATGCCAGTTATGACATTTGTGGTTACTGATAAGCCAGCTAGTATTTATGAAGATTTAGACCTGCCAACCTCCCTACAGTTCTGGTAAATCTCTCCATTAGGTGTCCAGGAGGTGAAGGAGAATACTCTGTCTTAAATTTTGTCTCACCATTGTAGGTTTGCCTGCAACAATGTGTGCACTGAAGAAGGCAAGTAAAACATGTTATTAGGATCACAGAAAAATACTTTAACGATACCCCATGAGCAGATAATTTAACTCCCTGGACAAATGATAGGTGGTGCATAGAAGCATGTCTGCTGAAGTCTGCAAAGCTGAACTTCAAATGCAAGAATTGTCACTGGAATTCTCCAATCCTAGCTCTATCCTAGCCTCCATATTATCTCCAGTTTCAAAGAAATATCTGTTTATGAAATACAATTATATAGAAATTGAAGGTCATTTAGAACACTACAAAAAAGGAACACTATGAAAAAATGAACCCTACAAAAAATTGGTCTATTGCATTACTGACACTGGAGAAAGGCACTCCCTGAGTTCGCCTGAATTAACCCTCCCTCAATTTTCCTCCTATCACGCTTGTTCTAGATTTAGTTGTAGTTTTTCAAAGGAGAATATTGCAAACAATAGGGCTACAGTGACTCTCTAATTTGGAGATGCTGTGCACATCTGTTTAAGGAGAGTAGTTTGTATATTAGCACTTTTCTCAGTTGTATGTGGTGCAACAAAACTAAAATTATTTGGTGGAATATAATTCCTTTTTTTTTGTTGTTTAAAAGGACATGGAATTTATCAATACTGATCTACATTATCAAAGCACTGAAAACCAAGTGAAAAGACGTTTAGAATTTTTTTAAATTTTGATGCATAGTCTAGGAGTTATAAAGCATAGTTAATTCTCAAACTGTCCTAATTGATAGGTGTGTGGATCATCCTAGACTCGCCAGGTTCTGTAAGGACCAACAATCACAAACATATTCAAATGGCAACACACTCTAGGGTCCTCATTCAAATGCTGTCCATAGGATCTGCGTGGTCGCAATGGATGGACGCAAGCTACTTGGCTACTCAATTCCCTTGAGGCCAACAGCTCCGACCGGCTTGCGGTCGGCGCCTTGCATTCCAAGCAAGCCTTTGATCTCACGCGGCCGCAACAGATTCAACCGCATGAAACCCCAAAACCCTATTCAAATCCTTCGATCACCCCTCCACCAACCCCACAAAACAATTAAAAACCGCGGCAGCTTACTTCCACCCTGGAGCCAATCCTATTCTCCAATCCTATCTCTACTCCACTTAAGCCCTCCGCTTGCTGCAGGGGACCCGATCGTGACTCCTGCAGTGTCCCTACATCCCCTGCAATGTGCACACATTAACCCTTTGCTTTGCTGCAGAGGGTCCTGATTGTCATTGATCGCGACCCCTGCAGCATCTACAACATTTAAGTTTCCCGCCGCAGGCTTGTATTCAAAATTCAAGTCCAGAGAATTGCAGGGTTTGAATTTCCCGCTGCGGGTCCTTAAAGGGTGGGCGCCACACTAATGGTTACCCCCAAGCCACGGGGAATAGGTACCCTCGGCACCTAAAATTAACCCCATCACTCATGGGGGTCAATATAGACACCCATGAGACTAAAATTAACCCTCTCAGTCCAATAGGGGTCAATATAGATTCCTATAGGACACTATTAACCCCTAGGTTAACCCTACAAGTGCCATGAGGGTCCTCCAGGACCCTCATGACAAAGTCTAAGCTCTACACTACACTATTAACCCTAACTATACCTCATTAACCCCTTAGCCCTAACTATACCACATTAACCCATACTACATGCTATTTAACCCTAATTGGGCCTTATTAACCCTAACTGGACCTATTTAACCCCTCGAGACCTATTTAACCCTAACTGGGCCTATTTAACCCTATCTGGACCTAATAACCCTAACTGGGCCTATCTAACCCTAACTGGGCCTATTTAACCCCTTCCAGACCTACTTAACCCTAATTGGGCCTATCTAACCCTAACTGGGCGTATTTAACCCCATTCTAGACCTATTTAACCCTTACTGGGCCGATTTAATCCTAACTGGACGTAATAACCCTAACTGGGCCTATCTAACCATAACTGGTCCTATTTAACCCCTTCTAGACCTATTTAACCCTAATTGGGCCTATGTAACCCTAACTGGGCCTTTCTTACCCTAAATGGGCCTATCTAACCTTAACTAGGCCTATCTAACCCTAATAAAAAAAAGGACATTTTAGAGCTGGAAAAGGTACAGAGGAGGGCAACAAAACTAATAAGGTGAATGGAGGGGCTAAGTTATGAAGAAAGACTAACCAAACTAAACTTATTTTCTCTAGAAAAAAGGCATCTAACAGGAGATATGATTACCTTATATAAATACATCCAGGGTCAGTATAAAGATTTGTCAAGGGAGCTTTTTGTGCCAAGAGGTTTTCAACAGACAAGAGGACATCCCTTGAGGTTAGAAGTAAAAAGATTCCACCTTAAAGAAAGAAAAGGGTTCTTCACAGTAAGGGTGGTTAATCTGTGGAATTCTCTACCAGAGGAGGTGGTGACAGCGGATTCGATAGATAACTTTAAAAGGGGACTGGACTTATTTCTAATTAAAAAGGGAATTCAGGGTTATCGTGGATAATTAGAGGCAGTATTGATCCAGGGAGAAGCACGGTCGCTGGTGTCTGGGATCAGGAGGGAACGGATTTTTTTTATACAACTAATGAATTAATAGTTAATCTGCATATTGCAGATCAGGGGAGATCTTAAAAGGTTGAACTTGATGGACTGAAAGTCTTTTTTCAACCTTAAATACTATGTAACTGTGTAACTCTCACTGAGCCTATTTATCCCCTTCTAGACCTATATAACCCTAACTGGGCATATTTAACCCCTTCTAGGCCTATTTAACCCCATCTCTAATGGGGTTATATACAGACCCCCATGAGCTTCCATCTAAACCCATCACTAATGGGGTCTATATAGACCACCATAAGCCTCTATTTAACCCCATCAGTCCCATAAGGGTCCATGAAGACTTTTAGTCCATCAAGTTCAACCTTTTAAGATCTCCTCTGATCTGCAGTATTCAGTTTAATTATTAATTATTATTTGTTGATTGATCCAGAGGAAGGAAAACAGAAAACCCAAGTGAAACATTGCCAATTGTCTCAAAAGCGAAAAAAATACAAATTGCTTCCTGACCCCAGTTACTGGCGATCGGACTCCTCCCTGGATCAATACTCCCTCTCTAGTTATCCAGGATAATCCTGAATCCCATTTTTATTTAGACAAATATCCAATCCCTTTGTAAAGTTATGTATCGAATCCGCTGTCACCACCTCCTTTGGTAGAGAATTCCACTGTTTAACCACCCTTACTGTGAAGAGCCCTTTTCTTTCTTTAAGGTGAAATCTTTTTACTTCTAACCTCAAAGGATGTCCTCTTGTCAGCTGAAAACCTCTTGGCACAAAAAGTTCACTTGACAAAGCTTTATACAGTAGACTCTCAGTTAAAAGGCACCCATGGGGATTGATAGAAGCGGGATAAATGTAGTTTCTGGTTGCTTGAGACATACATATAAAAGAGTCCTAGATTAGCTGCACATAGGATGCTCTGCTAAGTATATTTGTCACTGAGGGCTGTTCTAGCAGCAGCAGTTTTCACTCCTCACTAACACACAGATAGGTTTGGCTGGAGGGAATGCTGAACCCGGGGAATGTAACGCCAACACTGCAATGGCTCAGTCACTCATGCCTGTCCGCTTCCAGGTAACATTAAATTGCAGAGATGTACAGTGGATGGCATCTTGGTGCCTGTAAGCACTTTGTGGTATGAAAACCTGGCTCCTGGCATTTGCTGAGCCCTGAGTTCTGGATAACTGAGAGTCTACTGTATTGATCCTGGATACATTTATATAAGGTAATCATATCCCCTTGTAGATGCCCTTTTTCTAGAGAAAATATGTTTAATTTGATTAGTCTTTCTTCAAAACTTAGCCCCTCCATTCCCCTTTTAATTTTGTTACCCTACTCTGTACCTTTTACAGCTTTAAAATGTCCTTTTTATGTAGTGGTGCCCAAAATTGTACTCCATATTCCAAATGAGGGCATGCTAGAGATTTGTATAGTGGCAGAATTATATTTGCTTCCCTTGCTTCTATACCCTTCTATACATGCTAATATTTTATTTGCCTTTGCAGCTGCCACTTGGCTTTGAGCACTGTTACCCAGGTGGTTGTCCTCAAGTACTCCCAAATCCCTTTCAATACCTGATACTCTGAGATTTACTCCATTGAGATTATGTATTGCATGGGTATTTTCCTTCCTAAATAAATAACTTTAAATTTCTAAGGGTTAACAAGGTTAGTCGACCTCGATGGTGTGGCTAATCACTTAAGGATAGGTGTGGGTCTTCCTGTGTATGGTGGTTGAACACATCTATATCAGTATTTCTGTTCTTCTTCTAGAAATCAAGGAGCGATTATTTTTGTTCCTATATCGCAGATGATTAAATCTCATCTGCCATTTAGTCACCCATTTTCTCTAATATATGCAGATCCCTTTGGAGGGAATGTACATCCTTTTCTGATTTAATTACCTTGCACAACTTCGTGTCATCAGCAAAAATTGAGACACTACCTTCCAATCCCACTTCTAAGTCATTATTAAATATGTTAAAAAAGAAAGGACCTATTATAGTATGCTTTTAATACTAACTTTTTCTTTCTGTTGTTGGTTGCTTCTCCTGGTGCTGTGAATGTACAATTGCCTTGTCACTTATACAGTCAAAAAAAGTGAATTACTGACAACTGACAACCCCCCAGAGTAACACCACCAATTGTGCACAGACATACATTTTTTTGAAAATATCACATTAAACATATTTAATTTTAGGCTATTTCATGCAAAAATATCAACACAATTAGCTGATGTGTTTCCATCTAAAAGTTGGAACATTCATGCTTCTTGAATAGGTTTATTCTACAGTACGCTCAGCCATTTGCTGCCACCTTGTGGTAAACCCACTGCATCTTTTTATAATACCATGAAAATGGTACAGTGACACAACAACCTTCCCATACAGTATAGGGCATCACTGTGTGCATGGCAAGAGTTATATTGTTTATTTAGATTTTCTGCTACCCTAGGCCTAATACACCTTACCACCCCCACCTCAAGATTATATATATATATATATATATATATATATATATACATACTAGCGACTTGCCCGTCAAAAAATTATGGCAATACAATTTGAAGCCTGGCAATGGTGTTTGCCACATAATGCAAGGCTCTCCCCCTTTAACTTGCGGGCCATGTGATGGCACTCATTGCAAGCCTCTCCCCACTCCCTCCCCCCTCCCCCCCCCCCTTATAACCCTCCCCTGTGTCTCTTTCCCCCCCTCTCTTACCGCTGTGTTTCTTTCCACCCTCTACCCCCACCCCTCCCTCCTCTGTGTCTTTCTCCCTCCTCTGTGCTCCTGTTTGCATTTACAGGTGTGAAACCATTTGTGGGCTTTGGAAATTGCTAATTTTCCCAAAAAATTGCCTTAAAAATAATTTAAGTCCTTACGGCCGCCTTGCTTAGCCATTTTCAGACTGCCCAAAAACGCCAACTAAATATCAAATTAGCTTGCAACCTCACTTACAGTGTGCTGTGTGTGAGGTTGTAAGTAAATGTTTTAATTAATTGGTGTCTTCCGATCGTTCCAGATTGTCGTCTTACGATGGTTCCAGATGGTTCAAGCCAGTCACGTACGGGCCTCACAATGAGCACCTTCAGCGCTCACCGCGAGCCCTGGAACTCATTGCAGCCTCCGCCAAAGCCTTCGGCACTCATTGCACATGCACAAGCATGCGCATGCCCGTATCTTTTAACACTGCATGACGACAACTCGCAATTACAACAACTATTATATGTGATATATATACATATCCAGTAAATAAATAGTTCATTTGTGATCACATTTGAATGTCTAAAACAAGTTAAAGAACTTGTTTCATGACCAGAATTCCAAGAAATACAGTTATTACACTGCAAGGACAAGGACATGCAAATGTGCCCACAAAGGCTACACTCTTGCAATCCATAGCCAAATGAAACATGGCGTCCCTTAAGCATATGCTCACTATATCAAACAGTAAAGGCCGCCGAACAAAACGAAAGCTAGGGTTGGATTATACACAAGCCAGGAATCCCACCCACGTACAGCTGTTTCAAGATTACTGCCTATCATCAGCGCAGGGCCGGATCCTTAGCTTTTGTAGTGGATATTTTGAATAGATAGTTCACCACAACAATCATTTAATATATGGTGAGCAAAAGAATGCTAGAAGCCCCCCACCGTACAGTAGTACAGTATATAAATAGTACATTTGTGTCACATTTGAATGTCTAAAACAAGTTAAAAAACTTGGTTTATGCCCAGAATTATGTGAAACTAGCGAATTGCCCTTCAAAAAATGACGGCAATGAAATTGTAAGGTAGCTAATGCTGTTTGGTATATAATAATGAAATATGTAATACATTACTAAATGAATATACTTTACCTATTTTGAAGCATTGTGTTGAAGAGCTGGCAATCTGTTTTGATGTTGCTGGAGCATTAGTGGTGTGGAGCTGCTGTGTAAGCGTGCTGAATGTGTGCACTGTGTGGTATGAATATCCGTAGGTCGTTTGTGGCGTTTTGCGAGTTTCTTGTGGTGTTTTGCGAGTTTAGAGTGCTGTAGCCTCGTTTTCGTTTTGTTCGGCGGCCATTTTTTCTCTCGCTTACAGTTTTTTTTAGTCTCTAAACTCTTTTATTTCGAGTAAAATGAAGGTCTAAGTTGCATTTTTGAGGTCCTGGGTGCTCCCTCTTGGTGTAGGTAAGGTTTTTATGTATGTGCTGTGTGTATCTATTGTGTTTTACATTTTGTAATGTTCGCGAGTTGCGTCCGAGTGTTGCGAGGCCGTAATGTGTGTGAACGTGTGTCGTATGTTGTTTGCGAGTGTCGTAATGTGTGTGTCGTGCTCTTTGGGTTGCGACGTGAACTTTGCGAGGGTCGCAGTTGCTTGCATGGAGCGCCTTCGGCACTCCATGCCAGTAAATGCGGCCCTGGCTTTGCGAGGTCCTCAGGTGCTGGCATGGAGCGCCTACGGCGCTCCATGCCAGCAACTGAGACCCTCGCCCAGTGCCCTCGCTTTGCGAGGGCCGCGGGCTCGCATAGCGAGCCCGCAGCGTTAGCAACAACTGGTACGCTCACAACTATATATGTGATACAGTTATGACACTGCATTCTAGGAACCTTGGCAGGGACATGCAAATGTGCCCACAAAGGCTACTCTCTTGCAATCCATAACCATATGAAACATGGCTTTCCCCTAAACATACACCATGTTTCATATGGCTTATACTTAAGCCATATGATGCCTAGCGAAGACCAATTTTGGACTTATGGAAAGCATGAGCAAAGTGATGCCTAGCAAAGGCTGATTTAGGACATACAGAAAGCTTGAGAAAAGTTGAAGTTTAGCAGATTTGGGCTGTGGAGTAGCAATGGGGGGGGGGGGGCTCTACTCTTTTGGGGGCGGCAAAAATGCTCCCACAGCCCATGGCTCTGATACTCGGTCCCCTGCGCCCTGCTTTCTTTCTCTCTGTTCTCTGCAGTGGGAGGAGCCAGCAGAGGAAAGAGGCAACAGACCCAGCTGCACAGAGCAGGAACAGGTGGTAAGAGACAGGGGAGAGGGAGTGGCATGGAGAGAGAGGGGAGACACGGGGAAGGAGGCAAGTGGAAAGAGGGGGAGACATAGGGAGAGAGAGAGAGAGAGGGAAAGACATGAGGGACAAGGAGAGAGAGACATGGGAGGGCGGGGGAGAGAGACAGGCAAGAGGGAGACATGGTGGGAGAGGGGGAGACATGAGAGAGAGGCAAGGGGGAAAAGGAAAGGGAGGAGAAATGGGGGGAGAGGGATGCAAGGGGAGAGTGGGAGAGACATTGAGAGAGAGAGGCAGGGGGAAACACTGGGGAGAGGGAGAGAGAGAGGCAAGGGGTAGACATGGGAGAGTGGGAGAGGCAAGGGCGGAGGGGAGAGGCATGGGGGGAGAGAGAGAGGAAAGAGAGAGACATGGGGGAGAGGGGAGATAGGCAAGGGGGGAGGGGAGAGAAGCAAGGTGTCGAGATAGAGAGGCAAGGGAAAGAGGGAAGTGGGGGAGAGAGAGAGGTAATGGGGTAGAGGGAGAGACATGAGGAGAGAGGGGAGACATGGGGGAGAGGGAGAAAGAGGCAGTGGGGAGTCATGAGGGGAGAGGGAGAGGGGGAGGCATAGGGAAAGATGGAGAGGCAAGGGGGGCAGGGAGATGGCGAGAAAGAGGGGGAGGGAGACAAAGAGAGGAAGAGAGAAGAGAGGGGATGAGAGAGAGACACAGAGAGAAGGGAGGGGAAAAGAGAGATATGGAGAGAGATAGAAAGAAAGAGAAGTGGGAGAGAGGGGAGATTGAGAGAGAGGGAGAGAAAGAGAGGGGGAGAGGGACAGAGAAAAGAGGAGAGCAATTGAGGGAGAGAGGAGACAGAAAAGGGAGGGGAAGAGGGAGAGAGACACGGAGAGGGAGAGAAAGAGAGGGGAGATAGAGAAAGAGAGGGGCGTAGATAGAGAGAGGGAGGAGGGAGAGAGAGAAAGAGAGGGGGAAGAAGGAGATAGAGACAAGGGAGAGAGAGAGAGAAGGGGGTATATATATGCAACCATAAAATTTTTGTAAATATTTTATTATATATTTTCATGTGACAACACTGAAGAAATGACACTCCGCTACAATGTAAAGTAGTAAGTGTACAGCTTGTATAACAGTGTAAATTAGCTGCCTCCTCAAAATAACTCAACACACAGCCATTAATGTCTAAACCGTTGGCAACAAAAGTGAGTACACCCCTAAGTGGAAATGTCCAAATTGGGCCCAATATTGGGCAAATATTGGGTCAATATTTTGTGTGGCCACCATTATTTCCCAGCACCGTCTTTACCCAATGGCAGTGGTCGTCTTGGAGGTGTGTTTGGGGTCGTTATCATGTTGGAATGAGTGCTGCCGGCATTGGGGAGCTACAGTTCATTGAGGGAACCATGAATGCCAACATGTACTGTGACATACTGAAGTGGAGCATGATCCCCTCCCTTCAGAGACTGCGCCGCAGGGCAGTATTCCAACATGATAACGACCCCAAACACACCTCCAATATGACCACTGCCTTGCTAAAGAAGCTGAAGGTAAAGGTGATGGACTGGCCAAGGGTGTCTCCAGACCTAAACCCTCTTGAGCATCTGTGTGGCATCCTCAAACAGAAGGTGGGGGAGTTCAAGGTCTCTAATATCCCCCAGCTCCGTGTTGTCATTATGGAGGAGTGGAAGTTGACTCCAGTGGCAACCTGTGAAGCTCTGGTGAACTCCATGCACATGAGGGTTAAGGCAGTGCTGGACAATAATGATGGACACACAAAATATTGACACTTTGGGCCCAGGCTGTACACTTACTACTTTACATTGTAGTAGAGTGTCATTTCTTCAGTGTGGTCACATGAAAAGATATAATAAAATATTTACAAAAATGTGAGGGGTGTACTCACTTTTGTGAGATACTGTATATATGTGTCACAATCTGCTTCTTCAAGGGGGCTTGATATGAACTTAGTTCAAACCTACCCCAGCAGAATTGTGTGGTTCTTGTTCTCTGTGGCACAAAAGATGGCTTCTGAAGAGGACAGAGAATACTGGATACAGGTTACTAGTGGCCTCCGGCAAGACCACTCCCCAATTCATGATACAAACACAACAGCCTCACACTGTGGATATGTGAAACTAGAACTGAACATTTATTGAATCATAGAACCAACATATTTATACCCTATCTCCCATACCACACCTTGTGTACTTTAGTGTATGTGTGTGAATTCAGAACTAAGTTTCATCTGCCTTGCAGCCTTGGTTGCTATAGAAGGTCTTCAGATAAAACTCACCAGATGTCTAAACTACATGACAGGTGTCTATAGCTGAGTAGTGCAACAACCTTGATGTTAATCTCTAGTGTTATGTATGCTT
This sequence comes from Discoglossus pictus, assembly GCA_027410445.1. Classification (NCBI taxonomy): domain Eukaryota; kingdom Metazoa; phylum Chordata; class Amphibia; order Anura; family Alytidae; genus Discoglossus; species Discoglossus pictus. The sequence continues at coordinate 129,447,501 of CM050167.1, read as the reverse complement.
AAGATTCCTGAAGTGCAGGCACCTGTCTTGGCTGCTGTTTATCAAGGACTGAATGTGTGAGGATGCAATGTTCTGCAGTTAAGCTTATGTGCAGAGCATTTTTACCTTTTCTTTATGCATTCTCCTGTTCTATATCACATTTTTCCTCTATAACATATTATAACTAATATACATTATAGCAACATATAACCACACAACAATAATACATAATCACAATGCAACAATGTCATGTGCCCTTGGGCATATCCATAATTACTGGTAATATTACAGTCAATAAACAATGTAGTCATGACAATATATATATATATATATATATATATATATATATATATATACAATGCCTTGCAAAATTATTCACCCCCCTTGGCATTTTTGTGTGGTTTGCTGCCTCACAATCTGGAATTAACATGGATTGTTTGAGGATATGATCATTGATTTACAGAACATGCTCACAACTTTGAAGATGTTTTTTATTTATTGTGAAGCAAACAACAAATAGGACAAAATAACAGAAAAAGTCAATGTGCATAACTGTTCACCCCCCTAAAGTCAATACTTTGTAGAGCCACCTTTTGCAGCAAACACAGCTCCAAGTCGCTTTGAATAAGTCTCTATGAGCTTGCCACATCTTAACCCTGGGATTTTTGCTCATTTATCCTTGCAAAACTGCTCCAGCTCCTTCAAGTTGGATGATTTGTGCTTGTGAACATCAATCTTTAAGGCTGACCACATATTTTCTATTGGATTGATGTCTGGGCTTTGATTAGGCCATTCCAACACATTTACATATTTCCCCTTTAACCACTCAAGTGTTGTTTTAGCAGTGTGTTTGGGGTCATTGTCCTGCTGGAAGGTGAACCTCTGTCCTAGTCTCAAATGACGCACACAGTGGTACAGGTTTTGCTCAAGAATATCCCTATATTTAGCACCAGCCATCTTTCCCTCAACTCTGACCAGTTTCCTAGTCCCGGCTGCTGAAAAACATCCCCTACACAGCATGATGCTGCCACCACCATGTTTCACTGTGTGGATGGTGTTCTTTGGGTGATGTGATGTGTTGGGTTTGCGCCAGACATAGCATTTTCTTTGATGGACAAAAAGTTACATTTTAGTCTCATCAGACCAGAGCACCTTCCTCCATACATTTTGGGAGTCTCCCACATGCCTTTTTGCAAACTCAAAACGTGCCATTTTGTTTTTTTCCTGAAAATAATGGCCACTCTGCCATAAAGCCCAACTCTATGGAGCATACGGCTAATTGTCATCCTATGTACAGATACTCCAGTCTCTGCTGTGGAACTCTGCAGCTCCTCCAGGGTTACCTTAGGTCTCTGTGCTGCCTCTCTAATTAATGCCCTCCTTGCCTGGTTCGTGAGTTTTAGTGGGCTGCTTGTTTTGGCAGGTTTGCTGTTGTGCCATGTTCTTTCCATTTGGTTATGATAGATTTGATGGTGCTCCTGGCGATCATCAAACATTTAGATATGTTTTTATAACCTAACCCTGACTTGTACTTCTCAACAACATTGTCCCTTACTTGTTTGGAGAGTTCCTTGGTCTTCATGGCAGTGTTTGGTTAGTGGTGCCTCTTGCACAGGTGTTGCAGCCTCTGGGGTCTTTCAAAAAAGGTGTGTATATGTAATGACAGATCATGTGACACTTAGATTGCACACAGCTGGACATCATTTCACTAATTATGTGACTTTGGAAGGTAATTGGTTGCACCAGAGCTTTTTTGGGGCTTCATAGCAAAGGGGGTGAATACATACGCACATGCCAATTTTCAGTTTTCTATTTCTAAAAAATAGTTTTATGTATATATTTTTCTCATTTCACTTCACCAACTTAGACTATTGTGTTCTGATACATCCAAGGCTGTAATGTAACAAAATAGGTAAAAAGTCAAGGGGGGTGAATACTTTTGCAAGGCACTGTATACAAAATGTTTGCACTGGGGGAGGGGGGTTCGCAAACTCAGGGACAGCCTCGGGTGGCAAACGCCCTAGCTATGCCACTGGATTTGTGCCAAAATCTGCAAAAGAATGTTTGGACACGAGCAAGGACGCCACTTAGTAGATTTGGGCCAAGCTTTGTCACTCATGGCTGTTCTCACTGTCAATCAGACTGCAGCCAATCAGAAGGCTCAGATGCCTTCAGCCAATCACCCTGTGGGGGTGTATCTCATTGTGATTGGCTGAAAGCAATAGTGCCTTCTGATTGGTTTTAAAAAGATTGACAGTTCCTTCAGCCAATCAGAATGGGATATAGGGGTGTGTCCCATCCTGATTGGCTCACACCGTGGCACCTTCTGATTGGCTGAAATGTGAATGACAGCCTTTTCAGCCTGTCGGAAGGCTCCATTGCCAATTTCATATCAGAAGAGGCTCTGGAGGCCTCATTAGCGTTGGGAAGCTCCGCTATTTATCAAGGGCCCAGGCGCGGCAGAAAACGAGAAGGCCAGGGACATCGGGGACAGGTGAGTTTTCAATTTATAATGTTTATTTTTTAATTATTTGTTGTGTTTGATGTATGTGTGACTAATCAGATGTATCTTTTTTCCAGGAGCCGAGCCGGAGAACAGAAGTAGTTTACAGAACAGGTAAGTTTAATACTGTATTTGTACTATTTATTTATTCTATGTAATGTTTAATTTTTTAATAATCTGATGTTTCTTTTTTTCCTAGAGGGGTTCAATCAGAATGGACACCTGCAAAGGTAAGTGGTTTTATTTATTTTATTTTAGCTTAGATTTAGGGGGTATTGTATAGATAGGGGGTGATGTTTAGATTGGGGGTTAAGTATAGATAGGGGGTGATGTCTATATAGGGAGAAATGTATTGTAGTTAGGTGTACAGTGGATATAAAAAGTCTACACACCCCTGTTAAAATGTCAGGTTTCTGTGCTGTAAAAAAATGAGACCAAGATAAATCATTTCAGAACTTTTTCCACCTTTAATGTGACCTATAAACTGTACAACTCAATTGAAAAACAAACTGAAATCTTTTAGGTAGAGGGAAGAAAAAAATATAAAAATAAAATAATATGGTTGCATAAGTATGCACACCCTTAAACTAATACTTTGTTGAAGCACCTTTTGATTTTATTACAGCACTCAGTCTTTTGTGGTATGAGTCTATCAGTATGGCACATTTTGACTTGGCAAGATTTGCCCACTCTTCTTTGCAAAAACACTCCAAATCTGTCAGATTGCGAGGGCATCTCCTGTGCACAGCCCTCTTCAGATCACCCCTCAGATTTTCAATCGGATTCAGGTCTGGGATCTGGCTGGGCCATTCCAAAAATGTAATCTTCTTCTGGTGAAGCCATTCCTTTGTTTATTTGGATGTATGCTTTGGGTCGTTGTCATGCTGAAAGATAAAGTTCCTCTTCATGTTCAGCTTTCTAGCAGAAGCCTGAAGCTTTTGTGCCAATATTGACTGGTATTTGGATCTGTTCATAATTCCCTCTATCTTAACTAAGGCCCTAGTTCCAGCTGAAGAAAAACAGCCCAAAGCATGATGCTGCCACCACCATGCTTCTCTGTGGGTATGGTGTTCTTTTGGTGATGTTCAGTGTTGTTTTTGTGCCAAACATATCTTTTGGAATCATGGCCAAAAAGTTCAGCCTTGGTTTCATCAGACCATAACACCTTTTCCCACATGCTTTTGGGAGACTTCAGATGTGTTATTGCAAAATGTAGCCTGGTTTGGATGTTTTTCTTCGTAAGAAAAGGTTTTCGTCTTGCCACTCTACCCCATAGCCCAGACATATGAAGAATACGGGAGCTTGTTGTCACATGTACCACACTGCCAGTACTTGCCAGATATTCCTGCAGCTACTTTAATGTTGCTGTAGGCCTCTTGGTAGCCTCCCAGACCAGTTTTCTTCTCGTCTTTTCATCAATGTTGGAGGGAGCTCCAGTTCTTGGTAATGTTACTGCTGTGCCATATTTTCTCCACTTGATGATGACTGTCTTCACTGTGTTCCATGGTATATCTAATGCCTTGGAAATTCTTTTGTACCCGTCTCCTGACTGATACCTTTTAACAATGAGATCCCTCTGATGCTTTGGAAGCTTTCTGTGGGCCATGGCTTTTGCTGTGGGGTGCGACTAAGAAAATTTCTGGAAAGACTAACTAGAGCAGCTGAACTTTATTTGGGGTTAATCAGAGGCACTTTAAATGATGGCAGGTGGTGTATGCTGACTCCTATTTAACACGATTTGGAATGTGATTGCTTAATTCTGAACACAGCCACATCCTCAGTTATAAGAGGGTGTGCATACTTATGCAACCACATTATTTTTTTTATTTTTTTCGTCCCTCCACCTCAAAGATTTCAGTTTGTTTTCAATTGAGTTGTACAGTTTATAGGTCACATTAAAGGTGGAAAAAGTTCTGAAATGATGTATCTTTGTCTCATTTTTTTACAGCACAGAAACCCGACATTTTAACAGGGGTGTGACTTTGTATATCCACTGTATATTTATAATGTTTTTATTACTGGGGGGGTTGTAATGTCCTTTTTTGTTTTGTTTACCTTAGCTTTTTTTATTTTATGTACCTTAGTTTTTTTTTAGTTTGTGTAATTAGTAGGGTGGGGGGTTTAATAGGGGGTTAGGCAGGAAGTGTTAGGTAGGTAGGGGTTAATAGGTTAGGGTAGAGGGGGTTAGTTTAGATTTAGTGGTTTATTGGGGGGGGGAATAGTTTAGTGTAGTGTTTGTACTTAGTGTCACGAGGGTCCTGGAGAACCCTAATGGCACTTATGAGGTTAATAATAGGCTTCTAATTGTCCTATGAGGGTCTTCACTGTATAGACCCTCATAAGTGCTGGGATTAAATAGGGCTAGATGGGGTTAAAGAGGCCGAGTTAGGGTTATTAGGTCCAAATAGGTTTAAATATGCCCAATTATGGTTAGATTGTCCCAGTAAGGGTTAGATAGGCCCAGTTAGGGTTAGATAGGGTTTAGTATGGGTTAATGTGGTATAGTTAGGGTTAATAGTGTAGTGTAGTGCTTAGACTTTGTCATGAGGGTCCTGGAGGACCCTCATGGCACGTGTAGGGTTAACCTAAGGGTTAATAGTGTCTTATAGTGGTATATATAGACCCCTATTGAACTGCTGGGGGTAATTATAGTCTCATGGGGATCTGTATAGAGCACCATGAGTTATAGGGTTTATGGGGATCTGTATTGACCTCCATGAGTGACAGGGTTAATTAAGGGCTTATGGGGATCTGTATTGACCCCCATGAGTGACAGGGTTAATTAAGGGCTTATGGGGATCTGTATTGACCCCCATAAGTGACAGGGTTAATTAAGGGCTTAATGGGTCAGTATTGATCCCCATGAGTGACAGGGTTAATCAAGGGCTTATGGGGGTCTGTATTTACCCCCCATGAGTGACAGGGTTAATTAAGGGCATATGGGGGTCTGTATTGACCCCCGTGAGTGACAGGGTTAATTAAGGGCTCATGGGGCTCTGTATAGAGCCCCATGAGTTATAGGGTTAATTTAAGTGCTCATTGAGTGATGGGGTTAATTTTAGTTGCCTGGGGGGGTACTTATGGTATCCCCCGCAGCAGGGGTTAATATTTTTAGCGCATGTTCTTTCAGGACCCTTACAGTCCTTTAAGGACCCGTGAGGCAGGAAATTTGAATTTGTAAATGCAGCAGGGTTACGATCCGTGCCGATCGGGGACCCCCGCTGCAAGGGGTTAATGTGGGGGGGTGGGGTTTGCGGGGGTCTCTATGGACCCCTGCAGCAAGGGTTTAATGTGGGGACACTTTGGTGGTCCAGATGGGAACAACCAGCATAGAGGGGAGTTAATTTTCGGTGCCACGGCTGGGATTGGTTATAGTGTGCCACTGGCCCTTTAAAATGTTAAATGCAGCAGGGGCCTGATCTATGCCGATCAAGGGGTTAATGTGGGGGTCTGTATTGACCCCATGAGTGACAGGGTTAATATTGGGGAGTCTTTTGCGAGGACCAAGGGAACTACGAGGGCTAATTTAATGAGGCCCTATATCTCTATCAATAAATAATGACGTTTGAGTATAAACAAGATCAATGTTTTATCTCAAAGCAAAAATATACCTCTAGTCAATATACCACATTGAACATGGTTCAGGATATATATGTGAGTTTATTTAATAGTTATAAAAAACACTTTATAAAAATTTTAATCAAATGAAAAAAACAACATATGAAATTAAAAAGAAAAGAAAAAAAACTGATCAGATGCATTTCTCCACTCTCAATTTGTTTTCAATGTTCGAAATGCCTATATAAAAAACATGTATGGAATACATTTATCATATATTCTTAGTCTAAATAATTGCAAACATATTTAAAAAAACAAATACATGTATATGTCAAGTGCAAATAATATATATATTTTTTGTGTGCATATATATGTGAAACCACACATATACTTTGAAATACACAGGCCTCGCGATGAGTGGCGTAGGCTTTCTGCATGACTTTGCCACATGACTTTGCCGCAATGAGAGCCAAAGACTTAGAAAAAGGCTGTCAATGAACGACGAAGGCGCTCAGTGCCAGTCACACGATGAGCGTGAGGCACACAACACTTTGAAAAAAAGAACAACTTTAACGGCCTCCATTTTGTTTAAGCCCTTGAATCGGAAGCCGTCGGTAGATCGCCAAAAGACACTAATTACTTCAAAAATAAACTTACAACCTCACACACTGCAAGGGGGAGAGGCAGGGGGCCCGTAAAGTAGATGGTGGGAGAGGCTCACAATGAGCTCCAAAGGCGCTTATTGCGAGGCTTCGGCACTCATCGCGGGGCCCGCAAGTTAGAGGGGGGAGAGCCTTGCATTGTGTGGCAAACAGGATTGCCAGCCTTAAAATTTATAATTTTATATATATATATATATATATATATATATATATATATACATATATACAGGGAGTGCAGAATTATTAGGCAAGTTGTATTTTTGAGGATTAATTTTATTATTGAACAACAACCATGTTCTCAATGAACCCAAAAAACCCATTAATATCAAAGCTGAATATTTTTGGAAGTAGTTTTTAGTTTGTTTTTAGTTTTAGCTATTTTAGGGGGATATCTGTGTGTGCAGGTGACTATTACTGTGCATAATTATTAGGCAACTTAACAAAAAACAAATATATACCCATTTCAATTATTTATTTTTACCAGTGAAACCAATATAACATCTCAACATTCACAAATATACATTTCTGACATTCAAAAACAAAACAAAAACAAATCAGTGACCAATATAGCCACCTTTCTTTGCAAGGACACTCAAAAGCCTGCCATCCATGGATTCTGTCAGTGTTTTGATCTGTTCACCATCAACATTGCGTGCAGCAGCAACCACAGCCTCCCAGACACTGTTCAGAGAGGTGTACTGTTTTCCCTCCTTGTAAATCTCACATTTGATGATGGACCACAGGTTCTCAATGGGGTTCAGATCAGGTGAACAAGGAGGCCATGTCATTAGATTTTCTTCTTTTATACCCTTTCTTGCCAGCCACGCTGTGGAGTACTTGGACGCGTGTGATGGAGCATTGTCCTGCATGAAAATCATGTTTTTTCTTGAAGGGTGCAGACTTCTTCCTGTACCACTGCTTGAAGAAGGTGTCTTCCAGGAACTGGCAGTAGGACTGGGAGTTGAGCTTGACTCCATCCTCAACCCAAAAAGGCCCCACAAGCTCATCTTTGATGATACCAGCCCAAACCAGTACTCCACCTCCACCTTGCTGGCGTCTGAGTCGGACTGGAGCTCTCTGCCCTTTACCAATCCAGCCACGGGCCCATCCATCTGGCCCATCAAGACTCACTCTCATTTCATCAGTCCATAAAACCTTAGAAAAATCAGTCTTGAGATATTTCTTGGCCCAGTCTTGACGTTTCAGTTTGTGTGTCTTGTTCAGTGGTGGTCGTCTTTCAGCCTTTCTTACCTTGGCCATGTCTCTGAGTATTGCACACCTTGTGCTTTTGGGCACTCCAGTGATGTTGCAGCTCTGAAATATGGCCAAACTGGTGGCAAGTGGCATCGTGGCAGCTGCACGCTTGACTTTTCTCAGTTCATGGGCAGTTATTTTGCTCCTGGGTTTTTCTTGCGATCCTGTTAAATATTTTGAATGAAACACTTGATTGTTCGATGATCACGCTTCAGAAGCTTTGCAATTTTAAGAGTGCTGCATCCCTCTGCAAGATATCTCACTATTTTTGACTTTTCTGAGCCTGTCAAGTCCTTCTTTTGACCCATTTTGCCAAAGGAAAGGAAGTTGCCTAATAATTATGCACACCTAATATAGGGTGTTGATGTCATTAGACCACACCCCTTCTCATTACAGAGATGCACATCACCTAATATGCTTAATTGGTAGTAGGCTTTCGAGCCTATACAGCTTGGAGTAAGACAACATGCATAAAGAGGATGATGTGGTCAAAATACTCATTTGCCTAATAATTCTGCACTCCCTGTATATATATATATATATATATATATACGTATATATATACATACAAACATACATATATTTCTCCAATCTCAAGGTTCACCACAGGACAATATAAAAGGAAAGTATGAAAGCAAAAACAAATATAAACAGCATAACCTAGTAGATAAAAGGCAAAAGTGATTGCGATGCTTGCAAACATAATGCTTGGAGAGGCCAAAGCCAAGAGAGCACAGAGAAACCATCCTCCTGGCACAGACTCAGACATGAAATGTGGTGTGCAAGGAAGAGGAGGACAGGAAATACTTATGAAGCCTGAAGTGGGCCTATATATTTATATGCTTGTGGGTGTATAAAGATGTTTTTGTAGATATATAGAATTGTGTAATAGTGTAATTAAGAATCAGGACTTCAAAATTATCATCTCCAATTAAGCCAAAATAAAACTCGTTACAGCTGGCGTGAAGCCCAGAAAGTTGTTTTGACATCTTACTGATTCTGTCAAGGCCTTATTAGATTTGACAGAAAAATATATCTAATTTTATATTTTATGGTATGAGCTATTAAAGTGACATTATTTTAGTAGTCAAAGGTTACAACACACACTTAAAGTGTTCTTCAGTTTGTGAGGCCAAGAGGCCTGAGTTCCAAAATTGTGAGGTGAGGGCAATATTGTGTCGCTGTATATCAATTCCACTACCTGACCTTGTGTTGTTGCAAGTAGAATCCTCAAAGTGAAAAAATGAAGAACAAATACTTTAGGTGAAGACATTTAAGAAAAACGACAGTGTATCATGGCCTTGTACCAGGAGATGAAAATAGAGCGACCAATGATGAAACCAACAAAGATGGAGAGGTAAACAAGAATCTTATGGCCAAGCTCTCCAAGTCAGGAATGGAGCCCAGAGGAGGAGAGCATCCTTGCTTGTAGGATTTCACTTGCATAATCAAGGTCTCTTTGGATCATCAATGTAGGTACAACAGTTCTTACCCACAAGGACACAGACACTTCCCTTTGAGGTTAGCAAGTAATCAAGGCCCAACTGCGCTTCAAAGCAGCCATCCAAATTATAATCTGTTCTTGATTAAGTTTAATAATACTGTAGCAGCATCAGTAACAGTTAAGGCAGCATCAGTTAGTGGCAAGCTTATCAATGAGGTCTAAGGTGCAACACCCCAATTAGGAAAGACAAAACCCAGATAGGATTCTACACTCCAGATTTCAGGGGATAGAGAGTGTAAAATGTGTGGTTATCCAGTAGGAAGGATGTTACAGATAAAAGAAACAACTTCAGCAAGTAACATGTCCCCACCTAATTAGGAGGAAGCAATCTATATATATATATATATATATATATATATATGTATTGTAACAGTGTCCAGCAAGGACAGATAACCTGCACTAGAATCCAGCAAGGGATCTACATAAGCAGAAGAATGAGTAGGGCTGTACATCCATGCTTGAACAGAAGGGGAGCGTGTGAGCTGCGGCCTAATCAAGCCAGTACACCTGATCTAAGTCAGGAGGATTTAAAAGGCTGTGGTGTGAGCAGAGAGGGGGCGAGCTAAGTTCACAGGAGATAAGGAGCCTGGAAGAAACCTTCAGCAGAGAGAGCTGTTTTTGAGAAGCTGCAATACTGAATGCTGGAGTGCTGTTTTTCTGGAGCTGCAAGTAAAAGGTCTTGCTGGATCTGCAAATAAATCCTTATTAAGTACCTGTGGGACACGGCTGAGTTACCTGACTGGAGAAAGCTGCATGGCAGACTGAAGCTAGTGAGGAGACAGACACTCCATTTACCATAAGGTCAGAAACCTTTCATTAAATTATTATACCCCAGGGAAGAGGCTGAGTGCTTGTCCTGTTAAATTGCAGTGTTCCTATTGCAATATCAAATTGTCCCTGGGGTGAAGTATATGGGAGAGAAGGGTGGACCCTATGCTTCATCCAAGGTTGCATAAGTGAAGACGTGGAAAGGCCACAGGCTGGCACTATATAAGAGACTATTCGTACCCTGGCCACAAGGTGGCACTACACCACATATACAAGACTACGGATACTGTAAGAGACTATCTGTATCCGGGCCACAAGCTGGCGCTATAAGGGACTGTTTGTATCCTGGCCACAAGGTGGCACTACAAGAGACTGTTTGTTTGCTTTATGAATTATAATTTAACCTGTAGTAGAAAAGCTGCTCAGGTTATAGTCAGGGCATTCCAGAGTATAAGTAAGCCCGTTTACGTAGATGTTTATTTTGCTGACTATAAGCTATTTAATTTGTGTTTTTGTAACTACTCAATAAAATATATAAAAAGAGCCCAGAAGTCTCTACCATTTACAGTTCAGAAAAGGGTACCTTGTTACACTGGTGTCAGAAGTGGGATCCAGGTCTTTGTACCAAAAGACCACCCACAGTAAAAATGGAAGAGGTAATAAAGGCCTTACTGCAAGCAACCGCAGCACAGCAGGAAACAAACAGACAACAGCAGGAATTTAACAGATTGCTTGCAAATCAGATGACACAAAGTCAAGCCAATTTACAAGAGATATTACATCAATCCAAACAACTTGCTACTGCAGGAACAAGAGAACCAGTGATGGGACTGCAAGCAAGTCACCACATACATAAAATGAGTGAAGAAGATGATGTGGAAACCTACCTGCTGGCCTTTGAAAGGACTGCAATGCGGGAAGCCTGGCCACAAACTCAGTGGGCAGGAATACTGGCCCCATTTCGGATAGGAGTAGCGCAACGAGCTTATTATGATCTACCAGCAGAACAAGCGGCAGATTATAAATATTTAAAGGCAGAGATTTTAGCCAGGATAGAGGTAAACCCAGCTGTCCGGGCCCAAAGGTTCCATACATGGAAATACCGCGGGGACCAACCACCAATAGTCCAAATATTTGATCTCCTGCATCTCACACGCAAATGGCTAGGCCCAGAGAGTAACTCCCCAGAGAGAATTGTTTAGAAAATAGTCCTGGACCACTACTGGAGAAGATTGCCTCCAGGTATGAGAGAGTGGGTAGGACAATATGAATCACAGTCTTTGGATGAATTAGTGGCCCAAGTGGAGCGCCATCAAGCTGTAAAAAGCATCTCAGCAAACTCATCTATGGAGAGATCAAAAACCTGGAAAGGTGGGTTATCCATAAAAAATCGGCCTACCGAAGGGGCCACAGGAAACTATAGAAGAGAACCTCGAGATGTTAATGGAACTGACAAGAGAAAGAAGGAGGAGAGAAGGAATGATTACTTCCATACGGTGAAGTGTTTCCAGTGTGGAGAAATGGGGCATATGGCAGCCAAATGCCCTAATCGGGATGAGCCAATGCAGTGCAATCTTGGACACTCTGCAATCCACTGTGACGTGGTTAATTTAGTCAGAATGACTGAGCTGCGACATCCATTTATCACAGAAGTAATGATAAATGGTCAGAAAGGAAAGGGGCTGATTGATTCCGGTAGCGCAGTTACCCTGTTATCCCGAAGAGCGGTAGCCCCAGATAATAGGAGATTAGGAAAAAGCATGGGCATTACCTGTGTTCATGGGACAGTAATGAACTACCCAACAAAAACCACATGGATTGAGGGCAAGGGCTTAAAAGCCATAGTAACAGCCCTGGTAGTACCCTATCTACCATATGCAGCGGTTTTGGGTAGAAACTTCCCACATTTTGAGAAACTGCTCTATACAGAAAGCCAGAGAACGAGTCCTGAATCTATATTGGATATCTTCCCGTTTGAGGATAACGAACTATTCTCCAGCCAGGAAAAAGTTCCGAAATCTCGAAAACAAAGACGAAAAGAGAAGAAAAGGGGAACAGAAATAAAAAAGAAACTAGTCAGAGAAGAAGCTCTGGTAGCTTCACAGACCATACCTGAGGAGACAGCAAATTTAGAAGAATCTTCTTCTGATGCAGAGATGACCCCTCTAGAGCAAACAGAGAGAGAAGAAGAACAGAACGTACTCCAGGAAGAAAAACATTTTGGGAGAGACCAAGCAAATGATCCTCTCCTACAAAATATCAGAAGAGAAGTGGTCAAGGTGAACAGCAAAATAGTACAGGGACGAGAAAATCTCCAAGGTCCCCACTTTGTGTTGAAAAGAGATCTTCTATATCGTGTGGTCAAAATAGGAGAAGACGTTACAGGTACCTCAAGGCTACAGAAAAAAGGTATTAGAAATGGCTCACAGTCATCTTTTTGGAGCACATCTGGGAGTGGAGAAAACTTTAAACCAGGTAATGAAGAGATTCTACTGCCCTGGAGTATACGAAGAAGTGTGCCGGTATTGTCTGTCTTGCCCAGAATGCCAGCTAGCAAGTCCAAATCCTCAGTTAATAGCTCCTTTGATACCGCTTCCGATTATAGACGAACCATTTGAGAGAATAGCGATGGACCTCGTAGGACCACTGGAAAGAACAGCTCGAGGACATCAGTACATTTTAGTCATATTGGACTATGCTACAAGATACCCTGAAGCGGTGCCACTAAGATCCGCTAACTCTAAGAGTATCGCAAAAGAAATGCTACTTCTTTTCTCAAGAGTTGGAATACCAAAAGAGATATTAATAGATCAAGGAACACCGTTTGTTTCAAGACTGATGAAGGACCTGTGCCAACAATTACAAGTAAAAGCATTAAGAACGTCAATATATCACCCTCAGACCGATGGATTGGTGGAAAGATTTAATAGAACGCTAAATAGAATGATACGAAAAGTGGTGGACAAAGATGGAAAAAACTGGGACCTTTTATTGCCGTTTCTGTTATTTGCAGTACGAGAAGTACCCCAGGCCTCTACAGGGTTTTCCCCATTTCAACTTTTATATGGACGTCATCCAAGGGCAATACTTGATATACTACGAGAAACCTGGGAAGACCAAAAAGTCCAAGGAAAAAATATTGTGGAGTATGTGCAGACCCTGAGAAATAGAATCTCTCAGATCGCCCCACTCGTTAAAGCACATATGGAACAAGCACAGCAGCACCAGAAAACTTATTACAATCGAGATGCCCAGGTTAGGAAATTCCATCCTGGCGATAGGATTATGGTACTGGTTCCAACGGCTGAAAGCAAGCTCCTGGCTAAATGGCACGGACCATATGAAATCATAGAAGCTGTAGGTGAAGTAAATTATAAAATCAAACAGCCGGATAAATGAAAAAAGGAGCAGATTTATCATGTGAATTTATTAAAAGTTTGGCGTGAAAAAGAAGCTGAGGTAGCAGTAGTACACCAGGTGTAACCAATGGAAGTAACACTTCCCAAAGTACAAACCTTGATTGAATTGTCACCACAGCAAAAGGAGGAAGTAAGGAAAATGATTCTGTGAAATACAGATGTATTTTCTGAAAATCCAGGCCACACAAAGGTGATTTACCATGATATTATCACTAAGCCTGGAGTAGTTTTAAGAAGCAGAGGCCAAGAGGGAGGAAGTAAAAACAGAAGTAAAAAAAAATGCTTGACTTAGGGGTTATTGAAGAGTCTAGCAGTGAATGGTGTAGCCCAATTGTCTTAATTCCTAAACCTGATGGGACAATTCGTTTTTGCAGCGACTTTCGAAAGTTGAATGAAATCTCCCAATTTGATGCCTATCCTATTCCCAGAGTGGATGAATTAATTGATAGACTAGGAACTGCAAGATTTATGTCTACATTAGATCTGACAAAAGGATTTTGGCAGGTCCCTCTGACAAGATCAGCAAGAGAAAAAACAGCTTTTTGTACTCCTAATGGTCTGTTCCAGTATAAAGTTCTACCTTTCAGTCTGCATGGAGCTCTGGCTACATTTCAACGACTCATGGACAAACTTTTAAGACCACATTCCGAATATGCCACTGCTTATTTGGACGATATTGTAATTCATACCACGGATTGGGATTCTCAGTTAAATAAAGTGGAAAAGGTCTTGGAGTCCCTGAGAAGAGCGGTTCTAACAGCAAATCCTGCAAAATGCGCACTTGGGCTGGAAGAGATTAAATATCTTGTATATACGGTGGGAAGAGGGCTGATCGAACCTCAGTTAAATAAAGTGGATGCTATAAGAGAATGGCCACGACCTTTAAGTAAGATACAGGTGCGTGCCTTTCTGGGGATAGTTGGGTACTACCGAAGGTTTATACCCAGTTTTGCCACAATTGCGGCTCCTTTAACTGATTTAACCAAACAAAGAGCCCCAGATACGGTAAAATGGAATCCGGAAGCAGAAAAGGCATTTGAAGACCTAAAAGTGGTCTTGTGTCAGGAACCGGTATTGGTCTCTCCGAATTTCCAAAAACTTTTTATCCTACAGACGGATTCTTCTGCGATTGGATTAGGGGCTGTACTATCGCAAGAGAAAGAGGCCGAGGAACATCCGGTGCTATACCTCAGCAGGAAACTGTCGCCCAGAGAACAGAGATATTCAGTGGTCGAAAAAGAATGCCTGGCTATCAAGTGGGCTTGCGAGGCTCTGAGGTATTATCTGCTGGGTAGATCATTCAAGCTGGTTACGGACCATGCCCCATTAAGATGGATGCATCTTAACAGAGAGAAAAACAGCAGAGTGACTAGATGGTTTCTTTCATTACAACGATTCAGATTTACAGTGGAACATCGAGCCGGAAAGAAACACAGTAATGCGGACCTATCTAGGGTCCACTGCCTTTCGGCGCATGTAGCTCAACTACATGGTGTTGAGCTGAGGGGAAGGATATGTAACGGTGTCCAGCAAGGACAGATAACCTGCACTAGAATCCAGCAAGGGATCTACATAAGCAGAAGAATGAGTAGGGCTGTACATCCATGCTTGAACAGAAGGGGAGCCAGTACACTTGATCTAAGTCAGAAGGTTTTTAAAAGGCTGTGGTGTGAGCAGAGAGGGGGCGAGCTAAGTTCACAGGAGATAAGGAGCCTGGAAGAAACCTTCAGCATAGAGAGCTGTTTTTGAGAAGCTGCAATACTGAATGCTGGAGTGCTGTTTTTCTGGAGCTGCAAGTAAAAGGTCTTGCTGGATCTGCAAAGAAATCCTTATTAAGTACCTGTGGGACACTGCTGAGTTACCTGACTGAAGAAAGCTGCATGGCAGACTGAAGCTAGTGAGGAGACGGACACTCCATTTACCATAAGGTCAGAAACCTTTTACTTAAATTATTATACCACAGGGAAGACGCTGAGTGCTTGTCCTGTTAAATTGCAGTGTTCCTATTGCAATATCAAAGGGTCCCTGGGGTGAAGCATATGGGAGAGAAGGGTGGGCCCTATGCTTCATCCAAGGTTGCTTAAGTGAAGACGTGGAAAGGCCACAGGCTAGCACTATATAAGAGACTATTCGTAACCTGGCACAAGGTGGCACTACACCACATATACAAGACTACGGATACTGTAAGAGACTATCTGTATCCGAGCCACAAGCTGGCGCAATAAGGGACTGTTTGTATCCTGGCCACAAGGTGGCACTACAAGAGACTGTTTGTTTGCTTTATGAATTATAATTTAACCTGTAGTAGAAAAGCTGCTCAGGTTATAGTCAGGGTGTTCCAGAGTATAAGTAAGCCCGTTTACGTAGATGTTTATTTTGCTGACTATAAGCTATTTATTTGTGTTTTTGTAACTACTCAATAAAATATATAAAAAGAGCCCAGAAGTCTCTACCATTTACAGTCCAGAAAAGGGTACCTTGTTACAGCATGTATACATATATATAAAAGGAATAGTGCATTTGTGAGACCATGCAAATTAGTACATTTGTTAGATCATGCAAATGAGACCCCAATGCACTCTCGCTCTTAAATCCCAAACCACTTTATAAATGGCTATTTTTAGGCATATGCTTGCTATATTATACAGCTTTAAGCATAGCATGGGATAGATTATGCACAAGCCATGAGACCTACCAGCAGTCACTCACAGTCACTGTTTCAATGTTAATGGATCTCATCAGTGTGAGGCTGGTTGCTGAGTGCATTGTGGTCTCATTTGCATGTCTTCACCCAGTTTTCAAGAGTGCAGCTCAATGACTGTATTTCTAACTGTATTTCTGGGTAACCTGAGCAGTAAATACGCTTTTTAGCTTATATGTAAACATTCAAATGGAATCACAAATATACTATTCATTGTCTCCTCAGAGGGTACAACAGGACTGGTGGGGGACATCAAGGAGCAAAGGTTCAGACTGTTGAGAAGTTTGGGTTATTGATGCAGTATCACATTTCACCAAGCTTTAATATAGTGGTAGCAGCAAAATAACTACAAAAAGGTTCTACTCTCCTAGGTGCAGTTAAAGTTTTAGGATATGTCTGTAATTCATCAAATACAATATAAATACTTAGAAGAATACAAGTTGGCCTAAAAGTGGGTGTTGGCATAAGGCGACCAGTAAACATCTCATGTGGAATAAGATGGGTTACATTGTTACAAGAATTACACATACTCATAAGGGTAAGGGGTAAACAGTGAACCCAATTTCTGCAGTCTGAGCACATAGTTTAGCAAACTTTGTTTTGAGGAAACCATTTGCACTTTCAACAATACAATTTGACTGTGGGTGATATACACATTAGCAAAATGAGTACCATTACCTGACTGTAGATTTGCACATACCCCAAATCTATGAAACACGTCTTGGACAAGATATTTAGCTGCAAAAGGTGCATCAGTGTTTTTTCAGGAAAAGGCCTTAAAGAGCTATTATTATCTACAGATGATAACAAGAACATATCGGTAATGTTCTCGTCTCTATCATATCAATAGAATCCATCACCAAGTCCTGAACATGGCTGAGTTAGCTAGATTATAAATACTGCAAATGACACAGTGATTGAGGAAGTGCTGTATTGAGTCAAGCAAATTAGGAGAAAACCAATTAGTTGATAAAGGTGCCCGCAAGAGTTACTGGTATTAAATTGGCCTCTTTCAGCTACCCGCAAACTATCTGCAGGTTACAGGCAGAAAAACCCTACAGGCCGTCAAAATCTGAACTTCGTCCCAGCTAAGCTTTTAATCTGTCAAGCTTACTATTTACTATGGCAAATCGCTATTAAATTGCTACGAATACCCAAGGATGCACTGGCGTTCAAACGGCAAATGGAGCCAAAAATCCTAGAGGTACTAGAGAGTATCCGCAAGGGGGTTAAACTCCTGTCCGTAGCACTGTAAAAGCTCGAATAAGCACATTACTGTATTTTTAATTAAATTGATATTGATGCAATGTATCAATATTAATAGCACAATATTCTCTAGCACACAAATCAGCAATAAAAAATAATTTATTTCATGTTTAATTTCTGTGTTATATTGATCCCGGCAATCAATGTGAAAATACATATAATAGAACTTGCATGGACTAGAATATCATATTTATTGATTATTTCATATTGCATTATTTCTGGAATGCGGGCCCAATTGCAACTCGTACTTCAAACCCGTAAGTGATTGAAATCTAACCTCCATTTTTTTAGTGAAGTAATGATGACGATCGCTTTTACTATTGGAATGGAGGTCTATGCCCTTTGAGCAGCTTTCTTAGCCGTTTCATCAGCCAATCGGTTACTCTGGGTCACTGGATATTTTGTGTGTTGCACATTTAACAATACAGTTGAGATGAAAGATGGATAAGTGTAATGAGTTGTTGTAGCAGGGGAGCATGCTCCAGAGGTTATCCTCTCTATTAAATCCTCATTGTCTCCAGGTGCTAGCGTAGGAATGTGCTATGGAACAAGTATAGGCAGAGTCTGTGTAGATGGTAGCTTACAGTCTTCAATGAGTGCACATAGTTCAGCTTGCTGGGCAGAGTATTTACTAGGTAGTTTATCTGCTATCAGGACTTGAAGTAGTCATCTTTCAATGCTCCTGATTTGCTGTGGACATAGAATAAGTGTATTCTTGTTTTCAAGTTGGCTTGCATGGAGAGCCTCTCTCAATGTGGTCTCTCTTGTTCTAGTCTCTACACAGTCTACTTCTTCAGGTGTAGCTAGCAGAAGAAGGCCTGGTTCACAATACTGCACTTGATGATCTGTAGTCCTGGCTGCGTGAGGAGTACTACATACCCTAATCTTCTCTCTGCTGTGAGGCAGGAGTGGGCCTTGGTCAGGAGAACATAGCTAACAGAGTGTTGTTTCCATTCCAAGGTGGAAGGAATTCTCATTTTCTACGCCAAAGGCCGCTGATGCCATGGTATAGTCACATGGGTGTGAACATTGTGCAACATAGTCCAATCTGCTGCTGAAATAAGCCAGTGAAAAGCACTGTTGCAAGTCCCTCCTTTTCCGTTGATAAGAGGTTAAGAGCTGGTCATATTGTGGAATGCCAAGGGCTGGGCCATGCAATAGCCTTCTTTACCATTAACATAGGAGTGTTGCATACACTAGGGGTAGGATTAATTACTCCATTTTGCTGCTGGGCCTAGTTAGTCTTATCTATTCCCTGTTCCGCTTCTTTTGACATTGGGTATTGCCATATTCTTGAGAGCGCCACTCCTAGTTTTAGTTGTATCTTGACTTCCTCTGATTGTTTCCTCTTCAGAGGTGGTCCACAATGTGTTGCAATTATGCCTGGTCATCATTGGTTACATTACACTGTGGCATCCTTTGGGTCCTCACTTGCTGAGAGGTTGTGGCCACAGTGATTGACAAACAGAATTTGAACATGGATCCAGTGGGATCACATAGAACACAGGGACATCCTGCTATCTCTATACATTCTTTTTTTTCTCCATGGCCTGTCTGACTATAGAGCCTGGAAAACTGCTTGATACGTGGCATGAGGTTCACTGAGATTACAGCTCCATTGTTACTACAGTGTTTCCCCAAAAATAAGACCTATACCAAAAATAAGCCCTAGCGCGAATTTTCGGGATACAAGTAATATAAGCCCTCCCCCAAAAATAAGCCCCAGTTCCGATCGTTATCCGTTAAATGATAATATAAATGATTAAGACAAGCTGAGTGCAAAAATAAAGAGCTATTCTGTTGAGTACAAGAAAGGAATAGTGGAGGACTCCATGGGCAAGAATCTTATAGCATTCTGCAAAGAGATGAAGTTGGATCTCCGTATGGTCTGCAAATGGCGAGCAGAGTATGATAACCTCAGGCAACAGGCTGGAATTCGGGGTTTGGAGAGTTATGACGATGTTCCAGAAGAAGATGACATGATTGTATTTGAATAAATGTAGATTTTTGTACATTAATAAATGTTGTACAATAAAAAATGAGACATCCCCTGAAAATAAGCCCTAGTGCATTTTTTGGAGCTTAAATTAATATAAGACCCGGTCTTATTTTCGGGGTAACACAGTAATTATTATAGAAGTTAGCCTATTTTGTACCTCCCTAGGATGCAGGGTCCAATCCTCATCCCACATCACTTGTTATTCCTCATCATCTCCTGTTTCATACTATTTCATGGAGCAATCCAGGGCTGTCTATGTATCCCATGAACGGGAAGAATGTAAGCCAAATTTAGTCAATAGGCCTTCATCCAAGTTGGATTAATTATGTGCATCCAATAGACCAAAGGCCTGACCTGAGAGTAGGCCACATGATGCATGTCCACCTGTCTTGCTCTTTCAGGAATCTTACAAATAATCCTGCAGGAGAGCAGGTTATCCTCACATTCATCTTGGTCAAAAGGCCTCTCCCTAGGGTATTGACTGGTGCAGTTGGTAGATACAGCAGAGGATGGTACACAACAGCAGGCTTAGGCTCATCAGTGGATGTAACTACAGGAACCATTGGAGAAATTATATTGAAGTGCCCAGTAAAACATAATGTCCCCACAGCAATGGTTGTTAAGAGGATCCTGCTTCCATCCAAGCCAATACAAGAGTATATTGCTCAAGTGTTGACCAGGAATTCACAGGGTCTTCCATCGACCACCAGGGATATCTTGGTTCCTCTGGTGAACTTTGGATATTTACTTGTATGAACATTGCTGTAGACACCCCTATTGTTGCCACTGCTGGTGGTTGGTCATGGTTATCCTGCTGGCACTCTCTTGCAATGTTTCCTTTTTGACCGCAAGTCCAGCAGGTTACGATGCAACTACCTTGTCCTCCATGTCATTGATCTCCATATCATCATCTGCTTTGGTTAAGGAGGAATGCTGGTTCTTTCATGATTTGGGTTAGGCCCCTTAGTTCCATTGAGTTTTTTCGTGGTTTGGGTTAGGCACCTTAGACCCACTGAATGGAAATCTTAATGCAACATAATAAAATTACATTAAGTGGAGATAAGGGGCCTACAGGATACAATGATATTTTAGAGAATTGTGTGCTTCCCACTTTATGGCAACAATTTGGGGAAGAACCTTTCAGCATAACAATGCCCCTGTGAGGTCTGTAAAGAGATGGCGCCACATTCAATTCTGAGATTTTGAGATCCGGTAGCCCGTAAGTGAGGTCGCAAGCAACTTTGCTATACAATGCCCCTGTGAGGTCTGTAAAGAGATGGCGCCACATTCAATTCTGAGATTTTGAGATCCGGTAGCCCGTAAGTGAGGTTGCAAGCAACTTTGCTATACAATTGGTGTCTTTTTCAGGCCTCCAATCGGATTAAGAGTTATGGGCTTAAAAAAAAGTTGCGTCTGTCAAAGTCGTAACTTACAGCCTTCAGAAGCCTTCGATCTGTCACTTTTGCAAGGCTAAAATCGCAAATCGCTATTCAATTGCTCCAATTCCCCAAGCTCGCAAACATATACACAATCATAAGGCACAATTGGAGGAGGAAATACTACATGTAGTAGAGAGCGCCCCCAAGGGGGTTAAACACCAATTCATAGCCACTGTAAGTGCTAATAAAAGATCAATCCTGCACTGTAAATAACGGGGAAAGTGATGATAGACATTAGAATTAATTGCACAACAGTCTAAAGCAGGAAATACATTTAATTTTTATGTGTCATTTCGTGGTTAAAACAATCTTGGGTATCAATGAGTTAATACATATCAGGCCATATAGACTAGAACAGTATTGGCATTCATTTTCATAATTCTTTATTTCTCAAGTTTTGCAAGTCTGATTGCATATTGGACCCCCAACTCTAATTGAATGACAGGTAACCTCCATGTTTTGCTGCCGTAATGCGGACAGTCTCATTTCCTATTGGCTGTTTCTAAATGTTAGGCTACAAGCTTGCTTAATTGATCATGTTCCCGCCTTCATCTGCTCGGAAACAGTGCAAGGTTTACAGTTTTGGCGTCAAGGCCGCAACTTGCAATCTCGAGCAATTGAATAGCCTTGCAAACAGAAGGGGAACTGGAGCCTGCAAATCAATCATACAATCAGAGGCTGTTACAGCAATAAAGGGGGGACCAGCTTCATGTTAATGCCCATCATTTTGGTATGAGATGTTTAACAGGCAAATATGGATGTGTTGGTTAGGTGTCCACATACCTTTGGCCATGTGATATGTAAACACACACATGCACAGATATATTTAATTATTTGTCTTCTAATGTCATGTCTACTACTTAGTTCCAAATTATTTGTAATTTCTGTTCTTTCCATTTAACGGTATGCTAGGTAGTTCCATATCGTCATTTTTACGTACCAAAATAATACTTTATATTCAACGTGATTAAGATCGTCAAATGTGTCAAAAGTGGCAAATTCACACTGTTTCCCTTGGATCTTTCTATGCTGCAGACTGGAACCTTGTACAGAGGTTCCAAATATGACGTCATTTAAAACTATGCGTATCAACATGTAGTTTATGAACTTTACATTTACATTGTGCGTTGCAGCCTTTTGTACATCTGCTTCTCTCCACCTCCGGTTAGGTTTCCAGAGGGTGGGAGCAGATCTTACCAAGAGGCTAAACTTCCTTTACGACGAGTTTGCTTGGAGTGATCACTACAGGAAAAAGGTAATGTAGGATTAGATAAAATTCAATCTGCTTTGAATTATTTTTTGATTTTAGTGAAAGGTGTTGTGTGAGTGAGCATATGTGCAGTGCTTGCTCATGCCATGCCAGCACCTCAAGGTAAGGCTTAGATATTGCTCAGCATAGTAATTACTAATTCAAGAAAGTGTAACACCTTCTTGGATTGCTAGGAAAAACTATCTAGAATTTTAGTATGTTTGGAGTTGAGGTCACGTTTTATGCAAGGTGTCTCCTTCTGTACCAGTGAGGGGGGGAAAGGGTGTGATGTCAATTTAAATCTTATCCAGTTACCAAAGAAAGGCTCTGGACTTTTTCCTTGTATCCTTCTCTTATTAATCAGTTATTAAATGAACAAATAAGACACAGTGGTATAATTTAGAATGATAGTTAATAACAAATACTTGTATTAATTGAATGTTATTTGAAAAAATACATTTTATTGAATAAACTAACTGTAAAAAACATACTAGGCATGCTCAGACCCAGGTAACTGCACTCAAACAAACAGACATATTGCCTCAGGGGTTAATCTTTCTTTACAAAAGGTATGAATATCTATTCATGGGTGGATCAGAAAGGCTCACTGATGGCTAAAAATATCAAACTTCAGTGTTAGTTTAATATAGTAAAATTACATTTCAAAATAAAATCAGTTGATAAAGAACATGGTCCTCATTCAATTGCGATTTGGCTAATTGAATAGGGGTCTAAATAAGCACATAGCAGATATTTTTTAAATACGTTTTTAGTTAGTAAACATCTATCCAAAAGCAAGGTTTTCACTAACTAAAAACTTATTTTAAAAAAATATGTTATGTGCTTATTTAGAGCCCTATTCAATTAGCCAAATCGCAATTGAATGAGGCCCTTGTTATTACCTAGAGTTTTTAAATTATACCATATTTGGGGCCTCATTCAATTGCGATTTGGCCAATTGAATAGGGGTCTAAATAAGCACATAAAATATTTTTTAAATAAGTTTTTAGTTAGTAAACATCTATCCAAAAGCAAGGTTTTCACTAACTAAAAACTTATTTAAAAAAAATATGTTATGTGCTTATTTAGAGCACTATTCAATTGGCCAAATCGCAATTGAATGAGGGCCTTGGAATCTATGCTGTGTCACTTACAAAGAAGCACACTGGATATATAAAGTGCCTGGATTGTTGCTAACAAAATAAATTGCATGTACGTGATTTTAAATGACACAATTCACCTGTTTGCAAAAACAACTTTTACAATTACTATGCATTTTTTTGTCAGGGCTGAACAATCTCATTATATGCTGTATGCATAGGTTAGAGTTGCAATTCACTGTTAGTGGGTGTGCTTACTGTCTCTAGTTTAAATATTGGGTAGAAAACTGTTAATCAAAGTGATTTCTGTGGCATCTGTGCAGCCAATATGTAACCACCATGTGGGAACATTGCTGCTTATTAGATTGAATTGAATATTCGTAATACTTTCCATATGATTAAATTTGTAATGGGCATATAGTGTTGTACTGGAGTATGAACATTATGGGCCATTATAATGACTGAGCTTTCATAATTTTAGGTAGTAAATATCCAGATAAATTGATATATTATGGTTAAAATTTTTGATATTTTGTGAGAAAAACTTACACTGGAAATGTCTGGTCTTCCTGTTAACCACAGGCCAGTGCTCCTCCCGTTTTTTTCAAACTGTAGCAGAGTATACAACACATTTTCCAGTCTGCCACTAAAGCTGTGCAGCAAACGTTTGTTTATAAGAGTCACAATAAAAATGTTATTTTAAATGAGGATTCATTTCAAGAGGGCAGCCTTAAAAAATACCCATTATTTTCGCTTCCAACAATATGTAGTTATCTTCTTGGTAATCTATCTTTAGTCGGTTTAATAGCAATAATTTTGAATTCTGTCTATTTTCCAGATGGGATCCTTCATTTTGATGCTCACATTGGCCCTCATTTAATTGCAATTTGGCCAATTGAATAAGGCTCTAAATAAGCATTAAACAGATTTTTTTAAATAAGTTTTTAGTGAAAACCTTGCTTTTGGATAGAAGTTTACTAACTAAAAACTTCTTTAAAAAATATATGTTATGTGCTTATTTAGAGCCCTATTCAATTGGCCAAATTGCAATTGAATGAGGGCCATTGTATGTATACAAACTGAAATATTGAGGAGATTGGAATGCTTTGCAAAAGGTTATATTAAAAACAAAATTAGAAAGCTTACTCTGAAGTAACTGGTTTTCCTAGCATCTTAGGGCTGGAGCTTCTCCCATCTTGTACAAACTGTGACGGAGCGTGAAGCAGACTTTCGTGCAGCAGACTTTTGGCCGCCTGTAGTTAATGGGAAAAACAGCAATTTCCAGTGTAAGCTTTTCTGACAAAATATCAACTTTTTTAACCAATGTATATCACTTTATACTTATATTTATTACTCAAAGGGCCTCATTCAATTGCAAACCGGCAGATTGTGTTGTATAGGCTGTTTGTCTGCAGGCTTGAAATTTGCTACAATTACAGAGCTATTCAATTGAACAAGCTTGCAATTTATGGGTTGAAAGCCAAAACCGTAAACCATGCAATCATAAGTAGCATTTCAGGGCATGATCATAATCAATTGAACAAGGCCGTAGCTACCCATTTAGAAACAGCCAATAGAAAATTAGACCCTCATCATTAGGACAGTAAAACATGGAGGTTACATGTCAATCGGATAGCGTTTAGGGGTTTGATATGCATAATAAACAAAATAATAAAAATTAATAACGATACTGTTCTAGTCCATGTGGGTGGCCTGATATGTATTAACTCCTTGATTACCAAGATTGATATAACACCGAAAATGACACATAAAATGTATTGCAGATTTGTGAGCTTGAGACTGTTGTGCAATTAATTCTAATGTCTTTCATCGCTTTCCCCATTTTTTAAAGTGCATTATTGATTTTATATTTGCATTTACAGTGCTACGATCAGGTGTTTAACCCACTTGTGAGTCCTAATCCTAATCCCGTAGGATTTTCTTCCACATTTGACATTTACGAGTAGGAAAATATTTGTGGGCTTGAGGAACTGTAGCAATTGAATCGCGATTTGCGATTGTAACATTTACAGGCTTAAAAGATGAAAGGCTTAGATGGGTTTTAAGTTATAATCTTGACAACCGCAGGGATTTTCAGCCTGTAACCCGTAGATCGTTTGCAGCTCGCAAAAAGACGCCAATTGAATAGCAAATTAGTTTACGGGTTACATTGCGTGCTCCCGTAAACAACAATTGCTCAATTGAATTGAGGCCAAAGTAATGAAAGCTAAATCATTATAATGCCCATAATGGCCATAATACAGTGCAATACTATATGGCTAATACATATTTAATCATATGGATAGTATTAGGTTAATCAAGGCAATCTATTTTACAGCAATGTTCCTCATGTTGGTTACATATTGGTTACACAGGTGTCACATAAATCACTGTGATTAAGAGTTTTCTACCCAATTTTTAAACTAGTGTCAGTAAGCATACCAAGTAATAGTGAATTGCAACTAAAGTTCTGGCTTCTAGACACAGCATATAAAGAGATTTTTCAGCCCTCACAAAAAAATGTATAATGTTAGAGGTTGTTTTTGCAAACAGGTGTATTGTGTCATTTAAAATCACTTACATGCAATTTATTTTGTTAGCAACAACCCAGACACTTGTGACACAGCAAAAGTTCCAAATATGATTTAAAAACTATAGGTAATAACATGTACTTTAGCAATTGATTTTTATATGAAATGTCATTTTAATATACTAAACTAACATTGCAAATTGACATTTTAAGCCTTTCTGATCCGCCAATGAACAGAGATCCATACCTTTTGTTAATGAAATATAACTGACATGAAGGGTTGAATAACCCCTGAGGGATTAGGTCCATTGTCTTGAGTGCAGTCACCTGAGACTGAGCATGCCTAGTCTGTTTTGTAAAGTTAGTTTATGCAATAAAATGTAAGAGTTTTCTACACAAGATTTAAACTCTAAAGTCAGTAAGCACACCCATTAACGGTGAATTACAACCCAAATTCTGACCTCTACACACAGTAAGGGTGGCAACCCAAATTCTGGCCTCTGGATCACAGTAAGGGTGGTTAATCTGTGGACTTCTCTACCTAAGTAGATGGTGACAGCGGATATTAAAGTTTCATATATTAATACATTTCTGTGCTCTATAGGCACAAAGCAGCCTATTTTATGCAGCACATCTCATAAAACATTTTAGTTTAATTAATATCTAAAAATCCCTCTAATAATTATGTTTGCACCTCCAGGGGGTGTCTTCACAGGCACCTGCCCCCTCCCCCACCACCACCAACATGCAGCATCAGGGGAACAATATTACCACACTGTTTACCTGCTGTTGCTTGCTCAGCCAATCTCCTTGCACCTTCCTGTCTGTAAGTCAGCAGCAATACTTTGAACATATCAGTGATAAACTACATATCCCAGGCTGCTTTGAACCACAAATCGGACCCCAGAGTTAATTCAAATGTTACAGCTAACCTGATTGGCCAAAACAAATAATTTTAAATTTGATGCTAATTTAGCCTGGGTTTGGACGGTGTTAACCCTTATTTCCAACTGTCAGAAATTACAAGAGATTTTGCTGACTTCAATGTAAGTGTTTAAATGTTTATTTTCTGATTTTCTTCATGTAGTGTTTGCATACACTACTAATTATCCTCTATTGGATGCATTCACAACCCAGCAAACTTACATATCCCTTTAAGAATAAGATGACAACATACAACCTTGTCATATTTCTTGAACCATTCTGTTGTTCCATATTCAGTTCTAACCGTGGTTTCTTGGTCCACATACAGATTCTTCAGGAGGCGGATGAGATGATCTCGTACTCCTATCTCTTTAAGAACTTGCCTCATTTTGTTGTGATCCACACAGTCAAATGCTTTAGAATAGTCTATGAAGCAGAAGTAAAAGTTTTCTGAAACTCTCTTGCTTTCTCTATTATCCAGCGGACATTGGCAATTTGATCTCTTGTGCCTCTTCTTTTGCGGAATCCGGTTTATAATCTGGTAGTTCCTGGTCCATATATGGTTGGAGCCGAGCCGGTAGGATCTTAAGCATTACCTTGCTGGCATGTGAAATGAGTGCTATAGTTTGATAATTGGAGCAATCTTTGGCACTGCTTTTTTGGGGGATTGGGATGTAGACTGACCTTTTCCAGTCTATTGGCCACTGTTGAGTTGTCCAAATTTACTGACAAGGTAAGCAATACTTTGACCGCATCATCTTGTAGGATTTTGAAAATTCCTGCAGCCTTGTTATCAGCAAGACATTCTAAGGTCCATCACACAACACTCTCCAAGATGTCTGGCTCCAGCTCTTGAGGTCATCACTACTGTTAAGATCCTTCCTGTATAGATCTTTAGTGTATTCCTGACACCTCTTTTTTATCTGATCTGCTTCTGTTAGGTTCCTGCCATTTTTGTTTTTTTATCACACCCACTTTGGCATGAAAGGTTCCTTTCAGATCCTTGAAAAAAACTCTTGACTTTCCCATTCTGTTATGTTCTTCTATCTCTTTACATCGCTCATTGTAGAATGTATCCTTGTCTCTTCTTGCTATCTTCTGGAATTCTGCATTCAGTTGGACAAATCTTTTCCTATCTCCACTACCTTTCTCTTTCCTTCTTTCCTGGGCTACTTTCAAAGACTCATCCGACAACCAGTCTACTTAGTGTTCTTTCTTTTGGTTATAATCTTTTGTGCTTTACTGAAGAATGTTGCAAACTTCGCTCCAAAGTTCTTCAGGCATTCTATCTTCCATGTCTACCCCCTAAATCTATTCTTTACTTCCACTGCATACTCACAAGGGATATTATTTATTTCATACCTGCTTGGTCTGACAATTATCAATCTTTTCTTCAGTTCAATTCTTAATTTTGCAATAATAAGCTCATGGTCTGAGCTGCTGTCAGCTCCAGGTCTTGTTTTTGCTGACTGTATAGAGCTCCTCCATCTTTTCTCTACAAAGTATATAGTCAATCTGATTTCTTTATTGTCAATCTGGTGTACAGTGGATTGGAGGCTGTTGGAAGAGGGTGTTTGCTGTGACCAGATAATTATCTTGACAACATTCTACTAATCTCTGACATGCTTAATTTTCTACTCCAAGGCCAAACTTTCCAGTTATTTCAGGTATCTTTTGGTTCCCTACTTTAGCATTCCAATCTCCAATGATGATAGTAACATCTCTTCTTGATGTTATATCTATGATGTGTTGAATATCTTCGGAAACCTGGACAACTTCAGCCTCTTCGGCATCCATGGTTGGAGCATAGACTTGGATCACTGTGATGTTAAATGGCTTGACATGAATTTGAATTGAAATCATTCTGTCATTAATTGGGTTGTAACCGAGCACTGCTTTTGCCACCCTTTGATTGACTAGGATGGCTACTCCATTTCTTCCTAGGGATTCTTGACCACAGTAGAAGATCTGGTGGTTGTCTGATGTGAAATGTCCCATTCCAGTCCATTTAAGTTCACTAATTCCCATTTCATGTTTGACCACATCCAGTTTGCCTTGGTCCCTAGTTCTAACATTCCTGATTCCTATGATGGGTGTCCTCTCTGCTTTAGCTGAACCACTTCATTAGATCTGGTGCTGCTCGTACTCACTCTCTGCTCTTCCTCAGTAATGTGATAGGCACCTTCTGACCTGAGGTGCTAATCTTCCAGTGTCATATTGTAACGTCTCTGGCTATGCTTGTCCATAAAGTTATCTTAAAAAGTTACTGGAGTGGGTTGCTGGAGTGGGTTGCTAGTTCCTTCTCGAGGGGACAGTGATTTGTCTGACCTCTCTTCTGTGACCTGACCATTTTGGGAGACCCTACATAGTATAGCTCACAGATTCATTGGAGTACACAAATCCCTTCACCACGATATGGTAGCAATCCAGAAGGGGTAAATCTCTCTACATACACGTAAAACCTTTTTTTTGACTGGTTGTTAACAAATACCTGGAATGATAGCTATGATTAGGCTTATATCTTTTTGAATTATGAAGTTATTAATTCAACATTAGTCAAGTTTAATAGGTTATCTGGATACCCTATATGCTGATTAAATTACTATAAAATTATATTTAGATATATGCATACCACCAACGTGTCAAGAAAAAGGTCTTATTTAAATGCCGATCATACAATTCCTTAAAGTTTGTTTTCAAGAGTCACAAAAAAGATGTTATTTTAAATGAAGATTTAGTTCAAGAAGCCAAACCCAAATTTGCCAAGATATATCATTAGCTGCATGCATTTTTACATCTATAAGGATTTCCCAAGCCCTCTGATTCACTTCCATTATTTGCAGACCTATGTTGGCATGTTACGAATAAACAAAATAATAATAATACACCATGGGAAGGACACAAGGAGAATATTAACAAGTAGTTACCTATGTACAGTGATGTATAATTGTTATGGTTTATCTTCATAAGCTATTAAAATACCTTTCATTTCCAGCACTGGTTTCTCAAGAGATTTGGCATACATCGATCTTGTCTATCTTTAGCCTCTTTGCTCTCTAGGGCTTCTGTGGTAATTGACAGTATAAATATCTGTGAGGTTTAGCCTTACTTTGGGATTCACTGTCTGCATGTTAGTGTTCCACGAGGAGCGGAGCCATGTACTCCACGGAGAAGGCTTAGCACTAATTACTACCTGAGGACTTTCCCTAACACAGAAATAACAACCTTATTCTAGCTTATCTGTGCATACAATAACAAGACTCACACAAATGGTGACTTTGTCAGAACGGTGTGAAGCTGGGTCACTGAACAGAATGGACAGAGATGGACCACCATACATTAACCTATTTACACTCCTATGTCTGCACATGATCACATTCTTTCTATCAATTGCATTTGGACTGAAACAGACCCCCAGGGAGTACTTTGCAATAATTAGCAATAATTTTATTGTAATACAAGGACAACAGCAAAATATGCAAAGGTATATTGTAAACACGGATTATTGTGTTGTTGTTGCTCAGTTGTTCAGTCGTGTGCGACTCTCTGTGACCCTATGGACCCTAGCACACCAGGCACATCTTGTGTCTGGTTGTGCTAATTCATAAGGTTTTCATGGCAAAGATACTGGAGTGGATTGCCAGTTCCTTCTCCAGTGGCCCACAGTTTGTCTGAGCCCTACATTGAAGTACACAAGCCCCTTCACCAAAACAAGGTACTGATCCAGAAGGGGATTATTAGGTAAAAAACTACAAATCTTATGTAAATGTAAAATTTATAGTTGCATTTTAATTACATTTTATTCATAAAGTACTATTACCTATAGTTCCAAACTATACCATATGGAAACCTCTGCCGTGCCTCTGTAAATACAAAATAAGATACATGCAGTGTACGCTTCATCTTTGGACAGCAGCATACACTTCCCCTTTGAGGTCAGCACAGATTATTCCAATTCATACTTACTTACCAGTGCCTTAGAAATGGCACCATGTTAGTTATACTTTGTTGTTATTTGATTTGGTTGTCCATGCCGTTTGTATTGCTGTTGATATATACAGTGGGTGTAGAAAGTCCCCAGCCCCTTTCAAAATGTTCACCTTATGTTGCCGTATAACCCAAAAAAGAAGACAAATCAGATTTTTTCCAGTTCTATTTACAAATTGTACATTGCAAAATCCAAATGAAAAGAGCAGATTTTTTGATAAAAAAAAATTACTGACTTGAATTTGTTTGGATACGTCTCTACCAACTTTGCACACTTACAGTGAGGGATAATTGTACATTCTTCTTTGAAGAATTATTGAAGCTCAGTCAGACTGTGTGGTCTTCTTGAGATTTTCCAAAATAATTTGAATTTGATTTAGGCTGTAGCTCTGACTAGGCCACTCAAGGACATTCACTTTCCAGTCTTTCAGCCACTTTATGCCTGCTTTGGCAGTCTGCTTTGGGTCATCATTGTCACATTGTCGTCCCATTTTTAACTTTCTGGTTGAGTTCTTCAACAATTTGCCTATATTTTGCAACATTCATCTTCCCTTCTGTCCTGACAAGTGCGCCAGTTGCAGCTGAAGAAAAATACCACAAGCGGGATGCTGTCACTACCATGCATTACTGTAGCAATGCTTTTTTTGTGGATGGGAAAATGTACTGGGTTTTCACCCATTGAGTTGGCAAGCACCATTGTTTTTTCCCCTGTTGTTTAAAATGTATTATTTATTAATAAAGAAGATGTGGCCTTATTTAGCCAAATATAACTTGGGTCTATGTCTTATTTGATTTTGTGAAATTTGGGAATAATCCTAATTTGACCATACCAAAGAACTCTGGATTTTAACTTCTTAATATACATGTCAAAGTACTTACATAAGATAAATGGAACATTTTAATCTTTTTATGATTTAATTGTTTATTAGTCTTTCAAATACAGCTGTGTGTATTGTATAATTTTAACTTTTGGAGCTATCATATTTAGCTTGTAAACCCAACAAGCATCTAAGCCTGTCTCGACTATCCTTATCCTCGAGCTTCATTGGCCAACACCCTGCTACATTAAGTCTCCGTCATCTACATCCACTACAGAAAGAGCCTACACCCTCCTTAAGTGCAGCCTCTCCACTTTCAGTTTTCACTAAAGTGCACCCTTCTTAATCAGTCTGCCATCTGCTTACAAAACAGGAAAGCAGTATTGTTGAACAAATACTTTCAACCCTTAAAGTGACACAGAAAAGGTCCTATTTATTAAAATAAGTGCCTTAAACTTGACATGACATTTAGAGTTAGTTTATGCATAAATTAATTGAAAGATCCAACTTCTGAGACAAAGGGTTTGTCATCGGCAATGAATTAAGATTAGGAGTAGAAGAGATAAAGAAGATAGTATGCCCAGCTAGAAATGGCAATAGTAACAAAGGCCATTAACAATTACATTTAACAGATCCATTGCTAAATTTTTCTGCCTCTATTACAGTTTTTTTTTCCAACTGAGCATGCTTTTTTACTTTATTACAGTCCCACACACTGATAATTATAATCAACTAGGAAATTACCTGTCAAAAATTACATAAGCCTGGCAATGCCTTTTGCCACACAATGCGAGGCTATGGTCCCTCCGAGCACCTTTGGACCCAACTTTCCTGCTTTACAATGATCACCTTCGGCACTCCTCGCGAGCCCCATGATGAGTGGCTTCGGCGCTGATCGGGTTGCTCGCAATGAGCACTTTTGCCGCTCATTGCAAGCCTCTCATCCTGTGTACTTTATAGGTGTCGCGCTTGAGTGTTACTGTCTTGGGTTGTGTTACTGGGTTGGGTTAAGTGTTACTGCCTTGTGTTAAATGTTAGTGGCTTGGATTAAGTGTTACTGGCCTGAGTTAAATGTTCCTGCTTAGGGCTCGTTTTTAATGTCCTACGGGCTAGTTTTACGCCCCTCAGCCTCGTTTTCGCTGTGTTGCGTTTTTTCGGCAGCCCTTTTTTTTCTCGCTTAAGCGATTTTAGATTGTGGAAAAATGGCAAATATGCCTCAAATTAACTTGCAATCTCACTCACAGACTCCCTGTCTCTCCCACTGTGCTGTGTGTGAGTGTGTAATTTAATTTGAGGCATATTTGTTGGTTTTTCCAGTTCCATGGTTCGGCCGTTAAAGTCTGAGTTTTGTTAGGCGCACAGTGCATGTACGGGTTTCACTCCTAAGTCGTACGGGTCGTCAGTCCCACGTGCCTCAACTGCTCGCCTAGCTTTGCGAGGCTAGCAGTTGCGGCTAAGTCCCACGGGCCTCGCAATGAGCACCTGCAACGCTCATCGCGAGGCCTGCAATGAGCGCCTTTGGAGCTCATTGCAGCCAGTGCCTTGCAGTCCGGTGTCAACTGCTCCCTCACTTTGCGAGGGCCGCAATTGTTTAACATCATATAACCAACAACGCAACGGGACGAACACTGACAACTATATATGTGATTGCTGTTGAAAAGGTGTTGCCTCAGAGTTTGGATCTTTCAGTTCATTTATACATAAAAAACAAGACTAAAGTCTATATCAATTTTCAGGCACTTAAACTTAGAATTTTTAATTACAACCACTAGTATCTATATTTATTTATATGTGTCAGCGGTCCGTCCCCCGCCCCGCACATCTAAAAGAGGAGAGGTTAAAAATATGCTATAATTTAAAATTCAGTCAACTAAATGATCTGAAATGCATTTTCTTATAATTAAATTGCATTGAAGTTTATAATACATACATGTCAAACAATCTTTCTGATCCACTGAAACATCATTTGTTATCTCTTTTTATGGGTCATTATTTCCAATTAAAAAAATGTTTAAACATTTTATATTGGAATAAACATGAACTAAAAATTAGTTCTGATGTCACAAATTCCGAATCCACTCAAAATAATTTCAGGCTGACCCTTAAAATACAACTGTAGTTTGTGAAATAATTTTGTGTAATGTCTGTGATGTATGTAACAGGCTACAACATTAGCAATTATGTAAGCCATGAGCATAAAATTATTTCTGGAGAAAAGGTTACTTTTAGCAGAGTGCGATAGTCATGTACATGTGTGTTACCCTTCCTACTCTGTGCTACTGAGAACATGCAAGGGTGGAGGGAAAGTACAATATTTTCACTTTCCAATGAGACTATGGATCCCATATTCTCTATAAGATCTAAGGCAATATGGATTATGGACCATATCAGACTAATCTAGTGGAGTTTTTTTTTATTTTGTAGCTAACTTTAAAGACCATGATGGAGCAGTAGATGGGGCATAACTATTTGACATTGTCCCACACAAAAAACTTCATAGCCTGGGACTGGATTCAAACATAGTTCACTGGATAAGATTTTTGCTAAAGAGTAGACGTCAGAGAGTCAGGGTTAATGGAATATAGTGAGAGGAAAGGCGTGCCACAGGGCTCAGTGCTAGAACATATATTGCTTAATATATATATTAGTGGTATTACTAGGTAGCTTCAATTTTATGACGCCAACAGAAGAGGAAAAGGTCATGGGAATTGTTATATCTGAGGATTTACAGAAAGGCAAACAATGCAACAAAACTGCATGAAAAACCTGTAGCATGAACAAGGAATTAGCATAAGAAAAAGGAAGTTACTAATGTCACCCGATAGTAAACTAGTTAAATCTCACATATAATATTGTGTCCAGTTCTGGCTATATTTCTCCCCTCAGCTTTTTCTTTTTGAGTGCCCACTATCCTAGAGCAATAGGGCCAGGGACCTTCTCATCAACCTGCTCCTGGCATTAGCCAAGCTCTCTATTTATAAGTACCACCTGGCTATGTCCACTGTGAGATTAGCTCCCAGTGGTCTGCAGATGGAGTTCTTTGCTCGGTATCACCCCATTTGGCTTTTTTTGAATATCATCTCCTTTTTTAGATTCTGGTTTATTTTTAGCAGTTTGACCTTCTTTGACCTTCTTTCTCTGCCAACGGGCATGGCATTGATTTATAATGTGCCATTGGCCCTTTATAAGAGCAATCGGAATCTAGCCAGACTAATACGTTGCCTCTAATTCTTATTCTGTGGCCAGGGGTGTCCGTGTACTATATTCATGTTTTGCACCAAACTGCAGCCCCTCCTAATACTTTTGAGGGGCCCTTTCCTGAAGTTCTGGTTGTATTTCTCCCCTCGCTTTGGGCACATAGTGTTCTGGAAAAACAATGCCAGGGATCTCCTCATCAGCCTGCTCCTGTCATTAGCCAAACTGTATATTTATATGTTCAGGAAGCTGTATATGAGAGGGGAGGTTTGAATGCCATGTAAGACCATGTTCCAGGCACTGGTGCGCTCCCATAGCTTTGTGCACTGGGAGCATTTCTTAGTTGGGGTGTAGATGGAGTACTTTAATCCGTATTCTACATCTGGATTCAGTTCTGTTCAACCTCCTAATTTGATTTGATTTATTTTACATTTACTGTTCTTTTTTCCATATGAACCGGTAGGGAAATGACCAATAATTTCTGATTGGCATTGTAAAATGGTTTCATATTTATTTTTGTTGTGCCAGACTGCAGGACCACTTATCACGCTTGATGGTCTCCTACTCTAGTTTTGGTTGCATTTCTCTCATCCTATATATTTATTTGGGTGCCCAGTGTCTTAGACAAGCTGGCTATATACAAGTCCATGAATCAGTGGTTGGCTACTCCAGTATTCGAGCAGAGTATGGCCCCTATTCAACTGAGCAATTGTTGGTTAAGGGACCCCGTAATGGAGTCCGTAAACTAATTTGCTAGTCTTTTAGCGAGCCACAAATGATCTACGGGTTACAGGCTGAAAATCACTACGGTTGTCAAAGACGAGGGAAAGTGATGAAAGACATTAGAATTAATTGCACAACAGTCTCAAGCTCACAAATCTGCAATATAAAAATATTTTTTTAATGTTTTATTTTCATGTTATATTGATCCCAGGAATCAAGGAGTTAATACATATCAGACCACCCACATGGACTAGAACAGTATCATCATTCATTTTTATTATTTTGTACATTGCCAGATTGCAAGTCTGATTGCATATCGGACTTCAAAATGCTAATTGATTGACGTTTAACCTCCATGTTTTACTGACGTCATGATGATGGTCTCATTTACTATTGGTTGTTTCTAAATTGGTAGTTACGGCCGTGCTTAATTGATCATCTAAAATGCTACTTACGAGTGCATGGTTTACAGTTTAGGCTTTAGGCCCCTAAATTGCAGGCTTGATCAAATTTCAAGCCTGCAGACTTACAGCCTGTATAACGTAAACTTGCAATTGAATTGGGGCCTATGTCCTTACTTTGTCCACTTGGAGAATGTGCGAGTTTACCTCTCAGTGGGCTGTAGATAAAGTGCTCTGCTCAGTAGGCCCACACCAGGATTCATTCACCCAAAATCATCACCCTCTTCATCTGATTTATATTTATTTTGCAGTTTATAATTTTCTGTATTTGTTTTTACATATTGTCTCTACTAACTGATAGAAAAATGGTTATTATTTTTAATTGGCCATATACCCTACAACCACGGTGATACTTGTCCTAATGCACTGTGTCCATTATCATGTGCAAAATGATATTAAATGTGAAAGAGTTCAAAGGAGGATTGCTAATATGATGCATGTCCTAAAAGACAAAACATATAAGAAAAGACTTTATAACCTTCATATGTATACCTTACAGGACAGAAGAGGGAGGGGAAATATGATATAAAATGTTCAAGGAGTTAATAAAGTTAAAAAGGAAACTCTATTTCACAAAAATGGGAATGCAAGAACAAGAGGTCATGATTTGAAGATGGAATACTGAAGCTATAGGGGTAATGAGTGAAAGTACTGCTTTACGTTAAAAGGTAATAAAAAACTGGAACAGCCAGGTATAAACACAGTAAAGGAATTCAAACATACATTGGATAAGTATAATGCTATCCTGAGGATTAATTAAGCCAAACTTTTTAAAGAAATAAAATGTGCAGACTAAATGGGTTTTTTATTCCTCCATCTGCTGTCAAATCTTTGTTTGTATGTAATTAAGTCATAGATTTTAAGAATTCTCAGAAGACCTAGTAGAGTAATTTATAACTGTAATTAAAGCACTGATTAGCTGCAATGTTTGAAGGGTTAAATTAACTGAATGAATACACTCATAAAGAGTTTAACACACCTAAACTATTTATATTTTTAATTGTCAGATTTTTGGCATTAATTGTGATGGAAATCTGGCCATGAACTTCTAGTGTGGCATTTGACTTGTTAGATCGTATATTATATACTTGTCCTTTCTAATCCAGGGAACAGCTGGTTCTGTTTCAATGCTCGTGGGGACCAACTTTAAAATCCCAAACATTTTTAACAGAATGATACTGCAAATGACATGACCAAATGTGCATCTGTCCACTGGGAGCATGTGTGATTTGTATAGTTTTAACATTTTCAATGCAGATTCGTTCATCAGTATTTTGTCTATAATTGTAATTATTGGTAGTGGTATGTTGCAATTATCACTCCCTCCTCCCAAGCCTGTTGTCTTGGGGGTTTTCTTGATCCTGCCTTTCATTCCTCATATACAGTCACTCAGCAAATCTTGTCTATTTCATTTAAAAAATATCTCCAAAATATGTCAATATCTTACACTAAAATTAATTCTCTCACTATGTCTCTACTATTGCAACTCACTCCTTGCTGTCCTCCCCATCACCCGCTTGTCACCACACCAACCTATAATGAATGCGTCCGCTAGACTCATCTACAATACCCAGCGCTCAATGTCAGCATCACCACTCTGTCACTCCACTGGCTCCCCATAACCTTCAGAATAACATTTAAAATTATGATCCTAAGGTATAAAGCCCTCAACAATAATGCACCCTCTTATATCTATGTTCTTATCTCAAAATACTCCCCCATGGTTCTACTAATGACCTTCTTCTTTCCTCCTCTCTTATTACTTCCTCTCATTCCTACCTTCAGGACTTTTCTTGTGCTACCTCTATTCTTTGGAACTCCTTACCTTGCTCCACTAGACTATACTCCTGTCTCAAGTCCTTCAAAATCTTATTAAAACACATCTATTTAATGAAGTTTATCACCTTCATACTTAATATACCCAATTTTCTATCAACTTCCAAATGCCGTTTACGAGTTTTTAATTGTATAGGATTCTTGAAAAAGTACTTTATATGCAAGAATCTAAGCTCAAAAACAGGGCTCTCTTTTCATTTTGTTTTTAAGTTCTTTTTCATGTAATGTATGGCACTGCGGAATATGTTGGCGCATTATAGATATATAATAATTATAATAAAAAGCATTTGCTGAGAAAATCTTTATTTTAGCAGACTATGCTAGTGCATGGAAGCTGGAAACTGTTCCTCACCACAGTGGCATGGTGATGGACTACTTGTGAGGGATTTTCTGTATATGATCATATTCAAATTAATTTGTGTAACCATTTTAACTATGCAGACATGAGACAAAACATTAGAAGAATATCAAGAGCAGTGCTTGGATTGGCACAAGTTTGAATGCCTTAATCATTTTTTAGTTAGAATAAATACAAGTACGTCATGTTTCTTCAGTGTATCAACAGAGCGATTCCTAACTTGGCACCAAGTCTGTTGCCCAAAGATATTTAACTCTTCAAATACCAAAATATATCAATATGAAATATATACACACATACATGTAGAAATTGGTGATCAGCCTACTATGAATGATTGCTTTTATTTCTGGATTTCTGTTAACAAAAATCAATAACACAAAACACATATTAAAGTGGATAAGTATAAAAAGCAAGGCAGAAAAAGGATGCAATCATTTTAACAGAAAATGTAATTTTCTTAGGAACCAGAGGTAAAGGGCCATGTTTGTGAAATAAATTAAGTATTAAATTAACAAATTTAGCAACTGTGTAAAGGTGTGTAAAAACAGTTTTAGAGACAATCTTAATTTTAGCACACTCTGCTTGTGTCTTTTACCTTCCATATTGGGCATCTAAATCACTACAGGCAGGGCGGTATTTAGTATTTCGAGCCCTTAGGCAGTGAAGTGGAGGAGCCCCTCCATGGCCTATTTTTGCCTTTTCTGTACGTGTAAGTTCCCTTTCCTGTTGAACTGTCTTGTTCTAAGTGATTACCCCTAGTAGCCAGTCTATGAACTGCAACATTTCATTTTTTTTTTTAGCCAGGAACCATTTTTTTAAAGAAATGGCGCCCCTCACAGTGAAGTGCCCCTAAGCGGCTGCCTAGTTGGCTTAATGGGTAATCTGGCCATGACTACAGGTTGACCAGAATCCTCTACTCTAATTGGATATCTGCTGACAGCTGGGACCTTTCCTGTTTTGTACAGTTCTCTAATTGCACAGACTGTGCCTGGAGGGTGTGTGCACTATGGGGCTTTATAAAAGTGTATGGATGTTATTTGTGTTGATAAAGGTGCACTTATTGCACCGAACGTTGATTATTAATAAATTGTTCTTTCGAAAAGCCCTGTGAGCACTTATCAAAGTGATTTATACCACGTTTGATTGGAATATACATATATATATATATATATATATATATATATAGCAATTTGATATATTTAAAAAAAATCTGATTATCTGTTGCTGTTGTAATTCAATTAGAGAAACTTATTTTAGAATATTCTATATATAACGTATAGAAGCTCAAGTAAAATGCATTGACTATGTTGAATATAAAACTATTGTTTTAGAAGAACTGGCAATTTATGCACAATTATTCAAGTAAAACCCTATGGTCACTCTTCTTGAGATATTATTACAGTACATGAAATAACCACTACCATTAGGAAACATGGGGCTGGTGAAAGGGTCACTGTAATCATCAAGCTTTCATAACCTTTATATAGTAAAGATAAGAATAAATAACTTTTCAGATTAAAAAATAGTTACACAAAACTTAACCTTAAAATAACTTAATCTTGCAATGTGCTTTGGGGAAACTGGATTCTAAGCTCAAAGACAGGGCTCTCCATCCTTTGTAATGTGTTAATATTGTTTTGCCTTGATCACAACTTATGTATAGCGCTACGGAATATGTTGGCACATTACAAATAAACAACGATAATAATAATAATAATAATTTTGCCTCATCGTTGGGCTCCTCCCATCTTTTTTTGACTGTGGCAAGTTTATAATAGATATCTCTGAAGTAGCCTCAATTACTACACAACTTTATTGACAGAATGTGGAGAAAAGTGCTGCCATATATTGAAAATCCTATCACAATTTCTAGTGTAAGGTTTCTTATAGAAAATGTGTTTTTTTTGGTAATTTAATCTCAATAAATTGAAAAGTTGTTAATACTGATATTTTCTACTTAAAATTCATGAAAACTCTCCATTAGTCCTATAATATAGTAAACTGTTCACTGAGACCTATGAGAGTCCAGAACATGGGATGAGGGTAAGGAACAAAAAAGGTCAAAGGTTTTAAAACAGAAAGGAAAGTGGAGAAAGTTAGGTTGGAAAAACGATTTTGTTTGTCGTCTGATTCTACGGTTAGGCTTCCTTTTAGTGTTTATGCACAAGGAAATCTGTGGCCAAAACTCAGTATTTATTCCAATACCCCAACAACTTCACAGGTGCTTTTACATGACCTATATTTTGCATTGGCAGCTTTTTTCTATTAGATCATTTCTGGGCCTGTTTATATACAACCAGCTTAGATGAGAGGAGAGGGGGGGGGGGGGGGGAGAGAGATAGAGGGGAGGGAGAAAGAGAGAGAGAGAGGAGAGGGAAACAAAGGAGGGGAGGGAAAGAAAGGAAGGGAGTGAGGAGAGGGGAGCTGGAGGAAGAGAAAGGGAGGGGAGGGAGAATGAGGGGAAGGAGAGAGTGGCAGGGGTAGAGGAAGAGAGAGAGGTGCACAGAGAGGAGTGTTGCACAGTGGTAGAGAGAGAAGGTGCACAGAGAGGGAGAGGAAGCAGAGAGAGAGAGAGACAGAGGGCACACAGAGAGAAACAGCACTGCAAGAGAGAGACAGAACAGACTATATGATAACGTCATTTATGACGGACAGGTTACGAATATTTTATATTGAGTGATGATATATGAAACAAATAAGAAGCCTTGTATCAAGGATATACCATTTTTATAGTGTACAAATGAACACAAACACAAACATTGTCAGCTTAGTTTAATAGCAAAATATGTTTGGACATACAGTCGACTTGTTAGGGTATTCATTTATATTTTCCTTGCTTTTTCTCTCTGTGGCAAATTAAAGGGACATGGACCACTATTTTTTTTTTTCATACATTTAAAATAGCATGTTCTAAACAATACAGAATGTATTTATTGCATAAAAAAAATATTAAATAAAACCTGTTCAAATGTAATTGTAACTACAGGAAGCACACAGGGCATACTGTCGTCTGTTGACCCCTATTGATCTCATTGGCAGTCCTCCAGAGATGATAAACATTTCAGTTAATTTATTTTGTTCTGAGACCTTCATATGAAAAGAGTAAACACAGTGACATGTTTATAATACCTTTTTTTTTCCGATGCAATGAACAAAACAATTCTTTCCATGTCCCTTTAAGATGATGAAACAAAAAGATACCCTACATGACTAGAAATATGTGGACAACCAGTTTAATTAGTAGATGTGGCCATTTCAGCCACACCCATTGCTAGAAGGTGCATAAAACCAAGCATACAGAAATGCAATCTCCATAGCCAAACATAGGCAGTAGAATAAGTTGTATGAAGAGCTCGGTGCCATTCATAGGATGGCACCTCTACAGCAAGTCAGTTTATCAGGCTCCTACCCCAATCCCTGCAGCCATATTCCAAAATCTAGTGGAAGGTCTTCCCAGCAGAGTGGAGGCTGTTATAGCAGCAAGGAGGCGACCGATTCCACATTAATGTGCAGTGTTTTGGAATGAGATGTTTTAAAAGTACATATGGCTGTGATGGTTTGGTGTCCTTATACCTTTGGCCATGTAGTTTAAGAAAACTTTAGCCTGGCTAATAGCTTACTGTAAATATGAAAGCATAGGGGAGTGAAGTTTATTTAGATGCGTTAACACAACTGAGGGAAATATATGTGTGTGTATATCGCGATGTGGCTTTATGGATGGAAATTGTGGTCCTATTTTACATTTTGTTAGTAAGATAAACAGTAGAAGTAGCATTATTAAATTGACTTGAGGTAGGACCATTAGATTCGACAAGTTGAAGCATCTTTGTTCAGTAGGGGGTGCTGTTTTAGCTTAGGTAGATATATGTGTCCCTCATTAAATTTGTAAAGACTCATATAAGTTGTGGGTTTTGTTTTCGGGTCACAACCCATGTAGATAACATGCCTGAATCCTCTCATTAATGTGGAGAACCTGTATGTGTTTGGTGCCTGGCACGAGCATGCTTCTCACACACCAGATCTTCGCCAGCCCAGAAGTGACCTCTCATTCTCAGATTAAGGCCACAATCTGTACACACGTAGCACGCTGGGTGACGGTGACGTCCTTCTGAGATCCTCACTGCCACATCACTGCATGGGGAATGAAGATTTAATCGTATTACACTCACACAAGGCATGTCATTGTATCACTCACTGGGAGTGTCTGTATCATACACATACTAAAGGAATGTCACTGGTACACAAGGTGTGTTAATGTAACATTCGCTGCCTGTCAAAAATACTAATCACTTTCACAAAAATAGCATTTTTACACAACTGATGTATCATGCATCCTTAGATGATGCATGACTTAGACACTCACCTGATGCCTGTGTTACACTTCTCGCATATTCGCAGTGGAGGTGGCGGGCTTTTGTTCACAGGTTTCTGAACATTGGGTGACAGCCTACTGGGCAAGGCGGCAGGGGAGACGGAGCCTGTAACACAGCAAAAATGGAGTCCTACAGTCAGCCTCTGGGCATGCTTTGGTGTTTTGGGTGTCAGATTCAGACCTACAGATGTCAATATGAAGGCCCATGCATCTGGCTTTACATGTAAAAAACTTTATATGTTTGTGAAGTTTCTAATCTAATGGCATTATCAGCTCCCTAACTCGTGGTCATAAAGACATTTTTTAGGGAAAATATTTTTTAGTAGCCACTGCTTGTGCATGAATAACTAATAACTAATAACTCATTGGTTGTGTCTTCCACACTGCTGGTTTGTACACTAAGGTAATCATATCTCCTCTTAGACGCCTTTTTTCTAGAGAAAATAAGTTTAATTTGGTTAGTCTTTCTTCATAACTTAGCCCCTCCATTCCCCTTATTAGTTTTGTTGCCCTTCTCTGTACCTTTTCCAGCTCTAAAATGTCCTATTTACAAAATTGTACTCCATATTCCAAATGAGGGCGTACTAGAGATTTGTATGGTGGCAGAATTATATTTGCTTCCCTGGCTTCTATACCCTTCTTAATACATGCTAATATTTTATTTGCCTTTGCAGCTGCTGCTTGGCTTTGAACACTGTTACCTAGGTGGTTGTCCACAAGCACTCCCAAATCCCTTTCAATATCTGATACACCTAGATTTGCTCCATTAAGATTATAAATTGCATGGCTATTTTTCCTTCCCAGATGAATAACCTTACATTTTTTCGTATTAAATCTCATCTGCCATTTAGATGCCCATTCCTCAATTGTATGTAAATCCCCTTGGAGGGAAAGCACATCATTATCTAATTTAATTACCTTGCACAACTTTGTGTCATCAGCGAAAATGGAGACCCCACACTCCAATCCTACCTCTAAGTCATTAATAAATATGTTAAAAAGGAGAGGACCTAATACTGAACCCTGAGGAACCCCACTTACCACATTAGTCCAATCGGAGTATGTTCCATTTACAACAACCCTTTGCTTCCTGTCTTTTAGCCAGCTCTCAATCCATGAGCAGATATTTACTGCAATTCCTGTATCCCTTAGTGTGCCCAATAGCCTCCCATGTGGCACTGTATCAAAAGCCTTTGCAAAATCCAAAAAGACTACATCCACTGAGTTGCCTTGATCCAGGTTCCTACTAACCTCCTCATAGAAACTAATTAGATTTGTTTGACATGACCTATCCCTCATAAATCCATGTTAACTCCTACTTATAATCCTGTTCAAATAGACATATTCTTGTATATTATCCCTTATTAACCCTTCTAAAAGCTTCTCCACTACAGAAGTGAGGCTCACTGGTCTATAATTCCCCGGATTTGCTCTTGCTCCCTTTTTAAATATAGGTATCATCAGCTTTTCTCCAGTCATCTGGTAGAGACCCTGTGTTGAGTGAATCTTGAAAAATTAAATATAATGGTTTGGCTATTACAGAACCTAGTTCCCTTAGTACCCTTGGATGTATTCCATCAGGACCCGGGGCTTTATTAACATTTATTTTTTCCAACCTCTTTTGGATTACTTCCTGTGTTAACCAATTATTTGGCAAATGTAGTGTAGCCCCATTATGTTGCAGTGTCCCAACCACTTGTACCTCCCTTGTGTATACAGAAGAGAAGAACCTATTTAGCTCATCTGCCTTTTCCTGGTCACTAATTGTCAGATGGCCTGTGTCACATTGTAATGTTCCTATAGCTTCCTTCCTCGCCTTCTTCCCATTAATATACTTAAAAAATATTTTAGGGTTAGTCTTACTCTCTTTTGCAATACATTTTTCATTTTCTATTTAAGCCAGTCTAATCGCGCTTTTGCAAGCCTTGTTGATTTCCTTGTACTCACGTAAAGCAGTCTCTGTCCCCTCTTCTTTGTAAAATTTAAATGCCTGTTTTTTACTCCGTATCTTGATCTTTAAATCATTGTTAAGCCACATGGGTTGTGATTTACTCCTTTTACTTTTATTCCCACACAGTATATGCCGATGTGTATGTATATTTAGTAAGGATTTAAATGTTGTCCATTTATGTTC
Organism: Discoglossus pictus; assembly: GCA_027410445.1. Lineage (NCBI taxonomy): Eukaryota > Metazoa > Chordata > Amphibia > Anura > Alytidae > Discoglossus > Discoglossus pictus. The sequence goes on along the minus strand of CM050167.1, from coordinate 129,402,762 downwards.
AGTGTTTTTACCTATCAGTTCTCTGTCCCAGTCTATACTTTGTATTGCTGCCCTTAGACCGTTAAAATCTGCCCTTTTAAAATTAAGAGTTTTTGTTGGCCCCTTAAAATTTTGTTTTTTTAATTCAATCTCAAATGAGACTGTGTTGTGATCACTGTTTCCCAAAGGTTGCCCTATTTCAACATTTGATACTATATCAATATTATTTGTGATGAGTAAATCTAAGATAGCTTCATTTCTAGTAGGCTCCTGTATAACCTGGGCCAGATAATGATCCCTGAGTGTACTCAAGAACCTGCTCCCCTGAACTGCTGGTCTCATTTATCCAGTTTATTTCAGGGTAATTAAAATCTCCCATTATTAGAACTTGCCCGTGCTTAGCTGCATTTCCAATCTGTAACAATAATTGTATTTCCTGACTTTCAGCTATATTTGGGGGTTTATAGCATACTCCTACTAATATTGTTTTGGAATTTGCTGCTCCGCTATTTAACTCTACCCACAAACATTCAACTTTATCACTAGGTCCACCATAAATATCTTCTCTGACTATAGCCTTAAATTCAGGCTTAACATACAGACAAATCCCTCCTCCTCGTTTACCTGTCTTTCCTAAATAGGTTATAACCATCCAGATTAACAGTCCAGTCATGAGATTCATCCCACCACGTTTCGGTAATGCCTATTAAATCCCATTTTTCATTAATTGCTAATAATTCTAACTCTCCCATTTTTCCTGGCAAGCTTCTGGCATTAGCAAGCATGCACCTTATGTTATGAGTCTGTAGTTCTGTAGTGCCTGCCACTGTACTTGAATTACTTAGTACTACCTCCCTATTGACTATACTACCCCTCCCCCATCTCCTCCCCTATGAGTTGTTAATTCATCCCTTATACCCTCTACACTTTCTACCCTATTACTTATATCTAGTCCCCCCCCCCCCCTCCCACACCTACTAGTTTAAAAACTCCTCCAGCCTTTCTACCATCCTATCCCCTAGGTTAGTTCTATTGACATGATAACCCACTCTGAGAGGAACCTGATAACAATACAGCAAGTGCCTTGTGGGATAATTAGCATTTCTTGGCAATAATCACTTATTAGAATAAGATATTAGACTATACTTTTCACACTATGCATTCAAGTACTTGTTATTACCTATCATTTTAAATTATGCATTTTGGAACTTCTACTGTATTGCTTAAATCATGTAGTATTATTAGTCCAAGAGGGTCCCTGAGCCCTTTCCTAGTTGTGTGTGAGCCAGGACTCATATGTTAGTTATATGCAACATGTATTGCCGGTTTCAACAGTCAGTACCAGCCCTGTGTTGTGTCTGATTCCTATTTGTGTCAACATACAGTCATAGCAGTGGAATGCAAGCATTCTTTAGATAGGTATCCAAAATATAGAACAATCCAAGACCAAATAAGGTTTGAGGTTTTATAACCAATAAAAAGTGGGCAAAGTAGATGCTCCAACTGTTTGCTAGCCACTGTATTTCTATATATTATAGATTAGTTAATTTTTAAATGTTTGTGTCAACTGGCCAGATTCACGAAGAATCTCAAAACAGCAATGTATTTCTCTGTGTATGTAAGGATTGTTTGGAAAAGTGAATACAATAGAGAATCTTACTGAATCTAGCCAAATTTCTGAGCGGTGAAATGTTAATATTACTATTAAACAATATATTAATATTGTTTCTTCCTAGGTCTAGGGGACCCAGGCCTAGGGCAGAACATTTTCAGAAGGCAGTAGGCTGCTTGAAGATGCCAGTGCAGTATATTGAAATATGTCTATACATGCACATAAATGTGTATATGCAGTGATATTTCTGTCTGTAAGGGTATTTTACACTTTCTGACATACCATACATATACAAAAACACACATCTACGATGTGAGATATAAAAATAGGAAAGTAGGAGCTACAATTGGGATGTGGAGGGAGCACAAATCTGAATGGCCTAGGGCAGCATTAAACCTAAATATGATCATGATATTAGGTCCTTGTGTTTGAGACAGGTGCCAAGTACCTGGGCCCAGAGATCTTCATGTCCCTTTCACACAGCTCACAGTCTATTTTCTGCTCATAATGTTTATAGTCATGTGTGCTTACAGTACTTACTAAATTACTTATGAACTTAATTTGTGTTGTTTATTTACTATGTTGTGCTTAAACCCCTAAATTATTTTAATTAAAAAAGAATAAAAATGAAGCTAAACTAAAAACAAAATAACACACTATATAATTCTTGATCTAGTGCCTGTAGATCTTCAATTCTTATGTTTTTATAGAAACCCAGGATCTCAAAATAGAAAACCAAAAAAAATATTGGTTTGTAATTTTACAAAAGTAGAAAAGATCATCACATATCCACAAGAGTGCTACTCTCAGATAGAATTGTGCTACACAGAGCAATACAAGACAATACTGGGTGCAGTCTATGGTCCACGCTGACCCTCTTGGACCAATAATAATTCTTAGAGAAATAATTTCATAGATGGATAATTTAGTGCATAATGTAGACACATGCAGTTATATAATGTATAATTAGGAAATGGTGAGATTTAATTTTCACATTTCGCAGCCACAGTAGAATATTACCATCTCTACTCTACATATAAATTTAAAGGGAAATAGAAGATTCACTGTTTTTAATATTAAAATAAACTAGCTAAGTGTTCATTGGCTTATTTAAAATGTATTTTATTCTATGTATTAAGTGCCTAAAAGCTCTGTTTTTACTTACTGAAATCTTCCAGTCAGTTCCTACTAAGGTCTGCTCCCTGTCGCTCATGCATAAAATGTTTATTTAGTACTAGCCACTCACAGACTGTATCTCAAAAACATGTTGCTACATTGTGGCACAGTCATTCAGTATATCTAACACTATAGAAACCTTTAGGTAGTTTATTTTAATAATTAAAACGGGAAACTATTCATGCCTCTTTAACATAAAACACCACTCTTTACTGTCTCCTCCACATTACTATTTTATTCAACCAGCAAAAAGATTAAACAGACTTTACAATAGTGCACCTAGTTTGAAAACTGTATTGGAACATACTTACACATCTCCTCAACTACTATAGTTTACTCATTACTCAACTAGCAGTACAGGAAGAGATATCAGCCGCACAAATACAGATGGTCATGTATAGATTACTAGTCAAACCTCAACAAGAACACTTTTGTACAGTACTAGAATTATATTATTCAACTATATATAGTACAAACAAGAGCGTCTGAATTAAAGTAGGGGCATTAAAAGCAAATGTTAAGATACATTAATGAATGAATGTTTGAAAATCAGTGTCTTTCGTCCTTATGTCAGTACACAGTTATGTCAATGTAGAAGCTCATTGTTTGGTTCAATGGTTAGTCTTAGGTGCATATCTGACCCCAGCAGTGTTAACAGTCAGTCTTAGCAGTTTATCAAACCTTAGAAGTCAACATTCAATATAAGCTCCATATGAGGCCCTAGTAGTCTCAGCAGTCAGTCTTAGCTGTCTATCAGAGATGGCAGTGTCAAAAGTCAGTCTTACCTGTATGTGAGCCCCTAGTATAGTGTCAGCATTCAGTCTTAGATGTGTATCAGACCCTAGTAGTGTTAGTGATCAGTCTGACCTGTGTATAAGACCCTAATGGTGTTAGCAGTGCGTCTAAGCTATGTATCAGTTACTAGTGGTGTTAGTGATCAGTCTTAGATGTGTATCAGTTCCTAGTGGTGTTAATGGTCAGTCTTAGATGTGTATCAGTCCCTAGTAGTGTTAGTGATCGGTCTGAGCTGTGTATAAGAACTTAGTGGTGTTAGCAGTCATCATGAGCTATGTATCAGACCCTAGTGGTGTTAGAGGTCAGTCTTAGCTGTGTATAAGACTCTAGTGGTGTTAGCAGTCATCATGAGCTATGTATCAGACCCTAGTGGTGTTAGAGGTCAGTCTTAGCTGTATATCAGACCCTAGTGGTGTTAGTGGTCAGTCTTAGCTGTGTATAAGACCCTAGTGGTGTTAGTGGCCAGTCTTAGCTGTGTATTAGACTCTAGTGGTGTTAGCAGTCATCATGAGCTATGTATCAGACCCTAGTGGTGTTAGAGGTCGGTCTTAGCTGTGTATCAGACCCTAGTGGTGTTAGTGGTCAGTCTTAGATGTGTATCAGTTCCTAGTGGTGTTAATGGTCAGTCTGAGCTGTGTATAAGACCTTAGTGGTGTTAGCAGTGCGTCTGAGCTATGTATCAGTTCCTAGTGGTGTTAGTGGTCAGTCTTAGATGTGTATCGGACCCTAGTAGTGTTAGTGGTCAGTCTGAGCTTTGTATAAGACCCTAGTGGTGTTAGCAGTGCGTCTGAGCTATGTATCAGTTCCTAGTGGTGTTAGTGGCCAGTCTTAGATGTGTATCAGACCCTAGTAGTGTTAGTGGTCAGTCTGAGCTGTGTATAAGACCTTAGTGGTGTTAGCAGTGCGTCTGAGCTATGTATCAGTTCCTAGTGGTGTTAGTGGTCAGTCTTAGATGTGTATCGGACCCTAGTAGTGTTAGTGGTCAGTCTGAGCTTTGTATAAGACCCTAGTGGTGTTAGCAGTGCGTCTGAGCTATGTATCAGTGCCTAGTGGTGTTAGCGGTCAGTCTTAGATGTGTATCAGTCCCTAGTGGTGTTAGTGGTCAGTCTTAGATGTGTATCAGACCCTAGTAGTGTTAGTGGTCAGTCTGAGCTATGTATCAGTCCCTAGTGGTGTTAGTGGTCAGTCTTAGATGTGTATCGGACCCTAGTAGTGTTAGTGGTCAGTCTGAGCTTTGTATAAGACCCTAGTGGTGTTAGCAGTGCGTCTGAGCTATGTATCAGTGCCTAGTGGTGTTAGCGGTCAGTCTTAGATGTGTATCAGTCCCTAGTGGTGTTAGTGGTCAGTCTTAGATGTGTATCAGACCCTAGTAGTGTTAGTGGTCAGTCTGAGCTATGTATCAGTCCCTAGTGGTGTTAGTGGTCAGTCTTAGATGTGTATCAGACCCTAGTAGTGTTAGTGGTCAGTCTTAGATGTGTATCAGACCCTAGTAGTGTTAGTGGTCAGTCTTAGATGTGTATCAGTTCCTAGTGGTGTTAGCAGTGTGTCTGAGCTATGTATCAGTTCCTAGTGGTGTTAGCGGTCAGTCTTAGATGTGTATTAGACCCTAGTGGTGTTAGTGGTCAGTCTTAGATTTGTATCAGTCCCTAGTAGTGTTAGTGGTCAGTCTTAGATTTGTATCAGTCCCTAGTAGTGTTAGTGGTCAGTCTTATATGTGTATTAGACCCTAGTAGTGTTAGTGGCCAGTCTTAGATGTGGATTAGACCCTAGTGGTGTTAGTGGTCAGTCTTAGATGTGTATTAAACCCTAGTGGTGTTAGTGGTCAGTCTAAGATGTGTATCAGTCCCTAGTAGTTTTAGTGGTCAGTCTTAGATGTGTATCAGACCCTAGTGGTGTTAGTGTCAGTCTTAGATGTGTATCAGTCCCTAGTAGTGTTAGTGGTCAGTTTTAGATGTGTATTAGACCCTAGTAGTGTTAGTGATCAGTCTTAGATGTGTATCAGACCCTAGTGGTGTTAGTGGTCAGTCTTAGATGTGTATCAGACCATAGTAGTTTTAGTGGTCAGTCTTAGATGTGTAATAGACCCTAGTGATGTTAGTGGTCAGTCTTAGATGTGTATCAGACCCTAGTAGTGTTAGTGGTCAGTCTTAGATGTGTACCAGTCCCTAGTAGTGTTAGCGGTCAGTCTTAGATGTGTATCAGTACCTAGTAGTGTTAGTGGTCAGTTTTAGATGTGTATTAGACCCTAGTAGTGTTAGTGGTCAGTCTTATATGTGTATCAGTCCCTAGTGGTGTTAGTGGTCAGTCTTAGATGTGTATCAGTCCCTAGTGGTGTTAGTGGTCAGTCTTAGATGTGTATCAGTCCCTAGTGGTGTTAGTGGTCAGTCTTAGCTGTATGTCAGATCCTAGTGGTGTGAGCAGTCAGTCTTAGATGTGTATCAGTCCCTAGTAGTGTTAGTGGTCAGTCTTAGATGTGGATTAGACCCTAGTAGTGTTAGTGGTCAGTCTTAGATGTGAATTAGACCCTAGTGGTGTAAGTGGTCAGTCTTAGATGTGTATTAAACCCTAGTGGTGTTAGTGGTCAGTCTAAGATGTGTATCAGTCCCTAGTAGTGTTAGCAGTCAGTCTTAGATGTGTATCAGTCCCTAGTGGTGTTAGTGGTCAGTTTTAGATATGTATTAGACCCTAGTAGTGTTAGTGGTCAGTCTTAGATGTGTATTAGACCCTAGTAGTGTTAGTGGTCAGTCTTAGATGTGTATTAGACCCTAGTGGTGTTAGTGGTCAGTCTTAGATGTGTATTAGACCCTAGTGGTGTTAGTGGTCAGTTTTAGATATGTATTAGACCCTAGTGGTGTTAGTGGTCAATCTTATATGTGTATCAGTCCCTAGTGGTGTTAGTGGTCAGTCTTAGCTGTGTGTCAGATTCTAGTGGTGTTAGCAGTCAGTCTTAGATGTGTATCAGTCCCTAGTGGTGTTAGTGGTCAGTCTTAGATGTATATTAGACCCTAGTGGTGTTAGTGGTCAGTCTTATATGTGTATCAGTCCCTAGTGGTGTTAGTGGTCAGTCTTAGATGTGTATCAGTCCCTAGTGGTGTTAGTGGTCAGTCTTAGATGTGTATCAGTCCCTAGTAGTGTTAGTGGTCAGTCTTAGCTGTATGTCAGATCCTAGTGGTGTTAGCAGTCAGTCTTAGATGTGTATCAGTCCCTAGTGGTGTTAGCAGTCAGTCTTACATTATATCAGACTCTTTAGCTGCCAGTCTTAGCTGTGTATCTGATCCTAGCAGTGTCAGTGGTCAGTCTTGACTGTATATCAGAGAATAGCAACATCAGCAGCCAGTTGTATTTGTATATTTTCCCCTAACAGTGTCAGCATCTAGGCATCGCTGTACATAAGTCCATTGCCGAGTCAGTGGACAGTTTTAGCTTTGTAGCTGCCCCTAGCAGTGTCAGTTGTCAGTCCTAGCTGTAAATCACATCATAGCAGTTTCAGCAGTCAGTCTTAGCTGTACATCTGACCCTAGCAGTAACAAAGGTCAGCTTTGTATCAGATCCTAGCAGTTTCAGCAGTCAGTCTTAGCTGTACATCTGACCCTAGCAGTAACAAAGGTCAGCTTTGTATCAGATCCTAGCAGTTTCAGCAGTCAGTCTTAGCTTTGTATCAGATCCTAGCAGTTTCAGCAGTCAGTCTTAGCTGTACATCTGACCCTAGCAGTAACAAAGGTCAGCTTTGTATCAGATCCTAGCAGTTTCAGCAGTCAGTCTTAGCTTTGTATCAGATCCTAGCAGTTTCAGCAGTCAGTCTTAGCTTTGTATCACATCCTAGCAGTTTCAGCAGTCAGTCTTAGCTTTGTATCACATCCTAGCAGTTTCAGCAGTCAGTCTTAGCTTTGTATCACATCCTAGCAGTTTCAGCAGTCAGTCTTAGCTTTGTATCAGATCCTAGCAGTTTCAGCAGTCAGTCTTAGCTGTATATCTGACCCTAGCAGTAACAAAGGTCAGCTTTGTATCAGATCCTAGCAGTTTCAGCAGTCAGTCTTAGCTTTGTATCACATCCTAGCAGTTTCAGCAGTCAGTCTTAGCTTTGTATCAGATCCTAGCAGTTTCAGCAGTCAGTCTTAGCTGTATATCTGACCCTAGCAGTAACAAAGGTCAGCTTTGTATCAGATCCTAGCAGTTTCAGCAGTCAGTCTTAGCTTTGTATCACATCCTAGCAGTTTCAGCAGTCAGTCTTAGCTTTGTATCAGATCCTAGCAGTTTCAGCAGTCAGTCTTAGCTGTATATCTGACCCTAGCAGTAACAAAGGTCAGCTTTGTATCAGATCCTAGCAGTTTCAGCAGTCAGTCTTAGCTTTGTATCACATCCTAGCAGTTTCAGCAGTCAGTCTTAGCTTTGTATCAGATCCTAGCAGTTTCGGCAGTCAGTCTTAGCTGTATATCTGACCCTAGCAGTAACAAAGGTCAGCTTTGTATCAGATCCTAGCAGTTTCAGCAGTCAGTCTTAGCTTTGTATCACATCCTAGCAGTTTCAGCAGTCAGTCTTAGCTTTGTATCACATCCTAGCAGTTTCAGCAGTCAGTCTTAGCTGTACATCTGACCCTAGCAGTAACAAAGGTCAGCTTTGTATCAGATCCTAGCAGTTTCAGCAGTCAGTCTTAGCTGTATATCAGTCAGTCATGGCTGTACATCTGTCGCTAGCAGTGTCAGTGTCCAGTCTTATTTTTACCCTCTGGGTTCTTCTCCAGGGCTTCTTGCAGTAGTCTGAAGCTGCTTGACTGTCTTGGAGGAGTCTTGGTCTCCTGGTTCCCCTGTAGCATCTTATACACCTCCGATTCCTCGTGAAGCCAGCTCATTGTGTATGATTAGTGCTCCAACACCTCTAGGACTGAACACATGGAGACAGATAGGACTCCAGTACAACACCCCTTCTGTCTCTCTATTGCTTCATTCTTTGTTTTTCTCTTTCTCTCCCTTCCTCCCCTCCTTTCTCTCACTTCCTGAGTTTCAAACATTCTTCGTCTCAGTCACTTGAATGTTTGTCTGTCTGTCATACTCAGTTGCTTTGGCTCATTCTCACATACAATTTTTCCAGTTTTATCTCTCTTTGCTTTTCCCATTCGCTCACTCTCTTTCTCTCTCTAGCTGCATGTTCCCACATTCACATACATAAACTTGCATTTTTTCACTTTCTTGTTTGTCACACTTTTTCTCGCCTCCCTCCCCCTCTCTATGTCTCTTCTGCTTCCCTCCCTCCCCTCAGGCTGTGCATATCTCAGACAGACTCACACGTCAGATAGATGCCTCGCTGCCAGTGATGCCCCTTGTCTTTGGCTCTCCCTTTTCAGCTCCCAGCTCAGGTCACACAATCTGGCTGTCTCACTGTCACTGTTTCTTCCTCTGTTATTTGTGTGTCTTGTTCCTGTGTTCAGGACACACCTGTGTCTCTCACTCTCTGTCCCCGCCTGTCTCTCTCCTCCTCCTCCTCTCATCACTGGCACACCTCTCTCTCTTTTAATGTTCATCCTACTCTCTTCCTCTCTACTTCAGTTTTCAGAGTTGTTGCGCTCTCTTTCGCACTGTCTCTCTCTGACTATAACAGCTTTGTCCTATCTTATATAGCACCCAGGAGTTGGGTTACTATCTAACAGCAACTCTACAAAGTCTTCCAGTCTTACTTCTTCCCCTCAGGCGCCTCTCACATCTGCTTTAAGTTAAACCACCAAAAAACTACTAAGAATCTGTGAGACAGCCAGGAAGGGAGGCAGAGACTGACTTGTGAAAATAAAACCACAGAGAAACTTCAGAAAGTTTTAAATATCTACTTACAATGGTGTATGCGAGAGATCTAGAGACAGACACACATACAGCACGAGAGCGCATAAAGGGGAAGTACAAAAGTTACTCATATGAAACAGTTAATTTACAGAAGTTCAAATACTGTATATGTGTCAAAGGTATATCAGTTGCCTTTTATTGCTACAAGTCCTCTATGTTAGATGTTAAGGAGTTCTGAAAAGACCAAAGAACATGAATGTAACCGTCACAGCTTAGTATGATTGTTTCTTGAGTTGGCTCTTGAACTTTCAACACAGTCATCTCGCAGAGTGACACAAATTGAGTTTAAAATGGCTACTTCCACACGCCACAAACGTACGCAAAAAGGCAAGTTCCATAACTTTTGCATATAGAGTTATTCTTATCAATTACTATTCTTTGATATAAAATAAACACGATTAGATGGAACGTGCCCTTTAAAGGAACTTTATCATCAAAGAATGAAGCACAAACAATGCAGAATATCTCAGGGATGATTCACTATAGGGAATATAGCCAGTACAAGGTATAGCATGTTTTTTTTAATGGCTCATAAGCAGAAACAAACGAGAAATAGGGACATCCACTTCAACTATAGACAGCAGGTATCATATACAGTGGATATAAAACCCCTGTTAAAATTTCATGTTTCTGTGCTGTAAAAAAATGAGACAAAGATAAATCATTTCAGAACATTTTCCACCTTTAATGTGACCTATAAACTGTACAACTCAACTGAAAAACAAACTGAAATCTTTTAGGTAGAGGGAAGAAAAAAAAAAGGAAAAATAATGTGGTTGCATAAGTCTGCACACCCTCTTATAACTGGGGATGTAGCTGTGTTCAGAATTAAGCAATCACATTCCAAACCGTGTTAAATAGGAGTCAGCATACACCTGCCATCATTTAAAGTGCCTCTGATTAACCCCTAATAAAGTTCAGATGCTCTAGTTGGTCTTTCCTGAAATGTTCTTAGTCGCATCCCACAGCAAAAGCCATGGTCCACAGAGAGCTTCCAAAGCATCAGAGGGATCTTATTGTTAAAAGGTATCAGTCAGGAGAAGGGCACAAAAGAATTTCCAAGGCATTAGATATACCATGGAACACAGTGAAGACAGTCATCATCAAGTGGAGAAAATATGGCACAACAGTGACATTACCAAGAACTGGAGCTCCCTCTAAAATTGATGAAAAGACAAACAGAAAACTGGTCTGGGAAGCTACCAAGAGGCCTACAGCAACATTAAAGGAGCTACAGGAATATCTGGCAAGTTCTGGCTGTGTGGTACATGTGACAACAATTTCCCGTATTCTTCATATGTCTGGGCTATGGGGTAGAGTGGCAAGACGAAAGCCTTTTCTTACGAAGAAAAACATCCAAGCCCGGCTACATTTTGCAAAAACACATCTAAAGTCTCCCAAAAGCATGTGGGAAAAGGTGTTATGGTCTGATCAAACCAAGGTTGAACTTTTTGGCCATAATTCCCAAAGATATGTTTGGCGCAAAAACAACACTGCACATCACCAAAAGAACACCATACCCACAGTGAAGCATGGGCTGTTTTTCTTCAGCTGGAACTGGGGCCTTAGTTAAGATAGAGGGAATTATGAACAGTTCCAAATACCAGTCAATATTGGCACAAAACCTTCAGGCTTCTGCTAGAAAGCTGAACCTGAAGTGGTACTTCATCTTTCAGCATGACGACCCAAAGCATACATCCAAATCAACAAAGGAATGGCTTCACCAGAAGAAGATTAACGTTTTGGAATGGCCCAGCCAGAGCCCAGACTTGAATCCGATTGAAAATCTGTGGAGTGATCTGAAGAGGGCTGTGCACGGGAGATGCCCTCGCAGTCTGACAGATTTGGAGTGTTTTTGCAAAGAAGAGTGGGCAAATCTTGCCAAGTCAAAATGTGCCATGCTGATAGACTCATACCCAAAAAGACTGAGTGCTGTAATAAAATCAAAAGGTGCTTCAACAAAGTATTAGTTTAAGGGTGTGCATACTTATGCAACCATATTATTTTATTTTTATATTTTTTCTTCCCTCTACCTAAAAGATTTCAGTTTGTTTTTCAACTGAGTTGTACAGTTTATAGGTCACATTAAAGGTGGAAAAAGTTCTGAAATGATTTATCTTTGTCTCATTTTTTTACAGCACAGAAACCTGACATTTTAACATATTGCAAGGATCAGATAGATCTAAAAAGCTTGAATTTGATGGATTAAAATTATTTTTTTAACCTCAATTATTATAATAATATGTTACTAGGTACAAAGACACAGCAAGAGTGCACTGAAAGACAACAATTGTAAAGGCTATGATGAATGTAAAATGTGTTTATTATATGTAGTAATAAAGTAAATATATAGTTCTTATTATAGTTATATAGTTCTTTTTATGAGAATACAAAATGTATGTATTATATATTCTTATATAATATATAGTTCTTTTTCTAATTGTATAGTAATTTTATAGGCAATATGGTGATTCAGGCTGTATATACATATAAAACTATCAAATAAATAGTTGTGTTGGCTAAGTGGTAGGTTTATAAATGCCCCATTCACCATCATTAAGTGCAAGGCAAGTCAGAAAAGAATTGATATATGAGAAAAGCCCTTTGTATACATTTTAAATATACAACTTTATATTGTTGATAATTACAATGTTTTCTAGGATTACCTAGAACTGACTGTGCTCATACTAACCAATTAGTGACCATCTATTAGCAACATTCTACAACATGGTGCTGAGATGTGGTCTCTGATAGGCTAGGACACTACACTGCCCATCCAGCCCTACAGACTCTGCATATGCTGCAGTGGGCAGACCCATACAGGGACTGGATTTGGGTGATGTGATGGATTTTAAGCAGTAAAAACATAGCTTTTCAGCACTTCTTAATAAAATAAAGAACATAAAAGTAAATAAATACTGTATATTACATACCTGGGTGAAGGGAAGGAAACCAGACGGAGGAGGGAGAAGGACAGGTACGTATTTGGAGAACATTTAGCTAAGGTATAATGCCGTAAATATTTCAACCAATAGGTTTATTACTGAATTGGCCCGTTAGTAATGTAAAAGGGTGATTGGCAGGAAATTCCATTGCATGCATACACTACATCCATCGAAATAAGGACTTTCATGTAAGCTATACATATTGCTTTTCCTATTTCCACAAGCAATTTTTGAAGTTTTATTGATATGGTTATTACCATTGAATTGGTTATTAAGAACCTAGTTCAAACTTATCCAATATGACCATCCGATTCTTTGTGAATCCCTGATAGCAGGAACACAACCAACCCAGCTTACTACCCCCAAAGTGTCCAGCAATCCACAGGAATCAATAGCCACCCAGCAGATGTTACCGACTGTAATAGGGTCCAATGCAGATCCAACAGCAATAATCCCAGAAATAAGGATTATTATATCCCAGTATGAAAAACACACCTCAAATTATGTATGTTTAAACTGACCACTCTTTTATTGATGCATAGTACATTTATACACAACCCAGTCCTTTCATGTGAGGAGGCCTGTCCATCCGTGATGTCACCCCCTCCTAGTCACCCGAAGTCAATTGATGCTTTGATCCTGGCCTCACAGGGCTGATCAGTTCAGAAGTGCAGACACTCAATCTCTGATTTATGGGACTCCCCATATGTCCAGCAGGTTTCCCCATTCACACCTAAGTGTCCACTGTTCCCTGGCGCCAGCTAGCATTTTCCCTACTGCACTGGATCCCCTATAACCAAGCACCTTGTGACTGGTGACCCCTCTGGTTAGGGACCCTGGTAATACACTTTATTGAACCCCCTGGGAAATATACAGCATTCCAATACCAAACATGCCTGAGTTTCTTTCATACATCAATAAACGAACATTCCACTACAATTATACACTAATTCTTACATGTTAAGGCCAACAAATAATACACAAACACATACATTGCCTTGTGCATAATACACATTCAATAACTCTGATCACCCCCATCCCATATGGCACACAATAGGAGTGTAGCTGTCACAGTTCAAGTATTCAGGCTGGAAGGACATAGTCGGGAGAGAGAATGAAGAAAGAATAGCAAAAGTCCATGCTGATACAAGGCCCCCCATAGTCCAATAGTCCCATAAAGTCTTGGACTCCCCAGACCTCACAGTTGCCCTGCCTGTGAGTTTAGGGTGTTTGGTATCCAGTGGAATGTGTTTGGTATCCATGGCACACAATAAGAGTGTAGCTGTCACAGTTCAAGTATTCAGGCGGGGAGGACATGGTCGGGAGAGAGAATGAGAAGAAAGAATAGCAAAAGTCCATGTTAATCCAGGGACCCCCCATAGTCCAATAGTCCCACAAAGTCTTGGGTCCCCCAGATGTCACAGTTCCATAAAGTCTTGGGCCCCCCAGACGTCACAGTTGCCCTGCCCTGTGAGTTTATAAAGAAATATTGTTGCATTGATGGCATGTGTAGTTATAACTATGTGATACGGAAACTCAGAATGTACAGTCAGTGGCCCTAGGGTGTTTGGTATCCAGTGGAATGTGTTTGGTATCCATGGCACACAATAAGAGTGTAGCTGTCACAGTTCAAGTATTCAGGCGGGGAGGACATGGTCGAGAGAGAGAATGAGAAGAAACAATAGCAAAAGTCCATGTTAATTCAGGGCCCTCCATAGTCCAATAGTCTCTCAAAGTCCTGGGCCCCCCAGACATCACAGTTGCCCTGTGAGTTTATAAAAAATATTGTTGCATTGATGGCATGTGTAGTTATAACTGTGTGATACGGAAACTCAGAATGTACAGTCAGTGGCCCTAGGGTGTTTGGTATCCAGTGGAAAGGGGGTCAGAGTTTTGGGGTACAATAACACCACTCCAGCCCTGTTTTGCTAACACCATGCCGAAATACCTAGGTACGTGGATGGTGACCACCAATTAATATTGCCTAGAATATCTTGGGAGTTGTTTGCGGTTGCCATGTGATAGGATTTATGGTACCCATGGGCCCTATGGACTTTTTGGGACTGAGCAAACTAATATGTGCCCTGGATGGGTACAAGAAAAAGTGGCACATCTGATCCCCTTTCTTCAAAGAGATCTGGGTAGATGGACTTGTTTTGCCCTGTTGGCATGAGTTGGTTAATATTGCCTGTGTTATGATTGTAACATAGATGACATATATGTGCTGTTAAGTATGAGAATCCCCATGTTATGTTTGGTATCAAAATTAGAGGTTTTCCCTGTGGATATAATAAAGCATGTTGTGTGAATCCTCATGGAATAGGGTCAGAGTTATGGGGTATATGGTTGAGGGGCTTTCGGAAGGCTTCCAAGATTCAGACTTATAGGAAGTCCAGGAAAGTTAGTTAAAGGTATATGCAAGTGAGCTGGGTTATGAATGCATCTGTTAGAGGAGAATTGGTAGTGTATGAAAACAATTGTTTGCATGAAAAAATACCCAAAAATAAACATTTAAACAGTTACCCTAGCTCAATCCTGTAGTTTAAACATTACCTGCAAAGCTAAAACAACATAGTGCATGCAAATAAATGTAATCATACACTACTTATTCCCCTCTATCAGATGCATTCATAACCCAGCTCACTTTAATATGCCTTTAAGGTGAGAAAGGGATTTCTAATTAACCAGCATTCCCTTATGACATGGTCCCTGCCACTTTTGGAAGCTTGTCACATAGGCTTGCAGGCTTGCATTCTCTGATCACAGGCTTGCTTTCATATAAATGGGGGGGGGGGGGGGGGTGGCAGGGCACCTAGTCACAAAGACCATACACACACTGGCTCCCTCCTTAGTTGACGAGCTAGCCGCCCTGACATACAGAAAAAAGGGAATCATTTGTTAATTACTGTCCCGAACACCACAGCACCTAGGGGAGTCACTAGAAAGGCTGACGTCACTGGATTGACAGTTGGGCCACATTTCTAGAAGCAGGAGGCTTGTGGATTGGCTAAGGGGATTGTTGCTAAGGGGTGTGACTTGGTGGTCAGGGGTGGCTGCTGTGCATGAAAATGTTTGGAATTGTGACTAATAAACAGTGCTCAGTGTGATCATACATAATTACATTTATTAGTCATTATTGTGGGTAGGGTTAATCCTGATCATAGGGTTTAATAATTCTACATCTGCCTAAAAAAAGAGTTACAGACGATAACTCTGCTACTCTGACTGATCATTCCTGTGTTCCTGTGGTAGTTCTGAGAGACCATTACTTGTCTGGTTCTATCTCTGCTAGCAGGCTTAACAACAAGAACCATTACATATTGCTAGGTGGGTCAGAACCAGGTTCTGGGCGAGCTCAATTGGAGTAGTGGTTGTGACAATGTTAATGAACAACAGTGACACTAACATTTACAGTATTGTAAGAGTGATTTCTCATTACAGCTGCTGTTATGTCTGTGATGTCAGTTTTATGAAGCCATAAGACATACTCATTATTAAAAGTCGAAGTAGATATTTATCATATGAAGGTCTGGGAGTTAGATCCACTTGTAGACCCCTATTATTGCTTGTTTATACTCCTGAAAAAAACAAAGGAAGGACAAGGTCTGTAAAAGGGGAATCATACAGGCAAGTGACTGGAAAATATAACTATAACAAAACATTCCAGCATACACAGGGTTATTGGAGAGAGGACTTAATCACAGACTATGTACATGCTACATATCCTGCTGGTAAATGTGGAAGAATGTCAGCTGTGAATATTCACTATAACCGTGTGAAGCTCTGCAGTGTTAAAAAACATACTTTTTTTCTCAGAGATTGGAATGCTTTTATTCACACCACCAATACAAATAGCTCTGTGGAGAGGATTGTTGGACTATGTACAACAAACACATAATAAATACCATGCATGACATAAAGTGAGACCTTGAGGAGTCCATAGTGCAGAAAGTTATATATACGGTAATATATATATATATATATATATATATATATATATATATATATATATATATATAAAAGGGGTAGACAAAAAGATCTAAGAAAACTTAGAAGCCAAGAAGATTTTATAGGAACCAATATCAGTGCAATAACTATATTTCTTAGAATTCTGGGCAGGGAATAGATTTTTTAGCTTATTCATATACTGTACTACTGTATGGTGGAGGGCTTCTATCACACTTTGGCCCACCATAAATTAAATGATTGTTGTGGTAAAATCTACGACACAAGCCAAGGATCCGCCCCACGCTGATGAGAGGCATTAACCTTGAAACAGCTGTACGTGGTAGGTTTCCAGGCTTGTACATAATCCATCCTGGGCTTTGCATAAAGGTGTGTAATACAGCAGGCATATGCCTAAAAGGTTTGAATAGTATTGGATTAAGAGCGAAGCCTTTGTGGATACATTTGCATGTCCCTGCCCAGGGTCCCAGAATGCAATGCAATATCTGTATTTCTTAGAATTCTGAGCAGGAAATTAGGCTTTTATTTTATTTTATGCATTTAAATGTAAGCACAAATGTAATATATACTCTCATAAACACAAGTATTTATGGGGAAAAAAGCAAGAGAATACACACAAACATATATAACACAAATTACCATATATTTATGATCTATTTGCATATAACAGACATTATATATTATACATCTTCTGTTGAGCCGTAGCCATACAATGCAGCAAATAGTTAATATTTATTTCTTGCAGATTCTGCAGACTTCATTATATAAAAGGAAGAGCGGAAGATAAACTGGCTTTTGATTCATACTTGGAGTATGTGGTATGCAAGGAGACATCTTTAGTAGTGCCATATCGCCCGCACCCGAGCCTCAGGCACAGGGCACGTTGTCAGTTAGAGGCAAGGCTGTTACATAAAGGGCAACTAGGGCACCACACCCAGGGGAGGGCAGAGAGAGAATGACACTGTGTTTCAGACACAAAGTGAGGGAGAGGAAATACAGAAATGTAGGAAGCAACAACTGAGACAAAATGACTGTAACATAAGCAGAAAGGGAAATAAAAAATTACAACATAGATAGTGAAGGAAAAGAAACAGAAAGATTAAAGACAGTGAATAGGAAAGGAATTGACCGATAGTATGAGGGGAGTGAAATAGACTGAGAGAAGCACTGGTATGAAATCTTTGCTCTCTGGTCATAGGCTACAGTGTCAATGACCGCCCAGAAAATTGTTGCTTTTTAACCCCTTTTCCTGCTTTAGGGAAAGGCTCATTTGTATACAAGGATCATTTATTACAGTTCATTGGATGGAATCCTTTTGGAGTTTTTGGAGATATCATAGGGGGCCACAAAGTTCCCAGGGAAGGTTCCAAAGCTTTCTGTTCTCCAGCAGGCACCTGTGAAACATAGAAAGTCATTTCCACTGAATCTCAGCACTACGCAGTGCCCCCAATGTTCTGGATTACATAGGAGCTAAGGTGGGAAATAAATCAGACCTCATCGGGTTTATGCTTTTTTAATCACCTTGTGTTGATCAAGATGAAGATACTCAAATAGCAGAAGATTACCTGTCATCTAAGAAGCAAAACCTTATATTGGTGCATACAGATAAATCAGTGTTCCAGCTATTAGCAGTATACATTTGAATCAAACAATTATTTCCCAAGAGGATTTTATCCAATATGTATTCAAGTGTACATATTAAGCACACAATTTTAGGGGCAACATGTTACCCCTTCACTAAAAGAGTGTATTAAAAAACATGGGACTCTGGGGATCTTGTAGGAAAACTCCTATGGTACTCCTATGCTTCAGGTAATAAAAATACAACTTGTCCATCCACCCACTAAGCATATACTGACATCTGAAGTTGCTAATTATTTGCAATAATTGCTAATTACTATCTGGGGCTCTGGGTGTATTGCACGTGTTCACACTGCACATGTCCACTCCCCAGGGAGAGTAACTAGGCTGATTTAGGGGATTTCGTCCTATTTATTTCCATGTCTACATGTCAAGCACAAGGTTTTAGGAGCTGTGTGGTACCCCTTTATCAGGTTTACCAAAATAATGAATAGTATATAGATATAGGACTTTAGTAGTCATTTAATGCTGTAACTGTGGACACAATTTTCAAGTACTCTGCTATGGTTTGTACATGAAGGAAGTGGCTGAAAAATCAGCCACAGCCTAAATTATTTAAAGGCACTATTTAGTGTCACCCATAATTCTTATAATAAATGTTTCTACTATCAAGACAATATAAGACCTTAAATACCTGGGACTGTCTTCCGTTTACCAAGCTATATAGCTGAAACTCAAACGTAATTGATTGAACCTAATATATATATATATATATATATATATATATATATATATATATATATATGTATATATATTGCGTGTAAAAATGCTAATCAGAAATACAGATAAAGTGAGAACTGTCTAATATATTTTATAAATATTTTTTATTAAAAATGTAACAAAAAAGTATCTCTGAAATAAGTCTAATAAAATATATAAATATATTTTATGATCATCTCTAATCACCTCATTCTTTTCAATTATAGAAATATATTCTGCCTTGATAACAGGCTTTCTCTGTTTCTGAAAAAGGAGAAAAGGTGAGTGTAACGTCCCCCTCTTAATCATCTATCCAACACTGGGGTCTTGTATTAACATTTTGGATATTTGCAGGATTGGCATTCTGTAATATTTAATGACTGTGGAATATTATGGTTGTCTAAAAATTGTATTTGATGTAGGTCAACCAAAGTTTTGAGATTATTTTAATAACTTGCCTTGTCCATAATGTGATATTTGGTGTCCCTTTCCTTGCCATGGAAAACTGGTCCCATAATTAGAGATGTCGCGAATAGTTCGCCGGCGGACTGTTTCCTGCGAACATAGCATGTTCGCGTTCGCGGCGAACTGCGAACATATGCGAGATTCGACCCGCCCCCAATACTTTATCATTGAGCAAACTTTGACCCTGCATGTCACAGTCAGCAGGCACATTCCAGCCAATCAGCAGCATACACTCCCTTCCACACCCTTCTACCTCATGGACAGCAGCCATTTTGGAATCATAACTAACTTGCAGTCTTACTGAGAGGAGGTAGAGTGTAGGTGATACTGCATCAATAGGGAAAACCATAGCTAGGCAAGTTTATTCAGTGTCCAGTGCAGTGCTGAAGGACTCTTGTGCATTATTATTATTACTACTATATAATGTGTAGATGTACCAGCTGGGCATGCATTATTATTATTATTATTATTATTATTATTATTATTATTATTATTATATAATGTGTAGATGTACCAGCTGGGCATGCTCTTGTGCATTATTATTATTAGTAAAATACTACTACTAATAATAATAATGCACAAGAGCATGTCCAGCCGGTACATCTACACATTATATAGTAATAATAATAATAATGTAGAAGAGCATGCCCAGCCGGTACATCTACACATTATATAGTAATAATAATAATAATAATAATAATAATAATATAGAAGAGCATGCCCAGCCGGTACATCTACACATTATATAGTAATAATAATAATAATAATAATAATAATAATAATAATAATAATGCACAAGAGCATGCCCAGCCGGTACATCTACACATTATATAGTAATAATAATAAGAATAATAATAAAGCCGAAGACCTCCCCTGTGTCTCCCCCCCCCCCACTCCCTCCCATGTGTCTCTCTCCCCCCCTCTCCCCTGTGTCTCTCCCCCACTCCCTCCCATGTGTCTCTCTCCCCCCTCTCCCCTGTGTCTCTCCCACCCTTGCCTGTGTCTCTTCCCCCCTCTCCCTTCCCCAGTGTTTCTTTCCCCCCTCTCCTGTGTCTTTTCCCCCTTCCCTCTTCCCTGTGTCACTCCCCCCTCCCCTGTGTCTCTACCCCCCTCTCCCTTCCCGTGTTTCTTTCCCCCCTCCCCTGTGTCTTTCCCCCCTTCCCTCTCCCCTGTGTCACTCCCCCCTCATCTGTGTCTCTTCCCCCTTCTCCTCTGTGTCTCTACCCCCTCTCCCCTGTGTCTCTACCCCCTCTCCCTTCCCCTGTGTTTCTTTCCCCCTCCTCTGTGTCTTTACCCACTTTCCTCTCCAGCCGGTATATCTACACATTATATAGTAATAATAATAATAATAATGTAGAAGAGCATGCCCAGCCGGTACATCTACACATTATATAGTAAAAATAATAATAATAATAATAATAATAATAATATAGAAGAGCATGCCCAGCCGGGACATCTACACATTATATAGTAATAATAATAATAATAATAATAATGCACAAGAGCATGCCCAGCCGGTACATCTACACATTATATAGTAATAATAATAAGAATAATAATAAAGCAGAAGACCTCCCCTGTGTCTCCCCCCCCCACTCCCTCCCATGTGTCTCTCTCCCCCCCTCTCCCCTGTGTCTCCCCCCCACTCCCTCCCATGTGTCTCTCTCCCCCCCCCCTCTCCCCCCCCCCCTCCCCTGTGTCTCTCCCACCCTTGCCTGTGTCTCTACCCCCTCTCCCTTCCCCAGTGTTTCTTTCCCCCCTCTCCTGTGTCTTTTCCCCCTTCCCTCTTCCCTGTGTCACTCCCCCCTCCCCTGTGTCTCTACCCCCCTCTCCCTTCCCGTGTTTCTTTCCCCCCTCCCCTGTGTCTTTCCCCCCTTCCCTCTCCCCTGTGTCTCTCCCCCCTCATCTGTGTCTCTTCCCCCTTCTCCCCTGTGTCTCTACCCCCTCTCCCCTGTGTCTCTACCCCCTCTCCCTTCCCCTGTGTTTCTTCCCCACTCCTCTGTGTCTTTACCCACTTTCCTCTCCAGCCGGTATATCTACACATTATATAGTAATAATAATAATAATAATAATGTAGAAGAGCATGCCCAGCCGGTACATCTACACATTATATAGTAATAATAATAATAATAATAATAATAATAATAATATAGAAGAGCATGCCCAGCCGGGACATCTACACATTATATAGTAATAATAATAATAATGCACAAGAGCATGCCCAGCCGGTACATCTACACATTATATAGTAATAATAATAAGAATAATAATAAAGCAGAAGACCTCCCCTGTGTCTCCCCCCCCCCCACTCCCTCCCATGTGTCTCTCTCCCCCCTTCTCCCCTGTGTCTCCCCCCCACTCCCTCCCATGTGTCTCTCTCCCCCCCCTCTCCCCTGTGTCTCTCCCACCCTTGCCTGTGTCTCTACCCCCTCTCCCTTCCCCAGTGTTTCTTTCCCCCCTCTCCTGTGTCTTTTCCCCCTTCCCTCTTCCCTGTGTCACTCCCCCCTCCCCTGTGTCTCTACCCCCCTCTCCCTTCCCGTGTTTCTTTCCCCCCTCCCCTGTGTCTTTCCCCCCTTCCCTCTCCCCTGTGTCTCTCCCCCCTCATCTGTGTCTCTCCCCCTTCTCCCCTGTGTCTCTACCCCCTCTCCCCTTTGTCTCTACCCCCTCTCCCTTCCCCTGTGTTTCTTCCCCCCTCCTCTGTGTCTTTACCCCCTTTCCTCTCCCCGGTGTCTCCTCACCACTCCCTCCCATTAGTCTCTTCCCCCCTCTCCCCTGTGTCTCTACCCCCCACTCTCTCCTGTGTCTCTCCCCCCTCCCATGTGTCTCTTCCCCTCACCTCTCCCTTACCCTGTTTCTCTTCCCCCCTCTGCCCTATGTCTTCCTCCCCCTCCCCACTGTGTCTTCCTCCCCCTCTCCCCTCTCCTGTGTCTTCCTCTCCCTCTCCCCTGTGTTTCCTCCCCCTCTCCCCTACCCTGTTAGCTTCTATACGCATACATACATACGATAAGAAATCTGGGGGGGGGGGGGTTACCCCTTACCCCCCCCCCCCAGTTCCAACACCCATGTGTACTGTATAATATTGTATTGCATTATGTTATATTATATCACTAGCGACTTGCCTGGCACAAATGACGGGGCAATAATAATAAATAAAAAAAGTTTGAAGCCATGGCAATGCTGTTTGCCACACAATGTGATGCTTTTTGGACCTTCGGCGCTCATTGTGAGCCTCTTCCCTCGTGTCCTTCATGTTTCGTGCTTTGCAACGATCAATCTTCGGCGCTCATCGCAAAGACAGATATATAAGTACAGTGTTAAATATATAATTTTTTTTGTGCAGTGTAAATTAAAAAATGTATTCAGGTCTCAGAGCATAATAAAGTGATTTAGATTTGTAAGTGCTTTGAGAGTGCTATCGCTGGCAGCCAATGAGCAGTAATCCAGATATATAACTGCAGAGTAAAAAGTAAAACATTTTAGTGTAGTGTAAAGTCTACATTTTTATTTTCCATTACTAATTAATACTTATTAAATGAATGCACGATAATAACTATTGTGAATGAACAAATGTATTAGGAAGTGCGAAGCGTTAATGTATGTAAAGTAACCGCAGTGTAAAATATGCTATTAAGCGTATTTTTTTTATATATATATTTTTTAATAATAATGAATTAATTACTAAAATACTTTACCTATTTGTAATTAATATATCCAGTGATCAATAACCTGAAGAGCTAACTAAAAAAGATTTTCCTAAAAAGCCGTACGAGGTAAAGATACACTATTAACAAGGACGCTAAATCATCCACACCCGCTTACCGCATACACATTCCCCGCCATTTTACAACACTAACTTACACAATGCGGAAGTACCCAGCTACCCTAACGGCTTCCACTCGCGCACGCAGCCTATTTACACTACACACTGCACACATTGCTGACACTAACACAGCAGCTCCACAGCACTGAAAACCTACATTGTATGCTGCAGGAACATGAAAACAGATTGTCAGCTCTTCAGCACAATGCTTCCTGCATATATTACTTACAAATAGGTAAAGTATATTCATTTAGTAATTATTTCATTAGCATACAAAAATACATATACACAAAAAAACATTATCATATTAAACATAAAAGCCATTCACTGCGCGCCTCACAATGAGCGCCAACGCTGCTCATAGCACACAAAGCCTTGCAATAAGCTCAAAAAACACATCACCGCCGACCAAAGAATAACAGCAAAAGCGCCTATCAGAAAAAAAATACAACCAACAGCCTCGCAATGAGCGCCGAAGGATATCCGACCGCCAACAAAATGAATGTCTCGTCCAAACCATTACCTGCCTTACAATCTTATTGCCACCATTTTTGGACGGGCAAGTCGCTAGTAAATATATAAAGATCAAGATAATAAAAGTATCAGGAAATGTAACACAAAGATGCACGCGCGTCTGAATAATACGACAAATACGGATTTTTGTCAGAAATGATATGATCGCAGTATTGGGTCATAAACCCTAAACACTGGAATCTGTTACATACAATTTACTGATGATGTCATTAATGGGCTTCAAGGGGGGGGGGGATCTCTTTTCATACTTTTTGAGCGGTGCAAATCCAACATACGCAGAGCGGAAACGCCACATCTGTGGGACACACACAAAGGGGTTCACTTTGGGAGAAAAAAACAAACAAATATGAAATATTTAATAATCATATTTTGATGTTACCAACAGATAAGGAAACGAAATTGAGGTTATTATATCTAATAGTAGCAAGCCTGGGAGTACTGGGAGTAATAATACTGCAGCAGGAGGTCAGGACTAATGTCACCTATAGACCCCCAGACAGATAAAGGTCAGTACTAATGTCCCTCTATAGACCCCCAGTCAGATAAAGGTCAGTACTAATGTCCCTCTATAGACCCCCAGTCAGATAAAGGTCAGTACTAATGTCCCTCTATAGACACCCAGTCAGATAAAGGTCAGTACTAATGTCACCTATAGACCCCCAGTCATATAAAGGTTAGTACTAATGTCACTCTATAGACACCCAGTCAGATAAAGGTCAGTACTAATGTCACCTATAGACCCCCAGTCATATAAAGGTCAGTACTAATGTCACTCTATAGACACCCAGTCAGATAAAGGTCAGTACTAATGTCCCTCTATAGACCCCCAGTCATATAAAGGTCAGTACTAATGTCACTCTATAGACCCCCAGTCAGATAAAGTTTTGAAATGTTTCTTGGATAGCATTGGGGCTAAAGGAGGTTTGGCCATCAGGTAGTCTAAAGATACCGTATATTATGTCCTCTCTTGGGGGGTAAAGACACTAATAATTCCTCCAATAAAATTCTGTTTTTTTATGTGGGCAAGGTCCCTGGTTAGCCCATTGGGTTATCTGTTAAAAAGAGTGGTGCAGAGACTGTGGGGGCTGTTAGCCTCCTTGTCCCCGTGTGGCCGTTTAGAATCCCTGCTGCTGCATGTTTCAGCTTTATTAAGGTGTAATTGTACAGCGTTTGACTCAAGTAGCTGCCTGTGCTGGGTCAGTTTGGCTTAATTGCTGGGCCCTTTTCCTGCCAAGATGGTGACCGTCAGTCCATGGGCCTCTATGTCCCCTTCACTACATTTGTCCCCGCTTGTGTGCTTATTTGGGATGGCCCCCCTTTATATCTCCGACCCGTGGCCTTCTCAGGTCCCCCCCTCAATCTCTGAGTGTGGGTATGCGGGCTGGGGCGTTGAATCAGGCCTACCTTCTTCTCTGCTCACTGCAAGATCAACAATACCTAATTTTTCAGGCATGTGTACATGCCTAATTTTTCTGGCCTCTGGTGCTGCACTGTGCCTTCAACAACCAAACCCCAAAAAAAGGCACATAACAGGGATTAAACTGATAGGAGTAGTACTACTTAACACACAACTCATATCTGGTGTAACAGTAGTGTACATTTAAAACAAAAAACATTTTTTCTACTGTAATAGATTGCATAGCAGTTAGTTGTCTGCAAGCGTGTGTGTCAGACCTACAGCGTCTACTCTGCCAACTTCTGCAAGTGCACAGTGCCACTCATATCTGTTGTCACAGTAGCTTGGACGCATAGTACCAATCTGTCAAAACCTGTAATGATGAATGAGGTCTAGAGTAGCCTGGTTCCCTTATCCTCTACAGGTTGAGACCTAATGTTTGGGTGACTCCAGACCAACACATGAGTACAAGCAGCACACAAACTCAAAGCCGCCATCCTCCTCCTGGTCCAGCATCATCAGCCACATCAACCACTGCTGTCCTCCTTGCCCCCTCTCAACCATCCGCCACTGCGTCTCTCGCCTTGAGCAGTTCCTGCTCATTTGCCCATAGTCGGGTGCCTGTAAAGGACATGTTTGAGCGTAGGAAGCTAATGTCTCAAAGTGCCCCAAAATTGAAGTGATACGACCAACAAAGCATCTTTTTCCATCTCCCGGTTCTAAAAATCCAGGCCTTATACACGCCCCCTGATATGTGCTGTAACAGGTTTTAAACTGATAAGAGTAGTACTACTTAACACACCTTATAATAATGCAGAGAGAGGCAATGCATGAGAGGAGTCTGAAGAAGAGGAATCAGAGGAGGAAGGTGGCTTTGAGGAGGTGGAAGACCAAACACAGCAGGCGTCCCAGGGGGCTTGTTGTCACCTTTCGGGGACCCTTGGTGGCTGAGTGGAGGAAGAGACCTTCAATGACATCAGTGAGGACAAGGAACGGGACATGGCTAGCTTGGTATCCAACCTTGTGCAAATGGGGAGTTTGCGGTTGTGCAAATGGACTGTTTGCGGTTGTTTGCGGTGCGTTAAACAGGGAGTTTGGTCTGTCACTGTGAAGCGGGTGTAACCCTTACACTACCTGATTGATACAACATCATACCTGATGTTTTAAAGCACGTTATTCCAAACAATTTAGGAATGTTAGGTAATTTATGCCCTTTATGGCTTAAAACCAGACTCTGTATCAACTATGTAATTTTCCGTGGGAGTTTTGCCATGGATCCCCCTCCGGCATGCCACAGTCCAGTTGTTAGACCCCTTGAAACAACTTTCCCATCACTATTGTGGCCAGAAAGAGTCCCTGTGGGTTTTAAAATTCGCCTGCCCATTGAAGTCTATGGCGGTTCGCCGATGTTCGCCGGTTCGCGAACATTTGCGGTGATTCGCGTTCGCGGTTCGCGAACCGAAAATTTTATGTTCGCGACATCACTACCCATAATACATTTTTATGAAGATGATGATCAACACTTTTAGCTGCTTGGTCTACACCACAATAAAAAATATGCTTGGAATATCAAATGCAGACATAAAAACAGCACATATTTTAACCATTGTTGAAACAAGAAATGAGCCCATAGCATCATGAATCATGACAGTTATTTTTATCTAATGAACTTGCAGTCACAACATTCCCATGTAATGAGCTAAACAACATGCCTGCAATTACTGTCAATGACACTTTTTCTTTGTTGAATATGAAATCTCCATACGTTTAACCTCTGAGGCCAATCATATCTCAGTCTCTCGTGTAAATAAAATAAATATAACTTACCTACATACCAGCCGTCATCACATCTCTGTGTCACTGTCACTATGTCCCCTGCGATCAGATGCAACTCATCTGGGTTATTAGGAGAAAAATCATAAAGAGCTCTGTACCTAAAAATATTGAACAGAAGTTTTAACAATCTGTGAAAAATATTCTTCTTTTGCACTTATGATCTAGCAGGATACCCTTCTGTAAGCCATAAATATAAAAATCTAATGCAATGCCATAAACCAGACCAAAGGGTTGATAACTTAGTATTGCTGCTATTCTGAGTCTGTCTTATAAAACCTAAGAAATCACATATCTCACCTAGTACTCAATAACTGGCAGGCTTTGGTCCCCAATATCCTTAAGGAAATATTATTATATCAAAGTTGTATTGGCAGCAGTTATCACTACTGTCTCAAAATACTCACAAGGTCCCTGGCAGCCCCTCGATCCTGGTGGGTGCATATGTTTTGATATCAGGTTCTTTTTCTGTGAGTGTGACCCCAAGAGATGTCTACAGAAGAAACAAATAGGATAGTGGATACAGTATATCAATGGCTGTGGGTATAGCAGTTTCTGGGAGGACAGAGAAATATGTTTTGCAGTGATTGATGTGGGGGATCAGTGTCAAAGGGTATGTGGGGTGTGTGGTGGAAAAGCAACATCAGGGTGTTCAGTGAGCACCATACATGTGGAGAAAGTAAAAAGGCCAGTTTACTTTATCATCTATGCCCCCAAAATAAGGCTTCCTTCTGTTATATAGCACTGATAATTCAATAAACTGAATTTATTTCAAGGATGGCTTGCAGATGTACGTCTACCCATGCTCTACAAACATTAATAGCATTACTGCTAAATGTACCAAAAGTTCATTTAGTGCTAGAGCTTTGAGTCATGTTCCACAGAACTTCAGCTCTCTCTTTGAGAGTTTCCATCATTGGATATCTTGAAAAAGAAGTTTGTATCTGTTTACACAAACCTTCATGTGGAACAGTTCTTTAAAAGATAGTGGCACATCTGTACACAAGTAATGGAAATTACTTTCAGTGTGTGTCTGCCTATAATTATTGGAGTTGGGGCATGGTTTCATCACATATGGTCTCACTAAAAAGACTGATCCAGTCCTAAAATCTTAGGCAATTCTACCCCGAACAAGAGAAACAGCAAACCCAGATGTACGTTTCGGCCCTCAGTAGGGTGTAATTAAATTCCTAAGGCACAGTGAGCAAGGAGTCAATGTCTGAGGCCCCTGTTTGCTTTTTCTCCTGTTCAGGGTAGAATTGCCTGGTATTTCAGGGCTGGATCACTCTTTTGGATGAGACCAGACTGATATACTACAGGATATATCTCCCTGTGAAGGGCACAAGTGAGCTAAAAAAGAGGCTGCTCTCAGAGTAGGTGGCCAGGCCTCTAGAACAAACCTAATTAGGTGTTGTTCATTCTCAGATTGACTTTGCTGTTGTATATAAAATACATTTTGTCAGTAACACTTCATCCTGCCCACTGTAATTCTCTCACATGTGTTTAAAATGCTGTCATCCAATCATAAAAATAGCTATGTGTCTGCTGAATCAGCTGTGATCAGAGTTTTTGTTTTTGCACTGATAGAGGACTACATGACAGAAAATGGAAGATGTAGTAAAATTGTACAGATATTTCCAAATCATAGATTGGCAATCACATATATAGTTGTGAGCATTCCGAGTTGTTGCTAATGCTTGCGGGCATGACGCAGCAAGCCCGCTACTTTGCGAGGGCCACAGTTGCAGGCAATGCCGAAGGCGCTCATAGCGCTGGTGGAGATTGGCACCATAGGTGCTCATCCCTATGATCCCGCACAACTTAGGCAGTGAGCGCCAAAGGCCCTCACTGCGCTGGTGGAGATGAGCGCCATAGGCGCTCATCCCTACAACCCTGCACTTCCAAATCAGTGATTGGAAATCACATATATAGTTGTGAGCATCCCGAGTTGTTGCTAATGCTTGCTGGCTGACGCAGCAAGCCCGCTGCTTCGCGAGGGCCACAGTTGCAGGCAATGTGCGCCGAAGGCGCTCATTGCGCTGGTGGAGATGGGTGCCATAGGCGCTCATCCCTATGATCCCGCACAACTTAGGCATTGAGCGCCAAAGGCACACACTGAGCTGGTGGAGATGAGCGCCATAGGAGCTCATCCCTACAACCCCGCACGACTTGAGCTCTAAATAGCATAATTTACACTGCCGTTACTTTATGAATACATAGGACTCTCAAAGCAGTTACATATTTAAATCACTTTATTATGCTCTGATACCTAATTCTAATTTACACTGCACTAAAGAAAATTGTATATTTAACACTGCACTTATATATCTTTCTTTGTGATGAGCGCCGACAATGATTGTTGCAAAGCATGAAACTTGAAGTACACGAGGGGAGAGGCTCGCAATGAGCGGCGAAGGTGCTCAGAGGAGCAAAAGTACACGAGGGGAGAGGCTCGCAATGAGCGCTGAAGGTGCTCAGGGGAGCCAAAGTGAACGAGGGGAGAGGCTCGCAATGAACCCCGAAGGTGCTCAGAGGAGAAAAAGAACATGAGGGGAGGGACTCGCAATGAGCGCCGAAGGTACTGAGAAGAGCAAAAGCTTTTTTTGCCATGGCTTCAAATTTTATTGCTGTCATTTTTTTGAAGGGCAAGTCGCTAGTTATATCATATTTAATAGCTATAAGAGCCCGATTTGTTCTTTTTGGGAGGAGAAGGGGGAGAGTAAGCGAGGTGGACTAGAATGCATTTGTTTTATAGAGCTGAAGAATAACTTTAGTATGTTTCTAAAAGCACTGCACAGTAGCAAAACAGTAGGGTTACAGATGTACAATGGCAGTGTGGAGGCTCAGTGTCTTCCACACACACAGCTCTGTCACACAGCTACTAACCTTGCCTGTGGGACTGGTATGTGATCCTCTTCTGATTTTGGGATCTTCCTCTGTTGCTCGCAGAGGCTCCCCTGTAACCTGCACGTAATTTACAGGAAAGAGACCCAAACGCCCCGATCCTTCGACTCGACCCTCAAACCAGTTAGCACCAACCCTTCGAGTGACTGAGACACGCTGACCCTGAGGCAGAGACAGTGACCATAAGACAGAGATACTTTGGAAAACCACATTGACAGACACATACTTTTTAAGAGATACAGGCACATAGCTAGATGTTTTTTTTTAGACAAAGAATGCTGCATTATCATTGAAACTCAGAGAAATAGACATGTTAATACTGATATTTGGAGACAGTGTGACAAGATCAGTATGTCTGTGTCAGTTATTCCAGGACAGGACATATTAAGCTTGAGGTATAGGACTGATCCGTAACCCCGGCTCACTTCTGACTTTGCTCTAATGACTGTAACTTTTATGGTATCTTCTCTTTCTCTCATTATCCTCACCCTGGCAGCAAAGGAAGATTTGTGAGTCCCTTCCTTTTTTCAATGTGCTGTTACATATACTTCCTCACTGACACTATTTTACACACCATGCCACATTTATGACGCACTTAACATCATGCTCTCACAACATTATTTGTCTCAAACTAATCTTAAATATTACAGAAACAAGCATTATGTTCATCTACTTCAGGGTTGAACAACCTATGCAACACAAACGTCACCAACATCACAAAATCTACAACTATATATGTGCTAGGCATCCTTCAATGATGAGTGTGCAGTAATATATATACATTGAGCCTTCAATAGTCCCAGTGAGGTAAATGCTGATAGTATTGAAAGATTATCTAAATATTATATAAAAAAAATATTTCTTGTGGTGAAGGTAAAACTTGAATAAAACAGATTAAATAAATAAATAAAATGGCTGCCTCACCTACCGCTACACACTTTATTCAAGTTTTACCTTCACCACAAGAAATATTTTTTTTATATAATATTTAGATAATCTTTCAATACTATCAGCATTTACCTCACTGGGACTATTGAAGGCTCAATGTATATATATTACTGCACACTCATCATTGAAGGATGCCTAGCACATATATAGTTGTAGATTTTGTGATGTTGGTGACGTTTGCGATGTTGGTAACGCAGTTGCGACCTCGCAAAGCGAGGCGAGCCAGCAGCGCCGTCACACATGCAAACATCGCAAAGCGTGCAGCCATGCAGCACTTAGGCTGCCGTCACACATGCAAGCCTAGCGAAGCAAAACAGCCATGCAGCACTTAGGCTGCAATGAGCGCTGAAGTTGCTCATTGCAGCCAGTGGCGCCGTCACACATGCGAGCCTCTCAAAGCGAGGAAAAGCAGCGGCGCAGTACTTAGGCTGCATTGTGAGGGTCGCCACTGCGTGCCAAGCGCGTAACTCTAAAAACCCTAAAAACAAAAAAAACTATTTAACAAATATAGTAACACACTCACAGACAGCACAGGGGGAGAGGCAGGAAGCCTGGGAGTGAGGTTGCAAGTGACGAGCCATATTTTGGGTTTTTCGCCAATCCAAAATCGGCTAAGCAAGGAAAAAAATGGAGGACGAAAAACTAAAAAGATTCTGAAACTGCATGAAAACGAGGCTGAGCGAAGCCAGGCACACGGGACTTGGAAAATGCACAACGGCAAAGACAATAACACTTACACCAACCACGCCAGGCACGCGGGACTTTGAAAATAAAACAAACAGCCTTCAGCGTGTAACACTCAAACATTCAGCACACACAAAGAGGAGAAACACACAGGGAAGAGACAGGGGGAGATGGTGGAAAGAGACATATGGCATTCCCAAGTACAGTAGGCGGGAGGAATGGCTTGCAATGAGAGCTGAAGAAGCTCAGCGTGGGGCTCGCAATGAGCGCCGAAGGTGGATATTATTAATTTAAAAATAATCCTAAAACCATATACGTGTTTAGGGCAGTACGTTTTCAGGGGGCAGCAGGCTGCCTGAAGTGGCCGATGCACTGCCATGAAATATGCCCATAAATATATATTTGCAGAGAATATTTTGTTTGTAAGTGTGCCGGGTACTTTTTAACTTACTGTACACTTACACATTTACATGTAATATTTTCCATATAGGTGTGTGGTAAACTTATAATTGGGAAATAGCAAGAGGAAATTAGTAGTATTTGGGTTGTTGGGAGGCACAGAAATCTAAGTAGGCCCAGAGCAGCATAACACTGAAACGATCCCCTACTTTAAACAATTTGTTAGCAGGGAGTCTTTCTATAAACTTCAATGTAGGCACCCATGTTAAACGTGTGGGCACCCTCTGCCCTTTGTAATATGTGGATTAATTGTTAATTAATTATTAGGAAGGCAAACAGAAAAAAACCCTATTGAAACACTGCCAGTTGTCTCAAAAAGAGGAAACATTTAACTTGTTACTGCCCCCCGATACTGGCAGTCGGATTCCTCCCTGGATCAATACTCCTTCTCTAGTTATCTAGGATAAAACTATACCCTGAATGACCTTATTCAAAAATATACCCAATCCCTTTTTAGAATTCACTTGATAAAGCTTTATATTGACCCTGGTTGTATTTATCTAAGGTAATCATATCTCCTCTTAGACAGCTCTTTTTTTGTTGAGAAAATACGTTTAATTTGGTTAGTCTTTCCTTATAACTTAGCCCCTCCATTCCCCTTATTTGCCCTTGGCTAAAATGTCATTTTAAATTGTAAGCTCCTAGAGACAGGAACTACAACACCTGTATCCAATGTCCGGCTTTACACACATATTACCCAATTTCTAACAGTGTGAATAACTAGGTGGATCTATATATAAAACAAAGTGCAGAGAGAGACATGTCAACCCTGAAATAGAGAAACAGAGAAAGAGAGAGAAAGAGAGAGAGACCCTGACACAGAAACTGTAACCAGTTAACCATAAAACAGATATTTGTAGGATAGCACTGAAACAAAGAGATGTTGATACTGAGAGATATGGTATCAAGCACACTGAGAAAACATAAATACATACAATAATGATTACGCTGTCTTACTTTACAGAGGGATAACTCTGCAGCGGAGTCAGCCTTGAAATCATAGAGAGCAACAGCTGAAAACTGTGGTGTGTCTGACTTTACAGACTGGCCTGGAGACAGCACCTGCAGAGATAAACAGACACTGAGCGGAGGATGTGTATCAGAGACATGCATTAAACAGAAGAGAAAGGTCATAGATAATAGATAGTTATTTGTATTGTGTATATATTGAGGATACAAAGAAGGGTAGCCAGACAGATGCTGGACTGCAGAGACAGGTAACAAAACATACATTAAGCGGTATAGGAGATGCTAAGGTCCAAAGGTACTGCAAAGACTAACAGAATCAGGATTACAGAGACAGTCACTGGACTGCTTGATAGCTAGCCACACATGTTGTTGCATGGACAGATACACAAGATAAATTGACATTAATCTGCAAAGACATCAAGAAATCAAAAGGCTGATCTGCAGCGACAGGTTGATATACAGAGGATAGCTGAAGTTATACTGAGATGTAGAAACACTGACAGTGACATGCTGTACACTGACACATGTAACTCAAACATAGTGGCGGTGACTTACCTGCACATAGCTCTCAGGGAAAAACCCCCGCTGGCCGTCCAGCTCTCCCAGCAGCCAGTTCTTATCCACTCTCTTCAGGATACATACAGATCGCCCCCGCTGAAGAGACAGCTCCCTGCAGGATCAATGGATGGGATCACAGGACAACAATAGGGAAAATCAGGGCAACACAGAGGTCACTGGGAACCAGAGTGTGTGGCGTGACAGGGCAACAGGGCAGGAGAGAAGGACACAACAACAAAGGCTGAAAGGGCTGGGATAACACAGGAATGTAGGAGGGCAATGGTAGGGAGTCATAGGGCAATGCAGGTCAAAGAAGAAGTGGGACATTTGGAAGTTTCAGCGTGGAGAGTAGTGGTGGTGGTCCAACCAACATTTAAACTGTTTAATGAAGGACCCTTATAATCTTAAAAACAATTCACTATTTTGCTGTATTGCTGCAAATTGAACAATGACTCAATGGTCTGATTCAGAGATTAAGAAGTGCTCATAGACACATAAACGTTAGGACAGACACGTTCTAGGCTTCTCATTTCCCCTGGACGTTGAGAGAAAGAACAGGAAAATTGTCAGGATTGCCAGCTACTTCTCCATGTTTTTGGAGAGAGCAATTTACCAGTAGACATTTTTGTCACTGACACAGAATACTGAGCTGATTGGGTGAAAAATGTAATAACTAACCTGCAGCTGCAGTTCAAAATGTGTTCATCAGCAGCTCATCTACTAAAACTTTCTTTTATACAGGTATTTGAACATTTACATGTATTATTTCATATATGACCAACTTATGTTTTACCAAACCTTTCACTTTTAAAATGGGCATGTCCCTCCAAATGGAAGACTATTGGGGGGTATAGTAGTCACTGTCCCACCGCAACTGATGGGAATCTGGTATAATTAAGAGAAGTCACACTGCAATGAGGGAGGTTCGTAATGTAACAGTGGGGACATTGGGGACACAGAGCAACATCTGGGAACTACAAGGTAATATTTGGGAGTTTTAGATCTTGGGGCATAAGTTAATTGCAGTTTGATGATTTAAAGGGCAACCAAGCTGAATCAGTGTAAAAGAGTGGAACTGAGAGAGACAGGGCAACAAAAAGTAGAAAGTAGGTAACAAACGATATATGGGAATCTTAAGGTAGAAGTGGGAAGTTTGTCATAGGCCGGGAGAAAGAAAATAATGACACTCACTAAGGTTAAGGGTTCCAGGGCTTGATGGGTCAAACAGTATGAAGAAAATAGGGTAACTGTTATGGGAGGAGGGTTGTTAGTGGTCATAAGAAATGTAGGTGGGCTGCAGATGGGGGTATTCTATTATAGTGGAGTATGGTGCAAAAGTAAAGGAGGGAGAGGGGTAATATGAGGATGCGAAAAATTCAATGTGAGTACAACATAACACTGGGACAACAATAAAGGAAATGCATGTTTATAATATAAAATGCAATCAGCATTATACCAAAATATATGTGTTAATAAAAAGTGCAGGGTGTGTCACAGTGTCTACTAAGCACTCACACCATTCACTGTGGAAATTCATCACTTCTACTGAGCGCTCACACACAAGCTATTGCCGAAGCTCAGAGCTTCTACTGAGGATCCTCACGCCCTCTGCTGCCCAGATTGATAGCTTCCAATCATCACTTTCTACTACCCAAAATAAAAGCTTCTAATCAGCACTCGCATACCCTCTACTGACTGGTACTTACTGAGTTATAGCTTTATTTACTGAACACTCTCATACCCTCTACTGTCCATGTTCATAGCTTCTTCTGAACACTCTCATACCCTCTACTGTCCATGTTCATAGCTTCTTCTGAACACTCTTATACCTTCTACTGTCCATGTTCATAGCTTCTTCTTAACACTCTCATACCCTCTACTGTCCATGTTCATAGCTTCTTCTGAACACTCTTATACCTTCTACTGTCCATGTTCATAGCTTCTTCTGAACACTCTCATACCCTCTATTGCCCAACGTCATAGCTTCTTCTGAACACTCTCATACCCTCTACTGCCCAACGTCATAGCTTCTACTGAGCACTTGTACTCTTTACCTCCTGCTCAAATTAATATCTTCAACTGAGCACTCTCACACCCTTTACTGCCCAAGTCCATAGTTTCTGATGGGGTCTTGCATAGCTTCTACTGCCCTAATACTAACTCAACTGACACACTCACACAGTTTACTTCCCAAATTCATAGATTCTTCTGAGCACTCAAACCCCTGCTACTACCCAAATTGATAGCTTCTACTAAGCACTCTCACATCGTCTATTGCCCACATTCATAGCATCTACTGAGCACTCTAATACCCTCTAGTGCCATCATTTTAAATTCTACTGGGCACTCTCACAGTCTACTGTCCAAATGCATAGCCTCTAATCAAAACTCTCTCTACCTCCTAAGTTCATAGGTTATACACGCCTTCTACTTCCCAAGGTCATAGCTTCTAGTGAACACTCTCACACCTTCTACTCAGATTCATACCTTCATATTCATAGCTTCTCCAAACACAACTATACAATCTACTACTCAAATCATAGCTCAGCACAATCCCACCCCCTACTGGCACGATTCATTGTTTTAAGTTAAACATAAAAATTCAGATGCAGTGAAACAAAATACTAAATGTGCAGAGATTATAGTAGAGTAATGCAGATACTCACTTCGGTGTCTGTGCCTCAAAATCAAACTTTACCAGAGCCGTTAATACCTATGACAGAGAGAGTTAGACAGTAAGAGACAATTGTGAAAATGAATATACAGTAGAATCCCAATTATCCGGCACCCAACTAACCAGGACCCTCAAGCTACCTGTACCGGCATCAATTCCCCATTTTCAAAAAACTCCAGCTAAACCGGCATAACCGGCACTATGCAGAGTTCAAGACAGCAAAAAAAAAAACGTTTTTTCTAATTATTTTTTCTGGGCCTAAATGGCCCAGTTTAGGTGCTAATGCCTTTTTGAATGCATTTTGATGGTATTTGGGGGGTTTAATGGTTGTTTAGACCCTTAAATTTGGGGACTCTTGATTAACCGGTAACTACACTTATCCGGCAACAGGGAGTCCCCGTGGGTGCCGGATAACTGGGGTTTTACTGTATGGCAATAGCTAGCATTAACTATTTTTTAGATTTTCAAACTGTGACAGAGATAAATTTTTAGAGATGGGATGTGGGCCTTAGTTGGTAGTGTTATGCTTTAGAGGAAGACTGAGAAAGAACAAGGTAAAGAAAATGATCAGTTTGAAACACTAAGATTCAGTGGCACCAGTAAGGCTGTAATGCCAGGGTCAGGAAATGGATTTTGCCTAGTCAGGAGACAGAGTGTCAAGAGACAGACTAGTCAGAGACAGACTTTCCTATCTGTAATAAAGAGTCAGAAACACTAGAAAAAAATTAGACTTCTTTCTCACTGGTGTTTTTTCTTTGGGAACTGTGGAGTGTTGTGTTCTGTAGGAAACTGTGTCATTGATGCCGCCTTCTGGAAAAAAATATATAGAAGATCACAGGAATTATCATCTAATCCTGCAATTATTCCCCACATCCTTTGCACCTCAACCAGTCTCCATGACTTACAATGCCCCATATACTGATTTAATATACAATCCTCACTGCACACTTGTTACTCCACCTTCACAAAAACATAGTTTACTATCCACCTCCATTTATAAATTGTTCTGCAGAAATCCAAAGCTTCTGCTGTGAAACCTCACACCCTCTCAAAACCATATTAATAACTTCTACTAAGCACTCTCATATTATTGTTTTACTCTTTATTTATAACTAGCGACTTCCCGTCAAAAAATGACGGCAATAAGATTGTAAGGCAGGTAATGGTGTTTGGTTGCGACATTAATTTTGTAGGTGTTCCGAGATCCTTCGGCACTCATTGCGAGCCTCACACTGAGCGCCTTCGGTGCACATCGCGTGGCTCACAATGCGCGCCTTCGGCCCTCATTACGAGGCTGTTGTTTGTGTGCTATGAGCAGCATTGGAAATAATTAAGAAATTAATAAATTAATATACTTTACCTATTTTGAAGTAATATATGCAGGAAGCATTGTGTTGAAGAGCTTGCAATCTGTTTTCATGTTGCTGCAGCATACAATGTCGGTTTTCACTGCTGTGGAGCTGCTGTGTAAGTGTCAGCAATGTGTGCAGTGTGTAATGTAAATAGTGTGCGTGCGCAAGGAAAATCTGTTAGGGTAGCTGTGTACTTCCCCATTGTGTAAGTCGTGTTGTAAAATGGTGCCAAATGTGTGTAGTAGGCCGTTGTGGCTGATTTTGCGTCCTTGTTCTTGGACCTCATATGGCTTTTTTGAAAAATCTGTATGTGTTTCGTGGTGTTTTGCGTGTTTAGGGTCCTGTAGCCTCGTTTTTGTTTTTTTCGGCGGCCATTTTTTCTCTTGCTTCAGGGATTTTCAGGTGTCTAAACTCTTGAATTTCTACTTAATTGAGGTGTAACTTCACTTTTAGAGGTGCTGGGTGCGAAGCTTTTTATGTGTTTGTTTTGTGTATTTATTGTGTTTTTAATGTTTTCATGTGCGGGGGTTTCGGGGGGTAAGGTCGTATTTTTGCGAGATCGTATTTGCGGATGCTAAGTCCGTAAATTTGCGGTCGCGGTGGTAGCCTCAACCTCCGCAAATGCGGCCCCTCGCTTTGCGAGGGACTGCATTTGCGGGCCTAAAGTCTGCAGTTGCTGGCAAGCAGGTTTCTGGCAAGCAGGTTATGAGGCATATCAACTGTGAAATGATGCTGGAGAGAGTACTCATTTCACAGTTGCTAGAGTCAACTATTTAAAAAAATATATAATTCTACCCTCCATTGCATACTGGTCAGAGTCTCTCTTCAGCCTCTTTTTTTTTACAATTGCCAAAATCAACCTCACACTGAAGGGCCCCATATAAGGGTGAAAGTGCAGTTTGTGAGTGGGCACTGTACCCTTTGTTATAAAGCTGGCAAGAGAGCAGGGCCTATAGTACTAAACGATCCCATGTTAAATGGGAAAGAGACAATGCTTGCGTATTTGAGCCTTATTTTTATGTGTAAACCCAGAATCCTGAGCAGCAGTGGAAATGTGTGGAAATTATGTGGAAAAACAGGTTTTCTGACCAGTGTGAGACATCTAAGTGTACTCAGAATATTTTTTTCTTACCTTCGACTACAAGATGTTGTAATGTCTACTGCCAAAATACACAGTATCTGCAGAGCAATCTGACATACTTTCCTACCTACATTTTTAATTGTCTACTATGTTTTTGATCCTCTATAGATTTCACTTTAGACTCACTAAGGGTGCTCCAGACATGGACTCCTTGCGTACTGTGCCTTAGGAAGTGCATCCTAACCTCACTGATGAGGCCCAAAAGAGCGAGAAACGTACATCTTGGGTTTGGTGTTTCTCTTGTTCAGATTAGAACTGCCTGATATTTTGGGGTTGGAACACTTGGTAGCATCAATTGGTGCCAGAGCTTTTAGTCATGTTCCAAAGAACTGGAACTCTCTCCACCATTAAACATCTTCAAAAAGAAGTTTAAGATGTATCTGTTTATCCCCATTTTCAGGTGACACAATCCTTTAACAGATAGTGACAAATCTGTAAGTGAATGTGTGTTTGCCTAGAAGAATTTTTGGAGCTGAAGCCATACCAGCTGGAGCATGGTTTAATCACATATGGTTCCACTCAAAAGACTTATCCAGCCTCGAAATACCAGGCAAGTCTAACCTGATCAGGAGAAACAGCAAACCACAGATGCAGGGGCAGCTGGTGCATAGGAGCAAATGGGCAACCACCCTCCCAAAATGAATGCACTGACTTAATTCCCCCATCACTTACTTAATTGTTTAATTTAAATAATAAAAACAAATTAATAAATTATATCATGTTCAATCTTTTATTTTTTTTTATATCTGCTGCTTTCACTTTAAATTACACAACCCTTTGTGCAGCAGACACTGATTTACATACTGATTTATCACATCTACCCCCCTGCTGGTGACTTGCCTGGTACTACAGATCAGGGTAGAGAATTAAAAAAAAAAAAAAAAACAGTAAAAATGCTGTCTTTGACCAAACTGTGCTCTAAAATATAGGGCTGAGCCTGTTTGTCACACGCAGCATCATCCAATCAGAATGGTTGGGACGGAAAAATCCTGGATCCTGCAGGGACAGGCCCTCTCATTGCCCCCAGAAGTGAATACATTTGTGCAATCCTGAATAAAGTTTATTGAAAAAAAACATCTACCAGCTCACTGTGCAATATTCTGGTAGTGTTATTTCTGACTACCCTACTAAACACTCCAAGCTTGTGATCTGTCTGTCTTCACCGCAGCTGCATAGCTCAGGTGAGTCCATATCCCTAGTTGGGTCACTGTCAGGACACTCTCACCCTCTGTCAGTGTCAGGTCTGTGTGAGTCCATATCCCTATCTGGGTCACTGCCAAGACACTCTCACCCTCTGTCAGTGTCAGGTCTGTGTGAGTCCATATCCCTATCTGGGTCACTGCCAAGACACTCTCACCCTCTGTCAGTGTCAGGTCTGTGTGAGTCCATATCCCTATCTGGGTCACTGCCAAGACACTCTCACCCTCTGTCAGTGTCAGGTCTGTGTGAGTCCATATCCCTATCTGGGTCACTGCCAAGACACTCTCACCCTCTGTCAGTGTCAGGTCTGTGTGAGTCCATATCCCTATCTGGGTCACTGCCAAGACACTCTCACCCTCTGTCAGTGTCAGGTCTGTGTGAGTCCATATCCCTATCTGGGTCACTGTCAGGACACTTTCACCCTCTGTCAGTGTCAGGTCTGTGTGAGTCCATATCCCTATCTGGGTCACTGCCAAGACACTCTCGCCCTCTGTCAGTGTCAGGTCTGTGTGAGTCCATATCCCTCTCTGTGTCACTTTCAGGACACTCTCACCTTCTGTCAGTGTCAGGTCTGTGTGAGTCCATATCCCTCTCTGTGTCACTGTCAGGATACTCTCACCCTCTGTCATTGTCAGGTCTGTGTGAGTCCGTATCCCTCTCTGTGTCACTGTCAGGACACTCTCACCCTCTGTCATTGTCAGGTATGTGTGAGTCCATATCCCTCTCAGTGTCACTGTCAG
The DNA here is from genome assembly GCA_027410445.1 of Discoglossus pictus. NCBI lineage: Eukaryota > Metazoa > Chordata > Amphibia > Anura > Alytidae > Discoglossus > Discoglossus pictus. The sequence goes on along the minus strand of CM050167.1, from coordinate 129,362,441 downwards.
GACACTCTCACCCTCTGTCAGTATCAGGTCTGTGTGAGTCCATATCCCTATCTGTGTCACTGTCAGGACACTCTCACCCTCTGTCATTGTCAGGTATGTGTGAGTCCATATCCCTATCTGTGTCACTGTCAGGACACTCTCACCCTCTGTCAGTATCAGGTCTGTGTGAGTCCGTATCCCTCTCTGTGTCACTGTCAGGACACTCTCACCCTCTGTCATTGTCAGGTCTGTGTGAGTCCATATCCCTCTCAGTGTCACTGTCAGGACACTCTCACCCTCTGTCAGTATCAGGTCTGTGTGAGTCCATATCCCTAGCTGGGTCACTGTCAGGACACTCTCACCCTCTGTCAGTGTCAGGTCTGTGTGAGTCCATATCCCTCTCTGTGTCACTGTCAGGACACTCTCACCTTCTGTCAGTGTCAGGTCTGTGTGAGTCCATATCCCTCTCTGTGTCACTGTCAGGACACTATCACCCTCTGTCAGTGTCAGGTCTGTGTGAGTCCATATCCCTATCTGGGTCACTGTCAGGACACTCTCACCCTCTGTCAGTATCAGGTCTGTGTGAGTCCGTATCCCTCTCTGTGTCACTGTCAGGACACTCTCACCCTCTGTCAGTGTCAGGTCTGTGTGAGTCCATATCCCTCTTTGTTCACTGTCAGGACACTCTCGCCCGCTGTCAGTATCGGTCTGTGTGAGTCCATATCCCTAGCTGGGTCACTGTCAGGACACTCTCACCCTCTGTCAGTGTCAGGTCTGTGTGAGTCCATATCCCTCTCTGTGTCACTGTCAGGATACTCTCACCCTCTGTCAGTGTGAGGTCTGTGTGAGTCCATATCCCTCTCTGTGTCACTGTCAGGACACTCTCACCCTCTGTCAGTATCAGGTCTGTGTGACCTGTGTGAGTCCGTATCCCTCTCTGTGTCCCTGTCAGGACACTCTCACCCTTTGTCAGTATCAGGTCTGTGTGAGTCCGTATCCCTCTCTGTGTCACTGTCAGGACACTCTCACCCTCTGTCAGTGTCAGGTCTATGTGAGTCCATATCCCTCTTTGTGTCACTGTCAGGACACTCTCGCCCGCTGTCAGTGTCAGGTCTGTGTGAGTCCATATCCCTCTCTGTGTCACTGTCAGGACATTCTCACCCTCTGACAGTGTCAGGTCTGTGTGAGTCCATATCCCTCTCTGTGTCACTGTCAGGACACTCTCACCTTCTGTCAGTGTATCTATTTTACAAATAAATCTCCCTGTGTCCTTGTTGTTGTTCTGTCCTTCAGTTGTGTCTGACTCTCAGTGACCACATGGATGCAGCACAACAGGTACATCTGTCTGTGTTTCTGGTTGTGCTTTTCCATATGGTTTTCAAGGCAAAGATACTGAAGTGGGTTGCCAGTTCCTACCCCAGTGGACCTCGATTTGTCTGACCTCTCTGAAATGACCTGCCCTTCTTGAGTGACCAATGTATTTATAAGGAGAGAGTATACATACTTTTGGGGAAGATCTCCTATTGTATGTGTAAGATATATATAACGTATATATATATATATATATATATATATTTATATATATATATATATATATATATATATATATATATAATGTGTGTGTGTGTATATATATATATATATATATATATATAACATGTGTGTGTATATATAATGTGTGTGTGTATATATCTATATATCTATATATATATATATATATATATATATAACATGTGTGTCTATATATAATGTGTGTGTGTTTGTATATATGTGTGTATATACATATATATATATATATACCGTATATATATATATATATATATATATATATAAATATAACGTGTGTGTGTATATATGTGTGTATATGTATTTGTATATATATATATATGTATATATATATATGTGTATATATGTATATGTGTATATGTATATATGTGTATATGTATATATGTGTATATGTGTATATATATATATATATATATATTCCACAACAATCATTTAGTGTATGGTGAGCACTAGAGTGTGAAAAGCTCTCCACCGTACAGAGTACAGAAAACGAATAATACATTAATAAGCCCATTTGCATGTCTAAAAGGCGGGGACATGCAAATGAGAATACAATGTACCTCACTCTTTTAATCCAAAAATAGCAACTTTATCCATAGCTCCCTTAAAGCATATGCCCGCTGTATTAAACAGCTTTTAAGCAAAGCACCGGGTTGGATTTTACACAAACTAAGAATCATATATATATAGAACGTTAACGTGTGTGTGTGTATATATATATATATATATATATATATTGTGTACATGCGTCTATAGATATATATATAATATGTGTGTGTGTATATATATATATATATATATATATATCACATATATAATTCTCAGCAGCGCGGGCTTGCCAAAATCCGCTGGTAACGCAACGTTAAAACTGCGCCCTCGCAAAGCGACTGGCTGCGGTTGCGAGGGCCGCGGTTGTGGCGATTAGATTTTTTTTTTAAATATCACTGGAGTTTCCTTAGTAAATGCTATTGTGAATAACCCACAGAGATTGGCGGAGATATCCGATAAGTCACAAGACCGTTGCGTGTACTCTCAAGCTATTTTGCATACCTTTGAAAAGCTCTATATCCAAACTCTGATGCATTTAATAGTGAAACGTTCTTTAAGTTTTACCCCCCCCCCCAACAGAATATTTTTGGCTCCCATGACCACATGTCCTGATCTAACATGTATTTTATGTGTTCTATTTCATATCATCAAGAAAATGGAAGCACTTCCCAGCATGAGAATAGTGAGCAGAAGCAGCACCATCTCACCCTCATCAAGATAATAAGTAAGTAAAGTGACAGGCGTAAAAAAAATCAAGTAAGTGGGTGGAGTCTGTGTCACTGGGCAGGACCTATACAGGTAACATGTTGTGAAGGGGAGGGGTTTATACTGTTGAGTGGAGTCAATATAAGGGGAGGGACCAGGTCTCTGTCTTCCGCCCCACCAACTTGGAAAGTCACCAGCGGCCACTGCCAAGATGTACGTTTCGGGCTTAGATGGGACTCGTCAGGGAGGTATAGCTGCACTCCCTAAAGCACAATGAGCAAGGAGTCCATGTCTGGAGCCCCCTGTTTGCTGCTGTTGTCTACTGTTCAGGGTAGAATTGCCTGGTATTTTGGGTCTGGATCACTCTTTTGAATGAGACCAGACTGATATACCACAGGGTATTTCTCCCTGTGAAGGGCACAAGTGAGGCTGCTCTCTGAGTGGGTTACCATGTCTATATAACTCTCTCTTTGTTTTTGTTTCTGTAAACCCACTATGGTCTACTTTTGCTTTACTGTATTAAATTTAATACCTTTCTGCCACACACCTCATACTCTCTCATAGTGTATTAATTAATCACAATAAATACTTATGATGATATATTTTCAACTTAAACTGCACTTACAAAAATGCACTCACCTGACTTGGAGGGGGATTTGTACGTTACAGGTTCCTAAAGGGAGAGAGATAAGCAGGTTGTGAGTCTTGTGATACTTTTATCCAAAGTGCTTTCAGTTGTTAGACAATTTATGACAACATAGTTCACATGTTTATGATGGCATGGATTGATTTATTGATTAATTATTGACAAATACATTTAAATGTACCCTGCCTTGAGAAACAATCTAGTATATCAGGCACTTTATCCAAACAATGTGACATCTGTAGCTGTGTATAGATATGCATTTAATTAAATATTGTTGTATGTTTGCAGCCCAAATTTTATAAAATATGCCGGAATGAGAACAGATTTAGTATTTATACGCTGGGATATGCTAGATGGAAGCATAGTTCAGAAAATGAAAAGTATTAGAGCAAAGAATCAGGATTTGGATATGGTAGGCTAGAAGTGCTAGAAAGAACAACTTGTAGTAAAGCAAAATTTAGTGTTTTCATGGAATATTTTTCCATCAGATATTGCAGTAGTAGTAGGTAGTAATGGAACAGATTTAATGACTTAGTAAAAGATTGGAATAGAAGTGTTGCTTAGTGCGTATAGTAATTCAGTGGTGGATTTTTGTGGTTAAATGGACTTTGTCACCCCCAAATCAAGTTGTTGTCCTTTTAGGTTACTCTTAAAGAGTATGAAAAATTGACTCTATAATGTATTAGCCATTTTTTTCCAAAGTGTATCATTTGTGCTGCATTTTTATGCAAATGACTGGCTACTGAATAATACTTAGTTGTTATGCTAATTAGAATCACATTCTGCTTATTTGTCTCTGTGGTGGCCAAAACAATAATCCCAAATGTTGTGATTCCGTTATAATGTATAAGGTAGTCTGTATACCTCTGTTTTCTTTAGTATATACACAGACTCTTGTGTGTGAGCCTCCAAGTCTCTCTCCAGCTCCTCAGTGAATTGAAGCAATTCTGTCTCCAGTTGTAGCTGCAGGACATTACATAGATATAATTACTGCATTAGTTGTTTTAACCATTTATTTCAATAATAATAATTTATTAATTGTTATTATAACTGACATAAGATCACAACAGTGAAAAAGAGATTCACACATATCACACACAAATACACATGCAAAACACAGCATATACATTAACTAACATCCTTCTCTGATTTAAAAATGATTTAAATAATATAAAATGAAGAGATTGATTGTGAAGGAATTTTACAAGCATATAATCACTCCATATTTCCATCTTACTGGTCTGAAAAACAACTAACACTCATTTCAGATAAAATATGATAAATTAGCCTTTTCCTCAATTTTAAGTCTACAAAGACTACAGTCATATCGTTGGTCAAAAACTCCTAAAACATGGTTCGAAATAGGGCACTAAAATGAAAAAGAGAGAAGCAAATGGAATATAAATAGTTGTCATCTCAACTCATATATATATATATATATATATATATATATATATATATATATATATATATATATATACATATATACCGTATATATATATATATATATATATATATATATATATTTTTTATACACCCTCATAAATATACCCTCATATATATTAACAGCCTTATTAAATTGCGATTCTGCAAATTTAAAAGGGCTCTATATAAGCACACAGCATATTTTTATTACAGAAGTTTTTAGTTAGTGAAGACCTTGCTTTTGGATAGAAGTTCACTAACTATAAACTTCTGTAAAAAAAATATGATGTGTGCTTAAATAGAGCCCTTTTAAATTTGCCGAATCGCAATTTAATAAGGCTGTTGGTATTTATGGCAGAGATACTGGAGTGGGTTGCCAGTTCCCTCTCCAGTGGGCCACAGCATACAGCTCCTGGTATTCCTAGGTAGACTCCCATCCAAGTACTGACCAGGCCCAGTCAGTCAACTTTTGCCATCATGAGACTGCTGTACCACCATCATTTGAACATGATCACATATATAGTTGTGAGCATACGAGCCCGCTCAACCCGTTGCTCACGCTTGCGGGCTCGCACAACTCACAACTCCTCCTGCCCGCTCGCCTCTCTTAACTCCTCCCCCGCCACTCTTAAATCCTCCCCCGCCACTCTTAAATCCTCCCCCGGCTGCTCTCAACTCCTACCTGGGGAGGGACCGGCAGACATGCTGGGGACTGAGGTGAGAGAGACAGCCTGGAGGGAAAGAGAGACAAGAGGGACAGATAGACAGGAGGGACACAGATAGAGAGAGATAGGAGGGAGAGAGACAGAGAGAGACATGAGGGACACAGAGAGAGACAGGAGGGACACAGACAGAGAGAGAGACAGGAGGAACACACAGAGAGAGAGAGACAGGAGGAACACAGAGAGAGAGAGAGACAGGAGGAACACAGAGACAGAGAGAGACAGGAGGAACACAGAGACAGAGAGAGACAGGAGGGACACAGGCAGAGAGAGTCAGAAGGGACACAGACAGAGAGAGAGAGAGAGTGACAGGAGTAACACAGAGAGAGTCAGGAGGGACACAGATAGAGACAGGAGGGACACAGATAGAGACAGGAGGGACACAGATAGAGAGAGAAAGGAGGGACACAGATAGAGAGAGACAGGAGGGACACAGACAAAGAGAGAGTGACAGGAGTAACACAGAGAGAGACAGGAGGGACACAGATAGAGAGAGACACAGACAGAGAGAGAGGAAGGACACAGACAGAGAGAGACAGGAGGGTCACAGACCAAGAGAGACAGGAGGGTCACAGACCGAAAGAGACAGGAGGGTCACAGACCGAAAGAGACAGGAGGGTCACAGACCGAGAGAGACAGGAGGGTCACAGACCGAGAGAGACAGGAGGGTCACAGACCGAGAGAGACAGGAGGGACACAGACCAAGAGAGACAGGAGGGTCACAGACCGAGAGAGACAGGAGGGTCACAGACCGAGAGAGACAGGAGGGTCACAGACCGAGAGAGACAGGAGGGTCACAGACCGAGAGAGACAGGAGGGACACAGACCGAGAGAGACAGGAGGGTCACAGACCGAGAGAGACAGGAGGGTCACAGACCGAGAGAGACAGGAGGGTCACAGACCGAGAGAGACAGGAGGGTCACAGACCGAGAGAGACAGGAGGGTCACAGACCGAGAGAGACAGGAGGGTCACAGACCGAGAGAGACAGGAGGGACACAGACCGAGAGAGACAGGAGGGTCACAGACCGAGAGAGACAGCAGGGACACAGACCGAGAGAGACAGGAGGGGCACAGAGAGAGACAGGAGGGACACAGACCGAGAGAGACAGGAGGGACACAGACCGAGAGAGACAGGAGGGTCACAGACCGAGAGAGACAGGAGGGTCACAGACCGAGAGAGACAGGAGGGACACAGACCGAGAGAGACAGGAGGGTCACAGACCGAGAGAGACAGGAGGGTCACAGACCGAGAGAGACAGGAGGGACACAGACCGAGAGAGACAGGAGGGACACAGAGAGACAGGAGGGACACAGACCGAGAGAGACAGGAGGGTCACAGACCGAGAGAGACAGGAGGGTCACAGACCGAGAGAGACAGGAGTGACACAGACAGAGAGAGACAGGAGTGACACAGACAGAGAGACAGGAGGGACACAGACCGAGAGAGACAGGAGGGACACAGAGAGACAGGAGGGACACAGACCGAGAGAGACAGGAGGGACACAGAGAGACAGGAGGGACACAGACAGAGAGAGACAGGAGGGACACAGACAGAGAGAGACAGGAGGGACACAGACAGAGAGAGACAGGAGGGACACAGACAGAGAGAGACAGGAGGGACACAGACAGAGAGAGACAGGAGGGACACAGACAGAGAGAGACAGGAGTGACACAGACAGAGAGAGACAGGAGTGACACAGACAGAGAGAGACAGGAGTGACACAGACAGAGAGAGACAGGAGGGACACAGACAGAGAGAGACAGGAGGGACACAGACAGAGAGAGACAGGAGTGACACAGACAGAGAGAGACAGGAGTGACACAGACAGAGAGAGACAGGAGGGACACAGACAGAGAGAGACAGGAGGGACACAGACAGAGAGAGACAGGAGGGACACAGACAGAGAGAGACAGGAGGGACACAGATAGAGAGACAGGAGGGACACAGATAGAGAGACAGGAGGGACATAGATAGAGAGACAGGAGGGACACAGATAGAGAGACAGGAGGGACACAGATAGAGAGACAGGAGGGACACAGATAGAGAGACAGGAGGGACACAGATAGAGAGACAGGAGGGACACAGATAGAGAGACAGGAGGGACACAGATAGAGAGACAGGAGGGACAGAGAGAGACAGGAGGGACACGGATGGAGGGACACATATAGAGAGACAGGAGGGACACAGACAGAGAGAGACAGGAGGGACACGGATAGAGAGACAGGAGGGACACGGATAGAGAGACAGGAGGGACACGGATAGAGAGACAGGAGGGACACGGATAGAGAGACAGGAGGGACACGGATAGAGAGACAGGAGGGACACGGATAGAGAGACAGGAGGGACACGGATAGAGAGACAGGAGGGACACGGATAGAGAGACAGGAGGGACACAGACAGAGACAGGAGGTACACAGAGAGAGAGAGAGACAGGAGGTACACAGAGAGAGAGAGAGACAGGAGGTACACAGAGAGAGCGAGACAGGAGGGACACAGAGAGAGCGAGACAGGAAGGACACAGAGAGAGCGAGACAGGAGGGACACAGAGAGAGCGAGACAGGAGGGACACAGAGAGAGCGAGACAGGAGGCTCACAGACCGAGAGAGACAGGAGGGTCACAGACCGAGAGAGACAGGAGGGTCACAGACCGAGAGAGACAGGAGGGTCACAGACCGAGAGAGACAGGAGGGTCACAGACCGAGAGAGACAGGAGGGACACAGACCGAGAGAGACAGAAGGGTCACAGACCGAGAGAGACAGAAGGGTCACAGACCGAGAGAGACAGGAGGGTCACAGACCGAGAGAGACAGGAGGGACACAGACAGAGAGAGACAGGAGGGACACAGACAAAGAGAGAGTGACAGGAGTAACACAGAGAGAGACAGGAGGGACACAGATAGAGAGAGACACAGACAGAGAGAGAGGAGGGACACAGACAGAGAGAGACAGGAGGGTCACAGACCGAGAGAGACAGGAGGGTCACAGACCGAGAGAGACAGGAGGGTCACAGACCGAGAGAGACAGGAGGGTCACAGACCGAGAGAGACAGGAGGGTCACAGACCGAGAGAGACAGGAGGGACACAGACAAAGAGAGAGTGACAGGAGTAACACAGAGAGAGACAGGAGGGACACAGATAGAGAGAGACACAGACAGAGAGAGAGGAGGGACACAGACAGAGAGAGACAGGAGGGTCACAGACCGAGAGAGACAGGAGGGTCACAGACCGAGAGAGACAGGAGGGTCACAGACCGAGAGAGACAGGAGGGTCACAGACCGAGAGAGACAGGAGGGTCACAGACCGAGAGAGACAGGAGGGTCACAGACCGAGAGAGACAGGAGGGTCACAGACCGAGAGAGACAGGAGGGTCACAGACCGAGAGAGACAGGAGGGACACAGACCGAGAGAGACAGGAGGGACACAGACCGAGAGAGACAGGAGGGACACAGACAGAGAGAGACAGGAGGGACACAGACAGAGAGAGACAGGAGGGACACAGACAGAGAGAGACAGGAGGGACACAGACAGAGAGAGACAGGAGGGACACAGACAGAGAGAGACAGGAGGGACACAGACAGAGAGAGACAGGAGGGACACGGATGGAGGGACACATATAGAGAGACAGGAGGGACACGGATAGAGAGACAGGAGGGACACGGATAGAGAGACAGGAGGGACACAGACAGAGAGAGACAGGAGGGACACAGACAGAGAGAGACAGGAGGGACACAGAGAGAGAGAGAGAGACAGGAGGGACACAGAGAGAGAGAGAGACAGGAGGTACACAGAGAGAGAGAGAGAGACAGGAGGTACACAGAGAGAGAGAGAGACAGGAGGGACACAGAGAGAGCGAGACAGGAGGGACACAGAGCGAGACAGGAGGGACACAGAGCGAGACAGGAGGGACACAGAGCGAGACAGGAGGGACACAGAGCGAGAGACAGGAGGGACACAGAGCGAGAGAGACAGGAGGGACACAGAGCGAGACAGGAGGGACACAGAGCGAGACAGGAGGGACACAGAGCGAGAGACAGGAGGGACACAGAGCGAGAGACAGGAGGGACACAGAGCGAGAGACAGGAGGGACACAGAGCGAGAGACAGGAGGGACACAGAGCGAGAGACAGGAGGGACACAGAGCGAGAGACAGGAGGGACACAGACAGAGAGACAGGAGGGACACAGACAGAGAGAGAGACACAGGAGGGACGCAGATAGAGAGAGACAGGAGGGACACAGATAGAGAGAGACAGGAGGGACACAGATAGAGACAGGAGGGACACAGATAGAGACAGGAGGGACACAGATAGAGAGTGACCGGAGGGACACAGATAGAGAGTGACCGGAGGGACACAGATAGAGAGTGACCGGAGGGACACAGATAGAGAGTGACAGGAGTGACACAGACAGAGATAGAGACAGAAGGGACACAGACAGAGAGAGAGAGACAGAAGGGACACAGACAGAGATAGAGACAGAAGGGACACAGACAGAGAGAGAGAGACAGAAGGGACACAGACAGAGAGAGAGACAGAAGGGACACAGAGAGAGGGACACAGATAGAGAGACAGGAGGGACACAGACAGAGAGACAGGAGGGACAGAGAGAGACAAAAGGGACACGGATAGAGAGACAGGAGGGACACAGACAGAGAGACAGGAGGGACAGAGAGAGACAGGAGGGACACAGATAGAGAGACAGGAGGGACACAGATAGAGAGACAGGAGGGACACAGAGAGACAGGAGGGACACAGATAGAGAGACAGGAGGGACAGAGAGAGACAGGAGGGACACGGATGGAGGGACACATATAGAGAGACAGGAGGGACACAGACAGAGAGAGACAGGAGGGACACGGATAGAGAGACAGGAGGGACACAGACACACAGAGAGAGAGACATGAGAGAGAGAGACAGACAGGAAGGAGGGACAGAGAGAGAGAGACAGACAGGAAGGAGGGACAGAGAGAGAGAGACAGACAGGAAGGAGTGACAGAGAGACACTGACAGGAAGAAGGGACAGAGAGACAGACAGGAGGGAGGGATAGAGAGACAGACAGGAGGGAGGGATAGAGAGAAAGATTGACAGGAGGGAGGGATAGAGAGAAAGATTGACAGGAAGGAGGGACAGAGAGACAGACAGGAGGGAGGGATAGAGAGAGAGACAGGAAGGAGGGATAGAGAGAAAGATTGACAGGAAGGAGGGACAGAGAGATAAGAAAAGTGGAGTGGAAGTGAGAGGGGAGGGAAAGCGGGGTAGAAGAGACAAGGGAAGGGTGAGGGGTGGAAGAGACAGGGTAGGGAGAGGGGTGGAAGAGACACAGGAAAGGGAAATGGGGGAAGAGACACAGGGAGGAAGAGAAGGGAAAAGAAACGGGAGGGAGGGAAGAGACACAAGGGAGGGGGAGAGGGGTTGAAGACACCCGGGGTGTGAGAGAGGGGAAAGGGGACACATGGGAGGGGGAGGGGGGAAGAGATACAGGGGTGGAGAGGGGGGAAGAGAAACATAGGGGGGGGGGGGGGGAGAGGCTTGCAATGAGCGCCTTTGGCGCTCATTGCGAGGCCCATTATGAGCTTCAAAGGTGCTTAGTAAAGTAGAGGGGGGAGTGGCTCTCATTGAGCGCCTACCGTCAAGTAGAGGGGGGAAAAGGTAGAGGGGGAGAGGCTCGCAATGAGCTCCAAAGGCGCTCATCGCAAGGCCAGTTAAGTAGAGGGGGAGAGGCTTGCAATTTGTGGCAAACACCATTGCCAGGCTTCACATTTTATTGCCGTCATTTTTGACGGGCAAGTGGCTAGTTATATATATTTTATATACCACATTATTGTAAAATGCTATTTATGTAATGCCAACTGTATGTGAAGTTTTTTTTAATGTTACAACATAAAGTGAGTAAGTAAAGGGATTCCATCTGATAATAACATGACATATTAGAGTCCTACAAAATACTTATTTTGCATACTGTAAAACCAAATTAAAACCATCACTCACCAGGGCATCAGTGGTAGAGGTCTGTGCTTCGAGTGTCTTCTTGGATGAGGAACTTAATGAAGAATGTGTTTCTTCAGGGTTGCAGTCTAAAAGCGGGCTTTGTGGATGGTGTTGCTCTTTAGAGGGCATGGCTAAAAAAGCATATGGCAAGTCCAGGACGTGGCCTATTAACTGCTGTGGCTTGCTTGGTGAGTTGCTCTGTGAAGGTAGGGGTTCCCCAGAAGTAGTACTCAGTGTACCTCTTGAATCATGGTAGGAGGTTCCTTGGATACTCTGTTTAATGGCAGGACTGGAGCTTGATATTATCGGTGTCCTGATTGGTGAGTGGTTATATGACTTGTGTTGATAACCAGAGGAGGTGCTCTGATTTGTGTGTGATGTACTGTAAGAGGACCTTGGAGAAATCAAAGTCTTTTTAGGGGTAGGACTTAGTGTCTGCCATGACCTCCTGGGGGCAAGGTCTGAGCTGCCTCCCAAATCATAAGTATTCCTCTGCAGATCTTCATTTAAGCTGCCATGGAAAAAGAAATGTAAATTCTTGAATACTTCGGCAGATAGAAAAACTGAATTCATAATTATAATTATATTTAATTTATAAAGAACTTCAGCAATTTCCATAGTGCTAGAGAACAATAAACACATGGATAACATTTGCATGTTCATTTGAAGACAATGTAAATATGACAAGACAGCACATTTGTATATAGACATTAGTACTGAAGGAGAGGAGGCACTACTCAGGTACTCACCCAGGCTTACGTTGTAGAGGGGATACCTGGTTATGTTCTTGCGGTGGATCATCACTGTCTTTGTCACTGTCATCTGAATCTGGAAATAGAAAGAAAGGCAATGTTTCTACACTGTCACCTCCCCAAACAAACCTCTTAATGGACCACTGTGTGAGGTCATATTTTTAAACTTTACATTTTTGACGAACTACACTGGAAAATAGGCAAAATGTTTTAGAGTATAAAAAATGCAGCTTTATTGCTTTTTATATGCAATTATTCTCCTGCATTTTGGTTTCAACAGCAGAGCTACTGCTGGTGCAGCAAGTCCAGTAGGTGCAAAGCACCAGGCCCACAGCAGGATCTCTCTGCTATTGTCAATGACCTGCAACAAATGGAGATTCTTAATGTATTAGCAGATGGGGCAGATAATTATTTTTATAGAAAGGTTATCTGATCACCCGTAGTTTTGATCTGACCATCTACACTTTTGTTTGCTTTTAGTGGCACCTATTGGGTGTATAAAGAAGTTGCAATGTGGGGCCCAAAATGATTTAGCACCAGGGCCCTCCATTCATTAGCTCTGCCAGTGTTCAGCAGTTCACCTTCCTGAGATGGAGGAGACTTTGCACAATGGAAAAGAGGGACCTAAAATCTAATTGGTTCAAATATTTCAAAAATCGTATTTAGCAGGGTGACAACTATAACGCTCAAAAACTCTATTTAGGCCACAAAAAGTGCGGCACTAGCCCTGTGCGGCAAGGGAGCTCAATTAGTTTAGTTCATTTTTGTTGGAAGGCCCCTTCCTGGCCCAGAAGAGAGAATTGTGGGCAAGAATGAAGAGGACCTGAACCTCTTCAATCAACATGGATAGCCTGTCTGGCCCCTGGCATGAAGATTGAGGGCCAGGGTGTTGTTGATCATTGCTGGATGATCATTTAGGCTAGGTAAGTATCATTAATTTATTTTAATTTACAGGTTTTAATAGTGCCCCCCCCCCCCGTATAGACCCCCATGGTATCTAATGGGTTAGTAGGGTTACATGGGGGTCTATATACATACCCCCATTGGATCTGGCTTAATTTATTAGGGCCACAGGGATCCTTTAAGGACCGTTTGCGGCAAGGGTTAATTACTTAAATGCTGCAGGGGTCCTCGATGGACCCCCGCCACAGGGGTTAGTGATTAGATGCCACAGGGGTCCTTGTAGTACCCCAGCAGCATGAGAGTTAATTTTAGGTCAGGGGCTAACTTTTAGGTGCCCAAGGGGTTCTTAAAGGACCTCTGTTGCATAGGACCCCCATAGTTATGTAGATGGAGTGATAAGGGTAAGGATAGGGGGATTGAGTAGAAAAGGTAATCCCCAGAAATTCCCTCCACTGTGTGCATGGATGGAGGGAATCCCCAGTTTGTGCTCTTACTGGTATTTGTGAGCCTTGGAACTTTATTTCAAAGCTTGGGTTTATGAGTTGTGTGTGTTTATTAATATTACAGCTGGGGAGCATTGAATAAACGTGTAACATTGCTGCAAAAAGCTCCCTTAGCCGAAATAAGTTTACTTCTCTCAAATAGAATAGGGCTCTATGTCTTTAAATTATTTATTTTTGCTAAATCCTTTCTTTGCTGATGTTTGTTCTTGTATTTTAGTGTTACTTAATGGTGATCTAAATATATAAATTTAACTTGAAAAAAAAACACTGCTATTGTTAATTATTTGATAATCAATTTAAAACTAAGACAGGACAGTCCCAGAACTGTTGATAAAAAGGACGATTCAGCATAGGCCATGGATTTTATAACACTGTCGATAATAAAAGAAGCTGATATACTGACAGAAGATAACATTTTACAAAAATGATTTTACTGAGACATCTTTTTAAAAAAAAAAAAGCATATTCAAAGTTGTTTATCTTATGGTAGACTACAAAATACACTAGAATGATTGGGCATAACAAAGGTGCTCTAAAAGGCCACCATAAGATGTTGACTGTCTCTATTGGTTTAATGAAACACAAACATTGTTTGTTTGGTATGATCTATTACTTGGACGTGTGATGACGTTTTATACTGCCTTCCTTAGTGAAGCCGAATATAACTCTGCCTTCAGACTACATTATGAGATTATCAAAAAAGCTTATTTTATAGGAACTATACCCCAAATATTTAAGAACAGTGTGCAAAGCAATGACTCCTAAACATTTTCTCAGTCTAAAGGGCCAGTGACTCATATATTTATATTAATTCTGCAAGACCAGAGCTCACTTAGTTTTAAGTTATACAGTATCTAGAGGTTCTAGATATGATATAATTTAAACCTATAGGTAATAATAACTACTTTAGCATTTGCATGTTAGATTGAAGTTTTCAATTTTTACCTTTCAATCAGCTTTTCTGATCCACCTACTAAGCTAATAAAGAAATATTTGCTAATAATAATCCCCACATGGGACTCTTAATGTATTGCATTCAGTGAAAAGTCATATAAAAAAAAATGGGCAGCCTCAGACCCCGGACGTATCAAGCCAGATTGGATAAATTGCTCTGTGGGGTTGTCAGAATGTGTTTTGATGGGTGGATCAGAAACATTGATAAACAGGTAAGATTGCAAAAGTCAATGTAAAATACATTTTTAATAAATTAAAAATTGCTTGTTATTACATACTAGGGACTTGCCCGTCAACAATGAAGGGAGCCCTGCGATGAGCGACTTCTGCGCTCATCGCGTGGCTCGCAATGAGCGCCCATGTGTCTCTATGCAGCATGTCCCCCGTCCCTTCCCTGTGTCTTTCTCCTCTGTGTGTCTGCTGAAGGTTTGCATGGCGCACAGTGACTGCTGTTGGTTTAATTTTCAAAGTCCCGCTTGCTTGGCGTTGTTCGTGTAAGTGTTAGTCTTCAGCGTTGTGTATCTCGTAAGTTTTGCGAGCCTGGCGTTGCTGAGCCTTTTTTTGATGCTGTTTCTAAAATTTTACGTTTTTCGGCCACCATTTTCGAGTGACTAAAAAAGCCAAATATGGGTGTTATTCTCTTGCAACCTCACGTCCAGGCTTCCTGTGTCTCCCCCTGTGCTGTGTGTGAGTGTGTTATACTTTTAAGTACTGCACCCCTGGCTGCAATGAGCACCTTCGGCGCTCATTGCAGCCTAAGTACTGCGCCGCTGACTGCAAGTACTGCGCCACTGGCTGCAATGAGCACCTCTAGCGCTCATTGCAGCCTAAGTACTGCGCCGCTGGCTTTGAGAGGGACGCAACTGCGTGACCAACATTGAAAATGTTACGAACAGCGCAAAGATCCACAACTATATATGTAACAGTTGTAAATGATACTATAAGTGGGATCTCTGCGGTGTCACTTTGTTCCAGTTAGTACAAGCATTAGCCTATAAACTATTTGCAATATTGGGGGCCCTCTGCCTCACTAAAGCTTCCCGAATGTGCAGGACCAGTGATAACTTCTCACCTGTTACTCTGTGCAGGACTTTGAACATGTTCTTATACCAGTCCCGTGGTTTGTCCACACTCTGGAAGTACAAAAAGGAAGTGTCAACACCGTATTGCTAAATTGTCCTCAGAAGCACATAACAGGGCCACTCTATGGGTCCCCCAAATGAAGACATTTTGTTTTTATCCTACAATTTATTCACTGATTTCGGAAACCTAAGAAATACATCCTAAAGCTAACTCATGTACCCCAAAGGACCACTGTGGTTCACCAACTACTTTATTTTAGAGAAAATAAGACACTTTAAAGACTCTGTTTATATGGAGAGGACTCCATATAGTCTTCGTTTCATCACTTCTTGATAGCTAAAGCATGATGTGTGACTGTGTGCTTTTTATATCTTTCAGCATGTGATGGGGCTGGTGAGGAAATAAGAGGGAGTGGTGAGGAACTAAGAGGGAGTGGTGAGGAGAATTTGTTAGATAATTGGATTCCACTGAATTTGATAGCACCCCCTTCATTTTCACAGGCCAAGGAGCAGTAAGCTTGCATACATAGATGAAAGCTCTGCTCTCCATAAATGTAAAATCCTGTCTGAGGCACACAAGCTTCTCCGAAATATCATAGTTGCCTCCAGAGTCTAGCAGAGATAGCAAATATTTTTTTTCTAACTAAAAACTAGCTTTATGTTTTCCCTGTTTAGTCCGTTTTAAAGTTCTTAAACACATATATTGATTTTATTACACATTTGGCCTTTGATCCCCCCTCCACCCCACCCTCCAGCAGTGGTAGTAATTACACAGTATATAAGGAGAGTAACCTAACCCATCTGTTTCTTTCTGTAGACTCACAGATCTGGAAGCAAATGGCATCCCATCTTCATCTGTAGGTCCAATGCCATCATATCGGATCCAGTGCCTCTCTACCCGCCGACCCTGACTGTCCCAAGTCTGTTCTGTAGGAGGGAGTGTTGGGCTTCTGGAGTGCAGATCACTTCCCGCAGAGTTTCTCTTTTGGTGTGTAGGGGAGTCATAGAACAAGAAGTTCAGCGTGTTAGAGCCATCACTGTGCATGACTGGAGCCTAATGCAGAGGGAGGCATAAAGCAGGTATAGTGTGCAGCAGCAGGGCGGCAAGCAATGTCTGCACTACAGTAGTACAACAGACATAGATATAGCATGCACAAGACTCACCTTTTGCTCTGTAGGGCTCTGTGAGGGTCCTATGCTCGGTCTCCTCTGCAGGTGGGGGGGAATGAAGTCGTCCAGTGTCAGTTCCACATTTAGCCCCTTTAGGTCCATCTACAAAGAGTGGCAATACAATATCTTACAGAATGTTATCCAGCTACATTCCTGGCCTATGAAGTGGGAGTGGTGGAGCACTCGTTCTTGTATCTCACCTGTACAGTCTCCTTCCACCAAGTCTTACTAAACAGATCAGCCTCAATCTGTATTTAGTTATCAGGATGAGTACCACTCTGATGCACACAAATACACAACACTCTCACACACCATTGTGTATGACTGAAACACATACACCATGCATTACACTAGACATATACACACATACCCAATGCACAGCTACACAGGCTCACAATACAATCTCAGGAACACAATTAAATGATTAGAATAGAGTCATGCAATGATTAGCAAACGTAATACATGCCCAGAGCATATACAGACTCATAAACTCTGTAATAAATGCAGTGTTAGCACACACCCTGCTCTGCAGTTAACACACACACAAACTTCCTTGCTGCTTTTTCCACTTCTAACGCACACACACCCTGCTCTGTGTGTCCCATTTGTGTCACACACCCTCTGAACTCTACCCTTATAGTCCAGATAAATGTTTAACAGCGGAACTACAACACATGCAGCAAAGGTCAAAGGTATGAGAATAATTCCAGGGAAAAGGGAGACAGTAACAATGATATAGCGAGGAGAAAGAGAGATGATGATGGAAAGAGTGAGAAAACGGAGTGGAAAGAGTGAGATGGCAGGGTGGTGCTAAAGAAAGAGTGGTTATAAAGCAGAAGGAGTGTGTGGCTATGGGACAGAGTGTGAGGGGTGGAAAAAGAGAATAAGTTGGCAGGGATAGTGTAAAAAATATAGAAAAAAAGGAATGGGCATACAAAGAAAGGGAAAGTATAAAAAGTCCAACAAAGAAAAGAGAGAGAGAAAGAACGTGAGGGGAAGACAGGTTGCAAAGGAGAAATCAAATGAGGAAGAAGAGTGATAAGGAATCTCCTGACAAACATGAACAAAGCAATAATAATGGTGCAAAATAATTGTTGAGATGAACAAGAGGATGGGGGGGCAAATACATTAGGAGATGTTAGACAGGTTAAGCTGCAAATAGAAAAATAAATAAAAGGATAAACGATGTGATACTAACCTTCAAATATAGCAAAGGGTGCAGTAAGGTTCCGGATAAAAGTGTATTCCAGACAAAAAGCAATGAACTAGAGGTTATGATTTGAAGTTAGAAGGCGGAAAATGTAAGGTTGATGAGCTAAAGTACTACTTTACCGACAGAGTAGTAGATTAGTGACGTCATTAAACTAAAGCTTATTAAACTAAACTTTTAGGTTGATAGAAAGGGCTGGCTAGATGAGCCTTTTTGGTTCTTATATGTCTTTAAATCTATGTTTCTATAAATAAGTAAAGGCAGACAGGAATGGGATTAGAATTAAGGAAATAGATTTGTAAAAGAATGGAAGAAAATTTATTAGATAAAAGTACAAGGCAGGAGAGAATGATAGAAGAGAAGCTGAGAGAATGTAGAATGTAGAATTAAGGGTGATACAGGAATAGTAAGAATGCAGTCAATAGAAGGAATTAAAAGGAAATGAGAGAAAACATTAGAAAGTCAGAAAAAACCCCATTGGAATTATAAGAATGACAATGCAAAAATGCTAGATAGAGGGGTGTAGGGTGAGACTTTGTAAATAGAAAGAGCAGCTTTTTCCAATGAATGCCAATTGCTCACCCTCCTCCTCAGTCAGCTGAATGCTGTGCCCTGTCCCAAGCACCAAGTGACCTCCTTCCTCTGCAAATGACTTCACATTGTCCCCATGCAGACTGCGCAACCACAATTATTAAAGGGCAGCACAAAAGAATACATTTAAACAATGTCTCAGTGCAAACCCCCTTCTGTAGAAAGACTAATTCCCTTCTCCTCACCCGTTCGTATTGTCCTTTTTCACTAAATACTGACTTCTGGTATCTCCTGTTTACCTTTCTGATTCAGAGGTTACCAACCTGTTTTGCCTTTTAGCTTCACTGACATTTTTGAAGTGCAGATAATCATTTTTCTAAATGTTTTCGACACGCTAACATCTACATTACTGATGTACATGTTATCATATTATAAACAATAAAATCTTGATAGCAATATAAGACTAAACATAAGAATGTCAGCAATTTTCTGAAAATGATTAAAGACACAAAGAAACATTTTGAGATTGAATGGAAACGGAAATAATGTTTTTCTATGTCAGTTCTGAAACAATTTTTTAATGTGACACTGTGTGCTTTCTTTGGACCTTTCCTTTTGGCGGGCCGCAATATCGGCCACTAGGTGGCGCAGCCGCTTTTCCAGTGAATGTCTTAGGGTTTGGTGTTAGGGATTAGGGTTGGGGTTTAGGGTTAGGGGTAGGGGTTAGGGTTTGGGTTAGGTGTTGGGATTAGGGGCTAGGTTTCAGGGTTGGGATTAGGTGCTAGGGGTAGGGGTTAGGAGTTAGGAGTAGGGGTTAGGAGTCAGAGTTTGGGTTAGATGTTAGGATTAGGGGCTAGGTTTCAGGGTTGGGATTAGGGTTGAGGTTTAGTGTTATGGGTTAGGTGTTAGGGTAGGGGTTAGGGTTGGGGGTTAGATGTTAGGTTTGGGGATAGGCTTCGTTGTTAGGGTTGGGGTTAGGGTTTAGGGTACTGGCAGATTATAAGATTTACACTGACAAGAAATTGACTGATATCTCAGGCGCACCATCTAGTGGCCAATATTGCAGCCAGCCAACAGGAAAGATCCCTTTCTTTTTTTTTTATGAATCTCTCAACGTTCAATAAACTGATTCAAATGATTAACTGCTCTGGGGATGTCCCCTCTATGCCACCGAGCAGTAATAATATAGATATATACCTGTCTGCCATTGCCCTGCGCATTTCCTGTTTCATGAAAGTGTAAACATTTAACTTAATAGATTTTCTTGGAAAATAATACTTGTAATGTTTAAAACATTTGCTTTGAAATGCATGAGTAAATTGTGTTCTATGCCACTACCAATAATGTGGATCAGATATGTGTGACTCCTTTAAATCAACACTGTACATACTTCAATATAACATCTCCATGCAGTTCATCAGGATTTATTACTGAGATATAGGGATTCAGCTCTTACACTTACAGAATAGATAGTAAAATTATCATACACATACTGTGAATGTGCAGAGAAGCAACAAGACAAATCCTTTTCTTTCCTTTAAGTGTCTCGATGTGAGTTGGAAAGTTCCCAGATATATAGATCATTCCCAATCCCCTCTCACTCAGCGCCTCCAGCTATAATTCCCTGTGACACACTCAGCCAGGGGCTATGACATACTAGTTTGCCCTGACACACTGGTTATAAAACAGTGATCTAATAGCTTCATTATTACACCGAAAACTAAAAACAGAAAATATACAGAATAATGAGTTGCCTACAGCCTTCCTTGTAAGAGTGCTACATACAACAGGCTGCACAGAGCATCTCACATTAGAAAACAGACTTTTTTTCTTCTATACTAGGCAAGCAAATAATTGTACACTGCCTGGAGAATACTTTTACTATAAAAGGTAATATAAAACACAGTTAGTACTTTTACCAGGATACCGTACTATCAGGATACTGGAGTTCATCTAAATACCCACCTCTTCAATGCAGTCTGTTCCTCTTTTAATCCAGATCTCAAATACTTCTAGTTTCTCCACCATTCAGCCTGTTTATCTCTGCAGAATATGTGGGCGTATTATAAATAAATTATAATACGACTGATGAAACATGACAGTGGGATCGTTTGTGCCTCATGGAATTTACTGATGTATCCATGAAGCCGTCACTTGGCTCCCACATTGCCTAATAATTGAACCCATTAAAAATGTATGAAATCACATATTAACGTTTAACCCTTTGTTGCTGAATCCTTTCCAATATATGATGTGTCAGCTTAGAGACCCTGTGTGCAGAGAGTTGGGGGCTGAATATAAGCGGTTCATTATAGCGAGATGGAGGAACTTTAAGAATTTGAAGTGGGAACATTTTTAAGGAGGGCTATAATAAGTGTAATGGGGTGAGGGGCTCATTGGAGGAGGGCTAGATTCACAATTTTGTTGACCTGTCTTCCATTTTTTTGCCCTCTGTCACCTTGTTCAATCCTGCTAGTGAAGGTTGCCATACCTGATCTTGATGTAGCTGTCTGTCCAGTAGGTGCTGGAGTGGGGGAGACTCAGTAAGAGATCCTGCAACATTTGAGCCTGCTGGCTCCCTGAGATATTGAGCGTGTAAGATGTCCTAGTGATGTATAGTGATAATTATTCAATAATTAGTCTTATCACAAATTCTATTAATCATTTAAATAAGTAGTACTAGCATATTTGTATATATTTGCAGAACCCAACATCTAAGATGTATACAAATAAGTCATATGTATACACAAAAACATGTTATGAATGGAATACAAAAATCAGTACTTCTGGTCCGTGACCTCCTGGACCAGAACATCTTTATGTCCATGGTCATGCTGATCCACTTGGTATTCATGGCAGAGATACTGGAGTGGGTTGGCAATTACTTCTCCAGTGGGCCACAGCTCCTGGTATTCCTAGGTGGTCTCCCATCCAAGTACTGACCAGGCCCAACACTGCCCAGCTGCTGGGTGGTGTCGCCTCTTTATTCCCTGACTGGAATCAAACCCAGATCGCAGTGGGGAAAGCACCAAATCCTAACCCCTGGACCACCAGGGAACCCATGAAAAATAAATATAATAGAGTATAAAAAGTAGTCATAATCTCACTACTTAAGATAAAATAATCAGAGAAAATGTTAAGCTGAGTAGTGTAACAAAATAGTCCTTTGAATCTATAAACAACCCATTAAAAAATACAATGAATGCTGCTTTTATCCTTAAGACTTGTACATGCTAAATGTACTTCCTATAAAAGCTGCATGCAACTTGTGTAAAAAATAATTACAGTTTTCTGCCTTATCATTAAAAAAGAAGATAAAAACAACTCTAACATGTTGAGTTCTTGATATGATAATGGTAAATTAGTTGCATAATTTCTGTCACAACTCAAAATACACTATTCATATATGCAAACTTAGCCTAAAAATGTATAAATATACAATTTCACCATTGCCACCTTTATTACTGAGCAGCTAATACCACTATTCATCTGGCTGTCATACTTAAATACAGAATGTAAGATTTGCGTCAATAAGCCGCTGGTGTAAGTGCTTGTATATTTTCTTTTAACCTTTTATTGTCTTCCATAAATGTACAACAAGTAATCCACTCTCCATTTTTGCCTGCATCCTCTACAATTTTTTTGGCCATTGCCATTGTTTCTGTACCCAGTTCTGTAGTTCCCTTCATCTCTCTTCTGTTGTATATAGTCTGTGGAATCCCAGGCAATAAATGTATTTTTTTATTATCGTTTATTTGTAACGCATCAACATATTCCGTAGCGCTATACATAAGTTAAGTTACAGGCAATGACAAGTTCAAGATTCACACATTGCAATGAATGGAGGGCCCTGTCTTTGAGCTTGGAATCTGGTGTCCATAGCGCTTTCCTAAAGCACCGCGCAGGATTGAAACCCGCAGGTATACAATCTAAAGGATGTATGCCTCTGTACATATAATACACCAACTGGTGTACCCATTAGTGGATCTAGTGAATGGCCCTGGTGCAAACTTTTTGGGTGAATTCCATGTTTCTTTCTATAATGACATTCATAAATGTAGCTACATGAGAAGGGACAAGTCTTGTCATTTGGATATCACTGTTAACTTTAAATAATTTTTATAATAACATTGTAGGAATAGAGCAAATGTTTGTGGTAAAGCCTTCAGTATGCCTTCACCCAAACCTTTTAAAGACAAATTTATCAAGGTACTCTCTACCAAGTTGCTTGTAACTCCCCAGAGTATTATAGAATTAATCCATTCTATGAATTTATTAAGGTTATGTACTATATGTATTATAGAGGCAGGAGTACATATAATGGGTGCTAGTGGAGTATTCTGTTATGGATAGATAGGGGTGGAAACATTAATACTAGGGGTTTTGAGATAAAGTGCTACAATTTTATCGGCTTTACCACCTTGTTCATTATCCACTAGTTTTGTTTGTAGATTTTATTCAGCAGTATTCAGAGTTTTATTCTTATTTACAAAATCCTCAACCTTATTATGTACCTATATGCACCAAGAGCTTTTAACCCTATCATAGTTTCTTCAAATTTAGCTGCTACTTCCATACATTCTGATGCTCATTTTCTAACATAGAATTTAATATATAAATTGCTTGGAGTAGAAACTGTAATGACATAGTTACATAATAATTGAGTTTGAAAAAAGACAACCTTTTTAGATCTCACCTGATTTCTGTAATATGCGGATTCATGGTTATTGTTAATTGATCTAGAAGAAGGCGAACAGCAAAAAAAAAACATTTGAAACATTGGCAATTGTCACAAAAGGGGAAAAAAAATCCTTCCTTACCCAAGATACTGGCGATCGGATTCTTCCCTGAATCAATACTCTCTCTATATTTATACAGGATAACCCTGAATGCCCATTTTATTCAAAAATATATCCAATCCCTTTTTAAAGTTATCTGTCAAATCTGCTGTCACCGCCTCCTTTGGTAGATAATTCCACAGTTTTTCCCCCACGGATATTCTCATCTCTGTTTACCCATAGTGGAATCACCACATTAGGTGACAAGGAGATATTGGGATACCATTGCTGACTCCTTGTTTACAGCCGTGTTAGGTAGTTAGGGAGTGTTGAGTCCCTTGAAGGACCACTGTACAATGAAAAATATATGTTTAAGCTTTGAGTCTGATTTAGGTCATTTTTAAACAGGGAAAATGTTATAGAGCTAGTTTTTAATTAGAAATGCATTTCATGTCACTGCTTAAACACATTAGTATCATTGATACTGTGTTGGTTGTGTGTGAGGTGGGGTTTAAATTTCTGGAGAGCAGAGTTTGCATTTATTTATGAAGCCGCCTGCTTCTGAATATATATGGCGGATATTGGCTGCTGTCATATGCAGTGATATCCAATTATCTAACAAATCATTCTCAACTGTTTTCTTTCCCCCATCTCTCTCTACACTGATACATAAAATAAGCCCCCTCATTATTCAGATACAGGAACGTGACAAAATAGAGCAAAGAAAATCTTGTCTGACTCTCTATACCATTTGTTGTTTTTAGTTACTTACTTACTTAATTTACAAACGTTTTGCCCATGAGGGGGGTATTTAGCAAAACGTTTGTTGGCAAGTAATGGTGGGGTTGAGCAGGGTTGCTGTTCTGATGGCCAGCCACTTTGGCGGTTTTGTATGTAAAGGTACAGCTGGATGGAATATCAACATTACAAATAATCCAATAATAGCATTTGTAGGTATTTTTGATTAGGGTTACTATGTGGCAGAACATGACTGAGTTCAGTTGAAGAAATAGATTGGGTACACCTTAATGATTTTGGTTGGTACTTCTTCAGTCTTGTTCCACAAAAGGGTATTAAATGTCCTTGTGGAGGAAGGTCTACCACTTTAAGCTATTAAGCAGTGGGACCCGGGGCAAGGGTTTCTTGCTAAAATATAAGGGAGGCTACTTGAGTAAAGGACCTGATTACATGGACACAAAAATAGCTACCATCCTTGCCCTGCTTGATTCATCATCTCATCCTGTGGACAGACTAGGAGGTGCCTATTACTCCCTACTTTATTGTCTATGTGTTGTGGTTATACATTTTTGTATGTGATACCCCTGATTTGGTTACTGATTGTCTAACCCTCACCTATTATGACGCCCCTGAGTTGTTATATGTTCCTGTTCTACTAGTATTGCCCAGGCTGAGCAGCTCCTCTCTGATTGGTCTCTCAAGGAGAACATCAAACTGATCATAGTAACACAGACGAAGGCTACCCCAACATTGGTCCGCCCATACCGAGTGGGTAATTTGAACTACCTGCTGATTGGCTAACTATGGGCTTATCTCAGCCATGTTGACATAGCCCTATTTCTCATTGGCTTGTCTGTGCTGGAGCAGGAAATTCAAGGTTGCTTTTTTTGGTAACCCAGTTAATGTTTCATGCTACTGTATTGTTCAACTTGCTACAAATGTTCACACACTCCCCAAATAATCCGTCACTCTTTTGAGAAAAGAATGTGATGCCTTCAGCGTCTAAGACCCCTGTTTATTATTTCATCCAAAAATCTTCCTCTACAGCCTTCGATGATCACCATATAAAGAGCTCTGAAAAGCCTGATCCGATGACCCAAGGACCTAATTGGTAACCACCACCACCTTTATCAATTTATGTAAGCTGTTAAATAGCATACTGAGCTGTATATTAGCTACTAAAGAAATGCTGGAATGATTAACAGTAGAGGTAAAAAGGCTTCTACAATGTACAACTGGTTTTACATGATCTCTTACATGACCTTTCTGTTGGGGTGAAAGTGTTCCTTTAAGTCCATGAATGGTAGTAGAAATTAGAGAAAGTACCAGTCAGGCAAACAAGTTCAGGGCGGGTTGAATATCTTCATGTTCTGGTAACAATTTCATAAACAGGAAGATCCATTCAAGGGCTTGGGTGTATGTATTTCTGTCCTTTATCCCCATCTAGATCTGTTTTCAGTATCTGATTCTTCATGAGGTACATGAAGTCATTCACCCTATCAGTACGGGTTTCTAAATTAAATCATGTGGAAAGTTGCTTAAAGGCATATTCAAGTGAGGTGGGTTATTAATGCATCCTGTAAAGGGGAATTAGTAGTGTATGAATACATTTATTTGCAAGCATCATGTTTTAGCTTTACAATAAAAAAAACTGTTGCAGGTGATGTTTACACCCCCAGGATTGAGCTAGGCTTCTCAGTGTACGGTTTTCCAAAAGTGTACCCTGTCCATGTGAGCATGTCAGCTTTGCAGCCAATCAGCAATGCTTTATGCAACCAGCATAGATGACTACTACACTGGGTCCTTAAAGGACCATAAATCGACAGTCAAGTAAAAATGCTTGAGCTGTTACACTGTTGTTCTTTAGACATACACCCTCTCCTTGATAAATTCTGACAAATTATAATTGTACTGAAACAAAACATTTCAGCTCCTTCTTCCTATTCTAATTTGTCTTTTAGATGAATGAGCATTTATGCTTGATTTATGGTCCTGCAATGACCTGCAACATTTGAGGTCCGTGCATGGGTCTCTGTGTGAGTGAGTGCATTTGTTAGGGTTGGGAGAGATCTCAGTGGCTGGTGGAGGTAATGGGGCAATTCACTGGGGCTGGGAGAGATCTCAGGGGGTGGGGGTTGTAATTGGGGAATTCACTGATGCTGGGAGAGCTCACCGGAGCAACTCACTGGGGCTGCAGGAGGTAATGGGGAAATTCACTGGGGCTGGGAGAGATCACATGGGCAGTTCACTGGGGGTGGGAGCAGGGCCGTATCTACCTTTTTGGAGCCCCTAAGCAGTGAAGTGGAGGAGCCCCTGTGAGTGAGTACGCATTGTATGCGCGGACCCATTTTTGGCTTTTGTGTACGTGTAAGATCCCTTTACTACTGTAACTCTCTTGTTCTAGGTGGTTACCCCTAGTAGCCAGTCTATGAACTGCAACATTTCATTTTTTTTTAAAGCCAGGAACCATTTTTTTAACTCCCTGGGCGGCTGCCTAGTTTGCCTAATGGGTAATTCAGCCATGGGTGAGGGAGGTGATAGGGTAAATCACTAGGGCTGGGGGGTTACAGGGGCAAATCACTGGGGGTTGGGGAAGTATCACCTGGGATGTAGGCAAAACAATCAGTGAATGAAGGGACACAGACCATGTTCTGGTTATTACCAAAATCTAATGGAAAAAAGCAGCTTTCCTTTAGTTTTTTTTATGTATGCTAATTTCAGCTGGGATTTTCAGGGGGTGTCAACATTAATAGAAAACAGTTTGCAAATACAAGAAATACGGAAAACTTTAGAGTTACTGTTTAAATGTTTGTTTTTGTATTTTTTCATGCACTGCCAATTCTCCTCTATCAGATGCATACATAATCCATCTCACTTACAAATACCTCTAAGT
The DNA here is from genome assembly GCA_027410445.1 of Discoglossus pictus. Classification (NCBI taxonomy): domain Eukaryota; kingdom Metazoa; phylum Chordata; class Amphibia; order Anura; family Alytidae; genus Discoglossus; species Discoglossus pictus. The sequence goes on along the minus strand of CM050167.1, from coordinate 129,335,347 downwards.
GCTTAGAATTTATTAAGAAATAATGCACATAGACAGTAAGTTATTTCGTGTGATCAGTTAATTAAGTGAATAGAACTGTTTTGAGACTTTAGAAGAGATAAAGTGCAGCATAATTCAGCAATCAGAACTTTCTTTTTCTCTCGTCCATGATTAATCCCAAGCCAACTTTGCAAGAAACGAGTGATGTTCTGCAATGCTTTGCAGTAGGTGTTCGTGATACTCCTATGGTGTTTAGCAGGGTATGATTTATTTTGACTATCAATGCACTGCAGAACCGGCAGTTGTTGTATACAATTCATACTTGTTCTGTGTTTAATCTTGTGAATTGAATACAAAGTCTAAAAAAATAGACTGGCACCTTCCAATAGGACAAGAAAGATGGATCGACATATAAAACTAAATCTATTAAGAACAAATTACCTCTCCCATTATATCTTGCTTTTTGGGGGGGGGGGGGGGGGTCGTTCAATTGTTTCCGACTCTCCGTGACCTCATGGACTGTAACACACCAGGCACATATTTATGTCCATGGTCATGCCGATCCACTTGGTATTCATGGCAGAGATACTGGAGTGGGTTGCCAGTTCCTTCTGCAGTGGGTCACAGCATACAGCTCCTGGTATTCCTAGGTGGTCTCCCATCCAAGTAATGAGCAGGCCCAACCCTGCTTGGCTTCAGGGTGGTGTGACCTCATGGTTCCCTGACTGGAATTGAACCCAGGTCGTAGCAGTAAAGGCACCGAATCCTCACCACTGGACCACCACAAAACCCTTCCTAACATTTTTTTTTAAATCTGAAATTGAATAGGGGAAAAATAAAAGCTAAGAACATAATTTTAAGCTCACACCATTATTATGATTGATTTAGCTGACTTTCTCCTTCTATCATATGCATTTGTTGACATGTATATTATTTGAAGATGCTGCCCTTGTTGTGCTATAGCTATGTCTATAGTTACAATACACAGAGGAGTGCTGGGAAAGCTCTTTCAGTTGATAAAGTTATGAAACATTACACATTATAGAGGAGATGGGTATATAAAGCAAATGCTGAAGGTAAACCAAAAAACAACCAAAACACAAGCTTCCCCAGTATGGTACAAGTAAACAAGGGACATTTAAATAAATACATTTGATGATGAGGAAATGTTTTAGGAAGTAAAATACATAAAAAATATATAAACACAGCCTTTACATTTCTTACTGCATGTTTAGATTTTCTTTTCCTTGATTCAGTCTGCTATTTTCTCAGGAAGGTTTTTTTTCCTTCTAAATGAATTACAGTTTCAGATGGCATATTGCCTCAGTGCAGATAGAAAATGATCTCACAGCAGCATATTATAGAGGCAATATTATTTTACTTACTTTACAAAAATAGTTCACATATTTTAAAGTGCAGTTCTTCAAAACAGTATGTTTTAAATGTATGAGTGCAGTTGTTACTAAATAGATTTTTTTTCTTTTTAAAGATTTTTTTTTTTTTTTTAATAAAATTTTTATTGAAAGGAATACAGAATAAAGACAGGTATTAGGTACATTAACACATAAGATTGTCTGTAAACACATATACCTGTGATCAACTTTCTAGCCTCTCCTTTCCGTTTTTTTTTCTTTTTCTCCTTTCCCTTAAAATTTGACGTTATTGTCAAGTAATCTAGATCTTTTAATTTAAGCAAGGGAAGCATGAACCAACAAAACTTATTTACATAAAAACTGAAACTTTAAATAAACAAATAAATATATAACTATGGAGAGAAGGGAGGAATCACTAGATCAAGTTGAGTCTATACAGTTATTATGCATACATTCACCTCCAGTGCTGTGTTCCAGACGTACCAGTCAGATCAGGGCCTCCAGATCCAGTCTTCGAGTCTCCTCCACCCCAGGCCTCTTTTTGGTCTAGTTCTATATAGTTATTGCTATAATGCTATCTGTGGACCCTTCAGGACAGAGGGGAACCTAACGAAGACTCTAGCCAAGGTCTCCAGATTTCTTGGAATTGTGTCACCGTATCTAGAATAGCAGATGTTAACCTTTCGTTTATTGCTATGTAATTTATTTTTTTTATAACCTCTTGCACATTTAACTTGTCTGACTTCCATTGGCTGGCTATGTGCACTTTGGTGGCTGCGGCCATTATCTGAAATAGCTTATTCTGTATTTTTGATAAGTTAGGGAGTTTAACCCCTAGCAGGCAGGACTCCATAGTTGCTGTAACTCTTATATCAAATAGTGATGTTGCCATCAGTGCTATTTTTTCCCACAACCTGTGAACTTTCTGGCATAGCCACCAGGTATGAGCGTGGTCTCCTATCTGTGAACAACCCCTAAAGCAGTTACTGCTCACTCTGGGATCGAATTTGTTGAGTTTGTCTGGGGTGCAATATATTCTCTGGAGAACTTTTATAGATGTCTCTATGTGCATGCAGTTACTTGTTGCCCTGCGTAGGTTGGAGAATAACTTCTGCCATTTTTTCCAATCCCATACATCTCCCAGCTCCCTTTCCCACTTACAGATATATGATGGTTTATCTGTATTGTTTGCTTTAGTGAATGTGTCATATAAAGAGTTTTGCAGATTACTGAAAACCAGGAGGTTTTTGGGAGTACAAATTTTGTAAATGCTTCACTAGCCCAGCTTCTTATTTTTAAATAGTTATAGTATTCCCCTGGGGGGAGAGTATATCTTTCCTCAAACTGTCTCAGGGTCACCAGACGATTCCCCATTATCCAGGAGCCTAACTTATCCAGATCTCTGGAAGCCCACCAGTGTTTAGACATAGTACTCATGGAGGCCCAGATATCATGTGAGGAAAGGACCGACCAAAGGGGGGATGTACCTATGTCCAGTTTATTTTTAGATCTGGCCCATTTCCATGTTGTTAAAGTTAGATTTATTATGGGGTTTGGGTGGGTTCTTATCGGAATCTTCTCTTCAGGGACCCAAATTAATGCGTTCCAGCTGTGTTGTTGCATTTGCTGTTGTTCCAAGAAGGCCCGACTCGGCTGATGTCTTACTGAGTGTGTCTGTGGTAGTTGGGATAGTCTAGCTGCTTTAAAGTAGTTACGCAGGTTTGCTATGTCTGAACATTACTTTCTTGGGGATACAGGATTTTTTGTTGTTCCATATATATCTAAAGATGTTGGACTGGAACCGGTCCAATTCCTTTAAAGAGATTGATATAGGGAGTGTACGGAAGAGGTACAGAATCTTTGGGAGGATGCTCATTTTAACCGCCGCTATTCTGCCGGTCCATGAGAGAGGGTAAGCTCTCCATCTGTGCAAATCCTCGCTTAGTTTTTTGTATAAGGGGAGATAGTTAGCTTTGTACAACTCAGAAATTTTAGGTGTGATGTTGACCCCTAAGTATTTAATATGTTTGGTGGACCACGCAAAGGAAAATAGGGCTTTCAGATGGTCTATGTCGCCCTGTGCCATGCCTAAGCTCAGAGCTTCCGATTTCTCCAAGTTCAGCCTAAGTCCTGAAACCTTACTGAACTTGTCAAGAGTTGACATCAGTGCCGGAATAGAGACCCCGGGGTTTGTTAAGGTGCATAGGATATCATCCGCGAAGAATGAGCATTTGTACTGTTGCAGCCCCACCTGTAGCCCTTGGATTTCCCCATCCGCTCTAATGAGTTGCGCTAGGGGTTCCATAACTATGGCGAACAATAGGGGTGAGAGTGGGCATCCCTGTCTCGTTCCTCTCTGAATGTTAATTTGGGCTCTGTGGTCACCTGGTAACCTCAGGAAGGCTGTTGGGGCCTCATAATACGTGCGGAGTAGGGTGATAAACCGGCCTCTGAAACCAAATCTATCCAGAGTTTTAAACAGAAACGGCCATTCGACCGTGTCGAAGGCCTTCTCTATATCTAGAGCTAGCAGGCACATTGGAGAGTTGTTTTTCCGCGCTAAGTATTGGATGTTAAGGATACGCCTGACATTGTCCCCTGCTTGTCTATAGGGTAAACCCCGCCTGGTCTTTATGGATGATTTCTGGCAGAAACTTGGAGATTCGGGTTGCCATTATTTTGGCCATTAGCTTGACATCTCCATTCAGTAAGGATATGGGCCGATAGTTTTTCACCTCTAGGCTATCCCTACCTTCTTTTGGTATTACTACCAGTTCCGCTTGGTTTAGCTCCGGGGGCATTTTTTCCCCTCTCATGATAGCGTTGAATAGGAATGTCAGATAGGGGTTTAATAGGGTTTCAAACTTCCTATAGTATTGGTTAGAGTAGCCATCCGGCCCTGGGGATTTACCTGACTTAAGGCCCTGAATTGCTGTTCTCACTTCTTCTTGTGAAATATCTAGATTAAGGTTAGCTAATTGTTGTTCAGTTATTGAGGGGAGGTCGATGGTATTTAGGAAGGAGTCAAGGTCCAACCCCTCTGCCAGTTTACCTGATGAATAGATCTGCTGGTAGAAGTTTTGGAACTGCCTCTGTATATCCCTAGGGCTGCAGGAGACTATGCCGTCTGGCTTCCTAATCTGAGTCACTCTACACTGAGTCTCCTTAGCTTTCAATCTCTTAGCTAACATTCTGTCTGGCTTGTTAGCTTTCCAATAATATAGGTGTCTAGTCCTCCTCATAGCTTTCTCTGTATGGGCAGAAAGTACTCCGTCTAACTATCCTGACTTTGTTGATTTGGCCACGGAGCTTTATGGAGGGGCAATTTTGATTGAGTTTTTCTAGGCTGTTTAGGGTCGATGTTAAATCCTCCTCTTTCTGCCTGAGTTCCCTCCTATGCCGGGCTGTCAGTTTGATGCAGCAGCCCCTTATATAAGCCTTGTGAGCTACCCAAATCCAGCCAACCCCTGTATCAGGAGAATCATTCAGTTCGAAGTACTGCTTAATGTCTCCCGCTAAGGATGCTAAGCTGATGGGATCTGACAGAAGGTGCTCGTCGATCCTCCAGCTCCTAAATGGGGATAGATTAGGGCCTAACGTTAATCTAATAGCTACCATTGCATGATCAGATCAGGGGCAGGAGACAATGTCAGATTCCCGGATATCATCAAAGAGTAGAGAGCTTGTTAGGAACGTGTCTATCCTCGAGTAGGTGCCGTGTGTGGGGGAAAAGTATGTGTATTCCCTATTATCCGAGTGTAGGCCTCTCCAGGCGTCCACTAGGCCCATTTTGGCCATTAGCTGTTTAATTTGACCCCGTTTTTTTGAAAAGCTAGAATCTTGGACGTGCCCTGATCTGTCTAATGCTGGGTCTAGGGTCAGATTAAAATCCCCCCCAATCACCAGTTTGCCTAGATCTAGTGTGCCTAACTCTCTTAGCATGTTAATCAGGGTTTGGTGTGGTGATTTTGTGGGGGAGTGTAGGGAAAGTAGAGAGATTCTTTGGCCTGAAATTAAGCCGGTGACCAAAACATAGTTCCTCTCTTTGTCTATTCTAGTATGCTCCGGGATGAATGGAAAATGCTTATGTATCAGAATGGCTGCCCCTGCTCTTTTCGTAGATTGAGTGGCCATGTACACTGTTGGATACTCTCTATGTAAATATTTTGGTTTACCCTCATGTGTGAAATGAGTCTCCTGCATGAAGATAACCGAGGGTCTCAACTTTTTATATTGCCTAAATGCTTTCCTCCTCTTAAAGGGGGAGTTAAAACCCTTAACATTGTGAGTTATAAATATGTACTCTGAGCTACTCATTGTGATTTGGTGGGTAGGTGTGCATGGTCTGCCCGGCTACCTTTTATTCCTTGTCCGACGTCCACTCTTTGGTGACCGGTAAGGGATGGAGGCCTGGAGGGGAGGTTCTGGGGTCGGAGACTCCGTCCGCTGTCAGTCCAGGGAGAAACAGAAAGAGACAACATTAGATTTACATATGACCAAGTTCCTTCTGCAACATATATTCTTCTAATCTCCTGTAGGCTAGTCCCTTGAGCTAGGTTTTCTTGGCTGCCCAAACCCCGGCTACTGTCATCTGTGGAGATATAGCTCTCCGAATGCATTTCTATCTGTCTTTCTGGACTTCGATATATTTTGCTGGTTGCCCCTTGGGGGCTTACTAGCTTCTCTATCAATTCTAGATCTATCCTTTCTCCAAAAATAATAACAATTAACCTCAACAACATTTCAACTAAATGATGTAAACTAGGATATTCCCCGTCCATGTCGGGTAACTGGTTCTGACAGGCCCTTCACTTGAGGCCTCGACTAACATATGTCTTAACTAAAGTCTTCAGTGCCTATTATAGTCCCACTAAAGCAGGTCAAAAAAGTCCCATAAGCAGATGAGGAAATAAAAACTCGAAACTACTTCCTGATGGTGGGTAGCCTTCACTCCGATCGCGGTGGTATCAGGTTTTCCGGAGAAGGGCCCGTGTCACCTCTGTGCTGAGTATTAAGCCCCCCTTGGCTCCTACGGGGCAGATTCTTGTCTCTATAGTTCCTGGGGGGGAGCGGGTCTTCTCTCAGTAGCTGTGACCCTACTACAGTCCACTGTTTCTTCGGTATGGGAGGAGGTGGAGGAAAGTTGCGCTCCTCTGCCGGGAGGTCTGCTGGGCAAAGATGGATCTGTCGTAGTACTGCGAGGCAGTCTTCTAAGTTGCGGGTGGTGTGTGAGGTCCCTTGGTAGTTGAAGGTGAGGGCAAAGGGAAAATTCCACCTGTATTGAAGCTTGTTATGCTGCAAAATCGCCAGGGCCGGTTTCATCTGTCTCCTTCTGTCTAGTGTGTTGGGGGATAAGTCTGCATACACTTGTAGGGTGGAGTTATTTGGCCCTTTGACTGCCTGCATCTTCCTTGTTTCTGCTAAGAGACAGTCTCTGGCTTGTTGTCTCAAGAATCTCACCACAACATCCTTGGGGGCCTCAGGATTTCTCGCCCCTCCTAGCGCTCTGTGGGCTTGTTCAATTTCGAGGACTTCCTTTGGTTGATCGGGTAATATAGTAGTGAAGGTTTCTTTTAAATACCCTGCCAGATCTTGCGTAGTCCTAGGGACCCCCCGGACCCTTATGTTGTGGCGGCGGGATCGGTTCTCTAGATCTTCAATCTTATCAGTCAGCTCCATGATGCTGTATGAGTTCCGATCTATGGTGGACATGTCATGTTGCTGTGCTTCTCCCATCTGATCCACCATCTCCTCCAGGAGTTGGGTCCTCTGCCCCAGTTCTTTCAGGTCTTTTCTCAAGGGTTCAATTGCCTTAGCTAGGAGCTGTTCTATCGTTGCTATGGACCTGGGCGATAGATCAATGTGTTGTTTTGACCTCTTGGGAATCTCCTCCTGATCAGATGATTCATAGTGGTCTGAAGCTGAATCTGGTGGAGATGTCGGCTTTGTTGTTTTGGGTGGGAAGTGCTCCCGGATGCCCTTTGCGGAGGAGTTCTTTCTACTTTTCTTCATTTCTGAAGGCAGAGATGTGCGTGTTACAAGGGCTGCAGTACTCTTCCCCTTTACCTTCTTTGCTTTCAATTCCCTCAGGAGTGTATAGCTGTGGATTTCGTTAGACCAGTGTGGTCCAGGGCTGTGTTCTCATATGAGATCGGTCCTTGTAGCTTGTTAGTCAAGGCCTCTTGTTAGGAATCCTTCACATCTCTTGGCTCAGTGCTTCACATCGTTCCTTACAGGCTCCACCAGATACAGGTGAAGGGGGACTTTCAGGCTAGTTATCTTGGTATACATCCACAGCAGTTTTGCTGAGTGGCCACAGGGTGGCAGCATAGGATCTCTGCAGCCGTGTTCAAGTAGTACTTTCTAGAATGTCCCAAGAGATTAACTGCAGGATTATCTGAGGAACAAAAGTCAAGGTGTTAAAAAGTCCCCGCTTGATACCCTGCGGGTGGCAGGAACCTCTGCAAAAGTAAGCTTGCAATGACTTCTTGTCCAGTTGAGCTCAATGCAGGATCTGGCGCTGTCAGGGTTAAAGCTCCAAAATAGACTATTAGTTGCTGTATTCTGCTGGTGAAATGTTCTTCCTCAGCATGAGGGATAAGACCCAGTTTGGAGTGTCCAGAGGGGCTAGCTCTTCCTGGGGCTTAAACTCCTGGATGTAGGTCAGATGAGAGATGAGTCTGCGTCTGTCTCCATGCTACCATGAGGTGCCTCAAAATGGCGGCCGCGATTTTGCGGGCTTTTCTTCTGCCCCTTCTTCCTGCCCTAAGGGCTGCTGTGCAGCCTGATTATCCCTCTTGTGGGGCTCCTTGGGCTTATGGGGTACCCCTGCTGGCCCCTGGGTATCTGTGGAGTGTCCTGGGTGCCCTCGGGCTCTATAGAGGGAGGTATCTCTTTGGCAGGTACTGCTGTGGCTTAATAAACATGGTGGCCCAGTGCTCCTGCGGGCTCCTGATTTCCCCCCCACAGTACCTTGCTGTTCTTGATGGTAAGCGGGCTCCTGCTGGTGCCTCCGCCGGTCTGTGTCTCCCGTGCAGTGAGAGCCAGCGCGCAGGGCACGCTGCTGCTGTGTGGCAGTTACTGGCCTCTGAGTGCTCCAGCACTCCTCCGGGGCCCCTGTTCTTTATCCGGAGTGATTCTCTGGGGGTCCGGCGGCTTCCCCTGGTGCCCCTTGATGTTTATGGAGGTGACTCAGGAGGTTCACAGGGCTAAATTACCCCGGAATCCAGCTCTCTCCTCACGCGTCCTGCTGGTTAGGACGCTGGCTCCGCCCCCTTTTAAAATATTTTTATTGTCACAAGGGTCTGTTTCATTTAGATATAGCAATTTTGACACGCAGGTCAAAGAGTAGATTTATGTATTATATACAGTATTGGTTTCTTAATTAATTGTATAATACAGACATTGTAACTTCTCCAAACCCATTTTCCTTTTTCAACAAAATCCAAATAAACTTAAACAATAGTAAAGACACTTTTCCTCTGAGTTATTCAATGCTTTTTACCTATTGTTGGAATTGAAGTTGAAAGGTTGTTATATGGTTTAAGGGTCTACACCGGAGCTTGAGGTATGCTAGTTTTTGGAAGATGTTTACGTGAGAGGTGAGGTATTAGTTAATGTTTAAGTTATAGAGATCACGTAGGTTGAATTTATCCATTTTCCCCAGATTTGTAGAAAGGTTGGGTACGTGTTGTTAAGGGTGTGGGTCAATATTTTGTAAATCATTGCATTATTTAGTCTGTTAATTATGTCTTCTTTGATTAATTCAGATGATTTCCATTTTTTGACCAGCCAGCATTAAAAATTGTAGCCATTTATTTAGATTTTTAGTGATGTGGGGGTTAGGTATACCTAAAAAGGCAAAGGTCTTTTGATGGCTTGATTGTGGTTTTTAGGGTTTCGGATGCTACTCTGGTGATATTAGACCACATGTTTTGAGCCAATCGGCAATCCTACCAAATATGGCGTAAGGTACCTTTTTCTTTGCAGTTTCTGAAATATTTAGGGGAGATTTGTGGGTTGAGTTTATGTAGTTTGTCTGGCTTAAAATATGCTCTATGTAGGGCTTTAGTTGCTGTTTCTAAATAGCTAAATCAAACTGATCCTTTAGTTAAGTTTGAATATACCTTTTCCCACTTTTGGTTGTCCCACGTGACTCCTAGATCTAATTCCCATCATCTAATAAATGTTGTTTTTTGGTTAGTCGGAGGATGATTTAGAATTGAATAAAGGATCCCGAAGATTCCTTTGGTTAGTTGGGCTTTATTGCAAATACGAGATAGCCAGGAGGATTGAGGTATTCCCCAAGTCCGGATCATAGAGGTGATATGATGTCTGATTTTGTTAAAATTGAATAATTCAATTAAAATGTGTTTTTTAAATTGGTCTATTGAGAGTAGTTGTTCATCTTGGAGCCAAGCTTCTAGTCTATCTCGTTAATTAATATGCCACCATGTTTTGGATTCTTCTCCCATATTTTTAAGTTCTCGAATGGTGTTTATTCTTCCTGTTCAATCGATCTGAAATGTATTCCATTTAAAGAGGTCTGGGGACAGATCTTTCAAGAGGGGTCTGTAGTTGGCTTTATATAGATCAGACAATTCCGGGGTTATATTTAGGCTAAGGTATTTAAGATGGTGAATTCGGCCATGAGAATGTATATTTTTCCTTAATTTGGTCTATTACATGGTTTGGGATTTGAGCTCCTATTTACCTTAAGGGCAGAAATCTGACCAAAGGATTCAAGGGTATCTATTAAGGCTGAAATGGAGTTTACAGGGTCTGTAAGTGTACACAATATGTCATTGACGAACAGACAACATTTGAATTGATATAGGCCTATTGTAAAACCTTGTATTTTAGATTTGACCCGTATAGCTTGGACTAAGGGTTCTATAGCTAAGGCAAATAATAAAGGAGATAGGGGGCATCCCTTTCTTATCCCTCTTTGAATTTGAATGTGATCAGTAGATTCGCCAGGTAATTTGAGGTATGCGATTGGTTCCCGATAATATGTCATAATAAGATTAATACAATTTCCCTTGATTCCTAATTCAGTTAATACCGCATGTAGATAGGACCACTCAATGGAATCAAAGCCTTTTTCCAGATCGAGTGCTAGAGTGCATAGTGGGTTTTAGTAAATTTAGCTAGATAAAATATATTTAGTATTCTCCGGATAATGTCTCCCGCTTGCCTAAATGGTATAAAATTTTGCCAGCCTTATTGACATTATATTCGCTAGTATTTTTATATCTCCATTTAATAGATATATTGGGCGAAAATGTTTAGGTGGATCTTATCCTGTTTAAGGAAAAAATATGAAATTGGCTTGATTTAGTTCTGGAGGCATTATTTTGCCTTGCAGCATAGCGTTAAATAGTCTAGTCAAGTATGGAATAAGAATGTTGGAAAAAGTTTTATAGTAAACATTTGAGTAACCATCAGGTTCCGGTGATTTCCCTAATTTAAGATTGTTAATGGTTTTGTTAATTTCTTTATCGGTAACTTCTGCATTTAATAGGTTCCTGAGTAGAGACTGTGGGCAAGTCGTATCTGTTTACCAAATCTTGTATTATAAAGTTACTGGTTTTAGAAAGCGAAGAGTAAATATCTTAAAAATAATTTGCAAATGTTTTTTGAATTGTAGTTTGACTCATGGAAATATTCCCTTGTGGGGTTTTAATTCGATAAATTTGATTATAACTTTGTTTACTTCTGAATTTTTTAGCCAGCTTGGGTGAAGGTTTATTTATTTGGGTATAGAATTTTGGCAAGTTCTCCTAATGGCTTTTTTGGTTTTATCTGAAAGAATAATGTCTAATTCCATTCTAGTTTTCTCAAAATGTTGCCTAATTATGGTGCAATATTTAATTTGGTTTTGTTTTTCGAGGTAATATAATTCTTTAAATAGTTTGGTCTCTTTTAGATTTAGTTTTCTTTTTTTATAGGTAGTTGCTAGTCTAATAAGAGTGCCCTGATGAAAGCTTTATGGGTAACCCAAATCCATCCGATTCCAGTTTCTGGAATATAATTTTGAGAAAAATAGAGTTTGAGTTCTTCTTCAACTTGAGTTTGGATGGAGTGATTTGACATCAGCATTTCATTTAGTCTCCAGTTAAATTTTGTTTTCATATTAATGCCTAAATCAATTTAATTGATACAGTGGAGTGATCTGGCCAGGGGCATGGGAGTATTTGGGCTTCTTTTGAGTGGTCAAATAGCTTTGAATCTATTAATAAGGCATCTATCCTAGGATGTAAATTATGGATAAGGGAAAAGTACGTATATTCTTTCTTGTCAGAATGATGTCCCCTACATGCGTCTATAGTTTATGTAGAAGAGTGTTGATTAGTTTAAGTTTTTTAGAATATAAATGTATCGGAGAGATACTTGGATCTATATAGACTTGGCTGTAACGCTAGGTTGAAATTGCCTCCCAAAATAATTCTGCCTGTTTCAATGGAGATAAGAGTATTTAGAAGTTTAGTTAGCATGTTGTGGGGAGTGGTAGTGGGCGCGTAGAGGTTAGCTAATGAAACCTTATTATTTAGAATGGTCCCAGTTAATATTAGGTAGTTGTTCTTTATCTTTTATTGTACTCTCAATTTTGAAGGGGACATTTTTATGAATTAGGATAGCTGTTCCAGCCTTTTTGGATTCTTGATTGCAAGTATAAGAATTGCGGTAATCTTTGTGGAGGAAAGAATGAGCTTTATTGTTAGCAAAATAGGTCTCTTGTAGAAAGATTACTGATGGTTTAAAACCTTTATAATAAATAAAGGCTTTCCTACGGAGTTGAATCCTCTCACATGGTGGGTTAAGAATGTGTAGTTAATATTTGTTATGGGGTTGGTGGGTGAGTGTTAGATTTAATGATATTTAAGTTACCTGATGAGGGTTCACCCATTTTTAAAGGGATATCAGCTTCCCCGGACTCCAGTGTAGATCCTCTTAGCCTCCAGATTATTTTGAAGGTCTTAGTTGTGTCACTCAGGGATAGGAAACATAAAGCAAAGCAAAAATACAAAAACATTAAAACAATTAAATAACAAACTGATTCAATATGCATATAGATTCTCCCTATACTCATTTGAGTATTCATTAATTTATGGTGGGGGGTCATAACAAAATAGACCCTTAAGGTCCCTAAAGGGAGAATAATACAAATTAAATTGAAGTATATCATGTATATCCAGGGTAAAATACCCATTGGCAGTTTCTAATGCAGGTTTTTATCAGGGCTTTTGCTAGGGTCTTGATTCATTACTTTTTTAAGATTGTTTGCTCTATATATTGTCTTCTGGGGACTTTAGAACATTACTATATTCTTTAGCTAGGTTTGTTTTCAGTTATGTTTGTCGTTAATAGCAGTGTAATATCAAACATTACATTTTAACTTTTTATCTGTATTAAACACGGTTTTGACTGTATTAAAGTAGCAAATTTAGTCAAGTGTAAACATTCAAAGATATTTTGATAATAACAGCTGTATAAATTACACTATCAAAGTTCTATAAAAACTATACTTTTTTAATTCTAATAGATATTACCTAGTCTAATTTAAGAAAATAGTAGCATTTTTCTTAAAAGATAAACATTTTAAGCTAATAGCAATTAAACATTTCACCACCAAGTTCAACACATTTCTTAAGTTCCAAGTATTAAGGGTCTGAGACATTTTTAGAGTGTTTGTTTTTCGTAGATTCTGTCCATATGCGATTAGGTCTATTCATATGAGAAGGATCAATTTGTTTATCTTGACTTTTTTCGGTGCATAGTCATAGATGAAGTAATAGGTTCTTGCATTCTTCAGGGGTGTAAACTTTAGAGGTTGAACCTTGATATTGGAATATCAGAGCAAATGGGAAACTCCATTTATAGAGTATTTTAAGCTTGGTAAGGAGACAATAGAGTGTGTTTCATAGCTTTGCGTTTAGTGAGTGCTACAGGTGATAAGTCCATGTATATTTGAAGAGAGGTTCCGTCTAGACCTTTTATCTCAGGCATTTTTCTGGAGGTAGAGAGAACTAAGTCTCTAGCTTTTTGCTGTGCAAACCCAAGTATAACGTCCTTGGACAGGTTTTGATCTCCCGATAAGCCAAGGGCTTTATGGGCTTTTTTAATTTCCCAGTCGGTTTCTAGGTGTTTAGGTAAGATGGAGCTATCTACTGCTTTGACATATTGCTTCAATCTAGGGTGCTTTTGGGGATCCCTCTGATTCTAATGTTGTGCCTGCGGGAGCGGTTCTCTAAATCTTCTACTTTATTCTCCAATTCTTGAATTATGGAAGAATTTTGTGCAATTTCTTGTTTTGTCTCTTTCTTGAGTTTCATTTATGTGATCCGTTGTTTTTCAAGTAATTGTCTCCTTTGGCCCAGTGAGTGTAGACCGTCAACTGCATGGGTAATATGTTCATGGAGCATCTTTTCTAGAGAACGTTCTGCTAATTCCATATGTTGGGGTGATTGCTCTGTATTATCTTCGCTTTTTGAGGCATCAGATTGGCCAAAATCAGAGCCTTGTGATGGAGATTTTTTGAGCGTCTGGAGCTCTACATTTTTCCGGAATGTTTTTATTAGTGATGCTCTTTTTGGGTTTGCCCATTTTGTCGGTTGGGTTGTAGTATACTTGAAGATTTAAGATTTGGTGGTGTAAACTTGTGAACTTTATAGGCGTATCCTTTTTGTAGTTGGTAGTGTTATAGGTGATTTATTTACATTGGTAGCCCTTTTTTCAGGTATTTTTTAGGTCATATTTGGTAGGGTCTTGTCTATTGGTTAGGCATGTAAAGTTTTTTTAATCCAGATTTTATTTGTATGGCAGCTTTTAAGGCAGTTTGTTAAAAGACGTATAAGTCCTTTGATAGGGTCAATAATATCCTTGAAGGTTTAAGTAGAATTAGAGGGCCGCACTCATTCCTGTCCCCAAGATAGCAGAGTTGTTGTTTCTTTTTTCAATGATGGGGTATAGCTGTGTGATTTAGCAGTAAATATTATTATTATTATTATTATTATTAATAACGTTATCGTTTATTTGTAACGCGCCAACATATTCCGTAGCGCTATACATAAGTTAAGTTACAGGCAATGACAAGTTCAAGATTCATACATTGCAATGAATGGAGGGCCCTGTCTTTGAGCTTGGATTCCGGTGTCCATAGCGCTTTCACCAAAGCACCTTGCAGGATTGAAACTTGCAGACTTACAATCTAAAGGTGGCATATGGTGGTGTGATTACCCCTTGGTCGCCTTATACAGAATAGTGTTGAATACGGGGGGGGATTTAATGTGTTGGGGCTTTCGGTATGTGGCCTTATCCCCCAAACCAATTATATGTGCTTTATAGACCTTTCCTCTATTTTTTTCCTAGCTTCTCCCAGGGGTACCTTGTCTGTGTTAGTTGTGGTTGGCCTTTGTCTTCTCTTGGCCTCTTGCATGGCTTGTGCTGCCTGTGGATGGTCTCTTTTATAGCTTCGGGCCTCTGGTGATGTTTCTCCTGGCTTGGGTTGCTCGAGTTGTGTGTAGCCTCCGTCTTCAGCTCTGCCTGTTGTCATGAATCACCCAGGGGCCATATTGGATTTGGTGTGAACTATGCTGGGGCCATTTTGTGACTGGCAGCAGTGGCCATTTTGGGCTGGATTATCTTACACATGCTGTTGCCATGTGGAAGAACAAAAGGTTTGGGTTGTGGTGATAATATGTTAGTATTATATTGTATATTGTATTGTGGAGTGATAGCTATGTTTTAATTAGTCAACCCTCCCCCATTGTATAAACTCTCAGTCAGGAGTTGGCCATATGGTCTTTAACGTAAACACTTGAAGTGATAGCAAGATAAACCTCACAGGGTGTCGCCAGAACCTAAACAAAGATATTTGCCAGACAGCCAGGCACCTAGATAACAATGGGGGGGCCTAGGAGCAAACAGGAAGTTTCCCCTGGGACCGCCTGGGTCAGAATGGGCTTGGTGGCCACGCCTGGGGTTGGCCCAGGGGAGGGGTCTGGTGGTTCCCATAGCCTCCCTCTACTACATTGGACAGAGGTAATTAGGTTACTCTAGAGGTTATCCTATTGGCCAGAGAGAGGGGAATGAGGGTTTGACTAAGAGTAGCCACTCCCTCCACTGTGTGTGTGTGAAATGTTTTAAATATGTGGTTCCAAAATAAAAAGTTGTTCATAATTTTCATCAAGACGTGGTGTGTAGATGTATTATTTACCCGGGGACATATGCTTGCAGTAAGATTCGTCAGACTTACTGTCAATATTGCTCAGTCTAAACCAAGGGCTGAGACATGATGTTCCTGTACTCAAAGCTACTCCAAGGTCCAGAGTAACCCAAATCAAGTCAGCAGACCCCAGCCAGAGAGTGGGTCGTGACATCTGTCACATATCTTTGCCTGGTGGATGTTGTATCTCCCTGTAGTGGCTGTCACTGTTGCTGGGATTGTGTATGACAGCTCTAATTATTGAGATTTTACTTTGATCAGAGGAAAAATCAGGAATGTTTGGGAATGATGGAAGCCCAGCCTAGCCCTCAACCATGTGTAATTGAAATTTGATGTAGGCCACTGCAGTTGGGTATGATTCTGTTCAGCAGATGATCTTGGATTCAAATATGATGGTTTTGTTTGTAAAAAGTGATATTTTGTAGGCTAAAATACTAAAAATTAGGCCTACTCCTGCAGAGCTTTAGCTACGCACATCTTGAAGCAACAGTTTCTAAACTGCCATAGATTTTTAAAAAAATAATAAATAGGCTTTTCTTTTTTTTTTATACTTATTATTCATTTTAGCCAAACTATGGCAACTATGTTCTGTGTATCATGAAAGAATAGGAAAAGCAGAACTATACTGGTAAAACGATGTATAGAGAACAATGAGGGAAAGGTGCACTGAAGTCACACATTCACTTTTATCAATTTAAATGATGATTTTACACTGTTCAACTTGTTTTTGTTCATTTTAAAACATGAGAATTGCAAGGATTAAAATTGCTCTTTTGCATAAACAACTTTTAGAATAACATCAGGAACGCCCTTTAACTGTTCCGGGTTTAGCCACTGGAGGGAGCAGGTGATTTTCCCATAGAACTCCATGACTCATCTGGTGCAGTGCTCTAACCCACCCAATTTAGCGCTAGTAGGAAGGAGGTCCTGACATTGTTCAAGAAGCATTTACAGAGAAATAAGAATAAAAACAATATTATTTATTCATTATGTTTGTGGAAATAACATTTTAAACCTGCTATTTTACAAGAATGATAGCATATCTGTGGCTTCAGTCTCCATTTAAATAGCCAGCTATTACATATTATTAATAGCAAACCTCTCTCAGGGAAATAACATCTAAAATGGTATTAAAGAAAATGGACACTTGTGTGATTACAGGAACATATGATGTGTAAGAACAAACTACATTTACCCATGTGAAGTGGTTGTGTGGTTACCTTGTTAATCACAAAATAGCCCCAGGTATCAATCATCTACAAAGTCTGTAAACCCCTTTAGCTATCACTTATACCAAAAACCTACAATAAGGCTCCACAAAAAAAGTAAATATCATTAGTATCTCATGGAGTCTTCACCTGTCCCACAGCTATGCATTAACACAAAAATGCAATTTGGACCAAAGTATGCCCATATTTCTAATTAGAGTCAACTAGGCAGTCGCTTGGTGTGCTTCAATGTGAAGGGCACCTCACGTCACACTTCAAAATGTTACTTGGTATAAAAAACGAAATACTGCAGTTCACAGACTTACCGCTTAAGGGCAAACACCTGGTACTAAAGAGTTCAAAGACAAAGGAAGCTGCTGTGAGGCTGTCACTGCATGCAGAGAAAATAGTCAGTATTAGAGGATATACACACAAACACGAGGGCTGCGAACAAGGGCCTCAGTTGCTGGCATGGAGCGCCGAAGCACTACAGCACTCTAAACACGCAAACCACCACAAGAAACTCGCAAAACACCACAAACGACCTACGGATATTCCGCTAAGACGCATACCACACATTACCCGCCATTTTACGCCAATGCGGAAGTACACAACTACGCTAATGGTTTCGTTTCGCGCACGCACACTATTACACTGCACACATTCAGCACGCTTACACAGCAGCTCCACACCACTAATGCTGCAGCAACATCAAAACACATTGCAGCTCTTCAACACAATGCTTCAAAATAGGTAAAGTATATTCATTTATTAATGTATTATAGATTTCAGTAGGACACACAAAACAGCATTAGCTACCTTACAATTTCATTGCCGTCATTTTTGACGGGCAATTCGCTAGTAATAGTAATAACTGTGTGTAGTATGGGAAAGCAGGAGCAATAGGGAGAGCGGGAGCTGCATATTTTATTAATCTGCCTTATCTGTGTAGTATGGAGCAAGAGCTGTATATTTTATCAGTAAATGTAAAAAAAAATTACACTTTTAATTTAAGTTTTATTTATTTATTGTCAATACATTATGGAGGAGGTGTATATATCTATAGTATTGGAAAACAGTTTGTGGGAGAAGTAGTATGTACATCTCTATGTGTGTGAAAGCTGTATTTTTAACAATAAAGCATCACATAAGCAGCTTGCACATATCTATAGTGTGGGGTTAATGTGTGTGTATATGTATGTATATATGTATATATATATATATATATATATATATATATATATATACTAGCGACTTGCCCGTCAAAAATGACAGCTTGATGGATTTTTCTAAATTGTTGGGAACCACCAATGACTGAGTAGGTAGGCGGACAAAGGGGGGACAGAGGGAGCATCAGTGAGGCAGCTTGGAGGTGAGGGAGCATCAGTGGGGAGGTAGTGTCCCCCACTATAGTGTTGTGCGGGCCTCGTGATGAGTGCCTGCGGCCCGCAAAGCGTGACGATAACTCAAAGTATGACAACTATATTTATGACTAGCTACTTGCCCATCAAAAATGACTGGTTTAAAATAGTAAGGCTGGCAATGCTGTTTGTCACACAATGTGAGGCTTTTGCTCCTCTGAGCACCTTCTGCGCTCATTGCGAGCCTCTCCCCCGTGTACTTCAACTTTCCTGCTTTGCACTGATCACCATCAGCGCTCATTGCAAGCCTCCCCCGCTCGCGGTGCTCATTTCTCTTTGGTGCTCATTGCGAGCCTTTCCTCCTGTCTACTGTACGAGCCGCTCATTGCAGGTTTAGTTAACCTGCAAGTTTTGTGCTTGTGAATGCCATGTGTCTCTTTCCAGCATCACCCCCTGTCCCTTCCCTGTGTCTTTCTCCTCGCGCTGACTGCAGTTTGTTTTATTTTCAAAGTCCCGCGAGCCTGCCGTTGTTGGTATGAGTGTTACTGTCTTTGCCGTCGTGTATTTTCTAAGTCCTGCGTGCCTGGCTTTGCTCAGCCTCATTTTCATCCAGTTTCAGAAATATTTAAGTTTTTCGTCCTCCATTTATTCCCCTGCTTAGCTGATTTTGGATTGACGAAAACCCCCAAATATGCCTCAAAAATGCTTGCAACCACACTCCCAGGCTTCCTGGCTCTCCCCCTGTGCTGTCTGTGAGTGTGTTATTATATTTGTAAATTTTTTGTTTTTAGGGTTTATGGACTTACGCGCTTGGCTCGCAGTTGCAACCCTCGCTGCGCCGCTGGCCTAAGCGCTGCGTGGCTGCTTCGCCAGGCACATCTGTCAGCCATTGCCCCTTGGAGCTCCCTCAATCACATGTTCATTGCTTCAAATATCTCATCTATCCATCCCCACTTCCGTTGTCCCCTTCCTCCACACACAAGCTAAGCTCTGAATACATTTTACACACATGTGTGTATAAGTGTGTCTACAACGGACTGGTTGGTCTAGAAGAATGATGAGAAAAATAGTGAGTAAAGTAATGTAAATCTGCACCTCTACATCCTGTCCACCTCAGTATGGAGTTCCTCTGTCTCAGAAATCTGGCTAAATGACAGCTACCATGCAAATTAAAGCAAACTTGTCCCACACTCATCTTTTCATCTATTATTATTTCACTTGTTTGTTTCATTTATATTTAGTCCCTATTTTGTGCTTCTTGTTTGCTAGTGTGTGTATATTATATAAGGTGGCTATGAAAGTTGTGCCAAGGGGCACCAGAAATATAAATCAAGCTCTCATCCCAAGGGAAAAGCTATTCTGCCTAGAAGATGCCTCTACTACAAATCCCTCTTTATTGGCGCTGATGGCAGGGAAGCCTTTGCAGCACTGCTGGACACCTCTATAGACAAACTAACAAGTATTTTAAACTGCGTTCGACACCTACCTTAGGTTACACAATGAGGGGGGGGGGGGGGGGTAACTACCAGTCCATATGGTCACTTACCTTGTGAACTGTGGTCTAATTGTCAATTAATCTTACCCCAGTGGTGGAGCTACTACTGGTATAGCAGGTGCAACACGGAATAAGGGGCCCTCTGCTACTCAAGTAAAGGGAGACTTTTAATTTATTAGGGAAGGAAGTGTATATTCTAATCACCATAAGGAGCATCAAAACAACAGCATATATTTTTGGCTTTTTTGATCTCTACAGTGTGTATAGAGAGGTTGAAAAAGGAGACCTCTATTCACTAGGTCCTCCACCGTTGCCCGTTCTCCTTTCAAAACTCTCCTTTTTTTTGCCTGTGCCAGGATTTCAACAGCACTTTTTATTAAAATCTTTTAAACAATAAGAAAAACACTTGTTCACCTAAAACAAATAAGACAGCCACTACTATACTGTAATGGTAATGCAATGATGCCACCTATTGGCTACATTCAGCACTGCAGTCAATGTTACTTTTGCTGTAGTTGGATAGAAATATGACATGTATATATAACTGTATCAAATATGTTATAGCTTTGAAACTGTCTAATTAGTTGTACTAGCAATAATAATTCTTATAGTGTATAAAATAAAAAATAATTTTTGCTTAATGTTTTTAAAGATATTTTACTTAAAGTAATGTGTAAGCATCACATATATTTTATGCATCATAGTCGTATGTACTCACATGTGTATAGAAAACACTTATACAACAGTTCTATAAAGCTTACACCTTAATCTAGAATGCTAGTAAATATTGCTTTGATCCAAGTATTAGATAAGGTTACAAAAAAATCTGTTTTATAGATATAATGACAAAAAACATTAATGCTTACTAGTACTACATATACATATATATATATATATATATATATATATATATATATATATATATATATATATATATATGTATTACAAACAAATTTTGAGCTAGTCCTAATATCATGCATAGAACAACTCTAAGTAAATATTAGACCATACATGAAAGAAATAGCTGTAAAAACTGATTTTTACATCAGAAAAGTCCCCCTCCACCGCGCATTTCGCATTTCTGCTACCTCAGAGGGGAGCCGGGTGCTCTCTATATAAGATACTACTTTATAGTGTGAAAGGCCCATCACCTGTGATGCAGGCTGTGCCAGCCCCATACACACCAGGATTGCTAGCATATAACAAACCCTGCTAATTGTAGATACCAAATGGAATAATACCCATTGGTATCACGTTACCCTACCTTCCACCTAAAGAGTCACCTTATGCTGTATCTATAAAGTACAGACATTTTTTGTGACCTTATCTAATAATTGAATCAACACAATATTTCCTAGTATTCTAGGTCAAGGTAAAAGGTTTATACATTCACAGTGGGATGTCTTACTGTCTTATGGGAACATAATCCTAACGTGGTTATGTGTATAATGGCCCTGTAATATACACTACCAGCTTTATGTTTTATATATTTTAAGGGACTTTTCATTCTTATTATATTAAACTACAATAATAAAAGTTAAGTTTTAATGTATATTTTTATATTACATGTTCCCTGTCTTGTGAGCACACCATATAAATACATTTTCTGTTTTTTCTTCCTGTATTGCTGTGTTAGTGATCATTATTGGAGTAGCACCTTCATTACACAGATGTCAAGGACTCTTTGTGGAAGAATATAAATGACTAGTCGTTTACCTGCCATAAATGACGGTATGATTTTACATGTGTCTCTTCCCTCCCTCTCCCTCCCTGTGTCTCTTCCCCCATCTCCATACTGTGTCTCTTCCCGTCCCCTGTGTCTCTTCCCCTCCTCCATCCCCTGTGCCTCTTTCCCCCTTTCCCATCTGTCTCTTTCCACCATGTCTCTTTCCCCCCTCCTCTATCCCCTGTGTCCCTTTCCCCCTCTGTCTCTTTCCCCTGTGTCTCTTTCTCCTTTTCCCCTCTCTGTCCCTTTCCTCCCCTTCTGGCCCTTTAGTTTCTGGAGCATTACACACGCTTTAGAAACTATATTAGTGATCTCCAAGTATTTGATTTGAATATGCTTTAAGGAGTCATGTATACATTAGTGTTGGATTAAAGAGTGAAAATGCATTGTGAATTAATTTGCATGTCCCAACCCGGTGCAATAACGGTATTTCTGAGCAGGAAATACATTTTTTTCATTTATTTTTAGATGTCCATAAATTATTAGCTATGTTTGTCCTTCGTGGTATATAATTACTTTATTCATTGAAATGTACATGTCTCACACATTGTTTAAATACATTCTCTATACACATAAAACTGTTCATAATACAATTTCATGTATAAATTATTTATTAAATAACATGTTAATGCAATTACCTCGTGTTGGTGGCTAGGCTATCTGTTGGTACAAGCATAGAGCCCTATGCTAATCAGACAGTGTAAATCTGCTACGGCAGCTTTCTTCTTCTCAAGTTACAACAGTATTCTAAACTTTAGCTTCCCCCACATTAGGGCACTCAACAGCCGTAAATCCTGCTTTAGATGCAACTGATATCTGTACAGGGAGTAGCCAAACCAAACTTTACGGATGAGACAGGGCTGTAGGAGCCAATAGGAAATAAATATTATAATGAGTTGGAAGTGCAGGAACAACTGCAGTAACTAGGCTGAACTAGGCTGCTGCAAGAAAACATTATATATACACAGTAAGAAATTATTATTTTTTATTTATTAATATCACATATATACAGTGCCTTGCCAAAGTATTCACCCCCCTTGAATTTGTACATACTTTGTTACATTTAAGCCTTAAATTCAAGGTTTTGTTAATCTGAATTTTATGTGATGGATCAGAACACAATAGTCTAAGTTGGTGAAGTGAAATGAGAAACATATATACATAAAACTAGTTTTTAGAAATAGAAAACAGAAAATTGGCATGTGCGTATGTATTCAACCCCTTTGTTATGAAGCCCATAAAAAGCTCTTCTGCAACCAATTACCTTAAGAAGTCACTTAATTAGTGAAATGATGTCCACCTGTGTGCAATCTAAGTGTCACATGAACTGTCATTACACACCTATACACACCTTTTTTGAAAGGCCTCAGAGGCTGCAACACCTAAGCAAGAGAGGCAACACTAACCAAACACTGCCATGAAGACCAAGGAACTATCCAAACAAGTTAGGTACAATGTTGTTGAGAAGTACAAGTCAGGGTTAGGTTATAAAAAAAAATATCCAAATCCTTTGATGATCCCCAGGAGCACAATCAAATCTATCATAACCAAATGGAAAGAACATGGCACAACAGCAAACCTGCCAAGAGGCGGCCGCCCACCAAAACTCATGGACTGGGCAAGGAGGGCATTAATCAGAGAGGCAGCACAGAGACCTAAGGTAACACTGGAGGTTCTTCAGAGTTCCACAGCAGAGACTGGAGTATCTGTACATAGGACGACAATAAGCCGTATGCTCCATAGAGTTGGGCTTTATGGCAGAGTGGCCAGAAGAAAGCCATTACTTTCAGCAAAAAAACTAAATGGCATGTTTTGAGTATGCGAAAAGGCATTTGGGAGACTCCCAAAATGTATGGAAGAAGGTGCTCTAATCTGATGAGACTAAAACTGATCTTTTCGACCATCAAAGAAAACGCTATGTCTGGCGCAAACCCAACACATTACATCACCCAAAGAACACCATCCCCACAGTGAAACATGGTGGTGGCCGCATCATGCTGTGGGGATGTTTTTCATCACCCGGGACTGGGAAACTGGTCAGAGTTGAGGGAAAGATGGATGGTGCTAAATACAGGGATATTCGAGCAAAACCTGTACCACTCTGTGCGTGATTTGAGGCTAGGACGGAGGTTCACCTTCCAGGAGGACAATGACCCCAAACGCACTTCTAAAGCAACACTTGAGTGGTTTAAGGTGAAACATAAATGTGTTGGAATGGCCTAGTCAAAGCCCAGACCTTAATCCATTAGAAAATCTGTGGTCAGACTTAAAGATTGCTGTTCACAAGTGCAAACCATCGAACTTGAAGGAGCTGGAGCAGTTTTGCAAGGAGCAATGGGCAAAAATCCCAGTGGTAAGATGTGGCAAGCTCACAGAGACTTATCCAAAGTGACTTGAAGCTGTGATTGCTGCAAAAGGTGGCTCTACAAAGTATTGACTTTAGGGGGTGAATAGTTATTCACATTGACTTTTTCTGTTATTTTTGTCTTATCTGTTGTTTGCTTCACAATAAAAAAATTAAAAAAACACATCTTCAAAGTTGTGGGTATGTTCTGTAAATTAAATGACACAAATCCTCAAACAATTCATGTTATTTCCAGGTTGTGAGGGAACAAAAGACGAAAAATGCCAAGGGGGATTAATACTTTTGCAAGGCACTGTAGTTGTCAGTGTTGGTCACATTCCAATTTTGGTCATGCAATGTTAAATAATTGAGGCCCTCGGAAAGCAAGTCGAGCAGTTGAGGCACGCGACTGCGAGATCCGTGGGCTTATTGGGCTGCAGTGAGCACCTCGCGATGAGGGACGCAGGCACGCATTGCGAGGCACGCGGGAGTTAGGCTGCAATGAGCACCAAAGACGCTCAGTGCAGGGCTCGCTATGATTATCGTGAGGCACGCAGGACTTAGACATGAACACAGAAGGGGCTCATGTCGATGGCCGCCATAGCCGGTGAAAAACTTAGCACTTTTCCTCTGATAGCGAGGCACGCAGTTTCCTAATTTAATGGCCAAAATAGTTTCAAGTGCCTAATAAAATAAATAAATAACACATTCACACACAGCACACGGGGAGAGTCAGGAAGCCTGTGAGTGCAGTTACAAGTGAATTTGAGCAATATTTGGCATTTTTCATAGATCGAAAATCAGTAAGGCGAGGAAAAAAATGGCGGGCGAAAACCCTTATTTGTCTACTAATGTAAGAATATTTACTGCATCCAGATTTACTGATCTTGTTTCCAATCACCAGCCATAGCATCCTCTCTGCCCTGATGGTGTTAACCAGTTTGGTGCCTTGCAACCAGCCAAGTAAAAACCATGCAGGAAAACCCCTTACAAGCCTTGTGTTTTATTTTAAACTTTCTAAATACAGTATTTCAAGCTTGTCTGTTTCCAGGTCTAGAAGGCTGCCAGTGTAGTCTGTGTCCGCACTGCTTTAGATGGAATTGTAGGTACATTTCTCCCAATCTGACCTATATCCATGCCAACAAATAGTATTCAACGGTTTGTGGTGTATTGTCATTTGGGTATGTATTGTCAGCATAAGATGCCCAATTCTCACTCTTTGTTATGGTTTCTGTATAATAAATGTTCTCCTTTCTCAGAAGAACATTTTGATAGCCTGGGGTTGGTGTTGTTTTTTGATCAACGAGCACTCCAAAGCATGGTGGTATCCTGGAACATTCTAGGCATCAGCAGCTGTTAAAACTCCATGTTTTATAGTATGCAAGAGACTGTTAAAACCACATAAAACCCTTATTCCAGTCCCGTCTCAGTATCTGTTACAGGTCAATGCTTGCCACTTAGCTCTACTTGGTTCAGCAGCATCTTCAGTCCACCTGGCCTTGAGATCTTATGTCCAATTCTCTACCTATCTGTCTTTATCCGACAACTGGGCAAGGCCGAGGGTGACTGCTAAGCAATACATGATTTCACCACTCCTATCCACATATACAAACAAACACAGGCTAATAATGATTTCTGACTACCTGTTCAATCTGGTCACAGTTTGGGACCTCTCCTAATAACTATCTGGACTTCAGTTTCTTGTGCATGAGTCTCTCAGTTATACCACTCTAATCACCCTTTTCTCCTCAGAGAGTAGAGGTACCTCTTCAGGGTCCATTCTGAAGACATTGGTTTAAGCAAATCCAGAGAAACATATTCACATCTTCTGTCATCCTGTATTTTGTTTGATGTCCAATAACTGTCTCTTGCGGTTTCAACAAGTTGGGAATCCATTTTAGAATTACTCTATACTGAAGGCCTGTATGTACATTGGATTATTAAATATCTTATTCAAGAAACCCTTAGATGACATCACCCGTCAACTTGCTGCTGTATAAAATACAATCCCTACAACTAAAATAATGCTATGTTATGACTTTACCAGCTTAGTTTTAAATCAATTCATTACAAAATGTAGATGTCTAAATAATGACCATTAAACTGAAAAAGCTGACGCCTAAATTGATCTCCATACAGCAAACAGGAAGGTAGCGGTTATAAGAAATCCTAGAGATGAACCAAGCATTTAAATAGTCAATGTTAACCTGGATACGGAGAAAGCATTTGATAAAAGAACATGCTTGTATCTTTCGAACTTCTCCGCATCTTGGTTATGGAGAGTTTTTTTGTACTATTTATATAATTCCACAAGCAATGATTATTACACATAATTTAAATTGTTCAGTCTACTTTGTTTAAAAGGATCCAACAGGAGTGTCCACAATCCCGGTTTCTTTTTGATTTGATAACCTGCTTCGACCATTTTGCAGGTTTACTAAAATATAATGGCATAACAATTGGAAAAGTAGAACTAAAATTTCATCATGCACAGATAATTATATATTATTCAGTAATCTGGAAACAGCTATCCCTAATATTCTTGAATTGTTTGGTATGGTTTTAGATCATCGATAAAACGGAGACAATTTTTTTTACACAAATACAGAACATCCCATTAATTTGAGCCTTGCACTGTACCCATTGTACAAAAACACTTTGATATTAACGTCAGTGCTAATATTTCTTCCCTGTAGAAAGATAATATTGTCTCTTACATTGAGAAAATAGCGATTGAACTTAAACATTATTACTGTTACATTTTGTGGGAAGGATAAATCTTATGAAGAGGATTCTGTCATTATTGACTTATGGGGGGCCAGGATGGACACCCTGAGCCTGTATGGCCCAAGATCGAACTGTCTCCGCCCTGAATACAAGGACTATTTTGTTATGACTGTAATAACATATGTTAAGCCTCAGGCTCTGATGCGGTATCCCTGGTCCCCAAGGAGAATGGCCTGTGAGTATTCAGGCCTAATAAGAATTGTTTATGTAATGTTTAGTGTTCAGGTTGTGGTTAGGACATGACACTTATGCCAAGTCCCTGTTCAAAGTACCATTGAAAAAGTATTGCTATGTTTAGAATAGTGATTTGATTAAATAAGATGACCTCGTTCATTGTATAAAGTTTAAATGTATTTATACTAGAAGTAGGCCCTAGGATATGATAATATTATATAATCAGTCACTTATGGGAAAAATTATAGTTTATGACCTCTTGTAATGTTGGTTCTGGCAGAGCGGGCACGGGCGAAAAGAGATGGGTTAATATTCTAACCAGAAAGACATTGGGCCTTTTGCAGACTTCCCATGTGTGATCAAAGACAGTCCTAGAATTTGAAGTCAGCTAACAGGATAATTCCAGGCTCTGGTGTCTGGGACCAGGGCGGGGGAGGGGGGGTTATGGCCTAGTGACAGGGTAAGGAGGCCACAGTAGAAAGAGCAGATTCCTGAAACAGGGAGGGGGGATTATGTGGGGGTGTGGGTGAAATATTTTTGTGTTTGGTGATTATTCTTACTTGCAAAGAAATATATCACAGTCTGACTGACATGCTAAGCAACGGTATGTCTGAGGCTGTCTACACTAAGAAAAGGTGTATGTGTATTTCTTTCTGTACTATCCTAACAAAAGGGATCTGATTGTGCCTGACTCTTCATGAATGATGTCCTGATCTGAACTGAATTGCTGGGAGCTGTGAGATTGAACACAAAAGGCACTACCTAGAGGGAGAAAAGTGAGGTGCACATGTTCCCTCAAATCTGGTTCATAACTGATTCCATTATTTATCATCTATCATCTTTTTGGAACACCTTAGTAAACTTTTTTTCAGTCTTTCATTTGCAAAGGTTAAAGAGACGTGGAAATACTTTTCTTTGTTACCGTATTGATACGAATATAAGCCGCACCTTTTTTCCGATTTGCAAGCTTGCGAGTTATGGGAGCGGCCTATATTTTAGCTACTGTAAAAAAATGACTGCCGATTTGCGGGCTTTGCGAGTTACGGAGTGAATAGCGATTTACAGTTTTTATGGCTGATCACTTGGAGAGAGTCTTTTTCTCTCCAATTTTAAGGGTGCAGCTTATATGTGGGTGCGGCTTATATTCGGACCAATACGGTATATCAGAGGGTATTTCATGTGCCACAATATGTTTTTTAAATAAAGATCTGAAGAAGCAATGAAGAAAGACTAGCAGAATAGCTTAATCTTACAGTTAATACACAGCTACAAAATGCAGAAGTAGATTTTATATTTAAAATTTGGGTACCTAAGGATATTTTCTGCATGGATAATTGTTTAGCCTCCACCCCCTTCCCGGTCAACAGTTGCAGAACCAATATTTTATTTCTAGTCAGAATCCTTCTTTCTTCATTAATTAACTTTTTTTTTAAAGATAATTAAAATCAAATTAGGCCTATATAATAAAAAAAAAAGGTTTATTCTCTTCAAGTATCTACTTCAACTTTTTATGAATTGAGCTGTTTGATTATAGATTATACTTCTGAAACAATAGGTTTATCACACTGGATAAAAGGTACGTGGAAGGTTTCTGAATTTTACTAGAAATGGAATATACCTATGTATCTATTTATTTTTCTGAAGTGATACGTGTTACCTGTTTCGGTATGTTTCTCTTAAATAGAATGCTACAGAATACTGCCACTCATTGGTTAATATGAGACACCTGTACTTAGTACACTATCTTCATGAGCGGCAGAGGGGAGAAATCAGATTTTAGGCAGCAACAACAGAGCTTTTAAGCACTCCTTAATAAAATAAAGTACACAAAAGTAAAGAGATACATAGGTATATTATATTCCTACTGAGATCCAGAAATCTTCCAGGTCCCTATAATGGTATATGGTAGTTTCCCTGTGTTAAATATTAAAATAAACTCCCTAAGTGAGAAACAGTCTGGAAGTGGCTAGTATATCTCTTACCAATAGAAACATTATAATATACAGGGAAGCATCTATATACCTTTAAGCTTAGAAACGCTGCTTAAGTTTTTGAAATACTCACCAATGGCTTACAATAAGAGCTCTCACAGTGTGTACGTTACTCAAATTTTATTAGCTGGAGTAACAACTAATATCTTTTGGGGCCAGATGTTTAGATAAATAGAAGATAAACTACACTGGGAAGGTTTTACACTCTTGGTTTTCACCTTTTGGAGTGTATGATCATGACAGGTCATATACCCAGAGTATATGGCAGATAAAGCTTTTGCATGAGATTATTCCAGTTGCTATTAAGCGCTGTTGCTCTTGTGGATTGATATTAAAGGGACATGGAAGGTTCCCTTTTTTTTTTTTAATACTAAATATTTTATTAACAAATGCTTAAAAGCTTTGTTTTTACTCAGTGAAACATTTCAAACAGACTCTGCAAAAGTCCACCCCCTGTACCTCAAGAATACAATAGTACTAAATGTACTAGTCAATGAAAGACGGTGGCTCTGTAGCATTTTAGCAACATACTGCTGAGACACCGTCTGTGACGCGTTAGTACATCTAGATATGGGTATAGTTTATGATATTCTATGAAACACCATAAATGTCATCGAAAGCTCATAGTAGTGACTTTGACCTTCAAAGGACCACAGAAGCCCCCTATGTGGTTAGTATCATTACATAGAGGGTAAAAAGGCACATGGAAAACATGTTTCCCTTGTAAATATTGATGCTGAATCAATGGAGTTATGAGGAATAGTAGTCAGGCTATGTTACTTCTACCTGAATGAGTAATGAGCTCTGTACAGCGTGGTACATAATGAATATTAACTAGAGTCAGGCATAGAAGCTTTGAATCTGGCAGTAGCTAAGTGATGTGTAACTACTTTAGCATCTCAAGTAGCAACAAAGCAGATGTTAGAGTAGCTAAGGCTGCAGTCTATGGATGGTGAAAGTCCTGGGATAAAATCCCCATAAAGTCCCTTTTTTTCTTTATCATTTTAAAAATGAGAACAGTCATTTAGGTTACATAATAAAGCTTATGATAATATGAGGTCACTGATAATTTTGTGTTGATTTTACAATATTTATTTGAATAATTATGTGAACTAAAGCAGAGTGTGTTAGTGAAGAGGTGTGTTGTTTTTTTAAAACGTTTTCATTGGCAAGTCATTCCTTGCCTTCCACTTGTTTTTTATTTTTATTAATGTATATATTATTAAAATACATATGATTGATAAATATAAATAAACTAGCTACTTGCCCGTCAAGAATGACGGGAATAACATTTTAAGGCTGCAAATGCTGTACGTTCGTGCTCATCGCCTTTGGTGCACATCTTGAGCCCTCTCATTGCAGGCCTTGTCAACTCACAACTTTCGTTCTTCGCAATGATACAAAATGTCAGATTCTTTTCTATGTGCCGCGTGCCTTGCGTCGTTGGTGTAAGTTTTACTGGCTTCGGTCTGGTTTTTATGTGCCTCTGCCTTGTTTTCGTTGAGTTACGTTTTTTCTGCAGCCATTTTTTTTCCTTGCTTAGGTGATTTGTGCTCATGAAAAAAGGCAAAATATGACTCAAATTGACGTCTAACTTCACTCACATGCTCCCTGTCTCTCCCCTTGTACAGCCTAAGTTGCAGCCCCGCAACTGCGGGCCTTGGTTTGCGAGGCCGCCAATATTTAACATTGTGTGACCAACATTCGTAAGATCCACAACTATTATTTGTGATAAGTACATTAGTTAAATAAAAACCAAGTGGAAGGCAGGGGAATCAAACCTAGGACTTACCAGTGAAAAAATCTTGAAAACAGAATACTTACCACTATACCACCACATTATAAAAAGACAGTGTAAATCTAAAATACACTGTATAACAGTCACAGACTCTAGCCTTATTATGTATGCAGATACTTGTGTGACAGCTTCAAGAGCCAAACTAAAATGACTATAAGTCAATTCTTGATCAATTTTCAAAATGTAAACTCATTTTCTACATGATTTTGTCACCGTCTAACTGCAGAGTACATGTGGCCCTTTAATGTGCAAATATACAGACAAATCTGTACATATACAAACATACAGGCACATGCATACTAACTCATGCAAATTATAAAACCACCATCACACAAAAAGCAAAGGCCAAACATATAGGTAAGGGGCAGACAGCCAGATGCTGTAAAATACAGCTGAATCCTTACATTTATATGCTACAAATATACAAGTGCATGCAATGCCTGTATACCATCCTTTAATGCACTCAGACTCATCATCCATACACAGCTCTGGAATCTTAAGGACCATAACATGAGTTTTTGCAAACAATAAAACATCACTCAGCAATTTGTAACTATTTTGCAGTTTAATTTGAACGGTTGTTTTTTTCCCCCCGTTCTGTCGCAAAAAAAAAAGTCAGTATAGATTTTTTTAAAAACATTTTTCCATTTTTTTCTTTTTTTTAATACAAGACAACTCAGCAAATAATAAGAAAATCCATAAAGAGGGATTTAGGATAGGGAAGAGAAAGGGACACGTTCCCTTTTCTCTTGATTGGACCTTCGAATATATAGATTAATGTGCCAATAAAACTTACTCAGAGGGACAGAGAAAATCTTTGTGCTATATATGTCAAAAAAGGCAACACAGAAGTTGAGCTGCCATAGTGGAGTTGGTACCACCATACCTTGGTGTTGCCATTCTCTACTGATGCCTTATTATTCCTGCAAATAGCTGTAAGAGCTCAATTATCTGAGGATATCCTAGCTTCTGAGTGCCCTATTGCCTGGCGGTGACACTGTATCGGCCCCTCCCCCTTAAAGAGGTGGATATTGCCCGAGGTGACCCAGCATCTTAACGCCTTATTGAAGTTACAGCTCAGTGTGACCTCAAGCCCTTGATGTACGTTTGCCTTTTTTTGATAGCCCTAGTAATCACTTGCCTGATAAAAATGGACTGCCCTATTAAGGGCAGCTGGGGATGTAAGGAGGGCGTGTGCAGGATGCAGGAGGCATACTGCCCCTTCAACAAAGAAGAAAGACTTAAATAGTCTTTTTCACACACAAATCAAAATAATTATTGAATACTTTTGTGTGGTGAGATGGTGTGTAGGAATACATGTTGCAGAGAGCTTTACCTCCGCAGAAACACCAGCTGCAGAGAACTAGGTGCAGAATTATCTGCTACAGAAAGAACTGTAACTATGATTCACTATGTCCTGTGCATGGAGATATATCCTCCTGGCAGACAGGCATCTGAGTGTAAGAAATGATCTACTGCTAATTGGAGTATGCAGAAACACTTTGGAGAAATTGATGCATGTGCAAAACCACATGAATTGCACTAAATGTGCAAATCAGTGTGCACGCAGTACTGTTTGTATATGATACTATGTGTGTAGAGGAGAACAATGTGTGCACAAATCAAGTATGTGCAGAGCCTTGCCCTGCAGAACATTCTGAGATGCTGTGAAGAAATGTTCTTTGTGAGCAAACAAATTCATTGTGTGTTCAATGCAAATCAGAACAAGCTTGGTGTGCAAAACCAATAAACTATGTGGGCAAACGACCTATACCTGTATGCACAGTGGGGGGGCCCTGTGCTGGGTTAGTGGGAGGGCTCTGAGCCAGCCCTGGCATATGAAACAATACTGCAGCAGCTGCCGCTAGACAAACCCTACATTAAAAAACAGGGTCTTTATATTATACATGTATAAATATATATATATAGAACACAAATGACATTTACAAAGAGAATAAAAACTGCAGGACAGACCAGGGCTAAGTGTGTGCAGTGTGTGTCTGTGTTTTCATGCACATTGAGTGCATCTGCTTGTTTATGTAGAGGTGTAGTCACCACAGATTTAAACCTGTCTCTATCTGCTTGCTTCTTGGAGCATATATCAATTTGAATGTTTCTATTTGTGTTTTTGGCTATGTGTGATTATGTATATCTATAACTTTCCTGAATATCCATCATTTTGCACATTCTGTGCTTTAATCGTGCATCTGGTTGTGTATGACAGCTTTGTGTTTGGGTACATCCCCTTGTCCTTTTGTGCAAATTCTGTATGTCAACCTGGTTTTGGGAGTCCTGCCCTCACACACACAGTTTTCAAGGAGGTGATGGGAGGGGCGGTGCAGACCGGGGTTGGGTGGGGGTAGGGAGGAGGTCACTGCGGGCTCCTGCCAGTACTGTTCTTGTCGGTGGAGTTGAGGTTGGGGTCCTGGGGGGAGGATGCAAGTCGGGGAGGCATGCGCTCATTAATACGATCTAAACCTCTGGCCTCTTCAAAACTACGAATCTTGTGCTGGGGAGAGAAGCCTCGGACTGCATGACAAAAAGTGAGAAGAAGAAAGGGATAGAGAGAGACAAAGGATAGAAAGAAATAAAGCGAGAGAAGAAAAATAAAACACAGTAATTAGTTAATGTTGAGATTAAATGATACAGCAGGTAAGATATAAAGAGAATGATTAAAAAGAAAGAGCAATGTAAGGGCAGAATTCAATAAAACAATGGGAGGGAGACAACGAGAATGTGGAGGAAGACAGTACACAAGAGTCGCAAGGGACATAAATGAGATAGGGAAACGATAGGCAGTAAAGGAAGAGAGGGAAAGAAAGTCAAAAAGGTATAAAAAAAAAAGTGTGAAAGACAGATGAAGAAATGCCCAAGAGAGATAGGTAAGAAACAAAGTAGAAGTGTTAAGAAACAGAAACAGTTTGATAAGGGAAATAAATAGCAAAGACAATTGTGAGAGAACAAGACACTATAGGAATATAGTGGCAGAGAGGAGAGAAGGAGAGATTGATGATATGGTAAGCAAAAATACAGTTACGAGAGAGATAAAATATCATAGCAAGGGTTGGAGAAAGCATGATGTGGGGTTTTCTATCAAAATGCCAAATCTATCACGCATTGAATAATATGCTAAAATGTTTACACTTCCAGAGATCAGCAAAGAAATGAAAAAGGTTGTTCCATTTTATATAGTCTGCAGCTTTAGTCTCTCTCAGACCTAGGTGAAAAGTAAAAATGTTTTGGAGAGAGACGGTGCCTCTGTCCATTAGCTCTGCAAACTACTGGACAAAACTAGGTGAAATAAGCTCTCTGGGCATATGGCTATAAATTAGCTTACCTTCGTGTGCCTCAACCGCCTCCACTGTGGCTGCAATGGAAAGTTTGACATGTGTTAACATACTGCAAATACAATATCATACAGTAGTTGTTCATGAAATATCCAACACTGATCTCTTGCAATTATCTTCTATGTAGTATGTCATAGTTACATAGTAATAAAAAAAAAAGACTTTCAGTCCATGAAGTTCAACCTTTAAAGATCTCCTCTGATCTGCAATATGCGGATTAGTTATTAATTAATTTGTTAATTAATTATTAATCAACTATTTAAATATTTATTTATTTTTAATTATTAATTAATCCAGAGGAAGGCAAACTGGAAAAAAAAAAAAGTGAAACTTAGCCAACCATCTCAAAGGAAACAAAAAAATTCCTTCCTGACCCCAGATACTGGCGATTGGATTTCTCCCTGGATCAATACTCTCTCTAATTATCCAGGATAACCCTGAATTCCCTTTTTAATTACAAATAAATCCAGCCCCCTTTGAAAGTTATCTATCGAATCCGCTGTCACCACCTCCTCTGGTAGAGAATTCCACAGATTAACCACCCTTACTGTGAAGAACCCTTTTCTTTCTTTAAGGTGGAATCTTTTTACTTCTAACCTCAAGGGATTTTCTAGAGTAAATAAGCTTAATTTGGTTAGTCTTTTTTCATAACTTAGCCCCTCCATTCCCCTAATTAGTTTTGTTGCCCTCCTCTGTACCTTTTCTAGCTCTAAAATGTCCTTTTTATGAAGTGGTGCCCAACCTTTATTATTTGTATCAAAAGAATCCTCAAATATATTTTCCCCCAAAACAGACAAGGGTACAAGAATAGAGATCCTCAATTAAACACATCTAAAATGATGCAATTAATACTGTCCTATATCCAGCACTCTGCAGTACCCACCGCTCTGCAGAGTCTGTCTCCCTCCTGACAGCACCCCTTGGGGCAGTGTTCCTGTGGGCGTCAGACCTTTCAGCGTCAGGACACTCTCACTCTCCTCCCTGAAAGGCATAAAAACACAGGTCAAAACTGAAAGAAGGGAGGTCAGTGTTGACACTCTGATGGCAGAAAACAGGGTTGGCTAATGGTCCCGAGAGCACACCGAAAAGGGAATCCTAAAGGCAGAGTAGAGTCAAGCCAATGCCTCAAGGCCAGAGAGCAGGATCAAGCTGGCTCCCAGAGGGCAGGGAGCATGTTGAGGGCTGGCACAAGTAGGCGTCCAGAGGGCAAGATGCTGTAGGAAGTGGATGCCTGGAGATCAGTTGGAAGCAGATGCCCCAACAGTAGAGATCAATTGGATGTACACACTCTGATTTGGACACTAACTTCTATAACTCTAAGGGCAGAGAGCAGTGTGAATGAGGTGACTTGTTAGAAGGCAGCATGGGAAAGGATGTGACAACTAATAAATTGCGTCTTAGGACCATGGGATGACATGTGGTTGGAAGATTTGAGCAGGAATTGAAAAAAAAGCAATACCTGAGCACAGAAAACACACGTGCCATTTTACCAATGGCTCGGATCTTGTTCCTGATAATTTCTTTACGCACAGAGGCACCACCTAAAAATGTGTCAACAATTAAGAAAAATCAGAATTGTAGGATCAGTAAACGTAAATGGAAATAATATAAATGAGTTAAAAAATATTAAAAAAAATGTTTGTAAAAGAAGGTAAATGATAACAGAAAAACTGAAAAGGGTGACTGGAAGAGATGAACAACTGGAGATGATTTGCAGATACAAAGGAAAACAGAAGAAAAATACTGTGGATAGAGAATCAAATATATACAGAGAAAAACAAAAGTGATAAAGAAAAAGAAAACATGTGAATCAACCCAGAAACAGGAAGTAGAGAAAAAGGGCAATTGGGGTTGTAACTTACTTTCTAGGGTGTCCTCTCCATCAGAGATCAACTCATCATCTGAGCAAATACTGAGTATATTCACAAGCATCTCTGTCACTGTGAAAAGAAAGGATCAGTAAGAAAGAGACATCACTAGGGGGGAGCAATGAGAGAAATTGGCACATCCCTCCAATACAGTAGGATTGCTAACTGCCTGATGAAAAACAATGAATAAAGTTTATCAAGTTTATCTCATCAATCAGCCTTCACTCATTAGGACAGGCAATAAGACAACATGTACATGTGTCTGGGAATTTTCAGAAAATTTGGAAGTGTTCAGTCATTACAGATAAGAGTCAGAATAGCATGTTAATGCAAATGACCCCAATATTTTTTTTAAACTAAAGCTTGTCTGAAATTCTCTAGAATAGGCATTATCTAATGGACAGCATTTTAGAATATGGTCCATTCTTGGTTGTGCTCTTAAGTGAAAGATACATTTATATAAGGTGATATACATGCACAAACATACATTCATATAAAAATAAAGTATCTTCCCTGTGATATATGCAATCACTCAATAATAAACATACATATATATAATCAAAAGGTCATAAGTTGCTGGTCTACATACAGTGATGAGCTCACAATTTGTCTGTTTTTATAAGAAATGTACCTTTCTCTCCTACAAACGGCAAGGACCAGGTAAACACATCCATGAAGTTTGGCAACCAGTAAGGGTGCGGAGAGC
Source organism: Discoglossus pictus (assembly GCA_027410445.1). NCBI lineage: Eukaryota > Metazoa > Chordata > Amphibia > Anura > Alytidae > Discoglossus > Discoglossus pictus. The sequence goes on along the minus strand of CM050167.1, from coordinate 129,298,963 downwards.
AGTTAAACTGGCGAATATTCATCACATTGTTTTCATACTTCAGCACTGCAGCTGCAAGAAGAGACCCCAAATAAAGAAAACAAGCAATGCCAGGCTTTTGTTCATATACCATACAGAAACAGATAATGAAAACAACCCGCACCCCCCGAAACTCAAACCAGACAGAGACAATGCCAGTTAACCCCCCGAACACAATGCAAAAAGAGGCAATCCCTGTCTTCTGTCAGACGCGGTGTAGATGGAGGCAAATGCCAGTTTTTCTCTTTGGCACAATGCAGGCAGTTTTGTCCTACACACATGCAATGCAGATAAAAGCAAGGCAGTGGTAATGATGGACAAGCCCTCTATCATGACAACATTGCTTACCTTTGTTGTTGTACACATCAAGGTAGTTGGGTGCTGAAAAGATAGTGATGAGGGAGGGAAAGCCAGTGGTTTGACTCTTGCGGTACATCCGATATCTGAAAAGTTGAGACCAGGAGTAAAAAGAAAAAAGTCACTGGTGCTATTTCCCACTCAAAATATTTGAAGACCTTCTGTCTTTGACTCTAAGTCTCTCTCTTCTCCTCCATCCCTTCCATGATATGTCTTTATCGTATTGGCAAATCTTTCCTATCACTGCCACTTACAGCAGTAAGTACCATAAAGATCAGATCTAAGCATCTTACTCCTTTCTATATCCAAATCCTTTATCTGCAAATAAAATCTATGTTGGCTCCAGGCATATCCCTCTCTTTATTAGCTTTTCCACAAAATTAACTATAACTATATGACCTGTCACTACTTTATTTAAGTATATTTATTTAACTAGATTTACATTTCATTGATTACGAATGCATCTGTTAGAGGAGTAGCAGTGTATGATTTTTTTTTTTACATGAAAATAAAAAATAAAATAAACTTACACTGCAAGCAGTTGATTTTAAGAGTTAAAACCCCTGAAAATCCCTGCTAAAATTAGCATAAAACTCATAATTCGTTTTGGCCAATCACAGGCAGCTAATACATTGTTTCATGGATATATATATATATATATATATATATATATATATATATATATATATATATATATACACACACACATTTGATTTATTAAAAAATATATAAGTAGTTTAACTCCTGCCTAGAGTAATAATTTTTAGAAGAGCCAATACCTGTCTACTGCAATTTTATCACTTTCTTTACTATTATAATGAAATAAAGACTCCAGTAATCACTAATACGTTCTCCACTCCCATCACTTCATTTGACCTAAAGAAAGAATAAGGAGTGAGGGGAGGTTTGGAAAAGGAAGTAATGAGGAGTTCAGAGCATGCAGTTATATTCACTACAGCAAATGTCCCTATGCAGTGACAAGTTAGAGAGTAGAGAGAAAGATTACCCAGCATCCTGTGCTTCATGAGCCCGGATTACAGACAGTAAGTTGTTGCTTTGGAGAAACTCACAAACGGCAGGGTAACTGCAAGAGAGAGATATATGAAATTAAAATTATGGTCTAAGCTCTCCCCATTCACTTAAAAACATGGTCTTGCCATCAGAAATATTTCCTCCAACATTTACAACTCCTATAAAAATGTGTCTACGGTTACTCCTCCTGGCCATCTTGTTTGAATGACTCAAGACTCAACCATTTTGATTTATTGACCCTTCCTGAAAACATAGCCTGGATTTGCTCCTAAGGAGTAATATTCAATAAGCCTGTGCTCTTCTCATTTTTACAATCTATGAAGAGTATAATAATCCTACAAAAATCCTTGGCTCTCTATTCCACAATAACCCGTGCTTATTAACATCCAGTAAATGTCATACCCTCATGTTCACCTTCTTAATATGTGATCTTTGTAAACTACGTTTTCAGTATGGCCTCTATGCCAATAACATAACTATCCACCTGGACATTAGTGTCAACAATTTTTATTTAACTGTATGCCCATATTTTGTCTACGTCAATACCTCAATTACTGAACTTTTTCTAGTTATCACTACCCCTTAAAATCTGCTGTACTGTCAGTAACCTGCTTCCAATGCATGTTTTGTGGTTCTGTTATATGCCTGGTTTACTTTCATTCCTTACAATAAGTAAAACAAACTGGTTGAATTCATCTTTTTCTTATACAAGATTGAAATATGAATGTGCTTATGTGTCTTCTGTAGGTCAAACCAGTGCAGACAATACCAGGAGGATCTTCTAGATCCATGCAGTACAATCTCTTTGGATGAGGAGATCTGTTACAGATCGATTCAATTGAACAAGCCCGCAACTACCTGGCCGAAAGCCTAAACTGTATGCACCGTAAGTAGCATTCAGGCCATGATCAATTAAGAAAGGCCGTAACTACCAATAGTAAATGAGACCGTCATCATGACGTCAGTAAAACATGGAGGTTAAACATCAATCAGTTATAGTTTAGAGGTCCCATATGCGATCGGACCCACAAACACTCAAAATACAAAATAATACAAATGAATGCCAATACTGTTCTAGTCCATATGGGTGACCTGATATGTATTAACTTAATTACCAAGATTGATCTAACACGGAAATAAAATGTAAAATTATACATTTTTTATTCCAGATTTGCGAGCTTGAGACTGTTGTGCAATTAATTATAATGTCATCACTTTCCCTGTATTTTAAATGACAGTATTGATTTTTTATTTGCTTTTACAGTGCTACGAAAATTGTAGGATTTTCTTCTACATTTGCCATTTATGGGTTTGAAGGCAATTGCGGGCTTGAGGAATTGTAGCAATTGAAAAGCGATTTGCGATTGACCTTTCAAGCCTGTAAATGTTACAAAGGCTTAGATGGATCGGAGTTACGGTTTTGACAACCGCAGGGATTTTGAGCGTGTAGCTAAAAGACGCCAAATGAATAGCAAATTATTTTACAGGCTCTTGTATCTACAATTTGCTCAATTGAATGGAGGCCTCAATATTGCAAGCAGAAGGAAGCTGAAGATCAGCATAGTTAGACTGACATATTCTAGATAATCTAGTATATTTAGACATTTCTAGAACAAACCCTTGAATATAGAATTTTAATGCACTTTTGACCAACACACTCTAAAGTAGTAGAGTAGTTTCCCAAATCCATCTCCGGGGGACCTCTGACAAGCCAGGATTTAGGGATGAATTTATTTGAATACAGGCAAGGCTTCATAATTTTTACCAACTTTTATCTATATTCAAGTACACTTATCCTGAAATAGCAGCCTATGATATCAATGCAGACAGAGCTGTCCTTCCATGGATTCCATGACACATTGATTGGGAGCTAATGTTCTCAAGATCCTCTAATATACAGCAAGACTATCCTTTGTCCAGTTTTAGTTCTCACGGTCAACAGAACCACAACGGAGCCAAATAATATTGAAGTTAGATACATTATAACCTGTCTGCACAAAGTAACAAACTCACACAATGATGCCTGCCACCTCCTAGCAGTGAGACACATATACAGTTGACCTTCACTGGCAATACATTTTCCAACATATCTATAGTATAAGTAGCACCAAAGACAAGTACAGAAACCACAGATCTAAGTCTTTAAAACTCATTCAGGCTTAGGCATTGAATACAATGAATCTGCTGAGCTGAGACCCCAACCCCAAAGCATCAACAGTCGCTGTTATCCACTCTAACAAACTACTGTGGAATAGCAAATTAAGATAGCATGAACAAATTAATGCTGACAATGTTACAAGATGGTGATTCACTGCACAAGTGCTTATATAGATACAAATTGCTAATTCCCCAAGGGGAATAAATACTGAAGAAGCTGTCAAGGCAGTGAAACGTATCTGGTACATTTTTTTTTAGAATATATACAGTGCCTTGCAAAAGTATTCACCCCCTTGACTTTTTACCTATTTTGTTTCATTACAGCCTTACGTTCACTGCTTTTTTAATCTGAATTTCATGTGATGGATCAGAACACAATAGTCAAAAGTTGGTAAAGTGAAATGAGAAAAATATGTACATAAAACTAGTTTTTAGAAATAGAAAAAAAATTGGCATGTGCATATGTATTCACCCCCTTTGTTATGAAGCCCATAAAAAGCTCTGGTCCATCCAATTACCTTAAGTCACATAATTAGTGAAATAATGTCCACCTGTGTGCAATCTAAGTGTCACATGATCTGTCATTACATAAACACACCTTTTTTTAAAAAGGCCCCAGAGGCTGCAACACCTAAGCAAGAGGCACCACTAACCAAACATTGCCATGAAGACCAAGGAACTCTCCAAACAAGTGGAGACAATGTTGTTGAGAAGTTCAAGTCAGGGTTAGGTTATAAAAAAAAAATCCAAATCTTTGATGATCCCCAGGAGCACTATCGAATCTATCATAACCACATGGAAAGAACATGGCACAATAGCAAACCTGTCAAGAGACAACAGTCCACCAAAACTCACGGACATGGCAAGGAGGGCATTAATCCGAGAGGCAGCACAGAGACCTAAGGTAACCCTGGAGTAGCTGCAGAGTTCCACAGAAGACACTGGAGTATTTGTACATAGGACGACAATAAGCTGTACACTCCATAGAGTTGGGCCTTATGGCAGAGTGGCCGGAAGAAAGCTATTACTTTCAGCAAAAAACAAAATGGCACGTTTTGAGTTTGTAAAGAGGCATGTGGGAGACTCCCAAAATGTATGGAGGAAGGTGCAAATCCAACACACCACATCACCCAAAGAACACCATCCACACAGTGAAACATGGTGGTGGCAGCATCATGCTGTGTGGATGTTTATCAGCAGCCGGGACTGGGAAACTGGTCAGAGTTGAGGGAAAGATGGATGGTGCTAAATACAGGGATATTCTTGAGCTAAACCTGAACCACTTCGTGCATAATTTGAGGCTAGGACAGAGGTTCACCTTCCAGCAAGACAATGACCCCAAACACACTGTTAAAACAACACTTGAGTGTTTTAAGGGGAAACATGTAAATGTGTTGGAATGGCCTAGTCAAAGCCCAGACCTCAATCCAATAGAAAATCTGTGGTTAGACTTAAAGATTGCCGTTCACAAGCACAAACCATCCAACTTGAAGGAGATCAGGCAATTGTGCAAGGAGGAATGGGCAAAAATCCCAGTGGTAAGATGTGGCAAGCTCATAGAGACTTATCCAAAGCGACTTGGTGCTGTGATTGCCGCAAAAGGTGGCTCTACAAAGTATTGACTTTAGGGGGGTGAATAGTTATGCACATTGACATTTTCTGTTATTTTGTCCTAATTGTTGTTTGCTTCACAATAAAAAAAAAAAAAAAAATCTTAAAAGTTGTGGGCATGTTCTGTAAATTAAATGATGCAAATCCTCAAACAATCCATGTTAATTCCAGTTTGTGAGGCAACCAAACACATGAAAAATAGCAAGGGGGGTGAATACTTTTGCAAGGCACTGTATAGCATAGTCCATAATCTCTACATCTGCTTTTGTAGACAAGATTTCTTACCTGATCTGATACTGTATAATTTTATGTATAGATAATAAAAAAAGGCTCTATAGGAGATTAATTCTTTACACACCTTTCTTACACAATCATCGTTTAAGTGGACCTGAACAAATACATTTGATTGAGAAGAAAATTGGACTCTCACCTGGTATTGAGACAATGCGATAAGATACCTCATATCCTTTGAGGTCACTCCAGGTGAGAGGCCAATGCTTTATGTATGTTTTCTACTTGGTTATTAAGATCAATCTATATATAGTGTTGCACTTTCTCCTACCCCTCCCCTTTTTATTGTTTCAAGATGGTGACCCATACCCACTAAAGAATCTGCACACAAAATCAACATCATCTCCTCTATCTGAGGTGGAAACAAAGCCAGGGGATAAATCTGTACCTAGCAAGAGCAAACCTCCCACAGTGGAACCAGTAGCCCCCGAAGGGGAGGAGGAGCCAGGCACTAACACAGGCTCAGCTGTCAGGGAAAGGTGAGAGACAGAAGGGTGTAAAGATATATATATATATATATATATATATATATATATATATATTTATTTAACGTTGGCACTAAAGGGGGCTAACACAGGGCCCGGGTGAAGGGCAACATAGGGCCCTGTGTCGAGGTGGGGCCCAAAAATTACATTCTCTTCTAGATGTTCAACTGGCAAGATGGTGGTCCATAAAAAATAGGGTAGCAGCCATATTACTGAGAACATAAATACAATATGAAAATCTTATAATCCCTGTCAAACCAGAGAGCCAATAATTATTATTATTATTATAAATGTCAATAGAGAACAAACATTACTCTAGTACGCTCTGTTCACGTGTCCAGTGCATGAATCTTTTCATGGAACACTGTGCAAAATGCCATGGTATAACTCCACCAAACTCTCAAAAATAAATAATAATTAAACTGGGGAAAAAGATAGGCAAATTACTTGCAAACCTTGTGTACACCACAGATTATAACAAAATAAAGCAAATACACAGCATTGTAGATAATGATGGTAAAATCAATACATACCTCAATTTACAGCTCTACTCCACACAGCTTTACATTCACCAAAAGGACAGAGTATCTCATTTATGAACCAAGCCGCACTTTCAAAATTCAAACTGATAGCAACAGATTCTTTCAATGCTTCCAGTTAAGGAACATGAAATTACAAGCGCAATTGCATGCTTATCAACTCGAAGAGAGCTGGTACCAACCACCACCAATAAAAATATAAAAAACATATTAGATATATAACATTATGCCTTATAGGCATGTAAAAATAATAGGATAGGAAAAACATCCCCAAAATGATTGTATGCCCAATAGTACTCCAAAAGACGGTCAATGACCATACTCAGACTTCCTACATGTCCATCTACACGGGTCAAGGTCCACAACTTCTGACCTACTTTACTGTTTTAGGCACTGGATGAATATACACGTCAAAAACATCCACTGGAGGCAGCCCGGACTTCCACGAACGGAGAAGGAATACACTAATCCTGTCATCTAATGTAGCTTTTTTTACTCTCACATAAGGTAGCACTCTTTACAACAAGATTGTTACGGTGTTTGCTATCAATTTTACCCCTAAACATAGGGTTTTAATCATAATTCTTTAACCCTTCTTCCCATCATACCGGACGTCAAAACTCTGAAAGAAAATATCAGAGGACTTTTTGAAACCATGCTTAAACAGAGTAATTAGAACAAAAAGTTTTACTCAGGATACAAAAGACTTCATCAGGAAGGTAGGCAGTGAACCAATTACTACTATACTGGTCTAATATAGCCACGTTTTAAACATTGTCTTGTTACGAAATCAAAAGATGGAATACCTTAGTGGAATCATGGAAAATTATGAGATGCCACAGATGCATCCAAAGTATTGCATATTTGAATCGCTATTCAAGTGCCACAATTCACATACAAAAATATAAAATAAATAAAAAAAAAGTTTATAACACCACAGTAATGCACTTACAAGTAAAGCTCATGAGTTTGCGTATTTGGGCATGTACTATGAAAAGTAAATATTTTTCTCTTAAGTTATCAAGAATATCAAAAGTATCTCCATTAAAGTTATCAAAGAGATAAATAAACAGACCCCCTCTAGTAAAGCAAAATTGAATATAACATTTAAAAATTAAAATATATATATATTTTCTTTTTTACTAAAACATGTTGCCTATTATTAGGTGAAGTTCTTATAATGAATGCACTATAAATATCATACTTCAGAGATTGTTTAATTAGAAATCCATGATAAAAGTGAATATAAGTGAATGCCATAAGGCTCTACAATCAACTATATTCAGAAGTTTTTTTGCAGATTGCCTTTACATATGCTCATCAACACAAACTGATTTAGCCTTTTATTTGCAAAAAATGGTAAATGGTTTCATGCAGAACGCAATGTATATGAATATAAAGTTGTTACCTGTAAAAGTATGAACAACCCCGTACAGTGTTGTGGGTAAAGTGCTCCAGCGTTTTCTCATTGCCATAATCTTCAGCCGGGTCAGACCACAGGAGGTCACACATGGGACCGAACGCTGGGGGTTCCTTAAATCTATCTAACTGAGGAGGCAGAATAAAGAGACAGTAAGGATCAACTGAGCTGGATTATTTCTTAGAGTAGAATTTACAACAACAAAAAAAGTAAAAATTGTAATTTTTTGTAACCCATCTAAAAAAAAATGGCAAGCAAAGGCAAAACAATAACACTTTTGAGGTGCAAAGGTACCCTATCACTGGTCCATTTAGAAGCTATGTCCAAATGCATCCTGATATATATCTATAAGTGAAACTATGTGAAGTTTTTGTATCAGCCAATTCTCTCTAACAGTGAGAATCTCTTGTTGTATACTGATCCAATCACTGAGGGTCATGGAAGAAAACACATCCTGGGATATGATCAGTGATTGGATGAGGAACCAACATGGGTTTCTTACTGTATGAGAGAACTAGGGGTGGGAGGAGGAAGCATTTAGATATAACATCCTTTTGGGACAGCTCTACAACGAGTTTTATATCTTAAATGCATTATATATCACATTTTGGATTGCTACCTTGTCGTGGTGAAGGGGCGTATGTACCTCAAGAAACTGTAAATTATAACAGGTCACCCAGAGAAGTCAGACAAATCACAGTCTACTGGAGAAGTCGCTAGTAACCCACTCCAGTATCTTTAACAAGTTAAACTTAAGGGTCACTGAGAGTTGGGCAATATAATAAATATATATTAGTTACAATATTTATATTTTTACTAGTTTTTAAGTAAATGATTAGCTACTGTAACTTAGCAGCCTCCATTTCATACTTGGCTTAAACGTTCTGATATTAACGTATTGGCTTAGCCACTTTTGAAATTGAAGATAAGGAAACCCTATCATACTCCTGATAGGAGGGATGTCAGCCAATTCCGAAGCTCGGGAATGCTTAAACAAGTAGAGACTTATGCCACTCTCAACAGGATGCCTTTTTCTGGCACTTCTTTCTATTATATTTCCTTATTAATGTTAAATGAATGACAGCTGGTCTTAAGGAAAAGGAAATTTGGCAAAAAAATGAATCTTAGATCGGTTTGTTACTTGTCTTGAATTGAAGTAGTATAGTTTTTAATTTTTATGGATAGTTTGATAGATAAGTATACATCTCTTAAGTAACACAACTTGCTTTATGGCAGGTTGACTGAGCTCAGGGAAGGGTGTGCACACTCTGCCAGGACTACATATGTAACCTCCTCCATCCAGCCCACAGCCATGCCCATGAAAACAGTTTTTTGCCTGAGCTCATCCAGTGGAGGAGGTAACTGTTGCTTCCTTGTACTGCCTACAATCTACACAATTTATTATTGTCCCTCTCTATGCTTTTCAATATAATGACCCCATTTATCTGTGCACCTCAGGGTCTGTGTGATATATCTGTGCTGTTATTTGTGTTTCATTCTCTTTGTGAGGTTTTCCAATTCAGTATATCAGCAAATCTGTGCGTATAGGATTATCACATGCAGATTACCCTATTTGTGTGCCACTATGGGTTTACATATCTGAACACTAAATTGAAAAGGTATGCCTGGTGTATACCTATAAGCAAGACTGTGTGAAGTTTGTGTACCTGTGTTATGTGTACAGTATGATTGGTATATACCCAAGTGATGAGTTTATCGGTGTGTCTGTTTCTAGGTTTTGTTTCATATCTCTGTAAGCTGTGTGAGTCTGTGTGTTTGTGTGTTCCAAAAATAAATATCTGCCTATTGTGTATCAAAGAGATAAACAAATCCATTCTAGGTGTTTGCTGCCTTTTTCCTCTTATTTATTACTTTTAAAGAAGACGCTTCACCTTACTGGCTCTTGAATTGGCGCGGTGTCAAAATTCCATTTTAAAAAGTTGCATCTTCCACAAACATGGACGAGTTATTGGAAAACTACACAAACATAACCATAAAAACCTAATCTCCTCTAAGAGTGTTCTTTAATATAACAATTACATTTTAGTTGACATTTAAATTCAATTTCCTTTATCATATTTCACATGATTATAATATTAGCCCCATCACGATTATTAGAGCGCAGCGAGATTTACTGCAACAAACTCACCTTCCTGATGTCGTCTAGGCAGGTAATTTCCGGGGACAGCCCACCGTGCACACACAGGAACTGCTGGTTCAGTAGAGCTGCCAGAGGAAGGCAGTCAAAGGCATCCATGCAGGAGTCGTACACTCGCTCTGAATACTTAATCTTACCTGAGTTAGAGGAAGAAAAAAAAAAGGGTAAAAAAAAATAAAAATATGCCAGATGTACTAGATAATGACATAATGTCACGGCAGTATTTAATCGCTACGGAATATGTTGGCGCATTATAAATAAACAATAATAATGTAGAGACTGATGCCATTCACAATAATGTTTTGTTGTGGTACTTTTTTGGTATCATATCTCCTTAATATTGTAAGTACGCTACATTAATAACATATTAAAGGCATGCTGCTGAGACACAGCATCACTGGCTATTACATATAGTACTATAGTAACATTGTATGAATGAGCTTCAGGGGTGGACTGTTTGGAAGTTTTCAGTGAGTAAAAAAATAGCTTGTAAGCACTTGATAAGAAAATTAAGCTAATTATGCAAATAAAACATTTGATTGCTTATTTTAATATTAAAAACCATGACCCTCCATCACCTTTTATATAAAGATTATTTAAGATTTAGGCTTGTGATTTTCCACTTGGGCAGTTATTTATTTCATAGCAAGGCCTCCATCTTGCTTGCTAATGCTGTAATTGCAAATTCATATTCAACACAGGCCAACACACACCCACATGCCTGTACGACCAAGTGAAATACAAAGGAGGTGGCACATATGGGTGTATATTGCATATTAAAATCGCAACAAGGACATTTTGCTATCAAAATGGCTGCCACCACGGAAAATAGAAGGCCTTTATAAATGGTTATCATTTTATTCTAATAATAGATTAAAACAAGAAAATATGTTATAAAACTGAAAATGTTTTCATTTCAAACTTCAGTGAAGATAGACAAGAAAGGAAGACGATTCACACTAACATTCTTGCTTGAAGGTGAAGTACTCTGTTAGATGACGGCACTCGTGGTTCCCTCGCAGCAGGAACAGGGTCTTGGGGTGAATAATTTTCAGGCTCCAGAGGTACAGGACACACTGTTAAGTGGTGCGAGAGAAAGCAGAGTAAACACAAAGAAAACATTTTTTATCATGTATATAGAACTAACCGATTAATGTTAGTTTGTTCTCTGATTGTTTATCTTTATTTTGTTTATTCAAATGACCTTTGGGGCTTAGTCTCCTGACCTGGACACCTTGCTTACTATGCCTTAGGGTTCAGCTACACTCCACTGAAGAGGCGAACCGTACATCTAGGGTTTGCGGGTCCTCGGCTGTTTCTTGCAGCTTTTATCTCACAAAGGTGTGTTCTTGTAATCTGATCAGCATTGCATTAGTCCTAATGAGTGCACTGGTAGCATTCCCACAGTGCAAACAGAAGATTCTTCTCTGCATTCAAAGTCTCCTCCAATCCCATGAAGCTGACCATTGTAATCTAAAACGGTACTCTCCAAAGCAGCATAATTATAGGTTGTATTATCTTTGTACATTCTAACACTGACCACAGTGTTCTAGTAATGGCCCAATGTATTTTTTCAAATTAAATCATTTTCTTCATTAACTTTCAAAATGCATGAGCAACCAGCAGCAAATAAAGGATTAAGATAGAATTTTAAAACACAATTCCACTCCTCCCATGCTTCTTTAAGCTATCGTTTAACAGACAAACAGTTCAACATAGATTCCATTAGTTGTGGGAGACAGATTATGTGGAGCATGCTCAGTAAAATACAAGGTCTATAAATGCAATCCCATAAACCTGTGAGCGCACACTATTTTATCTGGCCTGCATACTTAATGAAATCTATGCTGAATTGTTTGTCAAGTAGATAATTGTGTCCTTTAAGGACAGACGTGGAGGAGGAGTGCACTGGCCATTTAATCTCATTACAAATTAGAGATCTGACACCTGATATTGAGGACAGGATCTTAAGAAATGTTGTGTTACTTATATTAAATTGTCAACTAAAGAAATGGCTTATTATGAATGGTGGAAGAGAACAACTATAAACATTGCATCTTTGTCAAGATGATGATAAAATGAGTCCCGCTTCAGTATATATATGTCAGTGTCAAATTGAGAGGTCAATTTTGCTTCTGTTTGTAATGATTTCACCTAAATGCAATGTGCATTATTTGTCCCTGGGTCAATAGTAATCCTGCTGGTAGGTGGATAAACTGACCTCTATACTGAAGTACCCTCGGTCCACATAGTCCCCCAGGAAGAGGTAGCGTGTAGTGTGGGGGGAACCCCCAACCTCAAACAACTTCATGAGGTCAAAGAACTGCCCATGAATGTCGCCACACACTGCAATGGCAAAAAGGGAGAAAAGACAAAAATTAGAGAGTCAAGTGAAAGGTGACAAATGAAAAAAAAAAATGAAAAAATGGGAAATATAAGTAGAAAAAGCAACAGACAGAGAAAAAACAGAGGAGATGCACAGTTGAAAGAGTGCAAAACAAAAAATAGGGTCCCAAGATTTTTTCAAAATTGTATGTAAATTGTATGTAAATTGTATGTATACTAAATAAAGGAGCTGGTCTACGACAAAGTTTCCCTCATGTAATCTTTTACAGATCAAACCTGTATATATTATAAGCCACTAGCAGAAGCATGTGAGATCATCAATGTATAGTATAGTTTTATCAGCAAACATACTGCATCAACACACGCTCACTATTCTTTGTTTAAAATTCTCTTTTGTATAATTTTACAAAAAAGTTTTTAGAAAGTCACTTTTTCCAGCAAAAACTTACTATAACAAATATATGCAATGTATAAAACCCCATAAATGGCAAGAGTATATAAGGATTTTACTTTTGAAATATTTATGACTAACTGCAAAATGTGCACCATATGGTAAATAAGGCCATGTCATAAAAAGAAAAAGCAGCTTCAAATTGTTGGGGGATTTAAAGTACACAACCCTCTTTAGGTCATTCCACAGGTTTTCTATGGGATTATGGCCTCAGCTCTGACTGGACCAGTTCAAGACTACGGCCACCATTTATTTGCAAGCCCATAATTATCTTCAAACTGAACTTTTGCTGCGGGTTCCAAATTTGTTACATATATAGATGTATTGAATTGACTCACTATTACAAGCTCACAGCCCCAACACATATAAATTATGAACCTGTATGTAGCATTTCAGGGCATGATCATGATCAATTAAGCAAGCCGTAAGTTACAATTTAGACAATAGTAAATTAGACTGTCCTCATGACGTCAGTAAAACATGGAGTTTAAACTACAATCAATTAGTGTTTAGAAGTACAATTTGCAATCAGACACGCAATTCAGAAATGTGGAAATCAATAAATAAACTGTTCTAGTCCATGCGGGTTCCATGATATATATTAACTCCCTGATTCCCGGGATAGATATAACACGGAAATAAAACATTATTTTTTTTATTGGAGATTTGCGAGCTTGTGACTGTTGTGCAATTAATTCTAATGCCTTTCATTGCTTTCCCAGTATTGTGGGTGTATATTTGCTTTTACAGTGTTACGAACAAGTGTTTAACCCACTTGCGGGTCCTCTCTAGTACTCAGATTTTTTTTTATACATTTGCCATTTACGGGTTTGAAGGCAATTGTGGGTTTGTTGAATTGTTGTAATTAAACATTTACAGGTGTGAATCAAAGGAGTAAATAGGATGGAATTATGTTTTTGACAACCACAGTGATTTTGAGCCTGTAACTAACAAAGGAATTGTGGGTAGCTAAAAGCAGACAATGAAATATCAGTAACATTTACAGGCTCCATTATGGGCTTATATAATTGTGATTTGGACAATTAAATGACAGCCTTTGATTGTACATTTCAGAAGCCATTTATTGGTAGACTTGGATATGCACTTTGGGTAGTTACAGTTGTGCTCAAAAGTCTGCATACCCATGGCGAATTGGTAATATTTCTAACATTCTTAAAGAAAACGTGAGTGAGCAGGCAAAACACATTTCATTTATTTCTTACGGGATTTATAATCAACTGTAGGTTATAACAGAAAGGCACAATCATAAAACAAAAACATGGCAATAAAATGACCCTATTCAAAAGTTTGCATACCCATAGTTCTTAATACTGTGTATTGCCCCCTTTAGCATGAATAACAGAGTGCAGTCTTTTGTAATAGTTGTCTATGAGGCCCCGAACTCTTGCAGATGGTATAGCTGCTCATTCGTCTTGGAAAAATGCCTCCACGCCATGCCTTCGGTCGTCTTGCATGAACCGCACGTTTGAGATCTCCCCAGAGTGGCTCAAAGATATTAAGGTCAGGAGACTGTGATGGCCGCTCCACAACCTTTACCTTTTTCTTCTGTAAGCAATGGAGGGTCAACTTGGCCTTGTGCTTATGGTCATTGTCATACTAGAAAGTCCAAGAGCGTCCCATGAGCAGCCTTTGTGCAGAAGAATGCAAATTGTCTGCCAGTATTTTTTGATAACATGCTGCTTTCATCTTGCCATCAATTTTCACAAGTCCCCCGTGCCTTTAGAGCTCACATCCCCAAAACATCAGTGAGCCACCACCATGCTTCACAGTGGGGATGGTATTCTTTTCACTATAGGCCTTGTTGACCCCTCTCCAAACATTGCGCTTATGGTTGTGACCATAAAGCTCTATTTTGGTGTTGTCACTCCAAATTACGGTGTGCCAGAAGCTATGAGGCGTGTCAAGGTGTTGTCTGGCATATTGTAACTGGGCTTCTTTCTGGCAACTCAACCATGCAGCTCATTTTGTTCAAGTATCGTGGTATTGTGCTCCTTAAAATAACCACACCGTCTTTTTCCCGAGCAGCCGGTATGTCTCCTGAGGTTACCTGTGGGGTTTTTCTTTGTATTCCAAACAATTCTTCTGTTAGTTGTGAGTGAAATCTTTTCTTGGTCTACCTGACCTTAGCTTGGTATCAAGAGATCCCCGAATTTTCCACTTCCTAATAAGTGATTAAACAGTGCAACCTGGCATTTTAAAGGATTTGAATATTGTTTTATATCCTTTTTCATCTTTAGCCTGCTCAGTTCATCCACGTGAGAGCTAACAAACTCATTGACTATTTATACACAGACACTATTTGCAATTTAAAAAGCCACAGGTGTGGGAAATGAACCTTTAACTGCCATTTTAACCTATGTGTGTCCCCTTGTGTGTATGTAACAAGGCCAAACATTCAAGAGTATGTAAGCTTCTGATCAAGGCCATTTGGGCGATTTCTGTTATCATTATGATTTTAAAAGGAGCCAAACAACTATGTGATAATAAATGGCTTCATGTGATCACCATCCTTCAATAAAATACATTTTTTTGCATGAAAAATCCTATTTTCTAAATAAATGCCCACATTTCACAATTTCTGCCAGGGTATGCAAACTTTTGAGCACAACAGTATGTTGGAAGGTGAAATTCCTCTTTATCTTCAGCTTTCTGACAGAAGCCAACAGGTTTTGTGTCAAAATATCTCATCTATCTTGACTAGAGCTCCTATCCCAGCTGAAGTGAAGCAAGCCCAAAACATAATGCTGCTACCACATGATGCTTCACAGTAGGTATGGTGTTCTTTGGACAATGAGCTGTGGTCTTTGCACAAAACATATTTTAAAATTAAGGCCAGAAAGTTTAATCTTTGTCTCATCGGGTCAGAAGACATTTTCCCAAATGGTTTGAGGCGAATCAATGTATTTTTTGCTAAATTTAGACATGCTTGGGTGTCCTTTGTCATGAGAAATATTTTCTGTCTTGCTACCTCATAACCCAGACGTGCAGAATACATAAGACTGTTTTCATGTGCAAGGAGTGACTATAGAGATATTCCTGTAGCTCCTTTAATGTTACTGAGGCCTCTTGGTATCCTTATTTCTATGTATTTTGGAAAGAACATCAAGAAAGTTTGATTATACAATATTATTATAACTTAGGTTATAAATGTTCTGAATA
The DNA here is from genome assembly GCA_027410445.1 of Discoglossus pictus. NCBI lineage: Eukaryota > Metazoa > Chordata > Amphibia > Anura > Alytidae > Discoglossus > Discoglossus pictus. The sequence goes on along the minus strand of CM050167.1, from coordinate 129,282,918 downwards.
CAATGTTTAGACCTAAAATAAGAACCACAATAAACTTTTGCAGTGGTAGTGGTTCAAATAAATTTGTAAGCATTTTAGATCATACTTTTGTTAAAATCATAAGACCTTGAGCCTTGTTGTATTAGCTACTTGCAAATGAGATTTTAAGATTTTAACAGTCACGAACAAGAACAGAAACACAATATATAGACAATGTTTATGTTCTTTAAGATGAAACCAAATTTTTTGGGCAAGTTCCATCCAAGGTTAAAAGACCACAAAATTCACCATATGCGCTTTGCAACATTAGATAGAGGGTGAAAAGGCATGTGTAAAATTATTTTCTTTTTAAAATTTATGTTTAATTCATGGAGTTATGATCAGTAAAAGTCAGGCTATTTCAGGGGGTTGACTCTGCCCAAATGAGGAATGAGCTCTGTACCACATGGAATGTAATGATTATAAATTAGAATCAGGAGTAGAGGCGTTGAATCAGGCAGTGGCTAGAGTGACTTGTAACTACTATATTCTAGCTACGGAATATGTTGGCGCGTTATAAATAAAGGATAATAATAGCTACTAGTGTAGCAACAGAACAGACAGTAGCATAGATATCAAAGAAATAAAAGGAAAGAGAGAGAGGCAGCTATGGCTACAGCATGTGGTGGTGAAGGTAATCATAGAGGCATTTTATTTATATATATATATATATATATATATATATATATATATATATATATATATATATATATATATATATTACACACGCACACATATACATATTTACACACACACATATAGTGACTTGGCAAAAGTATTCACACCCCTTGGCATTTTTCATGTTTTGTTGCCACAACCTGGAATAAACATGGATTGTTTGAGGATTTGCATCATTTAATTTAAAGAACATGCCCACAACTTTGAAGATGTTTTTTTTTTATTATTGTGAAGCAAACAACAAATAGCACAAAATAACAGAAAAAGTCAATGTGCACAACTATTCACCCCCCTAAAGTCAATAATTTGTAGAGCCACCTTTTGCAGCAATCACAGCTTCAAGTCACTTTGGATAAGTCTCTATGAGCTTGTCACATCTTACCACTGGGATTTTTGCCCATTCCTCCTTGCAAAATTGCTCCAGCTCCTTTAAGTTGGATGGTTTGCGCTTGTAAACAGCAATCTTTAAGTCTGACCACAGATTTTCTATTGGATTGAGGTCTGGGCTTTGACTAGGCCAGTCCAAAACATTTACATCTTTCCCCTTAAACCACTCAAGAGTTGCTTTAGCAGTGTGTTTGGGGTCATTGTCCTGCTGGAAGGTGAACCTCCGTCCTAGCCTCAAATCACGCACACAGTGGTACAGGTTTAGCTCAAGAATATCCATGTATTTAGCACCACTCATCTTTCCCTCAACTCTGACTAGTTTCCCAGTCCCGGCTGCTGAGAAACAACCCCACAGCGTGATGCTGCCACCACCATGTTTCTCTGTGGGGATGGTGTTCTTTGGATGATGTGATGTGTTGGGTTTGCGCCAGACATAGCGTTTTAATTGATGGACGAAAAGTAAAATTTTAGTCTCATCAGACCAGAGCACCTTCATCCATACATTTTGGGAGTCTCCCACGTGCCTTTTTCGAAAACTCAAAATGTGCCATTTTGTTTTTTGCTGAAAGTAATGGCTTTCTTCTAGCCAATCTGCCATAAAGCCCAACTCTATGGAGCATACGGCTTATTGTTGTCCTATGTACAGATACTCCAGTCTCTGCTGTGGAAGTCTGCAGCTCCTCTAGGGTTACCTTAGGTCTCTGTGCTGCCTCTCTGATTAATGCCCTCCTTGCCCGGTCCGTGAGTTTTGGTGGGCCGCCGTCTCTTGGCAGGTTTGCTGTTGTGCCATGTTCTTTCCATTTGATGGGGATCATCAAAGATTTGGATATTTTTTTTTATAACCTAACCCTAACTTGTACTTCTCAACAACATTGTCCCTTACTTGTTTGGAGAGTTCCTTGGTCTTCTTGGCAGTGTTTGGTTAGTGGTGCATCTTGCTTAAGTTTTGCAGCCTCTGCGCCTTTAAAAAAAGGTGTGTTTATGTAATGACAGATCACTTAGATTGCACACGGGTGGACATCATTTCACTAATTATGTGACTTCTGAAGGTAATTGGTTGCACCAGAGCTTTATATGGGCTGCATAACAAAAGGGAGTGAATACATATGCACATGCCAATTTTCTGTCTATTTCTAAAAACTAGTTTTATGTATATATTTTTCTCATTTCACTTCACCAACTTAGACTATTGTGTTCTGATCCATCCCATAAAATTCAGATTAACAAAACATTGAACTCAAGGCTGTAATGTAATAGGTAACAAGTCAAGGGGAGGGAATACTTTTGCAAGGCACTGTATAGTGTCTTTAAACTTGTAATGGGGTGGAAAGTGTACAGGGGGTAAGGAATTAATTAACTAGGTCATGGGGGAGGAGATGGGGGAGGGTTAGTGTAGTCAATAGGGAGGTATTGCTAAGTAACTCAAGTACAGTGGCAGGCAATTCAGAAGTACAGACTCATAACATAAGGAGTATGCTTGCTAATGCCAGAAGCTTGTCAGGAAAAATGGGAGAGTTAGAATTATTAGCAGTTAATGAGGAATGGGATTTTAATAGGCATTACTGAAACATGATGGGATGATTCTCATGACTGGACTGTTAATCTGGATAGTTATAACCTTTATGAAAATTAGGGGCAATGGGAAAAGAGGAGAAAGGATTTGTCGGTATGATTAGCCCGATTTAAAGCCTATAGTCAGAGAAGATATGTATGATGTAACTAGTGTTGAAGTGGGTAGAGTTAAATAGCGGAGGAAAACATTCTAAAAATATAAAATGCATGTGAGAAATTGCAATAATTGCTACAGGTTCAAAATGCAAGTAAGCATGGACAAGTTCTAATAATGGAAGATTTTAACTACCTTGAAATAAACTGGATAAATTAATATAAAAAAAATTAGACTGCACTGGGGCCTCCCGAGTAGCTATACCCATGTAGATGTACATGTCATTGGCATGAAAGCATTTTTAAAGAAAAAAAAACTTAAGATTTGAAGGCTTTTTTTATATATAAAAAGTTTCATCCTGTCTGGCTTCAACATTCCTGCTAACTTGGAACCTTGTTGTATGTGCTTATGTTACTCATCAGTGGAAGGATTAAAGCATTAAACATTAAGCAACCCTAATAAAGATCTTCTGTTAGGAAACTATACATAAGGACTTTAGAAAACTGCCAAAACAACATAACAACATTCTTATTCTTTATTTGTAACGTGCCACCATATTCTGCAGTGCTATACATGGATTGAGTACAAGGCAAATACAGTTTTAATACCTTGCAAACAAATGGAGGGCCCAGTCGTTGAGCGTAGAATCTAGCGTACAAAGAGCTTTCCATAGAGCACGTATTAGTTCATCATAAAGGCACCCACTCTTTTTTTCGTTTTACACCTTCCAAAAAAATATTTAGCATTTTTGTGCAAAAGAGCATTCTGTATAAATCGGAATGATGGCTCTTTAAAATAAAACAAAATATGAAGCCGAGCCAGAAGTTAGTGTTGTGGGTGAGGATTTCAGATGATATGATGATGTGACATTTAAAGTTACTGTGTATGAACTTTGTTGATATGAATACTTCTCTGAATATAAGCTCATCTTTAATTCATTTCTAAGTAGCACTGTAGTTTATAAGATGTACTAGCTACTTGCCCATCAAAAATGACGGGAACAACATTTTAAGGCTGGGAATGCTATACCTTTGGGGCTCGTCGTGAACCCTGGGCTGAGCGCCTTTGGCGCTCATTGCGAGCCTATCCCTCCGTCTACTCTATGTCTTTGCCGCTCATTGCAGGCCTTGTCAACCCACAACTTTCGTGCTTCACAATGATCACCTTCGGCGCTCATTGTGAGCCTCTCCTCCCGTCTACTGCCCCGCAATGAGCGGCTTCGCAAAGTGCTCCGTTTTTCCGCGGCTATTGCGGCCATCAACATGGAGCGCCTTCTGTGCTCATGTCTGGGCTGTTTTAAAGTCCTGCAGGCCTTGCGATGAGTGCTTAGGCATGCAATGAGGGATTTCTGCGCTCATTGCAGCACGAGGACCGAAATTACTTAACATTGCGTGACCAACATCGCAAACATGACCAACACTGACAATATATATATATATATATATATATATATATACATATATATATATATATATATATATATATATATATATATATATATATATATATATATATATATATATATATATATATATATACACACACCGTATTTTTCGCCGTATAAGACGCACTTTTTCTTCCCCAAAACTGGGGGAGAAAAGTTGGTGCATCTTATACAACGAATATACCTTTTAAAACTGCCTCTTTCTGCCCTCTTGATCCTCTCCCCCTCCTGATTCTCCCCTTCAACCCCTCTGATCCTTCCCTTGCCCCCCTTTAGATCCCCACTCCTGATCCCCCCCAATTGGCGCTTCCTACGGCAGCAGCGGCATGCCTCTAAACTGCACCGCGTCGGCCGGTGCATCCTAGTGACGTCACACACACGACGCAAGGGAAGGCTGCAGTACAGGAGGAGTGCTGGTAGGAAGCGCTGCGTGATGGGGTGAGATCAAGATGGGCCAAGGGATGATCATGGATGGGCAGAGGGGAGAAGAAAGGTGAGGATCAGGAGGGTCAAGAGCTCCTGGAGGCTCCCAAATGTGTGTGTGTGTATGTATGTATATATATATATATATATATATATATATATTTGTGTGTGATGTAGGTGTGTATATGTGTGTGAAGTGTATTTGTTTTTGAATCAGATTTTTTTTTTTATTGTTTTCCTCCTCTAAAAACTAGGTGCGTCTTATATGGCGAAAAATACGGTATATATATATATATATATATATATATATATATATATATATATATATATATATATATATATATATATATATATATATATATATATATATATATATATATATATACACATACACACAGTGGATATAAAAAGTCTACACACCCCTGTTAGAATGTCAGGTTTCTGTGCTGCAAAAAAATTAAACACAGATAAATCATTTCAGAACTTTTTCCACCTTTAATGTGACCTATAAATTTTACAACTCAATTGAAAAACAAACTAAAATCTTTTAGGTAGAGGGAAGAAAAAATATAAAAATAAAATAATATGGTTGCATAAGTATGCACACCCTTAAACTAATACTTTGTTGAAGCACCTTTTGATTTTATTACAGCACTCAGTCCTTTTGGGTATGAGTCTATCAGCATGGCACATTTTGACTTGGCAAGATTTGTCCACTCTTCTTTGCAAAAGCACTCCAAATCTGTCAGATTGTGAGGGCATCTCAATCGGATTCAGGTCTGGGCGGTGGCTGGGCCATTCCAAAACTTTAATCTTCTTCTGGTGAAGCCATTCCTTTGTTGATTTGGATGTATGCTTTGGGTCGTTGTCATGCTGAAAAATGAAGTTCCTCTTCATGTTCAGCTTTCTAGCAGAAGCCTGAAGGTTTTGTGCCAATATTGACTGGTATTTGGAAGTGTTCTTAATTTCCTCTATCTTAACTAAGGCCCCCGTTCCAGCCCAAAAGCATGATGCTGCCACCACCATGCTTCACTGTGGGTATGGTGTTCTTTTGGTGATGTGCAGTGTTGTTTTTGCGCCAAACATATCTTTTGGAATTATGGCCAAAAAGTTCAACCTTGGTTTCATCAGACCATAACACCTTTGCCCACACGCTTTTGGGAGACTTCAGATGTGTTTTTGCAAAATGTAGCTTGGCTTGGATGTTTTTCTTCGTAAGAAAAGGCTTTCATCTTTCCACTCTACCCCATAGCCCAGACATATGAAGAATACGGGAGATTGTTGTCACATGTACCACACAGGCAGTACTTGACAGATATTCCTGCAGCTCCTTTAATGTTGCTGTAGGCCTCTTGGTAGCCTCCCAGACCAGTTTTCTTCTCATCTTTTCCTCAATTTTGGAGGGAGCTCCAGTTCTTGGTAATGTCACTGTTGTGCCATATTTTCTCCACTTGATGATGTCTTCACTGTGTTACATGGTATATCTAATGCCTTGGAAATTCTTTTCTACCCTTCTCCTGACTGATACATTTTAACAATGAGATCGCTCTGGAGCTTTGGAAGCTCTCTGTGGACCATGGCTTTTGCTGTGGGATGCGACTAAGAAAATTTCAGGAAAGACCAACTAGAGCAGCTGAACTTTATTTGGGGTTAATCAGAGGCACTTTACATGATGGCAGGTGTATGCTGACTCCTATTTAACACGATTTTGAATGTGATTGCTTAATTCTGAACACAGGTACATCCCCAGTTATAAGAGGGTGTGCAGACTTATGCAACCACATTATTTTTATTTTTTATTTTTCTTCCCTCCACCTAAAAGATTTCAGTTTGTTTTTCAATTGAGTTGTACAGTTTATAGGTCACATTAAAAAGGTGGAAAAAGTTCTGAAATGAGACAAAGATAAATCATTTTTACTGCACAGAAACCTAACATTTTAACAGGGGTGTGTAGACTTTTTATATATATATATTTATTTATTAGCATGCATATCAAATATATTGTATTTAAGAACATTAATACAGATCTTAGGGTATTATGTGCAAGTCATACTTAAATTAAAGGGGACACTGCAAAGGTTCCAAATATATATGCAACGTCCATCCTAATATCCCACCAGGACTTCAAGCTACTTGGTCCCCAATTCAAGTAAGGAGGGAACAGGTTTTCCCAAATCGATTTCCATGAAACTCTGATGTACCATTTGTGTGTCTGTCGGTTCCATAAGCCATTTTCTCCAAAAGTGTTTTCTTGCTAGGCAAGTTGTGTTCCCTGATAGTCCAGTGGTTAGCACTCTGTGTTTCCACCGCTGTTGACCTGGGTTCGATTCCAAGTCAGGGAACCAAGAAGTCACACCACCCTGAAGCCGAGCAGGGTTAGGCCTGGTCAGTACTGCGATAAGAATACCAGGAGCTCTATGCTGTGGCCCACTGGAGAAGGAACTAGCAACCCACTCCAGTATCTCAGAAACGACTGAACGATGCAAAAAACAGAAAAGTTGCTATACAAGAAACAATCAAAGTTGTAGTATTCTAGATAAAGTGATTAAAGGGCCATTTATCTCACTATAAGTGCGCTTCATGGTGTGAAAGGGCACAAGATTTTATGTGAAAATGATTGGTTGCTTTTTTTTTTTTTTTTATACTGATAACAGCTAAAAATCCGCAGTCATTGGACTGTTTACAGACACACGGCTGACTATTCATGATTAACTGTATCCGACGACAACGGTTTCAAGCTCTAAGAACACAAATTATGGTTTCTCTTTGCTTTCAGGAATGTCAGCCATCAGTTAACCCACAAGTAACATATTTAGGAGTTTCCAGCAGTCACGTCACTGCACAGATGAATGTGTAAAGGGTTAACCCTTGTTCTGTGTCTACTCTCTGCACAGAGCTCTTGCTGTGAGTCTGTCTGGAGGCATACCCAATTCTCATGTAAACAGATACTTCATTTTCTCTGAAAAGGGCACCTATTTCAAAAATTCTAAAAGTATTTCAACATGTTTGTAGGAGTAATTACATTGGTGTGCTCCAAGTTCTGCTGAATTAACTGTGCCTTTATTAGTTTGGGAGTTTGATTCTGTCAAGCTGTTTCACAGAATCCAAAAATGACTTCCTTGGAATTCACAACCGTTTCAAAATTCCAAACCGACTTAGTTTGGAAAATAGTGTCGAGTCACATTATTATCAGCTGGCTTGGTGGGTATATAAGGTGACATGTAGGCATTCTGCAAACATATCAACCATCTCTGTGATAGGTAAAACATGTGATTTATCCGAAGGTTATTGGCTTTCAGGCAAAGGGTGGCAGTATTTCTAAAAAGGCGCAGTTTGTGAATTGTTTGCGTGCTGCTGTGATTAACGTGCTCTGTGCCTGGACAAACGGCACCATTAACAATAAATGGCATTGAAACTGCAGAGCACCACGTGCCATTGATGTCAGAGGTGAAAGCTGTCTGCAAAGGTCTGGGAGGGTCAACCGATAGGCTACAGTTGAACAACGCTCCTTCCAAACGAACCAGGGGCTACCCAGAAGTGTGTCTAAAATGACAGTACAGCGAGCCCTGTTGTGTTTGGGGATCCGATGCAAGCGTCTAGTCACTGCACCCATGTTGGAGAGTAAAGTTTGTGAGTTTAGTTAACAGAAAGCTGACAGAAAATCTATTTAGACAGCACATAGTTTGTCAGAGTGGGACAGCTCCCCAGATATACACTCGAACTACAGCAAGACAATATGCCAACAAACAGTAAAAATTGGGAATTATGTGGCAAGGGCTGCTATTATCTGTCCCTCGTCGCCCATACAGTTTCCTCTACGTTGGTGATCCACTAAGGTCCTACTAAAGTGCACTGTTAGTGCTCAAGAGTATACACAATGCACCTAATATAAGAAGAGTTTAAAAAAAGGTTAAAGGTATATGTAAGTTTTTCCCTTTCTCTAATCTAACACGTGCTATATCAGACACACACATTACATCGAGTCATTCTATACACATACAGACTTAATTTATTTAAAAATAAAACTTGTTTTCCACAACCCAGAGCTGCTTACATAGGCACCTGCTACCTACCAATAGAAACACAGCATTTGGGTACAGATTTTAACCCTTTACTATCCTTCAAGCCAGCAGCAGCACAATGCAGAGATCTACAGATCAGTGTCTGGCTCCTGCTGCTTTATTGTGCAGGGGACTACATATCTCATGATGCCTTCCACACAAATTGTCAACACCGATTGTTACAGTGTATTAGCTATCTGTGATTGGCCAAAACAAATTATGAATTTTATGCTAACTTTAGCCGGGTTTTATAGGGGTATTAACTAACAAAAGTAACTGCTTGAAAACATCAGTGAGTTAGTTCATGTTTATTTTGGTATTTTTTCATAAAAAAGAAAAAAAAAGAAGAAAAAAAAAGTGTTTTCATACACGACTGATTCTCCTCCGACGCATTAATAATCCAGGAATCTTAGATATGCCTTTAAATTTACAGCACAAACAGTCTCTTTTAACCTACATTATTACCATTTAAAAACTCTGGGTCTACCTATACAGCAGCAGATCCATTCCTGTAGCTACAAAGAATGTCAGACAGAAAATCATAACCGAACTCTGCCATACACTGCATATCTCATCTGCCAAAACAAAACATTTATTTTGATCAATCTCCAACTAGAAATCATTTAAAAAAAAAAAACAGTCCCTTAAATAATCTGGCAACCTACCAGACCTTTATTGCATGCTAACGCCACACCATTGGAAAGGACCTGAAGCAGACTGCGTCAGCACAGACTGAGGGCTCACAGCTTGGAAAAAGACAGACAGGAGCAGAAAAACATGAGAGGCCAGAAAGAGCAGATTGTGCAAGCAGTGTGATCAAGGAATGCTGGAAGATGAGACAAAATATCTCAACAGGAAGAGCACTTGAATCCAGAAAAATACAGCTCATTGCATCAAAGAAACAGAAGGTTTAGTGAGAGAGGAGATAGAAAGATTAGGCTAACAGAGCAGCTATGTAAGAGTTAAACACTGGGGTCATATGTTTTAAAGTATATCATTTTGAAGAACTACACTTGAAAATAGGCACAATGTTTTAGAATGTAAAAAGAAATAATAATGCAGGCTAATTTATTATATTTATATGCAATTATGCTGCTGTGGAATCTACCATTATTTTCTGCTAATCAACTTCCAGATGTGGAGGTTTTGAATAGAAAGGAAAAATTCTATCTGTACAATGGAAATGTGGCAACCCCAACATTGTGTTTATATTTGTGGATTTCTAAAACGTTTTGCCCATTATTAAGATTAGTTATTCAAAAAATGATATACAAAATGTTGATCCTTTAAGTAAGAGAAAAGATACGTACACAGGCAGGAGGGTTTAGGAGAGGTAACAATATTGGGCAGACTCACCTGTGATTGGGGCTTCCACCTCTAGCATGGTCTTCTCATGTCTCAGGATGGCGGCTCCTTCTCGGATGATGCGCAGGGCTGCCTCCTCCTCCAATCTCCCCTCCTTGGCCAGGTGATTCTTCAGCGTTTCAAGCTGAGGGCGACCATCCACAAACACCTCACTCATAGACAGGCGACGTGTGGGTGGAAAAGGGACAGCTGATGGAGAAGAGCAGACAAAATGATGATAATGATGAAGAGTGAGACATGGAGATATTCAAGTGAATTTTATTGCATGATTCATAAACATTATTACGCAATGCAATAAAATTAAATTTTTCACTTATCAGTTGCAAGGAAAACTCTGAACGTTATTGAGGTTTTATTGCTTAAAAAATAACTTTTTCAACTTATTAGGCATGGTTTACATCTTCGACTACATACATTTAAGGCACTCCATTTTAAACATACAAATCCTGGTAATCTAGAAGCTATGATTTTTTTTTTTACTTATGTTGTAGTGATATAAAACGATGTTGGACACCATAATTAGATATTCTGCATCCCAAACCTAATAGCATTGACCATGGTGTCATGGTAGTATTATCTGCAGTTAATGGTCATTTGTGCTCCATTTTTACAGGATACTCCGTTTAAAAGCTATAATCAGTTTTGGAAAAACTTTACACTTCTGTGTATTATGTACCTAACTATATTAGCAGCTATGTGGGAAACCTTAAAATTAGCTTGCTTACATCAATGGGCGCATCCATCTTGGACTGTTAGCATGAAAGAAAGGTTTATCTCACTGTGGATTACTCATCTTTATAATACCACTAAAAGTGGTTAAAGATACACTTTAGTGGTATTATAAAGAGCTGTCTAAAGAATAGTTAGTGAGTTTGAGAAGTAAAAAAAAAAAAAACACGTTTCCACCCCGTGAATGAAGTATTGTGTCTGGAGTGGAGCCAGCCAGAAGGAAGGGATATCTAAACTGGCATGCAACAACAACTCTGCTGTATGAAAGTAGGTGGTGACTAGAAAGTGTACTGCTACTAAAGTGTTATTCCCAGTTCTACCTTGGTGGGTCCACTCCAGTCACAATGTTTAATTCTGGGGTAGAGAGATCCAGAGCTTATACAACTTGGGGGGGGGGGGTAATAGTAAGTAATTGTAAACATTTAATGTGCATTTAAAAAAAATGTTCTTATTAAGATTTCCATAACTATTCTTTAGAGACCCCTTTTATAAGGCCACTAAAGAGGTCCGTTAAATGTGCGATTTAGATTGGTGGTTTGCAACATAACAGTTGCTGCTATTTCTATAGCCCTGCAGTAAAAAATACTTACATATAATAGTTAAATATTTAAAGACTGCTTTACATTCTGCCCCCAGGTTATTCAGAAGATCTTACAGAAAAACAATTGACTACTGTATTGTTTAACCAACCGAAACAGCTATCTCTTTACTGCCTGTAACATACAGTCCTGGGCAGCTTATTAAAGGGGTGTGAAAGGTTTCTAGATATGTAATATAACTATGCATTTATTTACTTGTATATACCGTACTTTGATTTATTATTAAGCGCTTAAAAGCTCTGTCTTTACTGCCTAAAATCATACAAATAGTACCTGTACGGGTCTGTCCACAGTACATATGCACACACAGTCACTATAAGGCTGGATAGGCAGTGTAGAGTCTTAGCCTATCCTAGCCTGCTGAGACATGGTCCTCATAGGTTAGGATACCACACTGCACATCCAGCCTCACGTACACACTCTGTATCTACATATGCAGGAGCGGGCAAATGCATACATGAACTATTTGTTTGATTTTAGACAGTAAAAACAGAGCTTTTAAGAGCTTTACAATAAAACAAACACATAGTTCCTGTATGGGTATGCCCACTGCAGAGTATGTACTCTGTTGGGCTGGATGTGCAATGTGGTGTCCAAGCCTATCACAACCATGTCTCAGCAGCATCCTGATAGGATAGGACTCTAGACTGCCCATCCAGCCCTATAGAGTCTGTGTCTGCATACGATACAGTTGACAGACCTGTACATGTACTATTTGTATGATTTTAGGCAGTAAAGTCAGAGCTTTTAATGGCTTAGTAATAAACACAAAGCATACAAAAAGTAAATAAAGTAAAACTCAGAAAGCTTCCATATCCTATTAAACTCCCCCTATCCATCTTGTAGAGAAGCCATTAAATAGACTGATCCTGGAGGAAGCGGAAGTACGCGAAACGCGCGCGTCGATCAGCTGCATTGCGGGTCGCCTGGTGATTACGTCACTAACAGCGTGTGCAAGCTGTCTCTGAGCCATTTTTCATTGTGCCTTGCTGTGCAAGTCTGTTACTAGGGCTATAAGGTAAGTGGGGCAGAGGGGACTAGTTCTAGCTATTTGTAGTATAGGACTTCGATTTCTGTGAGGGATAGGGGATAAATAGTGGGTCCCCATAGATTTCTCTTTAGGGCCTTCCACTATAAGTGTTAGATAGGGCCACAGTAATTTATTTTTGTCCCCTCTGTCTCCACTTCAGACCTCTCAGTATACTCATATGTATAGACTTTGTTTGGCTATCTTAGTGATATATTTGGTACCCTTATATTATGTATATTTGGCAATATCTATCAACTATTGATTTAGTAAGTTACTTAATGATAGATGCCACTATACATTCAATTTGTATATATGTATAGACATTTTTTGGCTACCTAAGTGATATATTTGGCACCCTCAATGAATTATATATATTTGGTAATATCTGTCAGCAATTCATATGACTATTGATTGAGCAATTTACTTATTGACAGAAGCCATTATATAATCAATTGGATCATTTTCTATTTATATTGTATATACAATTTTTTATTGTTTTTTTGTAAATTAAAGTTATATTTTAATATATCAATTCCATCCTTCTTTTTCAATTAATTATATACATGCCTATTTTTATGGCTGGAGGGGTTTATAACTTGTGATTGGAATTTAAAGGTGTCTGTTCTTTTTCTCCATATATTTATCTAAGCCATTAAATGGGCCACTCTAGTCATATTTTTTAAATTCACAATTCTGAAGAACGACACTTGAAAATACTCAACATAGTTTTTGAATATGAAAGAAAATAATACAGTCCCGTATTGATCTTTTATATGCAATTATGTTGTGGTGAAAGCTACTATTTTGGTTTCAGCAGATCAGCTTCCTGAGGTTCGAGGAAACTTTAATACACAGGCAATTTATATCTGTACCATGGGATTTTGGTATATGCAAGTGCCAGTGCTCTCAGCAACATAAAAGAGAAAGTAGCTTAGAAGGACACATCACCAGTAGAAAGTAAAAGGCAGCAGCAGGCAAGGAGGCAAACAGGTCCCTTGCAACCAGTGCCGGATCTACCTTTTTGGAGCCCCTAGGCAATGGAGTGGAGGAGCCCCTGCGAGTGAGAAAGCACTGAACCATTTTTGCCTTTTATTAGCATGTAAGTTCCTTTTCCTGTTGTACCTCTCTTGTTCTCGGTGGTTACCCCCTAGTAGCCAGTCTATGAACTGCAGCATTTGTTTTTTTTAAGCCAGGAACAATTTTTTTTAAAGAAAACATGGCGCCTCTCACAGGGAAGCGCCCCTAATGGGTAATCCAGCCATGCCTGCAGTAAAGGATTATTGCATGTAAAAGGTTGCTTTTATATATTTCAGGCTTTTTAAAAAATAATTTTCCCATTATCATGTATAGTTATTTAAAAAAAACATTGACCATAGTCGACCGTTAACACTTACACAGAGTCAGTTTATGTGAATTGTGAAAGTCTTCGTTTTGTAGGCTTCCTCTCATTTACAAGCTAGAGAAGTAAATAAGAGGAAGGGGCATTATAATAGAGTACTTAAGCTGGCCAGGATTTTTTCTAAAAATAATTGCCTATTTGCCTTTCCAAAGAGGATAATTTAAGATGTCACTGTCCCTTTAAGGAGACAGCAACGAATGATAGAAATCCAAGCTCCAAAATGTATTTCCACCGCTGTATGTGCAGTTATCTAGATCTAATTTCAGCTTATACATACATATAAAAAAATAAATAAAAAAAAGCATGCACACACAAACATGTATATCCACACAAACTGTGCCCGCTGGTGCTGAGGCACACAGTATTCCCAAATATAGGGTCTGTCTGTGCAGTTTCTGTGGCAATGCCAAGGGGCTGTCAGTGTGTGAAGAGCAGGGTGCTAATTACATGGCAGGGAGGGAGCCAGCCCCCACAAGACATGGCTGCATGTACAGCACAAGCGTGTGTGGGATAGAGGTGTGTACAGCCTAGACAGACGGGAACAAATACAGCGAGTGCAGAGTGTAACCCTTTCACTGCAAAACAACGCAGACAAAGAGAACATATAAGGACACCAAGAAGATGTACTAGAGCGATAGGGCTGCAGTACATGTAATGACACATATACACAAGGTGGCATATAGAGATGTTCATAACATGATCTCATGAAGACCTAAAGTTAATAGTCTGCAAAACATGTTTAGTGGAAAATTAATTAATTTCACTCTTTCATTTTTAACTATTCCATTTTTTTTCTGATGATAGACATTTTGCCTTTGTTCCTAACAGGATTAGACACCTGGGAGAAGCCTTCTATTTAGAGAAGATCTGTGTTTGGTTATGTTGAAAGACTGCCACTACAAATTGACACTTATTAATAGCACTCAACAGAGAACAGTACACAGTAGGATGACCCTCCCCCTTATATTACAGGCAAACTAGCTCTTTAAAATAGAAGCAGAGTCAGCTAAATTAATATTTTTTCATGCTCATGCCTCTATAGCTGCCAATGGTGCTAGTTTGTTACACACTTAGCAAATGTGAAGTTTTTCTCAAAATACAGTGGTCCTTTAGTGTGACACAAGAAATACCATGGCATGGCACCCCAACTCCAGCGCGCTCACCAACAGTGTGCTGAGCATTGCGCAGCAGAGAAGAATGCACGCCACCCCGCATACCATCACCCCCATCACTCTTACTGAGACCCAGCTGTGTTCTCTTGTACCTGCCTCCCCTCATAGTCTCCTCGCTGTCGCCACTCGCCAAGGCGCTATCTCCACTATCCAAGTGCACCCTGAGCCCAAAGGGAAGGCAGAGCTGTCATTTGGGGGAAGCTTGGATGCAGGGTGGCGCGCTACGGTCGGGGTGCAGTAGGCGCGCTGGTGACGGCGCTCTGTTGGTGAGCGGGCCAAGGTCCTGCTAGCCTATGGCATATACTGCATTATCTGCTATTCAGCTCAAAAGTGCACACATAAGATGCTGAGCTATATAAATCCAAATGGAGTAGGTTAAGATCCACCCCCCCCCCCCCACCCCCTATAAAATGGTGGAAGTAGCTTTTGCCTGAATTCCAGCCTTATGTCAGTTCAGATAAATCTCTACCATTTTTGCCCACTTACAGGGAGGAATATTTGCCCATTCCTCCTCAGAATTATTCAAGCTCAAATTGTGCGGTCCCAAAGATTTTCAATGTGATTTAGGACAGGACTCTAGGCTACTCAAGGACATTTATTTCCTATTCTTCAGCTGCTTTGGGTTGTGTAAAAATGTAAATGGTGTTGCTCAGTCATGTCCAACTCTCCATGACCTCATGGACAACACACAATGCTGATCCTCTTGGTTTTCATGGCAGAGATACTGGGGTGGATTGCCAGTTCCTTCTCCACTGGGCCACAGCATACAGCTCCTGGTATTCCCAGGTGGTCTCCCATCAGAGTACTGACCAATATAACCTCTTGGTTCCCTAGCTGGATTCAAACCCAGAATGCTGAGGTGAAAGCACCTGCATCCGGGCCACCAGGGAATCTGCTTTGTGTTATAGTCTACTTAAAAGTGAGCCATCTTCCCATTTTCAATTTCATTGCACATATTATCTTCTAGAATTTGCCTTTGTTTGCACCACCATCTTTCCATCTATCCTGACACGTGCAGCAGTAAGAGCCAAGGAGAAACACCCCACAACACAATGCTATCACCATGTGCATTACTGAAGGAATTGTGTTGTTTGGATGGCAACACATATTGGGTTTCTACTAGACGTACAGTTCCGCATTCTGGTCAAGTTTGATTCTGGTCTCATCTGACCACAGGACCTTTTGAATATTTAAAGTGCTTTTTAGCAAAACATAAATGAGACTTGGTGTAGATTTTTTGAAGAATGTTTTTTTTTTTTTCTGCCCCCTCTAATACTGTTCAATGTCTGTGATATAGTTACCACATACACACAATGACCAGTCTTTGACATCAAAGATGCTATCCTCTTCAAAGATGCCTCTTTGTAGCATTTCTGATCAATCTCTTCCTTGCTCAGTCTTCCAGTTCAGTGATGGGCTAATCAAGGCAAAATCTGGGTAGTGTCATACGCCTACCATTTCCTAACGATGGTTTTGACTGCGCCCTATATGATACTTAAAGCCTTTATACCCTTGGTTAAGGTGGGTCACGGTGTGTAAATAAAATGGATCAAGCTTAATTAGCTTGTTATTATTTTCGGAGTGTCGTACAACTAAAGAAAGGGGCTGATGACTTTCTATACCCAGTGTATGTGCACACCCATGGCAGTAATAGGAAGATATGTACACACAGGATTATGTCAAGCTATATATGCACACAGTGTTATCTAATAATACACCTTCCAGTTATAAGACTTAAATCCATTTTAAACTCTGAAAACTCAGATCTCACCAGATGTTTCTCATCAGCTGCCTGCTCTACCAATCCCTATCACTGACTTCCATATCTGCTCCTCACCTACAACGCCCTGAACACCACAACAGCCTCGCACACGAGACCTGATCTCCAAATACTCCCCAAACCTACCCATGCATTCTGCCTGTGACTTTTGTCTTGAATACCCTTAATGTGCTTAACTGTAGGCTCCTATGAGAGCAGGGTCCTTAAACACTATATATATATATATATATATATATATATATATATATCTTACGCATTCAATGTTTTTAGCCCTACAGAATGTTGCCATTACATACAATAGTTGTGGTAATTGCAAGTGTTGATAACTCGATGTTAAAAATTACGGGCTTGTGAATGTGATGAGCGGCCCGAAAAGTTACAGGTTTGCAAAAGTCGTGTGGGGTAGAAGCGACTTGCACTGATCCGGCGCTCAACGCGCGGACTGATATTTAGAAGGGGGGTGGGGAAGAGACTCACAATGAGCCCCAAAAGTTACAGTTTTGCCAAGGCCTGCAATGAGCAAGGCCCGTAACGTAGAGGGGGGGTTAAGAGGCGTGCAATGAGCACCGAAGGTGCTTATTGCAAGGCCAACAATGAGCGCCAAAGGCGCTCATCCTGCGGCCAAAAAATTAGAAGGGGCGAGAGACTCGCAATGAGCCCAGAAGGCCCGAAAGTTACGGGTTTGCCGAGGCATGCAATGAGCGGGGCCCGCAAGTTAGAGGGGGGAGAGCCTTGCATTGTGTGGCAAACAGCATTGCCAGCCTTCACATTTTTCTGCCTTCATTTTTGCTGGGCAAGTTGCTTGTTTTATAAATAATGGATTGATATTATGTCTTATTATTCTAAGAGCAATTTATATCCTTACTTGGCAGTATCATAAGACAAAGAGTCACTTATATTCACAACAGGCCATGCAATAGCAGAGAGCTATGTATATTTGCTCGTACAGACATGTTCCCTTTGTATCCTACTCCACAGAGGATATCTGGCTTCCTATAACACCGTCCTCTAACACATCTTTATTCGCCATCTGACCAATGGCCGCTTTTGGTCACTATACACGTTACATACTAGCCTACAGCTTTGCCGCCATCATGTATATGCCTTTTTTATGCTGTAATAAAACCTATTTTATTTCCAGTATAACATTTGAAGCTGTTCTTCCCTTTTCACAAGCACGCAGCACCTCACTTAAAAAGGACATTGAAGGTCTCTGGATTTTACTAGGAATATAAAAAAACCTATGTATTGCTTTACTTTTGCGTATTTTATCTTATTAGATAAACTATGTGTAAGATTTGTTTGATTTCAGAGGGCATGATCACATGATCTGACAATATTTAAGCAAGCCCGTAATGTACGTCTTAGACACAGCCAATAGTAAATGAGACCGTCATCATGACGTCAGTAAAACACAGAAGTTGGACGGAATATACAATCAGAGGCTAAGAATTAATTAGAGCCAATAAGTAATATTTGCCGATTGGGCTCGTTATCAAGCAAACTAGCACTCTATAAAATGCATTAGAGCATCTGTTCTAGTCCATGTGGGTTTCATGATATGTATTAACCCCTTGAGTCCTGGGATCGGTTTTAATCAGAAATAATTTATTATTTTTTTAATTGCATATTTGTGGGTTTGAGACTGTTGTGACTGTTCTCATGTGTTTCCATGTCTTCATGTGCTTAAATTACAGTAGTGTGTGTTTAATTGCTGCTACAGCTCTAATAAGTGTTTGAAAAAGGTCCTATTTAGTACTTGCAATATTCTTGACAGAAATGTGATACTTTTTTCAGTTGCAGGTTAGACTTTTTTTGCGACCTAGCGCTATGGGTCTAATAGAATATCGATTTTGTGTAATTTTAATTATTTAGTGCTCGTAATATTCAAGTTGTGCTAAAACCAATGGAGTTCTGGGGTTTGGCTGGCCCATGGTGATTGTGAGTAGCTAATAGAATCTGCGGCAATATTAAGATCATTTTTAAGTGTGTACAAATTTAAGAATTGGGCAATAGAATAGGGCTTATAAGTTTTATGCACGTCTTAACTGGTTTCTCCCCTCTGCAGATCATGAAGATCATGTACTTACACAAACATACAAAAGTGCAGAGGTTATCCTGTGCTTCCATGTCCCTTTAAATTTTCTAACATAGCCGTGTGATAATACATGTATGTTTACAACCACAGGTTTCTATAGCATCATGTAATAACAAGTAAAATAAATGTACATTAACATATTGCCATATACGGTAGTAATTTTAAAGCTATACCATCCTAGCAATACAGCATTAATATAAAATGATAGTAGATAGAAACTTCCTGTGCATTCAAAGCCTCATGTCACTCCAGAAGTTGATAAATAAAAAACAAAATGGCAAATTCCTCAGCAACATTATTGCATAGAAACTTATTAAATATTAATTATCGTAATTGCTTTAGTTTTACATTTATTAGATAGTGATAGTTGATGTTTTTTAATTTGCTTATATTCACCAACTGACACGCTATTGTGACGTTTGTAGGGTGGGTGTGCACACATTTTGACTTTTTTGATAAATGTTACTGGTCACATTAATATATTAGACTAGCTACTTGCCCGTCAACAATGACGGGTTTTAAATTGTAAGGCTAGCAATGCCGTTTGCCACACAACGTGAGACTTTTGCTCCTCTGAACACCTCCAGCTCTCATTGGCGCTCATTGCGCCTTTGGCGCTCATTGCGAGTCTCTCCCCGTGTACTTGAACTTTCCTGCTTTGCACTGATCACCTTTGGCACTCATAGCAAGCCTCTCCCGTTCGGGGGGCTCCTCGTGAGCCCCGCGATCGGCGCTGATGTCGTGGCTCACAAAGATCGCGTTCGGCGCTCATTGTGAGCCTTTCCTCCCATCTACTGTACGGGCCGCTCATTGTAGATTTCGGTAACTTGCAAGTTTTGTGCTTGGGAATGCCATGTGTCTCTTTCCACCATCCTACAACCCCCACCCCCCCTTACCTGTGTGTTTCTCCTCTGTGTCTGCTGGATGTTTGCGTGTTACGCACTGAAGGCCGTTTGTTTTATTGTCAAAGTCTGTGTGCCTGGCGTTGTTGGTGTAAGTGTTACTGTCTTTGCCTTTGTGTGTTTTCTAAGTCAACCGTGCCTGGCTTTGGTCCGCCTCGTTTTCATCCAGTTTCAGAATTTTTTATGTTTTTCGCCTGACGTTTTTTTTCCCCCTTGCTTAGCCGATTTTGGATTCATGAAAACCCACAAATATGGCTCAAAATCGCTTGCAACCTCACTCCCAGGCTTCTGTGCTGTCTGTGAGTATGTTATTATATTTGTTAAATGTATTGTTTTGAGGGTTTTTAGAGTTGCGCGTTTGCCTCGCAGTTGCGACCCTCACAATGCAGCCTAAGTCCTGCGCCGTACACGGCCCACATCGCTTTGCGAGACTTTGCAGTCGAGCGCCTTTGGCGCTCATCCAGGCTAAGTCCTGCGCCATACATGGGTCGCCTCGAGAGGCTCGCAAAGTGTGACCAACATCGTTTTGGTTCCCAAAACTGACAACTATATATGTGATTGTATAATTATATATTTTTTTTTTAATTAAAGGCCCGTTGTAACCTGCTAAAAACTTTGCATCCTTCTGAAATATGTAACAAAATAACATAAGCAGGGATGCAAAACAGGAGCAAAAAAAGCTTTTTCTATAAAATCCTATAATGTATTTAGTTGTGATTGTGTCATGGAACAGGGTTATCCGATTGGTGCTTAATTTCTACTGTCAAAGGGCCATATGAAGTAGTGGTCTTTCAAAAGGACTGACTATGGATCTAACCAGAATCCACCGACAAGCCCATTCCTCCAAGTTTTTCGAACCCATTTAGAAAAACACAAAATGACTGACATCACAAACTCAAAAGTAAATAAGACAGTTATAAATTAAAGAATGTTTGGGTTTATTTTACATTTTGGAAAAACATTTCAAGTCCTTCAAAAATATATTATAATTAGGACACCTCAGTGGTACTTTAACTAGAAAAGGGTGTTACCATTATCTTTTAAGTATTAATGCTTACACAACAGGTGTGCACATAGACATGTATATCTAAACACTGTTGTATGATCTATCTTATGGGGTCACAGGTTAAACAACTCACCACCTGTTTCTCAATGTTATAACACTGCATGCTTGCAAGGTGTGTAAATATATATATATATATATATATATATATATATATATATATATATATATATATATATATATATATATATATATATATATATATATATATATACACACACACACACACACACACACACACACACACACAGAAAACTGGTTGCCAAGGCTATGAAAAGTTACCTTTGGATTTCATTTTTTATTCAAGTTAAATGTATCTGTGCAAATGTCCGTATATACACACACAATTATAAAACAGATGTTTGTGTCTGTGACTACACAAACATACAAATGCATGGTGCTTTGCACACACGCACACCATGCCCCCTCCTCCTTGCACGGCCCCCGGTGATCCCAGTAATTAGGGCACGTCTCTCCTCACCAGTCAGCGGATTCCTGGCTTGCCTAGAGGTGCAGTAATCCTGCATCGTCCTCTCACCCATCCCTGTTACATACCCACCTTTGCATCACCTCCGACACAGAGCCCAAATGACTGCAGTGACATCTGTGCATCAGTGTAAACTCTATACATTAGGACATAGCACAATCACACAACCAACCTCACTTTCACTCAGATTACTTCCACTATCTCCAGTATACAGGACTTTTCCAAGATGCATCTACACTTTGTACTTTCTTGGCATAGTCTGCCACACTGGCTCTGCATCCCTCAATACACCTCCCTTCAGAGAAGTCTATCACCGCTGTAGTTTAGGGAACACTTCACATCTTTGTGAGGTATACAAGAAACCAAGAACATCAGCAGCAATGTAAAGAATGAACATTAAAGATTATTTTTTAAATGTATAATCCAAACTTTTGTCCTTTTCCACCAGATTGTTTATTTTGTAAAAGTGGTTATACGATTAATTTAATGATTGCGTCTTAGGGAAAAGAATTCTAAAAGTTTAGAAATTATTATTAGGTTAAATAAAAAAATAAAAACTGTTTTTCAAATGCTGTAAAATAACTTATTTATCCAATTTGAAATGGGATCTTCAAAGATATATGATCACTTACATGATGCTAGGTTAGGATTGGAGAGTAGGACAAATTATCATATAGTTGTGGATCTTTGCAATGTTGGGAACGTTTGCGATGTTGGCCACCCTTTTGCATCCCTCGCGAGCAGTCGACTGCGTGTCTCGCAAAGCGAGCAGTTGAGGCGCGCAGGACCTGCGAGGGTTGCAACTGCGAGACAAGAGCGTAACTCTCAAAACCAACAAAATGATTTCACAAAAAAAATAAAAACACACTCACACACAGCACAGGGGGAGAGCCAGGAAGCCTGGGAGGGAGGTTGCAAGGGAATTTAAGCCATATTTGGCATTTTTTGTCAATCCAAAATCATCTAAGCAAGGAAAAAACGGCCGAAAAACGTAAAAAAAAATCTGAAACTGGATGAAAAACAAGGATGAACAAAGGCAGGCATGGGGCACCTAGAAAATACACGACGGCGAAGACAAGTAACACTTACACCGACAACGCCAGTCATTCAGCAGACACACAGAGGAGAAACACACAGGAAGGCACAGGGGGAGATGTAGAAAGAGACACAGGGCATTCCCAAGCACTAAACTTGCAGTGAACCCTGCAATGAGCGGCCCATACAGTAGGCGGGAGGAAAGGCTCGCAATGAGCGCCGCGAGCAGGAGAGACTTGCATTAATGCCAAAGGCGCTTATTGCGAGCCCTGCGATAAGTGACGGAGGCGCTCAGTGCGGGGCTTGGGATGAGCATTGAAGGTGCATCAGTGCAAAGCAGGAAAGTTGAAGTACATGGGGGAGAGGCTAGCAATGAGCGCTGAAGGTGCTCAGAGGAGCAAAAGCCTCACATTGTGTGGCAAACAGCATTGCCAGCCTTATAATTTTATTCCCGTCATTTTTGATGGGAAAGTTCATAGTTGTATAAAAAAAAAATGGGAAATATCTCTTGGTTGCCTTCCTAAAGAAAACTTGTTTAAGGAATGTGAAACCCTTCCAAAATATACATTCATTTTAAAAATATTATTTCTGAGGGAAATATTGGGAGAATAGAATCATTAAAGACTGATATTTGTAATCTTGTCATAATGGAAATAAATGTAATAAAAAGTGTGTCATGGGCCATCTTGAGCTACTAGCTGGGCTGTAGGATGAGGATTGCTTTACTATTTAAATATATAGCCTGGTGGCTATTCAAAGTGTTAGTCTTTCAACAAAACTGGACAGAGAGTCATAGGTAAAATGTCTGATGCCACTATACATTATTATATCAGGTCCTGATTAATTGTTAAGAATTAATTAACAATTAAGCCAAATATTATAAGGATCGGAGAAGATCTAAAAGGTTGAACTTGATGGACTAAAAGTCTTTTTTTCAACCTCAATTACTATGTGGTGGGTATTAAAATGTGACAGGAATAATAAACCCCATTCCGTATAATTTCTCTGAATCAAGAATCATGTTAAATAAATATTGCTGAACACCCGATCAGTACTAGGGATATTGAAATATTATCTTAAGGAGTCAGATCCAGGCCACATTTTCAGGGTATCACTTTGTCCATACAACAAAATGATTGCACCAATGGCTGGTAAACCTGAAAGTGTGTCCTGTATTTGGCCCCACAATGAATAATAATAAACAAACAATAAATTAAAAGAGAATATAGAACGGCTAGGGATAGACTGTCAGCTTGAAAAAATGTGTAAAGCAGGTAAAATATTGGAGAAAATAGGCCGAGCAGTCCATGTCTGCTATAAACCTTCCTGTTACGTTCAGACTGAGTTACACTCTCCAGTCACATTATTATGACCACCAGCTAATATCCTGAATAACCGACGTGTGCAACACGGACAGCAGCTAGACATCCTGGTAGTGAGTCAATAAGACGCTGGAAGGTTGGTAAAGGAATCTGAAGCCATGCAGACTGCAGTGCATCTGATAGCTGAAGAGTGCGTGGTTGAGGATGCATACGGTGTACATGGTGATTGAGGTGGTCCCACAGGGGTTCAAGTCCAGGGAAGTTGAAGGCCAGGGAAGTACTTGGAAGTCTTCGTCGTGCTCCTCCAACCACTCCGGGCCAATTCTGGTCATATGACATGTTGCATTGTCCTGCTGGAGGATCCCTTCCACTCCAGGGAAGACAGTCAACTTGTAGGGGGTGTACTTGATGTGCAAAAATGGATAGATAACCCAATTGGTTGAGAGTGCCTCCAGAGGTATGAGTGGATCCAGACAAAGCCAAAAAAAAAAAACATTCGCCAGACCATAATGCTGCTGCCACTAGCATGTTCTTCCAACAATGGCTGCAGAGTGTTTGTTCTCGGAGGTTTTGCGCCTGACACACCAACATCCGTCCAGTCGAGCAGAAAAAAAGACTCATCAGAGAAGGCAACCCTTTGCCAATCAGAAGAGGTAAAATTTCGATGAACCCTTGTCAGCATGAGTGCAGTGACCAGTCCTTTGATTTGGAGCCCCATACGCAACATGGTTGGATTTATTGTAGTACTGTAGTTTTAGACACACGTCTGGTAGACCCCTAGTTTGTTTTGGATGGGGAGTTACTGTACTGTAGCATGTTGGTTGGCCCTCGCACCTTCACAGCCGACGTTCACCTACCTCTAAGATCACTGACACATGGTGCTCCACAGTTTAGATACAGCCTATTTGTAGTGGTGCCATTTGTCCAGTCACAGTACACTTTAACCACAGCGGCACGTGAACAGTTTACAAACTGCGCTGTTTCAGAAATACTGCCACCCTTGGCCCAAAAGCCAATGATCACACGTTTTACCTAAGCCAGCTCACGACATGTGCCGTATTTCACTGGCTACGTGCTGCTGACGTCATAATAATGTGACTTGACCGTGTATATGGGGAGTGAAGAAGTTAAATTTTATTTGCATGAGGTTATAGGGTTACAGCCTGTATATAAATGCAAATGATTAAAGGACTGTGGTCATAGTTCTTCTATTCAGTATTTTGAATAAAATTATTTGAATAAAATGATTTTCCACGCAAACACAAAGTTTACATTTTTAAACGGTTATATTTAATTATCCTTAGTTGCAGGATTCCATGTTCTTTCTAAGCGGATTCTGCCACTTCCATTCTCAGGAAGGTATATTCTTGTAAACTAATAAGCTTTCCATTACTGCTACACATAGCACTGGACGTTTTAAATGCCACATTCCCACTGTAAAGATAGAATCTTCCTGTGCATTTAAAGTCTTCACCCACCTCAGGAAGTTGAAAAACAAAATGGTAGACTCCACAGCAGCCTAATTGCATATAAAAGCTAGAAAATATTCTACAAAGATTTAGCCTCATTTTATGTGTAGATCTGCAGAAAAATATATTAAAATAAAAATCTGTATCATTATCTATACAGCAAACAAATAAAATACAACTTACAGGAATATTAAAGTCTCTCACTTTCTGTCTTGCATTTATGAGAACATAAATAGTAACTCAATACATGTAGTAACAAAATCTCAATATTGAGGGAGGTTGCTTTAATTTTTGTTCAAAACTATTAAAAAGCTTTGTCAAGTCACCTTGAATACACAGGAAAGGATTTTAATTGCTCACAACAATATTTGATCAGCTACAACCCCTTTTAAAGAACAGGAGAGGAAGGTGCTTTTCTGGTTGAAGTCTGCAAAAAACAACATGGCTCTGTTGCAATCCTGGAGACATTCTCCTTTAAATGCATGACAGAAAGTTTTGGACCGTCCCTTTTAATCTGCGATAGGCTACATGGTCCTACAAGGGTGTCAACAGTCCAGGATTTTGGATCTCTCTGCTTTTGTATCCAGGTGCTCTCTGCTTAAACACTTAAGTTAGTCAGTTGCATTCATTGTTATCACTTCACCTGTGCTCATGCTGAAAGATACTGAAATCCTGGACTGTTGGGTACCCTTATTGCCCATCATTGCATGACTATAATAAAAAGTGAGAGCTATCTGTGCCCAACCTATATACAGCAAGCTAGGAATCACTGCAGAAGGCATAATGATGACTACAAGCTTTTATTTCGACAGGACATCTCCAGAACCCCTTTATTACCAGTAGGGCCGCAAGGCAGATCAGAGTAATGACAGGAATATGTTTTGTGGGTTAAAAAGACAATCCTGTGTAGAAATAAATAGAATGGAGTATTGTTTAGGAGGATAATGTGTTAGGCCTATGTAGAGGAAGTGTCACCCAAAGGCTAGCTCTACTTAGAAAATAATGTGAATTAATCATGTTTCTGTGTAATTGATCCAATAGCAAAATCATCTAATAGCAGGGATACAATAGATTCCTTAAAATATACTAAGGGATAAAATACAGTTAGGAAAGGATATATTGCAGAAAAAAAAGAGAGAGAGGAGAAATACAATAACAAGTGATCAACATTAAATTTAGGTTAAAGAGTAGATTTAATGACGTACCCAAGTGCTATTTTACAGAAAGAGGTAAAATGTAAGAACATGTGATGGAATTCAGGTGTGTGTGTATATATATATATATATATATATATATATATATATATATATATACACACATACACACACACACACATACATACAAGGCCATCCTGAGGGTTTATTAAGCCAGGCAGAACGGGCAGACCCATTGGGTCGTATTGGTCATTAAATCTATATTTCTATCATTAGTGGGTTAATTGAAAAACCCAACAATAATTATTTTAACCTAAAAATATATCTCGAAATGGCAGTCTTATGCAGATGCAACTGGCAGCGGCTTGATCACGCTGGCCGTTTTATTTGGATATCTGGATAATTGAAAGATTAATAGACTAAAAACAAAAAAAAATCATATATTTTCATTGTTAATACATTTATGGCTCGTCTGATGTACCTAATTTCTGTATTGATCCCTATACTCATAGGAGAAAAATATCTGTATTTTTTTTTATTTTTATTTCTGGGTCTAAATGAAACCAGAACATTTCTCATGGTATAACAAGAAATCTAATTACATGTAATTGGGTCAATCTGAAAGAACCAAAAGTGTACTAATGAAAATACCATGGGTAATAGATAAGTATTGCATGGGGCCAAACTGCACTAAAATCTGAGGCAAGTTATGTTGCTCCATGTACTCGCTCATATTAATGTCACTGTCATGTTAGAGGGGTCTGGTTTGTATGAATGACAGTGATGTGTATGCATTCAGTCACTCTATGGACAAAAGGCTATACTTAAGGCAGTCATAGGTTTAATGGCTCACTATCTTGCAGGCCCGACTGGTATTTAAGGTGTTAAGTGGAGAGCAAGGGGGAGAAGAAGCAGTGAGGCGACACCGTCCCTCCCCCATAATTGCCCCATACCGATCGCTCCCCTTGCTGCTTCTGGGGCCACCGGAGGCGGCGAGACAAGGATCCTGTCCTCTCCCCCAGAATGTACCCCTGAGATGTCCCCGTCACAGGCTGGTTTGCGGTTACCTGCACCCATGCCTCATCTGTCCCACCAGCAGAAGGATTATATGGGGACAGAGACACTTTAAAGCTGTGCACATACATACACACACCTCAGAGCAAAGCCGATGTGTGGGGGAGGAGGGCAGGAAATCCTATTAGTGAGTCAGGAGAAGGGGGAGGGAGATTCCCTGATCAGAAATATAGACATGGCAGCATACCCTATATATTACTGATTAGAAGGCTCAGCCCGAATATACACATGTGACCCACACAAATAAATAATCCTAAAGCAGCTAGCAGGCTCTTTAGAGACTCGAAAACCCACACAATTATATTATTAGACAGTTAGTCATAGGCCCCAATATATATCACATACTTCCTTATGGGTCAGAGATCTTAATACACCATGCACACTGTAACAGCAGTGGACAGTTCTGGCCGTCTGGTCATCTGGCATGGGTGTAGGAACTGGGGGGGACGAATCCCCCCAAATTTTTCTATGTTTGCATGTATGTATATATAAGCCATTTTACAGCCTGTGTATACAATGAGCTGTATCTCCACCAGAATTATTCTGGCTCCTACACCCCTGTCATCTGGACTCCTAAATATTTTTTAACTGTATAATGTATCTACAAAAATATATTCCTGTCATGGCTTCTACAATTCAGTATGGCTATACACCAATTCAAGTGGACTCAGCATTACATTTCTGTTATATCTGCCCTTTGTCTACATGAGTACATATACTACTCACTACACATGAGGATAAAATAAAATGTTAAACCAAATACACACAAACACGCCATCAGCACTACATTTGTATGTACAATACCCTAAAAAGGCAAAAATAATAATGTTGGCGAGAAACAAACCTTTGAAAGTTCCTGGCCTTGCTGTACCCCACACTGGTGGGAGGCAAATCCATACCTTGCATGTGTAAATACCTACCATCTATATCACTATGTGGTGGTATGGATACACTGACTGACTAATGGACCATTATTTCTGAAGGTATATATGTCCCAAAATATATATGTTACCAGGCTGGTAAGGACAGGTTTCATAGCCAATTATGAGAGATGCTGCCAAAAAATGACTATCCTCAATTAAAATGAAGGCCAAAAACTGATTTGTTGCCATTAGTAACATGAGCACTAACCACAGTAATGGAGTCAGCACTCTCTATACAAATATAATGGGGTGAGCAGTGATAATGTTTGCAAGGATAGTAGAGGAAGGATAATTGGTGGCATTTGTAGCACAATAAGGAGTAGGAAGTATCCCAGTAAAGGTGAATATTACAGCAGTACAACATTCACATCTTCAGTGGTATTGGTGCTAAATAATACTAGCACACCTAGTACTGTTACATCAGTACCCAGTAGTAGCACTGACCCGGTTACAAGCTGTTGTAATGTATGTAAATGGTAATATTACAGTGTAGTACTACCGGTTGTGCTTCTTTATGTGCAGATTGTAATATTACTATGTTTATTAGCAATATTACCTGGAATTGCTATTAGTAATGTACCTGCTATTGGTAATGTTACAAGCTGTAATGTATGTAGATGGTAACACTATAATGTAGTGCTACTCGTGCATTTTTATCTGGAGTTGGTAATATTACTATGTATAATATCAATATTACCTGATATTTTATGTAGATGGTTATGTGCGGATGGATGTATCCCTGGTACAGCTAGTGTTGCAATACTGTTACCATGTAGTAGATGCTATGTTACTCTGCAGCAGTAGTAGTAGCAGTAGAAGCTATTTAACTACTTGGTAAAAGTAGATGCTATGTTACCATGTAGTTGTAGTAGTAGATACTATGTAACCATATAGTAGTAGATGCTGTTACCATGTAGTAGATACTATGTTATGTTACTATTTAGTAGTAGTAGATGTGATGTTACCATATAGTAGTAGTAGATACTATGTAACCACATAGTAGTAGTAGTAGATGCTATGTTACCATGGGATCTATCCCTCTTTGCCTGCGCATTTCTTCTGCAGCACTGACAGTTGCAGTTACCGTTGCCATCCGCCAGAGGGCGCTGCGAGTTTTCAGGCGCCATCAAGTTCCAGGGAAGGCAAATAACTATTCTCTACTCCGACGTGGCGCATCTCGCCGGCACTATGTTCGGCGCCGGCACTCGGCACCCCCAGGGCCTCGGGCATACCTCTCATAGCTCAAGGCCTCTTCTGTCGGCGCGCCTTGTATGCTAAAAATTGGCAGAGCCATCTATCGGACGGCGGCGGAACTACAGATGTCAGATTTTGTGATGGTGAAGAGGGAAAGGACCTTACCATGTAGTAGTAGTAGATGCTAGGTTACCATGTAGTAGATGTTATGTTACCACATAGTAGTAGTAGTAGATGTTATGTTACCACATAGTAGTAGTAGATACTATGTTACCACATAGTAGTAGTAGTAGATACTATGTTACCACATAGTAGTAGTAGATACTATGTTACCACATAGTAGTAGTAGATACTATGTTACCACATAGTAGTAGTAGATACTATGTAACCATGTAGTAGTAGTTACTATGTAACCATGTAGTAGTAGTAGATCCTATGCTACCATGTAGTAGATGCTACGTTACCATGTAATAGTAGTAGATGCTACGTTACCATGTAGTAGTAGTAGATGCTACGTTACCATGTAGTAGTAGTAGATGCTACGTTACCATGTAGTAGTAGTAGATGCTACGTTACCATGTAGTAGTAGTAGATGCTACGTTACCATGTAGTAGTAGTAGATGCTACGTTACCATGTAGTAGTAGTAGATGCTACGTTACCATGTAGTAGTAGTAGATGCTACGTTACCATGTAGTAGTAGTAGATGCTACGTTACCATGTAGTAGTAGTAGATGCTACGTTACCATGTAGTAGTAGTAGATGCTACGTTACCATGTAGTAGTAGTAGATGCTACGTTACCATGTAGTAGTAGTAGATGCTACGTTACCATGTAGTAGTAGATGCTATTTTACCATGTAGTAGATGCTATATCACCGTATAGTAGTAGCTATATCACCATGTAGTAGTAGATGCCATGTTACCATGTAGTAGTAGCTATATCACCATATAGTAGTAGTAGATGCTATATTACCTCTGACAGGTCGCTCTGTGCTGGACAGCTTGTTCTGTCCCCGGGGTCCTGACATGGTTCCTGATGCCCAGGGATGTCTCTTTGGGTGTCTTGGCAGCTGTCTCTCTACCTCTAACACCTGACCCTGTCACTTCCTAGCCATATTGTGCAGTCCCCTGTGACACCCCTAAGCCTTGGGTCTAGAGGTGAGTGTCTAGGCCTTGACAGGTTACAATCCCTTCTTAGCCACTCTCTGACAATCTCCAGTGCTGTCTTAATCAGCAGACATCTGACTGCCTCTAGAAGACTGTATTTCTGTGCAGATGCCTTGAAGTGTCTTAGCACCCTGACATCCAGGCAGTATCTGTGTCCCTCTGCTCTCTATGCTGCTGTCAGTCTCTTCCCTGTATGTCTCTCTAGGTCATGCTCTCCCTTTGTCTCATTTTTTCCTGGCAGTCTTTTGTTCTGCCTCTTGCTGTCTAATCGTCTGACCTGCAGTCTCTTGCCCTGGCTGTCACGCCTCCCCTTTTCTATCCTATTTCTCCCCTTTTTTTCTCTCCCAGTTGCGGTCTCACACTCTCCCTTTTCCACCTCTCCCTGGCTGTCTCTCTCGGGCGCGCGCTCCCGCCCACCTGCCGGTCTCGGGATCGCGCTCACAAGCTACACCTCCAACGTCACCAAAGCCTCTGGCGCACTACAAATCCCATCATGCAACACTTCGTGTGGGGCTCTGTGACTTGTAATGGAAGAAGCACAAGAGGACATGTGAAGCACAATGCACAGCCCATAGCAAAACTGTCTAATGAGTCAGATCCATAAATAGACAGAACAAACATACAATAAGGGCAGCTAAATTTACACAAGCCATGTGCATCTAGGAATGCAAGCTAGCATGATCTGTCATGCATGGGCTGCACTAGAGAATGGGCAACAAGCTTTACCAAAATAAATAAATACCAGAGCCTACAGTTTATTCATTGTAATATAACCAGTTAGCTGCAACATGAGCCACCATTTTGTTTATGCTAATCTACTGGTGAATGCATTGGAAGCTATTAAATGATTTTAGTTAGACTAATGCAAATATCATTGGTTTAAATTGCTGAAATAATGAGTCAATTATGTTAATGGCTGCCCATACAACATAATACATTTTGTTGTTCAGTTGTGTCCAAATCTCCGTGACCCTATGGACCGCAGCACACCTGTCACATCTTATGTCTGGATGTGTTTATCCTTATGGTTTTCATGGCAAAGAAACTAGAGTGGGGTTCAGTTCCTTTTCCAGTAGACAGTGATTTGTCTGACCTCTCGGCCCATCTTGGGTACCCTACCTGGTACAGCTCATAGCTTCATTGGACGTACACAAGCCCTTTCCCCCACGGCAAGGTATTGACAGCCTTGAGTGTATTAATTATAATATAACAATGATGCAGCAGGAGCCACCATTTTATGCAAATCTACTTTGACCGGTGAATGCATAGGAACCTATAACCAGCTACAAGTCTAATGGAAAGGTCATTAGTTTACATTGCTGAAACAATGAGTCAATTAGGTTAATGACTGCCCACACTTAGGCCCTCATTCAATTGCGATTTGGCCAATTGAATAGGGCTCCAAATAAGCACATAACATATTTTTTTAAAGACGTTTTTAGTTAGTAAACATCTATCCAAAAGCAAGGTTTTCACTAACTAAAAACGTCTTTAAAAAAAATATGCTATGTGCTTATTTAAAACCCTATCGCAATTGAATCGCAATTGAATAGTAATTGCACATAGCGTAATACATAGGAAACTCTTTTAGGCAAAAATGTGTAGTTTTATATACATCTTTTAAGCAGGGCAGTTCTTTTTATCCGTAATTGTCATGTAAAATGTAGAATTTTTCCTGTTTCGAACCGCCAGCAGTGGACTCTCGGGGGCGCAACTAGACTGTGTTCAATTTGTTGTTAGGGTTGTGAGCACCACTATTATACTATGTAAAGCTTATTATTTGCCACTACCCTAATCCTGAACCCTAATGCATAAATCTAGCCTTCAATCTAAGAATAAACTGAAGAAAGTCTCCATGTGCCACCATTGCGTCACCTAGTGGTGGCTGCACAACACTACTGACGGGGCAAAACAGGAAAGATCCAAAATGTACACTTCACTTCCAAAAAGCACCCCAACAGCAAATCCTCAACTTCTAGATCTTCTCACTTTCTTCTCTCTTGTGAGTGAAGCCATCTTTCCCAGCTCTGATCTAAGTACACAAACACGAGAGGCCTCACACTACCTGCGTCTCATGCTAATAAATACAGACACAGCATGTCACTGTTTGCTAACAGCATTACAGTGATAGCATGGATCCCCACCCCTGTGGATGGGGCCTTGGTCCACAGGTGTGAAAGATGGCAGAAATAATGAGAGAACAGGAAGAAGGGGAGGCTTCACAAGGCAAACTCTATTACTACAGGGGGTCTCTTTGAAATACATGAAGTGTACATTTTATATCACAATTACAATGGGGAAAATAAAATGAAGTAACCTATTTAACATATTTATATAAAATAAAATTATGTCTAAAGATCGTATATAAAATAATTTGTTTTATTTTCTAAAAACATTATCGGTTTTAGTTTGTCAAAAGTATAGTTTTTAAACCAGACACTAACGAGGTCCTTTAATGTGTCCTGATACTCCCAAAATCAAGAAGAAGACTGGTCTTGTCCAAACTATTATTTTATTGACAGCACCTGAGATATGAGTTGCAAAAAGGAGAAGGGAACCGAAAACTGCTGCAAACTGTATTATTCTCTAACACACATAATTGCCCAGAAGCTGAAGTCCCAGGCCAAGGTGTGATGCAATTGCAAAATGAATATAAATATCTTTATTTGATTAAATCACTTCACATATTAAGTATTCATCACAATAATAGCGTTTAGATCTATTTTCCCAAATTACATCAAAATGCAACACAAAAGCTCTTTTTTTTGATGAGCAGCAAGGCTGGTCAATGCAGATTTATTTGGGGGTTTGTATCATACCTATCACTCAAACATACCTATCATTGACACAAACTCCTCCATCCACATGCAGCAAAACAAATATTCGGAGGCAAGTTGCTCTGATGCAAAATATTACACATATAAGTTCCAATATATGTGTAAAGTTTTAGCACTTTTCTTTTATTGCTACAATATCTTTGTATATTGGGTGCTGTGGACAGCTGAAGAACTGAGAATTGCAGGTGTCATTTGCTCTTTTGACAGAATCAGCTCAGCATTCTAATGTCAGTGACAGAAATGGAACTTCTAATGGAGGTTTTTACTATCCAAAAACATGGAGGAGAACATACAAATTGATTGGATCTTTCATGTTTCATCCCCACCAGCAGTGGTGTGCAATGGCCACTAGGTAATGTGACACTGGCGCACCAAGACTGTTCAATTTGTTCTGCGAGTGGGGCTAGACTTAGGGTTAGTGTAGTGCCAGATAATAAGCTTTACATAGTAAAATAATGGTGCAACTTTACTATGTAAAGCTTATCATCTGCCACTACCCTAACCCTGAGACTAACCCTAACAACACATTGAACAAACTGTTGGTGCGCCACCTTTGTACCACCTAGTGGCCGCTGCATGCAACTGCTAAAGGGGACAAAACAGGAAAGGTCCAAATGATTTTTTTTAAATGTAAACATAACTTAAATTTAGGTGGAACTTGCCATTTAAACATACAAAAAATACAATAAACATACAAATAATGTCAGTTGGATAACATCAAGTTACCTGACAATTACCTACAGTTTAATCAAAACAATGGACATTGGTTGTCAGACCAGTCAGTAGAAATGCTTTCATCATATTTTTAATGTTCAGCTGCCAATCGTATCAGACATGCTGAATTAGCCAAGGTTTGGTCCTTTCCCTCTTCACCTTAGCAAAATCTGACAGCTGCAATCCCGCCGCCAACAGACAGATGGCGATGCCGATTTCCGGATACTCCTACACATAGCATATAAGGCGTGCTGACAGAAGAGGCCTTGAGCTATGGAGAGGCGCGCACGAGTGCCCATGCCGAACATAGCAATGGCCTTGCTGTCGTCTCTGCGCCGTCGAGTTGCGCCATGTCGGAGTGGGGAATAGTACTGTGCCCGAAAATTGACAGCGCCCTCTGCCGGATGGCTCCTGTAACTGCAGCTGTCAGTGCTGCCGAAGAAATGCAAAGGCAGAGGGATAGATCCCAATGTTTCCTGCCAGTATATCACTAACATTCAGATGTTTGTTTAAAGAACCAATTTAATGCCCCATCACCAGGATGCAGGTGTTCCAAATGGGCATTTATTAATAACAAAGTTACAAAAGATATTTTCAATATTAAACATATCTTCAAGGATCAAACTGAGATGCAGCTGGTCTGTACACACTATAAGGGCAATAGGGAGGCAGTTTTGTCTAACAAGCAGTGCTAAATGTTCAGGCCCACTGTTATATCAACACAATTCTCTCCATTAACTGGAGACTTAGCCTGATAAATTGGTTCCCATAGCAACAAACTGTTACTGTGGGCCCAACCTCTCAATGGTTGTATAGTGATTTATCTTCTAAATCAGATAGTTCTTAAAATCGTTTGGATCTTCCTCTCAGCCCCTTCGATGACCTTTTCAGGGTGAAGCCAATCATTTCAACTAGAGGCTGATGCTCTAGTCTTTGAAAGTGAATTTAATATTGAATACTGCATTAAATATGAACTGTATTGATAATAAATACATAATAAAAACAACCATCTCCACTTGTTATGTCCTAATTCTAGACTAAAAGAAAAATCACTAAAACTGGTAATCGGTAAATGCATGGAAATGTGGACTTTAGATACACACAACGGGGACTCCATTGATGTATTCCATTATAGATCATTCACACACAATTTTACACAAGTGCTGGCACTAAAATTATAATATATATATATATATATATATATATATATATATATATATATATATATATATATATATATATATATAGTGCTGACTAAATCTGGACCTGAAACTAGGCCATCATCCTTTGGTGTATGGTATATGTCTCATTTAACTAGACAAAAACACTTGCCTCCATGCATTAAACTCTTCTTACAGAAAAATGCAGTTAAGAACAAAATGGCATTCAGATTGTGCATCCATCTTGGCCTATATACACCATTCTTTCAGTGAAACTAGTTGCCCGTCACTCCTATATATGATCTACAATCCAACTCTGGAGACACAAACCCACTGATAGCATGATAACCTCTTGTCACTAATCTTTCACACACACAGCACTGGAATTTCTATACACAATAGGACGTTCTAGAATAAATTACTGTCAGTGTTCTTCACAGTTTGTTCTATCAGTTTTTAGATCACTTCTCACAACTACTACAAACACTGTTTGGTAGGATCAGCAGCAGGGTGTGGTTAGTGTATATGGAGGGGTTACCTTCAAACACAGGGAAGGATAGATACCTCACTGTAAGCTTATTTATCAAACTGAACAATGGAGGAGAATCTGGAAGGAAAGGTAATAATGGTGCAAGTTGTTGCAGAGTAACTAAAATGATAGGGATAAACAGGGTCATGGTCTGGATGAGATACAGCTTAGCACTGCTTAAAGTGATACAACAAATTGCCCAGTTTTTGAAATTAGAAGTGAACATATAAATAAAATTGCAACTACTTATTAAAAAAGGGTTGAAAACATGGTGTATTTTAAACACAAACTAGCTCTATAGGAACTCTCTGTCAATAAGACTCAATAGGACTGCGGCATGGCAGGCACAATCATGTTGCTGATCATGCCTTATCCAAACGGTTTTCTTGGCAAAGATACTGGAGTGGGTTGCCAGTTCCTTCCCCAGTGGACCGCAATGTGTCTGCCCTCTATGCTATGATCTGTCCATCTTGGCTGACCCTACATGGTATAGCTCGCAGGTTCACTGAGGTACACAAGCCTCACTTCACCACAACATGGTTGCGATCCAGAAGGGTCAATAAGACTGCTTATCAATGACTAACTCTCAGAGTGGGGGTTGATAAAAAAAAATAAGCATGCCCTGCTAAATAAATTGTACACATGCAACCTCCAAGCATGTGCCATGATACATTTTTATAGCTATAGGACATGTTTGTCTTCCTTATTTACCCCTACTTGGAGAGTTAATTGTCCCTCACAAAAAGAGTTAAAGAGAGGGAAGTCCTGTAGAGGTGACTTATGCTTAAAATAGCCAACTTTAAAGCTCAATTATTTAACACTTTCTCTTAAACTTAAAAAAAAAAAAATGAAAACCCATCTGCATTTATGTTTATTTATATGTCTGGTATTCATTTCTGCCATAAATGGGCCTTTTGTTGTTTCACTTTCATTTGGAAGGGACACAAATTTGGTCCATCTGCAAAGGTACTATAAGCACATCCACTTATCAATATGATAAGATAAAATATCAAGCACTTGTCAGATTAGAACAAAATACCTCCCACAAAGGAGGGTACTAGAGTCTTCGTTATAAAACCCTGTGGATGGTACACAAGAGTAAGAGGAAAGAGCTTGTGCATCACATATGCACTACTCTATATGAGAACAAGAGTCCTTAGGTATATTGGTCAGGAGAGGCAGCTTCTATAATGGACAAATCAAGGGCAGCAGTCCTTTTGCCCTATAGACAATTCTGTACTTTCCTGCATACACTACTTTTAGTTGTTGTGTATGCAGAAGATAAATCATTCCATATAAGTAGTCCATATAAGAGTGGGGCAAGTAGAACTAGCTCTGTACTCCCATATTTACTCCAGTTTGTTCTTAGGCGGATGGGAACAAATGTGCTGCATATACCACCTTTGCTCTGTGCTTAGGACTGGGAAATGACAAGAGCTACACTCCTCCCCTACATTATTTTGTGCAGCAGCTCTGCTGTGTTTTCCCCATTGGTCCAGTAGTAGAAGAGGTAACAGTAGCCCTGGGTTGGATTCTCAGTCCTGCCACTACCCCAGCTGGATCTGGCCAGAGAAAGTAGTGAGCAGCAACATGATGGCAAAGCCAGTAAGAAGTCCAGCATTCTGGATCAGGAAAGCTGTGAAAGCTCGGCCTCCCTCTTCATCCTCCTTGCTGACCTCATTCATCTCTGGGAACTAAGCAGAAAAAAAAAAAATATAATAATAAATTAAAAGACCACTGTACATTGAAAAATATAGGTTTGAAAACGAGTACAACTAATATAACAATTTTTTTTAATTCGAAAATTACATTTTAATGCTTCTGCTAGACAGATACTTTAGAACAGTGCTTCACAAAGTATTCATGACAGTGACCACTTTTTAGATATGCATCATTTTGCGACACAGTAATTCAAACCAGAGATTAAACTAACCCTTTATAAGAAATACAAACACATACATAAATTGCATTCACGCACCTACAAATTGAAGCTGACACACGAACGTGTGGCAACACAAAGTTTGGAAAGCTCTGCTTTAGAGAATGCTGTGTGTATGGGAGGGGTGTTTACATATCTGGAGAGCTGTGCTTGAATCTGTTGATCCAAGCCATCTGCTTCTGAGCCTGTGAGGGAGGAGTGTGGTACTTATTTCAATCAGATCCAACTATTTCACAAAGGCTCCTGACCTCTCCCTCATTGCATCCTTCACAGATGACTAAAGAGACACAATCCACATCCAGCTCTCAGGAAGTGATGCAACAAAGTCAAGATGTGTTTCTCTATTCCTAATCCAAGTCTAAATTCTGTTTTTCCAAAAATGATTTACAGTGGATATAAAAAGTCTACACACTCCTGTTAAAATTTCAGGTTTCTGTGCTGTAAAAAAAATTAGACAAAGATAAATCATTTCAGAACTTTTTCCACCTTTAATGTGACCTATAAACTGTACATCTCAATTGAAAAACAAACTGAAATCTTTTAGGTAGAGGGAAGAAAAATAAAAAATAAAAATAATGTGGTGCATAAGTCTGCACACCCTCTTATAACTGGGGATGTAGCTGTGTTCAGAATTAAGCAATCACATTCCAAATCGTGTTAAATAGGAGTCAGCATACACCTGCCATCATTTAAAGTGCCTCTGATTAAACCCAAATAAAGTTCAGATGCTCTAGTTAGTCTTTCCTGAAATGTTCTTAGTTGCATCCCACAGCAAAAGCCATGGTCCACAGAGAGCTTCCAAAGCATCAGAGGGATCTCATTGTTAAAAGGTATCAGTCAGGAGAAGGGTACAAAATAATTTCCAAGGCATTAGATATACCATGGAACACAGTGAAGACAAGTCATCATCAAGTGGAGAAAATATGGCACAACAGTGACATTACCAAGAACTGGAGCTCCTTCCAAAATTGATGAAAAGACGAGAAGAAAACTGGTCTGGCAGGCTACCAAGAGGCCTACAGCAACATTAAAGGAGCTGCAGGAATATCTGGCAAGTACTGGCTGTGTGGTACATGTGACAACAATCTCCCGTATTCTTCATATGTCTGGGCAATGGGGTAGAGTGGCAAGACGAAAGCCTTTTCTTACAAAGAAAAACATCCAAGCCAGGCTACATTTTGCAAAAACACATCTGAAGTCTCCCAAAAGCATGTGGGAAAAGGTGTTATGGTCTGATGAAACCAAGGTTGAACTTTTTGGCCATAATTCCAAAAGATATGTTTGGCGCAAAAACAACACTGCACATAATCAAAAGAACACCATACCCACAGTGAAGCATGGTGGTGGCAGCATCATGCTTTGGGGCCGTTTTTCTTCAGCTGGAACTGGGGCCTTAGTTAAGATAGAGGGAATTAGGACCAGTTCCAAATACCAGTCAATATTGGCACAAAACCTTCAGGCTTCTGCTAGAAAGCTGAACATGAAGAGGAACTTCATCTTTCAGCATGACAACAACCCAAAGCATACATCCAAATCAACAAAGGAATGGCTTCACCAGAAGAAGATTAAAGTTTTGGAATGGCCCAGCCAGAGCCCAGACCTGAATCCGATTGAAAATCTGTGCGGTGATCTGAAGAGGGCTGTGCACAGGAGATGCCCTCGCAATCTGACAGATTTGGAGTGTTGCAAAGAAGAGTGGGCAAATCTTGCCAAGTCAAAATGTGCCATGCTGATAGACTCATACCCAAAAAGAATGAGTGCTGTAATAAAAAAGTGCTTCAACAAAGTATTAGTTTAAGGGTGTGCATACTTATGCAACCATATTATTTTATTTTGATATTTTTCTACCTAAAAGATTTCAGTTTATTTTTCAATTGAGTTGTACAGTTTATAGGTCCCATTAAAAAGGTGGAAAAAGTTCTGAAATTATTTATATTTGTTACATTTTTTTACAGCACAGAAACCTGACATTTTAACAGGGGTGTGTAGACTTTTTATATCCACTGTATGCTTCTGGCTGGCACAGTTGCTAATGTTATTAGTTTGTTACATACGTCATAGACAGGTGACATTACTCTTGCACTACAGTGGTCATTAAGAGAAAACAATGTGATAAGAATAAACCTGCACCATCAATGTAACTTTTCCCTTCTGCAGCAGTATAAAGTTGATATATTTTATTTTACCCCTATACAAAAGTTATTGAGTGCAAAAATGATAACTTGTTATTCCCTTTAAGAACACCTTTAAGGTTTTTACATTTTTTCACCTCTGTCAGCAGAGAGTATCTGCTGGTGCTCTAAAAATAAAAAAAAACATAATAATAGCCAAATAATGTTTCCAGAAGTGCAACAGACAATCTTTGTTTAGCAGAAAGGACACAACAATTCTAGAGTCTAGGCTGCAGCCACATCTGAAACCATAAATTAGCAGTCCCCAAAGATCATAACAGAGAGTTTCCCTATGCCAACAGTATATGAGAGCAGTATAGAGGACTCAACAGTCACCAGCATAAATCATGGCATTTCTTATATTAAAGATATGCATAAATCAATCAGAAGGGCATTTTTCAGACAGATAGTATAACTGATGTACTTGAACTATTTTACTATTTTGTACTAAGGGGCCACTCCACAATGAAACATTGAGTATAAGCAGGGAAAAGTCATAAAGATTTTATATTAGACATATAAATTTTGATGCTTCTTCTGGACCCTGGAGGCATCCATTATAAGTTGGTGGATGTTCTCTGCTTGAGAGGAGAATTTACGTTAGAGAACAACTATAGGATCATTTGATGCCTTTGTGCCAGAGGGGGGGGGGGGGGGGGGGGCTACAACAATCTAACAAAAGCTGCAGTTACTAACTGGAAGCATTCATTGCCTAAGGACTGTGGTAACTTTGCACAAAAGATTGTTTCTGATGGAAACAAGTTCTAATCTTATATAGAACATATAGAACTCTGTTTTATTAATTTAATTTTGCTGTGTATCTCTGCGATTCTGTAGAAGTGAGCAACAAGATTTTAATAAAGCAATAAATATCAGATTTGAACCCTACCCATTCAAGGGTCTACAAATCAAGCTACCAGAAAGGTTTAAAAAAAAAAAAAAATATTGTGCACATTGCTTTGGAAGGGTTAGGCATAATGGGTAATGAGAGAAAGCGTTTTACCCGCGAAACGTGCGTTGACTTCCCAGCATGCACTGCCTCACACGCCGAGTTGCTGAGCCGTGAACCAGCAGCGTGATTTCTATCGGCTGAAGTAGATACATACTAGCAATTGGACTTACTGTTTAAAATATCTCTTGGGATTTAAAGATACTAAGATAAGTAGCAATGTTATATATGAGAGATAGTGATTAATATAGGTTAGGTATAATTATTTGTGATTTCTTCATTACTGATTTCATTAGCGAGTGAATATTTAAGACAATGTGTCTATCTATGCAATTATTGATACCTACATTGTATAATTGCACATTAACCATTAATAAATTCCTAATTTAACTATATATATATATTATATATATATCAGTAAACTTAAATTCAAAGATAACTAGGGGGGTGTCAAATTTTTCCTGCATGGGAAAGGGAGGGTAAGGAACACACAATGTTGACAATCTTCAAAGTCTTTTTAGAAGTTTATATTGTAGCTATATGCGCTAACAAATTGATCATAAATGGTTACAGGAAGAGGAAAGTTTGGGATTCGATACCTACAACCATATTGGTCAAATGGGCAGTGTAGTGTAGTTGCATACTTTTGGTATGCTATTTTGAACACGTCAAAATGTTTTTAGCAAATAAAGATAGATGCAGTGTCTAATTTATGAAAACAGTACAAAGTAATACTTCTTTACTGAGGGAGGCTGCTGAGCTTGAGCTGCTTGACAGATTTACTTTTTTACATATAAGCATCAAAAGGTTTTATCTGTTTTTGTTTCTAAAAACATATTGTACATTATCAAATGGAAATTGTTACCGTAATTTATCAGATCAGATTGTAACGATAATACTACAGTGGTCTTTTACACTTTTTTTTTTTTAAAACAGATTATAGTGTCTTTTTGAGGGAAGACTGATCTACTAGAAATCTAATTTATATGCAACCACTGTATCACTAAAAATACATGATGCTCACCTTTAATGTAGTTTGTCCTTAATAGAGTAAAGGTATATGCAAGTGAGCTGGATTATAAATGCATCTGATTAATAGTGCATGAAAAAAAAAATACCAAAACAACATTTAAACAGTTACCCTAAAGTTTGCAAAATTTCCTGCATTTGCAAACGGTTTTCTATCAATGTTGACACCCCCTGAAAATTCCAGCGAAAATTATCATACATAGTACATTGTATCTTTTTGGTCTGTAAATTGAGCTGCAGCTTTCCTTTAGATTTCTGTAATAAACAGAACAAGGTCTGTGTCCCTTTATTCACTGATTGTTTTATCTACATCCCGTGACACTTCCCACAGCCCCTGTGAGTTGCCCCTGTAACCCCCCCAGCGAATTGCTCCTGTCATCTCTCCCAGCCCCAGTGAATTGCCCCATCGCCTCCCCCAGCCCCAGTGAATTGCCCCATCACCTCCATCAGCCCCAGTGAATTGCCCCATTTGACTTTGCAGGACCATAAATTAAGCATAACTACTCATTCACCTAAAATACAAAAATTAGAATAGGAAGAAGAAGCTGAAATGTTTGGTTTCAGTACAATTATAATTTGTCAGAATTTATCAAGGAGAGGGTGTACGTCTAAAGAACAAATGTGTAACCGCTCAAGCAATTTTACTTGAATGTCGATTTATGGTCCTTTAAGGACCCAGTGTAGCAGCCACATCTAGCTGGCTGCATACAGCATTGCCCATTGGCTGCTAAGCTGAGCATGCTCAAATAGACAGGGTACACTTTTACAAAAATGAACCCTCTCAGCAGTCTAGCTCAACCCTGGGGGTGTAAACATCACATGCAACATTTTTGTTTTAAAGCAAAGCTAAAAAAAAACATAGTGCATGCAAATAAATGTAATCATACACTACTAAGTCCCCTCTATCAGATGCATTCATAAGTCAGCTCACTTGGATATACCTTTAATTATGTGTGCTATATGAGGGAACCACAGTGGTTAACTACCCTATAACTGAGCACAAGGAAAAGCGACAACACAAGTTAGGGTACTACAATATGGCCATACCGTTGTAATTTTTATTTAAAATGAAAATAAAAATTTAAGCTGTTTTTTCCTGGTCTTTGTTTCCCAGAGGCAATTCTTTTTGAATACTAGGTAAAACTAGACATGCTTGGGCTCTGCTTGGTGAAACAGAAAAAGAAGCCACACTAAAAATGATTGGGTCAGTCACTATTGACTTACTTTAGTCTCCAAATAAGATGTATGGTTCCATTTACCATCTCATAAGTGTCCCTTCTTTCAATACCCCTTCCCTAAACTTACCATATCAGCAAGTGCAATATACAGGAACATGCCACCAGCCAGACCAAAAATCCAGTTAGAGGAGAAGTGACTTCCAGCCAGAACACCAAAAGCTAAGCCAAGGTAACAACAGCACGCAGACAGAAAATTAAAGAACAGAGCCTGAGGTATGCTCATTCCGGCATTCAATAGGATAACAAAATCACCTAAAAAGAAATGAGAAATAACAAAACAAAGTAAACTAAATTATGATGGAAGAATAATGATAGGACAAGAGAAGGTAATCACACTTTATAAATCAAGAGTAATAATAATAATAATAATAATAATAATAATAATAATAATATCAAAAAGGGCAAAAGAATAAGCTACACTAACACACAATAAAGAGAGGGATTAAAG
This sequence comes from Discoglossus pictus, assembly GCA_027410445.1. Lineage (NCBI taxonomy): Eukaryota > Metazoa > Chordata > Amphibia > Anura > Alytidae > Discoglossus > Discoglossus pictus. The sequence goes on along the minus strand of CM050167.1, from coordinate 129,239,266 downwards.
ACTTTGAAAACATATAAATGAGCAACACCACCTTACCAAGTTCATGGGGAAACTCCTCACACAGGATGGCAATGGAGGTGCTGATTCCTTGGAAGACAGACACAGTGAATGAGGCTCCGATGGCTAGACCATCTATAAAATTATGGAGACCATCACTGAGGGTTATCATCCAGGCCAGTGTTCCAATGTCCGAATAACGGATTCCCTTCAGCCAGTAGCATGAACTCTGCTGCCCTGGGAGATCCTGAGATGCAAATGGGGTATGAAGAGAGACAAGTCAGCTTGGCTAAATAGTTTCAACCTTTAAAGGAAAACAAACAGTATATATACAAATTTGGTTTAATGTAATGCTACAGATTCATACTCCTTGTCACTTTTACCCCTTGGTGGAAGGTGACAACTCATGCTTATAAATTCATTTTATACAACTAGGCCAAACTATATTGGATAGTTTGAATCCATCTTAACTAACCTGCACAACCATTGATCCTACAACCTTCTCATCATCATGGTTTAGGTGAAGGTCAGACACACTGCCATCTGGAGGTGGGATAATGTGATCCAGGTCACCGTTCTGTAGCTTTTCAGTCACACCCTCTTCAGCGTCACGCTTAACTGTATCCGCTGAGTAGTGACTGTGGCCATGCTGTGGGTTACAATGTGAAAAGACAGATTAATAGCTGGATGTGTCCCCTCTTCACCAACCCATTTTGGTTGCCTTGTGTGTTTTATTGTAATTTCATGTGGTGCTGTCAAATGAACGCTACAATTACATGTGCAACCAGTACTTTAATATTCCTTTAGAGGGCAGCACTAGATTGTATTTACTTCAGATTCAAGGTATGTTTCAACAGTGACCATATATCCCTTAGCTAGGTAAATGGAAAATGAAAACATTGGAAGTGGTTGAATGAATACCTCGTGTTTCCGATTGAGGATCATCTTCAGGATCTTTTCTGTGAAGAAGAATAGATAAAATCCTCCAAACACCACAGCTGATGTGGAGACATAGGAGTCCTCAAGAGGGTTAAACCCGAAAGCCTAGAGCAATTAGAAAAAGGAGTTGTACTATAGAGGACTGTAAGATTGTGCGCACACACACACAACAAAAATAAATGTGAATCACACACGCAAAGCATGCTAACACAGGCAGCATAGATCACACAATGCACAGGCAAAATAACACAACAGTCATGCATGTTCCCCATACCTCGGGGATGAGCTGAAAAAGAGCGTTGGAATAGAGGGTCCCAATGGCGAGGGCAATGAAGAAGAGGAGTAGACGCTTGTAACAGGCTTTCTTCATGAAGGGGACCACTCCGGCTCCCAGGAGGGAGCATAGAGAGATGACTGTGACACATAGGATGCCATAACCCCACACTGAGAGGCCACAGAGTGAGAGTGAGAGTGAGAGAGAGAGAACCACCAAGAACCAGAAAGAGTAATAAGTACACATAGAGGTAAGAAGAGATTAGATCATAAGGGTATAAAAAAAAGGAGCCAAAACATGAGGAAAGGTTAAAGAAGGGTGATAAAGTATAAGAAAAAGAGAAGAAATACCACCAAGAAAGAAAAGGAGGGATGAAGGGTAGACAAAGAAAGACGCAAGAACAACCAGAAGTAAGAAATGGAGTCAAAACAAACAGGATATTAATGGGGCATGCAGATATAGAGGTGGTCCATTCAAGAGAAAAGATGGGGAGAGAGGAGAAAAGAAGATTAGTGATTTCATTCCACCAATATCCAACCAATTACCACAAATTAAGAGTAAGGAGGATCTGCAGTCACTAGAACCTGAGCACTAAATGAGGATAACTGGGTCACATTCACTGCAGAGGAACCGGTATCTAAAAACACTGTAGTTAAATGACTCCTACAATAGGATTCTATTGTTTGATCACTACAAATGATTAACTGCAGTGAGGGAAGTTCTGTTATAGGGTTAATGGATCAGCAAAGTATTAAATAGCGAGGGACAACAAGAGAGGAAATGTTCTTTTCTGTTCTCTTGAATGTATTGGATTAATCTCACAATGTGTTGATCTGAACATTGGCTTATATGGGTGCTCGGTATACAGGGAATGCAGATTCTCTTCCATAAGCTCTTACAGCATCTCTCCTGCATGATGCACAATAGCATCCATCACACGAGGGATGCCTGGCACCAACATTGACAAAACTAATTAATACAATAATTAAAAGAAACCCCCCATTCATGTCAAATGGAAGAGAACAGGCAGGAATTAAAGGATATTACTGCTGCTGAAGCCCCAACATGTTACCCTAGACATTGACCAAATAACACAAGGGGCTTCTGAAGCAGAAGAGACAACAGCCATTAACAACACCCTGAAATCAAGAAATTATTATTAGATGGGTTAATTAACCTTTAGAATTCACAGTACCATTATAAAGAGAGGATACACTTCAAGAATCATCCCAATAATAACCATGCCACAGAGAATAATGAAGATTAGTATTTCTGAACATTATCAGCTCTCATCATACAAATAAAAAAACAAATGATATTCATTGTGGAGAAATCATAACAGTTCAGTCTGAAGATACACCGACAGGGACCAAAGAGAGACAGGTGGATGGATGATCAGGAAGAGGATTGTGAAAAAGGTGGACCCTCCCATTCCGAGGCAAGGACCCATATTACGTATCTGAGCAAGTGAAGTATATAATGTGTATGTGAAAATGGTCTTGTGTGTATCACCTGGTAGTGTAAAGTATTGATGTGCCTTTGGTAATTACAAAATATGTATATAAAAAAAAAAGTATTTTGTGATATCGGTTCACGTGTCAGAGATACTCATTCTGAGAATAATCACAATTTGAACAATGTAACTTGCTCCAAAATGATGGCTCAGCCCTAAATATATGGCAATTCACCACTGAAAGGAATAACCTGCTAATCACAGCGTTACATTTTGTCCAAGCCAAGAGTAGCTGGTCTCCATAAACACAGTAAGCAAGTGGCCCACATCTGGATCCCTCTGCAGTAGTGTTTTTTAAACTGTATCCATGTGGAACATGGATTATTTGGAATTTTGTACTTCTAGAAAGGGGTTGATAGTAGTAGCTGGCAGGGCTGTGGAGTCGGAGGAAATTTCGGGTACCTGGACTCGGAGGAGTCGGAAAAAAAACAAAAAAAACTCTGACTCTGACTCATACTAAAATTTAGATTGGAATTTAAAAAAAAGCAAGTTTAAAAATCCCAATTCACAAAAAGTTATAATTAATGACTTCTCTACTGTAAGAATAAAGACCCATGCATGCAGTGCCTCACCTAACCGCTAAACGAACACTTTAAGTGACCGTGAAAAGCATGCTTTTCATGTGCTTCACTTTATGCTATGCAACGCACAATACGGAGCACCAATACTTATAAATTAATTTTCCCTTGTTGTTTACAACTTATTTTTAAAGCTCAACAAGGTTTTCAATACCTCGTTGGTAGAAATCATTTGGTGTAGACTCGAAAAATGTATCCAACAAGCTCAGAACAGCTTCTTGGATTCAACTGTAAGCGTTTATATTTGTTTTAAAACCTGCATGCCTGCTTGTTTGTATGAGGGAAGACGTGTACATTAATACAGAGGAGTCGGGGAGTCATAGTCAGAAGTACACAAAACTGAGGAGTCGGAGTCAGAAGTACACAAAACTGAGGAGTCGGAGTCAGAAGTACACAAAACTGAGGAGTCGGAGTCAGAAGTACACAAAACTGAGGAGTCGGAGTATTTTTTCTACCAACTCCACAGCCCTGGTAGCTGGGAGCTATTTCAGAATACTTGGGATCCACCATTGCTTATTGGTTCACAAAAAGTTCCATTAATTGATATAACAATATCCTGTTATATTAGCTTTATTTACATGTTCTCAGATAGAGCATCTCTAAGCAAGCACTGATGATCTCTGAAACAGTTATACACTCAGAAAATGTACATTGTTTGTTAGTCCAGAGGTTTCAATATAAAGTTAATGCGTATCACCCTATACATCTGTAATAGTGGACAAAATGTATTATTACAGATTATTTGAAGTGATGATACTCAATGTATAGTTAGATCACTGGTCTAACACACATAAAGATGCATAACTCTGTTTCAGGCATCATTGTATGATAATGGTGTTATCAGTTCAGCACTTCAGGTTGTTTGGAAAACATATTGTGCCTTTGGAATAAGTTATAAAAGATAGGTAGTTGTGTTTAAATATGTTTGACTAGAGCCCATTATGATTGTTGGGGCAGGTACTGCACCTCAGGGATCAACTGCAGGAGAGCGTTAGACAACAGGGTACCAATGGATAGGCCGATGAAAAAGATGAGCAACCGGCGGAAGACGGGCCTCTCTACGCAGGGGGCGAAGAAGACGCCCAGGAGAGAGGCCATGCTGATCAGGGTGACGGCCAGAATCCCAAAGCCCCATACTGTGGAATAAGAGTACAGCATGAGGGGCAGGACAAAATGTAATATGGGGAATGAAACAGGTAACAGATGATAAGGGCCAAAAAAAAATGAGATAGGGTTAAAACAAACAAATGAACATGGACAAAAACAAATAATATACAAATAGATGAATAAAAGAAGGGATGTGCACAAAAGAAGAACATGAGACAACCAACCTAAGGAGGAAAGTCTAGGTATGAGGTCGGGCACCATATAGATACAAGTTTTGGTTATAAGTGAAATTAAAAGGGACACAGAAGAGGTCCAATGTACAGAAGAAATTAAAAGTACATATAAAATAAACATATTTGCAGTGGAAGTGCCTTAAAATTGATATACATTTTTTTTGTTACTTTATGTTCTAATTAACTGAAAGCTCCACCATCTGTGGCAATGGCCTTATCAGTCTCAGTTAATTCAAATTAGAAATTGGAAGATTAAGAAAAGAAGCATCATAGTCATAGTGACATTTAATTGTTAAGTACGGTAAGTGGGGACATTTCCAATTACTTTTCTCCCCACTATGTCATATTTGTACCTGGTTAAATTATCTTCTTAATCAATTTGAACACACTTTTACTTAGAATTCTTATTCCCAACCAACTGCAATTTGTTTATTTTCACATGTATTCTTATTTTTCCAACTTTAATGGTGCATTCTTTTGGTGGCTGGAGAATGATCCACATGTTCCGGAACACTGCAGAGACAACAATGATTGGCTTTTTTTTCAGGCAACATTCACTAACAATGGACTCAGCAGTTACAATGCCTTTGAAGTCTTAAAAAACAAACCCCCACAAAAATTGGCAAAAGAAATCTCCCCCAGGTCACTATGTCTTTATAAACTACATAATAGGATTTGGCAATGTCCTCTTACCCTCGCCTGGGCTTGGTCGTCCCTCAGGGGCAGTCTCGTTTAGTGGTACATCACTTGCGTGGCAAGCTCGTGTCTCCAGCTGCTGCAGGATGGAGGGGCAGAGGTTTTGCAAACCCCTTGCATCCACCACAGATTCAGATGTCAAGTTATGGGCAGCAAACAAAGTAGAGGAACTCAAACACTGAGAAAAAGAGTAGAAAGGTGTTTAAAATCACTTTTTTTGTATTGGAGAGTGACAACTTGTACCTCTAGAAAGCTTGTCACTTTGGGTATGGTTGATCTGGCAAGACATTAATACAAACACATATACATTTCTTCTTGCAAGGCATGCTAAAGCAGCATACCACACATCTTGTGATCTTATAGTAGGGATTTTTTTTTAATGAAAAATAAGATTCATTAGAGATTTCACACTAACATTTTTTCTATAAACCGTAATAATATTTGACATGTTGAAAACTCTGTTTAACACAGACACTATTGAAGAGAACACTATTTTCCTGGGATTTTAATGAAAACTCTTTATACTTAACATTTAAGTATTTTTTCGATATGCTGATTTTTCTTTTCTCCCCATACAACATTTGGATATTGTTGCACTATGTGGATTGCATTTTCCTGCTCTGCATTAGGAGTGACCTATATAATATATATTCCCTGGTGGTCCAGTGGTTAGGATTTGGTGCTTTCACCACTGTGACCTGGGTTTGATTTCAGTCAAGGAACTAAGAGGTCACACCACCTCCCAGAAGCCGAGCAAGTTGGGCCTGGTCAGTACTTGGATGGGAGACCACATAGGAATACCAGATTCTCCAGTATCTCTGCCATGAATACCAAATGGATCAGCATGACCATGGACATAAAGATGTCCTGGTCCATGAGGTCACGGAGAGTCGTAAACAACTGAACAGTGCAAAAATATAAATAAATAAAATATATATATGGTGCAGTTGCGCTGGTAACATTGCAAGACTCACCTGGGACATGTTACTCTGGTCTTGCACCCCCTTTCCAACCTCCAGGCGCTCCAGCAGAGACTGCAGCTGAGGCAGCGACAGGGTCTCATTCTCTCCATACTTCTGTATAATATCTCTTAGGAAGGAGGCCGCACTCAGCTCTGCTCCCAAAGATGGGATGATGTGCTCCACTGCCAAGGAGACTGGCAGCAAGGTCACAAGGAAAACCCATTGCACAAACATGATCATACCTGCATATACAGAAAGAATAAGAGTGGGACACACAGGGCATAAGAGGGGAGCAGACCTTTAAAATGAATCAAGAACCATATAAAAGGAAAAAGAAAGGACCAGAAATGGCCCCATCAGAAGTAAAAAGTACACAAACAAATGTAACTTTACTTGGTTGTAATTCATTGTGTAAATGCCTTGAAAATTAATATGAAAGTTATTTTATTCTCAAAAGATGGATCTTTCATTTACTGATAAAATAACTCTAAAATCCTTTATCAATTTAGAATTTATACAAATTGCAATTGTGCTTATTTTCAGAAGGATTTTTAATTTGTTCAGTACATGGGACCTTTTTCTATGTCATTTAAAATTGAATGGTAGGAGATTATTAATCTAGACAGACCCCAGAGTAAGGCAGAGCTTTATCTAACTGCAATACCCATCCCAGAAGCTCATGTAAAATATTGCACTATTAATACAAAGTAATTGGAAGGGGGTCTTCTGGATCGCTTCCTTGTCAAGGTGAAGGGGGCTTGTATACCCCAATAAAGCTATGAGCTATACTATGTAAGGTCACCCAAGATGGGCAGGTCATAGCAGAGAGGTCAGACAAATTGCGGTCTACTGGAGAAGGAACTGGCAAGTCACTCCAGTATCTTTGCCATGAAAATCTTATGGATAAGCACATACAGATACAAGATGTGACAGGTGTGCTGCAGTCCATACAGTCACAGAGATTCAGTCACGACTGAACAAATAGGAAGGGGAATCATAACATAGACTCAAATGACACAAACTGATCACAGAAGGAAGTAGGGACAGAGGAGTGAAGGGGAAGCCTTACAGGAATGAATGGGAAGATATAGGTTACCAACACTAGAGTATTGATGCTAGAATTGCAGCATGTGTGGGGGCAAAAAATAAGAAACAAAATAAACATTAAAATACAATTTGAGTAATGGAGAGAAAAGCTAAAATATTTAAGAGTAACAGGGAGTGATGTTAGATGTATAAATGCAAAAGGAAGGTGTGGGGGCAGAGAGGAAGCACAGTGTCACACAGTGTCCCTGGAGGAACAGGGGCAACTCTAAGTGTGGATATATGGAGGAGGAGTAATAAAGATACAGAGGATGTGGGATAGATGTGTAATGGTGGGGACTGGATTATACATCCACACCAGTACAGGAGTGAAGCTGGCTCTGGGCTATACATTGTAATGTACACATAGACAAGTCTCAGTATAAACACATCCCATAGGAATTCAAAGGGCAAAAAAAACATATAGGTGACCTTAAGAGAATGGAGGGATAGTCACAGGTATACATGTTACAGTACATCAATATCCCTCCTAGATGACCCCCTGCTCACCTGGGATATCACACTGCTCACTGTGCCCGGTCACTATCAGCTCATGTCACCACAATATGTATCTCCAGCCCCTCATGGACGAGCACCCACAGCCAATCCCCTCCCCTGGCACAGCCCCGCCCACATCACACCCCCGCCTCTATAGGCTGGCTTCAGTTAAGGAAGTCACTGCTGCTCTCTGTAATACCAAGAGGAGTGGGGGCACTAATATACCCCATATACCCTAATAACCACATGAAACTACAAGTAATAATGGGATCTATCTAGCATATATCTATCTATTCATCTGTCTGTGTCTATCTATCTATATATTCATCCATCTATTATCTACCTATCAATATATATATATATCATCTATCTGTGTATCTATCTATATATATATATCCATCATCTACCTACCTATCCATCATCTTCTATCTATCTGTCTATCTATCAATCTATATATCATATATTTAAAAATAAACACAATAATCAGAATACATATGCATGTAATACTGGGATCAATCGATCTATCTATCTATCTATCTATCTATCTATCTATCTATCTATCTATCTAAAATGTAAGATTATTACACTTGCACACCTTAAATAAACACAAGAACCAGTCAGAATACATATTTGTGGAATACTAGGTAGTATCTATCTATCTATCTATCTATCTATCTATCTATCTATCTATCTATCTATCTATCTATCTATGTATCTAGACAGACAGTACACAAGCATGCAATGTGATAACTCTGGAAAGCTCAGGTCTCAATGTTTTAAATGTACCCATATAGCATTATATATACAGATAACAGCAATATATACATACAGCTATAACCATTTGCTTTGCAACTTACTTATTGACATATGCATGCAGAGAACACATATGACAACATTAAACCAATTTACTGTATTTATAGCAATAGTTATTTGTGGGTCTTATTTTGCATGATAATGGCATTTTTTGTTTGATTCATAGATGTATTTGTTCAGTAATTTGTACATGGAAAGAATCAGAGTAAGTATTAAAATATGTAAGTTGGGATCTTGTATTTGGGCTTCTTAGTATACTGAAAATGTTTACAGACAAATATATTAAATATACAAATGAACAGCACTACAGTATGAGGATCAATCTTTATTGTTGTCAGTTCATCCTAGAAGGGTCCTAGGTACAATAAGTGCCGGACATGGATTTTATCCTAGACAATTTTATACACTGATTCATTACAGGCGCTGAATACTGTACAAATAATTATATAAATCAGACAGAAAAGATCCAGTGGTGGCAACATCTGCACAATCTGAGCAATATATAAATGATTAGCACTATGAATACATTTGCTTACAGATGTTATTAAATATGTCCAGTCAGTGCATACATGTCACTTTATGCATAACATTTAAGAATTATTCAACTTACACTGACACTTAGGAACCAATTAACAATGTAAATAGGGTACTTACTGTACCCATTACTGTATGCAGCTTGACAAAGGGCCACTAGGTTTGAATTGTTGCACTCATGGCCATGCAGAAATATGACTGATTGTTCATCCTGGATTGCTATAATCTATTCCTTTGGCCTAGTGGTACATTGTGATTGTGCCATATTTGGAACATTGAGAGTGGCAGTTTACACCCAAATTAATTTCATTATATATAAAAACATAAATAAAAAAAGAGTAAAAGAAAATTAAAAAAAGAAAAAGGAATACATATATATAAAAAAAGAAACGGAAATAAAGATAGTACTGAATTATATTTCCCATTCCAATGAATGTTCTATCAACTAAAATGTGTATATGTATGTGTAGGTAACTTCCCAATGACTCACAGATTTATATAAGATGGGTAATTACTCCAGTATATCAGTAATATAGTTGTCGTACTGCAAGTTTGTGTGTAACGCTTACAAAGTTGTGGGTTGCGCATGAGCGTAGCGTATGGCGAGGTACACAATCAGTGCCGAAGCCGCTCCTTGCGAGGCTCGCAAAGGGAAGGAGAGGGGAGTAGGGAGGGAGAGGACATAAAAGGAAAGGAGAGAGAGATTGCGTGCTGGGGGGGGGGGGGGAGAGACACATGGGAGGGAGGGGAAGAGACACAGGGGAGGGACAGTAGGGAGAGACACAGGGGAGGGAGAGGGGGGAAGACACAAGGGAAGAAGGGGGTAGACAGAGGGGAGGGAGAGGGGGAAAGAGACACAGGAGAGGGAGAGAAAGAGACACAGGGAAGGGAGAGGGGGAGACACAAGGGAGGGAGAGGGGGGAAGAGACAAGGGGATGAGACAGAGGGGAGGGAGAGTGGGAAGAAAGAGACACAGGAGAGGGGGAAGGAAGATACACAGGAGAGAGAGAGGGGGAAGGAAGAGACACGGGAGGGAGGGGAAGAGACACAGGGGAGGGAGAGACACAGGGGAGGGAGGGGGAAGAGACATAGGGGAGAGAGAGAGGGTGGAGAAGAGACACAGGGGAGGGAAAGGGGTGGGGGAACACAGGGGGGGGACATAGGGAAGGGAGAAGTGGGAAAGAGACACATCAAATATTATACCATCAATTGACTAGTATATATATATATATATATATATATATATATATAAAATCAGGGCTCACACATAACTTAATACTTAGCACAACCCTCCTCTTCCTTGTTACATTAGGGTGGGGGTGCACCTTATGTCCCTCTCTATCACAGGTATACTGCATAACTCAGGTGTTGTTAGACACACAGATTCTGGCCCATTGGCAGCCCTCATAGGCCCAGCTGCCCACCACTACATTGGGGAATAATAACATAATTCTCCAGTCACATTAAGTCCTGTCAGCGTAACATTTCATTTGAAGACCTAATACTCCACACTGTATGTATTTGACCCTATGTGCCTGGCCTCTCATACACTGATTACATGTCACTATCATTGCTATATACGTTTAGGTTGGTATTTGCTGAGCATCTTTGCAAATCCACCTTAACTACAGATAGCGGTGATAGGTTGTGACGAACACGGGGCGGGGCTAGAGATCAACGCTCGCTCGCGAGACAGGAGTTCAGGAAATGCTGGGGATGTACGACACCCGGCCTCGCACAGCAACGTGGAGCTAGCGCTCTGGCTCTTTAAGCGCGTCATAAAATGACCCTCCCACTTTCCGTGACGTTTCTAACCTGGGCGGGGCAAATGTCACCTGCACAGCAATGAATGAAGCTCAGTTCTGAATCCCGCCCCCTAATCCCGGCTCTTTAATTGGCTGGAAAGCAAAACACATGACTAGCATTACGTGCAAATGCTTACATTATTTATTGCACAGCATCAGCATTGCATACGTGCTAAACCATATATGTAAATCTACAAGTACAAATGTTAGTGTACATAAAGCTGTGCATATCACTGGCAGTTTTTAGGTTTTTCAAGTGGTAAAATTGGCTATACATTGTACTAGCCATTTGTGTGCTGAGACATTCATTGTTGTTTGTGCAAATCCACCGATCATGAGTGCTAATTTGCCTTGATGCAATAATTACTGTCAAATGTTATTATAAACATATAAAGAAAATGTACACATTACCCCCAGTATTATTATGCAGGTATGTCCCCCACCCTTATCCAGTGCAAATTAGCATATTGAGCCATTATTTTGCGTTGTTAAGTTGTTTCCGACCCTCTGTGACCTCATGGACCGTAACACACCAGGACATCTTTATGTTTATTGTCATACTGAGCCACTATGTTTTCATGGCAGAGATACTGGAGTGGGTTATCAGTTCCTTCTGCAGTGGGCCACAGCACACAGCTCCTGGTATTCCTAGGTGGTCTCTCATCCAAGTACTGAGCAGGCCCAACCCTGCTGGGCTTAAGGGTGGTGTGACCTCTTGGTTCCCAGACTGGAATTGAACCCAGGTCACAGTGGTGACAGCACAGAATCCTAGCCACTCGACCACCAGGAAACCCCTGACTGAGCTGTACATATATATAATATATATGTAGCAAAACAATGCGGAATATTGCAGGCATGATTAACAGATAATGCAAATAGTACGTTTTTATTGTTCTGTAATAAGAAATAACCCCTTCTGGATCACTACCTTGTTGGGGTGAAGGTGCTTGTGTACTTCAAAGAAGCTGTGAGCTATACCATTGTAGGGTCACTTAAGATGTGCAGGTCATAGCAGAGAAGTCCTGGAGGAGGAACTAGCATCTCACTCTAGTAACATTGTTAAGAAAACCTTATGGACAGGCACATAGATGTACGTGGCATGCGGAGGTCCATATGGTTATGGAGAGTAAGTCCTTTTAAGGTTAAAATGCAGGGGGCTGTTGTTCCTCACAATAACAATATATAATATAGGGTTCCTTAGCCCCAATAAAGACGGATTCTCTATACCATGACAAACGTGTTCTATGAAATGTGTGTACAGATGTAAATAGTGCCGGTGTACTCTACATCTGTAAATGTAAATTGTGCCTGTGAGGCGCTGTACTATATAATGATAGGGTTAAATATTACAGGGCAAAGCACTCTTCAGACCATGCCCTCTAATTAACAAAGCATAATTACTGCAGATTAAAACTGTGAGCAGATTGCTAGTGTTTACAAACACAAGGGCCCTCATTCAATTGCAATTTGGCCAATTGAATAGGGCTCTAAATAAGCACATAACATTTTTTAAAGAAGTTTTTAGTTAGTGAAGACCTTGCTTTTGGATAGATGCTTACTAACTAAAAACTTATTTAAAAAATATATGTTATGTGCTTATTTAGAGCCCTATTCAATTGGCCAAATTGCAATTGAATGTCCTTTGTGTGCATGATGTATATTGGGCAGGTATGTAGTATGTGCATTACACACATGTTATTTACATCAAACATCTATATCAAAGGTGCCAACATCTCATTATATTTCCAGGGACACTGAGTGTTGTCATTGTCACCTTATACAGGGACCCTGCCATCCAGTCTGATTATTATACCATTTTCAAATGTGCTTAAAGTTACACTGTAATTGAGGTGGAAAACATACCTTTAGTCCATCAAGTTCAACCTTTTTAGGCCTCCTCTGATCTTTGTAATATGGGGCTTATTTGATCCAGAGGAAGAAAACTGGGGAAAAAACCCCAAGTGAAACTTTGCCAATTGTCTCAGAAAGGGAAAAACAAATTAAATCCCTTCCTGACCCCAGATACTGGCAATCAGATTCCTCTCTGGATCAATACTCTCTCTAATTATCCATGATAACCCTGAATGTCCTTTTTATTAAAAAATATATCCAGTCCCTTTTTAAAGTTATCTATCAAATCCGCTGTCACCACCTCCTTTGGTAGAGAATTCCACAGTGTAACCACCCTTATTGTGAAGAACCCTTTTCTTTCTTCAAATTCAGCCAATGAGAAGACCCCAATTGTGAACCAATGAAAAAAGTATACAACCCAAAATACAACGCTGATTGGATAACACACCTGGCAATCTTTATTTGAACCAATCCTAAGGCTTTATTGCCATCAGCCAATCACAATGGAATATACCCCCACGTACTGATTGGTGAAGATATCTGCGCCTTCCCATTGGCTGTAATATTGATTGATATTAACAGTAGCCAATGAGAATGCGCAAATCCTTCACCAATCAGTACGTAAGGGTGTATTCCATTGTGATTGGCTATTGTCAGTGCAACCAATCAGAATGCGCAGAGGCTCCAACCAATCACCCTGTGGGGGTGTATTCCATTGTGATTGGCTAAAGGCATCTGCGCCTTGAGATTGGTATAAATAAAGATTGGCTGGTGCATTTACCAATCAGAGTGGGATTTTAGGGTGTATCCCTTTGTGATTGGTTCACACATTGGCGCCTCCTGATTGGGGGAATTTCATAGACAGCGTTTTCAACCAATCAGAAGGCGCCATTGCTTATTTTCTTCCGGAAAAGTCTCCGGGAGCCTCATTAGCGTCGGGGATGTCCGGGAGTGCGGATGTAAGTATATATATATATATTTTTTTTTTCTTTATACAGGGCGTGGCAGAAGAGGATCCGGAGGAGGCCGGAGACATTGCGGGGAGGTAAGTACAATGTAGATTATGTTTATTTTATTTTGATGTATGTGTATTAATGTTGTGTTTTTTTTTTAACAGGTGCCGCGCCGGAGAAAGATTAAAAGAATAAGGACGGGACATGGCGGAAAGGTGAGTAGAATATTTAAAATGTATAGAGTGTTTATTTACAGTAAACGTGTTGCACTATTTTTTTTTTTTTCCATAGGTGGCTGATTTCAATGGACATCTGCAAAGGTAAGTGGTCGTAATTAATTTATTTTAGCTTAGAATTAGATTTGTTTATATATAGATAGCATTTATTGTATGTTAGCTAGGGGAATGTGTTTTATGTAGATAGCATAGAATGTATTGTAGATAGATTGTGGTATTTATTTAGATAGATTGGGGATGTATTATTATATAGATAGGATGTATATTAGATTAGATTAGATTGTGTGATGTAAATTAGATCGGGATGTATTGTATATAATTGTATTGTATTGTAATTGTATTGTATTGTATTATATGTATTTCCTTTTCAGGTGAGTTATTTTTTTTTCTGTAGTGAGGGGGGGGGGGGTTGTAATGTTTTTTTTTATTTTCTGTAATGTTCCTTTTTTTATTTTTTGTGACTTAGATTTTTCTATTTTCTGTAATGTAGTTTATTTTTTTTGTGAGTTAGGTTTTTTATTTCATGTAAGGTAGATTTTTTTGTGTGACTTTAGGCTTTTTTATTTTCTGTAATTAGAGTGGCGGGGGTTAATAGGGGGTAGGTAGTGTAGGTGTTAATAGGTTAGTGTAGAGGGTGTTTAATTTATATTTAATGTTTTATTGGGGGGGTATAGTGCAGTGTAGTGTTTATACTTTATCATGGCACGTATGTGGTTAATGTAGTGTTGTAACAGGCCCACAATGATGTTAATATACCCTTATGGGACTGATGGGGTTAAATAGAGGCTTATGGGGGTCTGTATTGACCCCAATGAGCGACAGGGTTAATGAGAGATTTATGGGGGTCTCTATTGACCCCCATGAGTGACAGGGTTAATGAAGGGCTTATGGGGGTCTATATTGACCCCCATGAGTGACAGGGTTAATGAGGGGTTTATGGGGGTCTGTATTGACCCCCATGATTGACAGGGTGACAGTGTATATTTTTTTTCTTTTACAACGGTTCCTTTCAGGACCTTTACGGTCCTTTAAGGACCTGTAACACGGGAATTTTGATTTTTTATTGCAGTGGGGGTCCCCGATCGCGTGCAATCGGGACCCCCACTGCGATGGTTAATGTGGGGTTAATGCAGGGCTCCGAGCTTATCTCGGATCCCCTGGGGTTAATGCGGGTTTCTGAGCTTATCTCGGATCCCTTCTTGGGTAATTTGTACGTGGCTGCGCTGTGAGCCTCGTTTTCGTTTTTTTCGGCGGCCATTTTTTCTCTCAGGGGATTTTCGTGTGTCTGAACTCAGGAATTTGGACTTAAATGGAGGTGTAACTTCACTTTCAGAGGTCCTGGGTGACCCCCCCCCCCCTTGCTATGGGTAAGCTTTTTATGTAGTTTGTGTGAGTATTTGGTGTGTATTCACTGTTTTTAGTTGCGCGCGGGTCAGCCTTTATAGTCGTATTTTTAGTGCGTGTGGGGGTTTGTTACGCTAAAGGTTGGTTCTGAGGTGTTTTTTTTTTCTAAGTCGTGCGTGTGACGTGTTTAACGGGTTGCCTCGCCAACAATGAGCGCGCCTCTCATTGCCTAAGTGTTACGATTTAACGGCTCGCTGGCAATGAGCGCCTGCGGCGGTCATTTCCTAAGTGCCACGGTTTAACGGCTTGCCTCGGGTAGAGCGCCTGCGGCGCTCATCGCAAAGTCGTACGCACTACGCAAACAGCGTGACGACAAATCGTAGTTGGACAATTATAATATGTGATATATATATATGTAGTGTTTAAAGAGAGACAGACTGTATAATATATCTTATTTATACAGCAGTACACGTCTCTGGTCCAAAATCTATTTTATAGTAGCAACCTTATCAACAATCAGCAAAAGGCAACAACACTAATATAGAGTTATTCGTAGAATCGCTAAAACTCACTAGACGTGAAACCCCAAACAATAAATATATATATAATATTTCTACAAACCACTGCTTGGTGGGATGTATTCAGTCCCTGTTCAGATAGTACAAACTGTAGATCTCTCAAAAAGTCTTAAGATGGCAGGAGGTTTGTTGCTTCTTCTTAGGACACCGTTCTAGTGCAACATGAAACAATATAGGAACACGCCACAAAACATGAAGTTTATCAACTCACATGTCCTGACCTCAGGCTTGGGAAGCGTATTATATACCTCAGATACCAGAGGTCAGCACATGTGAAGTGTTGCACTAGTAGGTGGTGCGCTCTCTCTTTTTTTTATCAACAATCAGGCCTGTATTTAGCTTATTGGACCCCCCAGGCAGTGAAATTGTGGAGCCCCCGATAAACCCATATATACCGTATATACTCGAGTATAAACCGATGCACCTATTTTACCACAAAAATACTGGGAAAACTTAGTGACTCAAGTATAAGCCGAGGGTGGGAAAGGTGCTGCCCCCTGTGTCCCCCTTTTCTCTCCCGTGTCTCTTCCCCCCTCTCCCTCCCCTGTGTCTGTTCCCCTCCTCTCCCTCCCCTGTCTCCTGCCCTCCTCTCTATCAGCTGTGTCTCTTCCCCCCTCTCCCTCGTGTCTTTCCCTCCCCCTCCCTTATTACCATCCTCAAACCCCACCTCATACTCAACCCACCTCCTCATCCACAACCCCCCTCCTCAACCCCGATCCTCATTCACCCTCCTCATCCTCCCTCAACATCAAACCCCCTCCTCTCTTCCCCCGTGTCTCTTCACCTCTTCTCCCTCCCGTGTGTATTCCCCCTCTCCCTCCCCTGTGTCTCTTCCCCCTCTCCCTTCCGTGTCTCTTTCCTCCATCTCCCTTGTGTCTCTTTCCCTTCCCCTCCCTTATCACCCTCCTCAACCTCCCTTCTCATCCTCAACCCCCATCCTCTCTCATCAACCCCCCTCCTCATCCTCTCTCCTTAACCCCCCTCCTCATCCTCCCTACTCAACCCTCTCTCCTCAACCCCCCACCTCATCCTCAACCCCGATCCTCATCCTCCCTCCTCACTTTACCCCTTTCTAATTACCTCCCCCTCTCTCCTCAGTTACCTTCCATCAGCAGCTGCTCCTGCGCGCATCTTCCGGCTGCGTCGGGACCCGGCATATGCTACTGACATGACGTCACATGTGCGTCACGTCATTAGCATTGGCCGGGTCCCGAAGCAGCCGGAAAACGCGCTGATTCAAGGTGTAAATAGAAAAGCAGACTGTATACCATGAGCACATTTAGATTTTATAATGCCCTAGGCCAGTTCAGATTTGTGCACCTCATGCACTATCTACTACTACTTTCCCCTTGCTATGCTCTTAACCTAAAACTATCACATACAAAGAAATATGAGTGTATGATTTTAAGTATCTATACAGCATGTCAAAAAATGTCACCTACACTAAAAAATGTTCCTAAATAATAACCACTGTGATAAATGCATACAAGTATACAAATTAAAGTTACTCTAAAGCAGGATCATCTAGTATTTCCTGCTTGGCAAAAATATGTCTTGTAATGTACTGGCCATGATTGATGTACACTATGGCTGATTACAAATAGAGCCACCCAATGTTGTGGATAATACAATGTCTGGCTAAAGCCATTTGGTGTTGCTTTCACATAGATTTAACATGAAGTGTGTACACTGACCCTCTAAAAGGCAAAAGTTCAAGAGCCAAATCCCAAGTCATTCAAGCTGTCAGTAACAGTCATTTTATTATATTCTTCAGCAACTCACAGGCTCTATCATACAGATCCTGTAACAATACTAGTTTTACGCCTGTAACTGAACTTATATAAAAGTACTCGTGTTTAGGTGGAGCATGACAACTGGCAAAGTAACATACCATGAATATGGAGATTTAATAATGTACTTAGGTTTTCAGATACCTTTAAAGATGATGAATGGGGTTGTAATGTACTTGGCATCTGTTTTACTGTCCAACAGGTACATTTTAGATTTGGCAACAAGGGACACTAAAACTCTCAATGAAAATTCACCATGATTATCAGAATGGTTCCATTTTTTTGTTTGCGTTGTTCAGTCATTTCCGATTTTTTGTGACCTCATGGACCGTAACACACCAGGCACATCTTTATATCTATGATCATGCTAACCCATTTGGTATTTCATGGCAGAGACACTGGAGTATGTTTCCAGTTCCTTCTCCAGTGGGCCACAGCATACATCTTCTGGTATTCCTAGGTGGTCTCCCATCCAAGTATGACCTCTTGGTTCCCGGACTGGAATCAAATCCAGGTTGCAGCAGTGAAAGCACTGAATCTTCACCACTGGACCACCAGGGAACCCTGGGCTAAGGGTTACATTTATGTTAAAGGACCAACTGTGGTCCATTTTTTCTATATGGTCATTTACATAACTATACTTGATTACGAGCAAATATGGTTATAAATAAAAAAATGTGAAAGCAAAAAATAAACACAATCTTTACATTTTTTTAACTTTTATATTGAATTCTTCTCTACTGCAGGGCCCATTATATTTTCCCGCATTTTCATTTCTCATGAGGGTACACCCTACTAAAGTATTGAGCTTTCCATTGCACCAAATGAAAGCACTGTCAGTTGTAGATTTGTCACATTTCTAATGTGCAATTCACTTTCTCTACATTCAAAGTCTCATCCTACTTCAAGAAGTTGTTTTTGAAGGAATCAAAATGACTGAATTTCCAGCACTATTATTGCATATTCAATTTAATGAATTATAGTTGGTTTTGCTTAAAAAAAAATATGTTGTCTATTTTAAGTTTTGCAATCATAATATATTTTAAATATTAGACAATGGCGGTATTTTAAGTAGTCCTCTGAAACGTGCTGCAGTTTCTTCTGATGTAACTGATAACCTCACCCTGCCTCTCCACTCTCACAATAACCCCTGGACAGGGAAAAACTCATTCTCACCTGACCCATCCTATCCAGAGACAAAGCTGCAGGGCATGGAGGTCTATTTTGCACTTTTACTCCAGAAACCTGCTTTAAAGTGGCAAGACGTGTCTGGCTTTAAAAAGAAAGTGATGTTGTTTGGAGTGTTAAAGATATAAGACTTAAGGTCTCTTTCTGGTTAAAACCACACATGCAAGATTCAGAGAGAGAGAGAAGAGCTTTAACTGCTTTCCTATTGGCATTTCGGTGTATAAAGTAGAAAGGCGCATCATTTGGTAAGGTAGATAATAAAACTGTAACAAGTTTTTATAGCATATTTAGGATCATACTTTTCTGTCCATTCTTCCTTACAAATGTATAACCAAAACATATAAAAGGGAGGAATATAACAGATGAATATATTCTAAGACACATTGGTTCAGTGTTTGCTGTCACATCATCTGCTTGTGAACAACTTCCCAAAATGTCACATGGCCAAAGAGGGAAATCGAACATATTAGCTTAGATCAACTATAATAGTTGTTGTAATTGAGAGTTGTCGTCACACAATGTTAAAAGTTATAGGCTTGCGCATGCCATCGCGAGGCCCGCAAGTTGGAGGGGGGAGAACCTTGCATTGTGTGGCAAACAGCATTGCCAGGCTTCAAATGTTATTGCCGTCATTTTTGGTAGTATAAATAACACTCTACTGGATTTCTAAACTAAGTTTTAGCGATATACACACTGAATATGTGGACAATGCTCCATGCGGATACTCCAGATTTTTGACTCTCTCTTGAACTTTGAGGGGAAAACCACAGGAGGGACCTGAAAAAGTGGGACATGGTCAGGGTTTGCCATTAAATGTAGGACTTAGCCTTCCAAATAGTCCCTCTTTTTATAGAAAGACAGATGGGGGATGATCTGTGAAAAGAGGCACAGTTGGAAGTTATGGATTAACCATTTTGGAAGGAAGGTTTTTTAATCATAGTGCATACTTAATTCTACTCACCAAAACCTTAATTATTACATTTGCTTTATATATATATATATATATATATATATATATATATATACACACACACACACACACACAAACAAACACATTTATCACATATATAGTTGTCATAACTGCAGGTTGTCAGAAGTTGTTGCTAACGCTGCGGCCCTCGCGAAGTGAGGACTGCAATTGCTGGCATGGAGCGCCAAAGGTGCTCCTTGCCAGCAACTGCGGACCTCGCAACATTTACATACTTACGACACTAATACGAGACGCGGGACTTAGACAAAAAAAACATTACACACTCGCAAAATTACAACTTTAACGCCCGACCCGCGCGAACCTCAAAACACAATAAATACACACAACAAACACATAAAAAGCTTACCGACAGCATGAGGGGGCACCCAGGACCTCTGCAAGTGAAATTACACCTCCATTTAAGCACAAATTGAAGCGTTTAGACACCCGAAAGTCACCTAAGCGACAGAAAAAATGTCAGTTGAAAAAAACGAAAACGAGGCTACAGGACCCTAAAGACACAAAACACCACCAAACACATAAGGATTTCCGAAAAAAATGGACAAGGTCCAAGAACAAGGACGCTAAATCACCTACAGCCGCGTACCACACATTAGGCGCCATTTTACAACACTAACTTACATAATGCGGAAGTGCACAGCTACCCTAACGGATTTTACTCGCGCACGCACACTATTTACACTACACACTGCACACATTGCTCACACTTACACAGCAGCTCCACAGCACTCAAAACACACGTATGCTGCAGCAACATGAAAACAGATTGACAGCTCTTCAGCATAATGCTTCCTGTATTTATTACTTCAAAATAGGTAAAGTATATTCCTCTATTAATGTATTATTTAGTTCATTACCATACACCAAACAGCATTAGCTCACTTACAATTTGTTTCCGTCATTTTTTGACGGGAAATATTCTAGTATATATATAAGGGCCCTCATTCAATTGCGATTTGGCCAATTGAATAGGGCTCTAAAAAGGCACATAACATATTTTTTAAAGAAGTTTTTAGTTAGTAAGCATCTATCCAAAAGCAAGGTTTTCACTAAGTAAAAACCTCTTTAAAAAAAATGCTCTGTGCTTATTTAGAGCCCTATTCAATTGGCCGAATCGCAATTGAATGAGGGCCATAGTATATACATAGTACATTTGTGTTCACATGTGAATGTCTAAAAAAAGTTAAAAAAACTTGTTTCATGCCCAGAATTCAGAGAAATACAGTTATTACACTGTATTCTGGGAACCTTGACAAAGACATGCAAACGTGCCCACAAAGGCTTCGCTCTTGCAAACCATAACCATATCCAACACAGCTTCCATTAAGCATATGCCCGCAGTATCAAACAGCTTTGATCAAAGCTAGGGTTGGATTATACACAAGCCAGGCATCTCACTATGCTACCTTGATGTGGTGAAAGGGCTTGTGAGCTATACTATGTAAGGATACCCAAGATGGCCAGGTCATAGCAGACAGGTCAGAAAAATTGAGGTCCACTGGAAAAGGAGCTGGCAACCCACTCCAGTATCTTAGCCATACAAACCTTATGGATTAGCACAACCAGACACAAGATGTGCCTGGCAAGCTGCCGTCGATAGGGTCACAACACACACACTATATATATTATATATATAATAATGTTGTGCTTCTACAATTAACATTTCCCATTATCTGTAACCTGTGGTGTTGTTAGACTAGATTAAGTAATATCAGAATCATATTACTGCTCCTACATGTGCATGCATGTTTAAATACTGTCTGCCTATTCTATATATGTAAAAAGCTTTGGCTTACTATAGACTGGGAAGCTTTATACGCATATTTATTAAGCCACTTCTGCAAAAAAAAGGCTAAACTACAGTACAGTGAATACACTTCATTTCAATAGAATGTATCTTTCCCAGAATAAGTTCCCATATACTTCAAAGGTTATTTTTTGTGGAGAACACCGATAAATGTATCCTCTTCAGTGACCTAACCATAAGCCTACAGATGCTTTATTGTAAGAGCACATAGATAAATGACTGACTTGTACAGTAAAAACTGAAAGGAAGTCTTTTTTAGTAGATCAATGAACATACCTGAATAGGATTATATATGGTATATTTCAGATTTAGAATAGCCTTATCAATAACCTAAGCATTTTGAAATCCCCTATGGCAGGCAACTATTTTTCTCAACCGCTACAGAGGCCTGTCTATAAATTATTTCTATAATAAAAAAAGATAGGTTGAGACCAGGAAACCATTTTTTGAAATGGATCCAAGAAAATATTTTAATGTAATGGCATGCTTTATAGCTGCACGTAGTAGTTTGCACATTACAAGGGATCCAGAGAAAGCACTTGGTATGACTAATATGTATAACATTTCAGAAGATGTTAATGATAAAGGTAATGAAGCAGTAGATGTCCTACATCAAACCGAGATCTATATATTGGCTACCTCTGCCTTACAGAACAGGTTTTGGTCCCTTTATTGAAAGGTGCTATATAAAACCACTAAGCATATGTAGTGCCCATTTTACATGCCTACCTCCCCTTCACTGTGAGAGTAAAGCTCAGTAGGAACTTCTTTCTATGGCATACGCGTCGGCCCAAGGCTTTGTTGCTTTTTCAATGTTCTTTTCTATCGGCCGGCTCTGATCATTTTCAGTACAGATATGGGAAAGCTCTATGTTGTTGTGGTAGGCGTGTCCTTGGGTGAGGAATGTAGAAATGTTAGAGTCTATATATAGGGAAAAAAGTGTTTATCAGCGGCCGGCATTCTGTGCAGCATTAAGTCACCTCTGTCCCACTGGAAGTAGATCAGTGTTGAAAGCAATGCACCCTGGCTCTACCATTCTTATAACAAAAGCATTGTTTTTTTTTAATCACGAACATTCAACAATGGAGGAATGAAGACTGAGGTTATCCTCTCTTGTAAAGCAGCAACGTTTCACAATATTTTACAGTGAAATGAATATTGGAGTTTAGAATTGAAACATCTAGTTCATTTGAAAACATCTGCTCTACACTGAAGTCTCACATTCGCTATTATGCATGTAAATGTGAAGGTTTAAAATAAAAACACATTTCAGCAACCTTCTTCTAGAATAAAGTCAGGTAATCCTTCTTACTAATTCAACTTAGGGTGAGTCTGTGCAATGAATCATTTGGTGGCAAAGATGATACAGCTAAAAAATGTATATGTTTTAGGGATTTAAACAGCATTTATTAAAACTTTTAGGGCACAATTTTTTGCCAAAACAGTATTTACCTGCTCTTTTAAATGGATATCAACTTGTGCCTCATTAACTAAAATGGTAATCTACCAGTGTTAATATATTATATCCACTTTATAAGTGTGGGTGTATTTGAATAAGGAAATAAAGATTTGTGTTGATATATACGACGAGAGGTCACAATATGGCTTGGGAGAAAATATAGAGTAAGAAGTGGTTATAGAGAATGTAGGATATGTTGGCTCAATAAAGGCTAGTGCAGTGATTTCTAAACAAATTACGGCATAAAACATACCGTATATACTCAAGTATAAGCCGACCCGAGTATAAGCCGAGGCACCTATTTTACCACAAAATACTGGGAAAACTTAGTGACTCGAGTATAAGCCGAGGGTGGGAAAGGCTGCCCCCTGTGTCCCTCTCTTGTTTCACCACTCTCTCTGCCCCCTCTCCCTTGCCTGTGTCTCTTCCCCTCCTCTCCCTCACCTGTGTCTCTTTCCCCCTCACTTCCCTGTGTCTCTTTCCCTCCCCCCTCCCTTATCACCCTCCTCATCCTCTCTCAACCCCCCTCCTCACCATCTCTTCAACACCTCTCGCCTCAACCCCCTCCCCATCCTCTCCCCTCAACCACCCTCCCCATCCTCTC
Organism: Discoglossus pictus; assembly: GCA_027410445.1. Classification (NCBI taxonomy): domain Eukaryota; kingdom Metazoa; phylum Chordata; class Amphibia; order Anura; family Alytidae; genus Discoglossus; species Discoglossus pictus. The sequence continues at coordinate 129,215,433 of CM050167.1, read as the reverse complement.
TCCTCAACCCCCCTCCCCACTCTCTCCTCAATCCCCCTCCTCATCCTCTCTCCTCAACCCCCCTCCTCATCCTCTCTTCTCAACCCCCCTCCTCACTTTACCCCTCTTTCCTCAATTACCTTCCATCACCAGCTGCTCCTCTGTGCTCCTTCCAGCTTCGTCAGGACCCGGCCAATGCTAATGACGTGACGCGCATGTGACGTCACATCATTAGCATATGCCGGGTCCCAACGTAGCCGGAACGAGCACGGAGGAGCAGCTGCTGATGGAAGGGAAGTGAGGGGAAAGGGAGAGGGGGAGGTAATAAGAGGGATAAAGAGAGGAGGGGGGTTGAGGATGAGGAGGGGGATTGAGGATGAGGAGGCGGGTTGAGGATGATGATAAGGGAGGGGGAGGGAAAGAGCCACGGGGGTGGAGAGACATGGAAGGGAAAGAGAGAGGGGGGGGGGGGGGAGAGAGACACAGGGGGGAAAGAGAGACACAGGGGGAAAAAAGAGACACAGGGTGCAAAGACATGGGCTGGAGGAAGGAAGACACGGGGGTGTAGAGACACGGGTGACTTGAGTATAAGCCGAGGGGGCCCTTTTCAGCCTTAAAAAAAGGGCTGAAAAACTTGGCTTATACTTGAGTATATACGGTATGCTAAAATATTGGAAAGTGACGGTCCCATTCATGTCACCAGTTGAATGTCTTAGGTCACAAAATGCAGTGTAGCGTGTCAACATGAGAGACTGCAAAAGAGTATATGTAATTTACAGAAAGAAACCTCTACTATGTGTGTCTCTTACAAGAATGCCCTTTAATATTGTTACAAGTAATGCAAGTTATCAATATATTCATTTTTGATATTTTTCACTTGTGACAATTGATGGCATCATTCCACATATTGAGATAGAGACCACAATTAAGACACACTTTTTTATGGATACTAAAAAACAGCTTCTCCCTTACACAAATAGAAAAAATTGAAAAACAACAAACAACTAGACCCATGAAGCCTCTGTCTACCAACCTGTTATCACCTATGCTTCTCTCGCTGCTAGATTCTGTCAATGTATCCAAAAGATATTTTCAATAGCAGTTTAAAAAAATAACCCATATGTTCCCTTTCTGGATCGATACCTTGTCGTGGTACCTTAATTTAGCTGTGAGCTATACCATGTAGGGCCACCTAAGAAGGACATGTTATAGTAGAGATGCCCGACAAATCATGGTCCACTGGAGAAAGAACTGGCAACCCACTTCAGTATCTTTCTCAAGATAACCATATGGACAAGCACAGCCAGAGATACAACAATAGATGTGCCTGGAGTGCTCTGGCCCATAGGGTCACAGAGAGTCTGACACGACTAAACACACACTATATGTTACTGCACACAAGAACATATTGTGCATTGTTGTAGATGCTCTACTATGCAAAAATTGTCCATGATAGTTCACCTTACTGACTCTCCATTGGGACCTAATAAAAAAAACATGAAGTGGGCAATGGATAAGTAAAGTGTCCCGCACTCACCTCTGCCAGGAAGTATAGATTATGCGTTGTTTAGTTGTAGCGTGTTATCAGGATTGCATTTGCACTCTGCTGACATTTAAAATATAAGATTATATGTTTTGAGCAGGTTACTAATTAACAGGTAGGATGGTATTGGTCCAACCTATGCCAATCCAGAATGAACTGTTTCACTACCAGGCCTTCTGCAAAACTATTTTATGCAACAATATGTATTAATCTGATAAAGAGAAGGCTACATTCTTAAGAGCAGCAATAATTATAAGGTCTCTGCAACATTTCAACTATCACATCTTTTAAGTAGCAAACATCAGTATCACATATATAGTTGTGGATCTTACAAATGTTGGGAACGTTTGCGATGTTGGTCACGCATTTGCGACCCTCGAAGGCGCTCATTGCAGGCCTGGCGATGAGCGCCGCAGGGGCTCATCGCAAGGCCCGTGGGACTTAGGCTGCAATGAGTGCTGAATGTGAACATTGCAGGGCTCGCAAGACTTTCAAATAGCCTAGACATGAGCACAGAAGGCTCTAATTTTCGATGGGCGCGATAGCTACCAAAAAACGTAGCACTTTGCTGCTGATCGTGAGGCGCGCAGTTTACAAATTTAACGGCTGAAATAGTTTTAAGAGCGTAACTCGAAAGATCCCCCAAAACAGCCAAATAATAATAAAAAAAATAATAACAACACACTCACAGGGTGAGAGACAGAAAGCCTGTGAGCGAGGTTGCAAGCGAATTCGAACGAAAATCGGCTAAGCAAGGGAAAAAATGGTGGACAAAAAACGTAAAAATTCTCAAACATGTAGAAAACGAGGCTCTGCAATGCCAGTCACGCAGAACTTAGAAAATACACGACGGCAAAAACAGTAACACTTACACTAACAACGCCAGGCACGCAGGACTTTGAAAATAAAACCAAAAATAAAAACAATGCAGGTGCTCAGAGGAGCAAAAGCCTCACATTGTGTGGCAAACAGCATTGCCAGCCTTACCTTTTTTTTCCTGCCATTTTTGACGGGCAATTTCCTAGTAAAAAATAGTTGCTGGTTGTTAGGCTGGAGCTCTAGCAGGAATTGCAATGCATTTCCCCCAAACTACACCACTAAACCTTGACCCATGCATGATCCATTCAGGCTAGTTGATGGAATAAATGACACGACAACTTGAGTTGGGAGAAACAACGGGCCACAGCTTTATTTAGACACAATGTAAACCAACAACCGTAACTTGTTTACTTCCTTCCGGGGGAGGAGCCCGGCCACGAACAGTGACCTCACGCTTTGAGCCCTGCCCAAAGCCCCAATGCTTATCTTTAAGCACGCCCTGTGAGGTGGGGCCATCGCCCCCTTAGGCCAGTGGGCCGGGCAACTCACCTCCCGCCACGGAGCATGCGAGGGACGCCTCCCGAGGCTGCGATCCCCCCCTGCTAGACATTAAAGCCAAGGCCCGCAAAACACTCTCCCGAAACTCGAACATCATCAACTCATATCCTATTTCCGTAAGATGAACCTTATCTTTTGCGAAAAAATCATCTGCGCCGACCGGTTCGAAATCTTTATACCGGATGGCAGAGAAACCTTGTTTTCTCACAAAGCTCGCAATCTGCTGGTTTATCTTCTGTCTAGCCTTATCTAAGCATACTGGGTCGCGCGCGTTACGCCATGATCTTCTCTTGATCATCTCAGACCAGATAAGGAACGTGCCAGGGAACTTCTTTACCCATTTCTCGATGTCTCTTCTCATCACCTTTAACATTCGTCTCATGGGAACTGTCCCCAAATCGTTCCCGCCGGCATGAAGAATTATAACACTGGGCTGACCGTAACGCTGCGCGTACGTTTCCAAGAGACCGTCGAGCTGCGCCCATCGCAGACCCCGAATGCCACACCACCTTACGCGTAAGTCCGTAATAGGAAAGCCCAGTTGTGCCTTTTCTTCGGTAACTGCGGCTAACCTATGGGCCCAGTACACGTAGGAATGGCCCACAATCCATAGTTGCTTCTGTTCCCCTGAAAGTAGAAAGCAACACCATTAAACCACTGCATTTGGCCGTACATAGGAACGAAAACGGTCCGAGTCCCACCTACCGATGCGCTTTACTGCCGCGTCGGGCAACCCCAACCTAGCCGCTTCAGTGGCAGCTCCAATCCGAAAGGAGTGCGTCCCAAAGTCGGACTGCTTAAAACCGAGCCGATGCAGTGCGCTTTTTAAAACTCTTTTAAACTGATACACAGACAGTGCCGTTCCATCGGCGTGGACCAGCAGCGAACACCGTCCCACCGGTCGCTGCTTAAGGTACTCCACTACACATGCATATGGGCAACACTCTGTGCCAACCTGATGCAGAACCACTTCTCTTCCTTTACCCACCTGGTCAGTCTTTGACCTCCGCAACCACAATACCACCGTACCTTCCCTGAGACAGGTATCCACCAATTGCAGACCCCCCGAACCGTGTCTACTGTTCGCGACTAACTCCCCTATCCTAAACGCTCCGAAGAACGCCAGGGAAAAAGCCGTTCGGAAAAGTAGAGATTCAAAGGGATCCCTGCAAACCACCACCAATTCCTGAGCCAATCTCAGCAATAGCGCAAATGTTATTGGCCGCCTACTATCTGGCCTTTGCGCACCGCTGAACATTCCGCGCACCACTTTGCGCACTAGAAACTCCTTAGTAAGGTCCCTCTGCCCAGCAAGCTTAAACATAAAAGCAAGCGCCGTGACCTGTCTCCCTACTACGGGTTTTGATTCGCCTTGCTCGGCGCACCGCAGCAGGTACCAAAGCAAGATCCCTACGCTCTTGTCCTCCGTCGTGGCACCACCTGCCAGCGCCACTAGGCTATCCCATTTAGCCCACACGCGTCTATAAGCGTTCCACGTCGCTGGGGCAACAGACTGTCTCACGAGTCTCGTTACCTGACAGCTCCAATCTCCCAGAGCTCCTCGGGGATGAGCTCCCCCAGAGCGTTCGCACGAGGAGCCAGCGCCCTGAAACGATCCTCCTGAAACCGAGAGAGGGCGTAAGCAATTCCGGTATTCACCTTTGTCACGTGTCTTGCTTGAAACCATATGTTCAAGCGAAGGCAACATAGCACAAGATGCCTAAGCAATCTAATCACTGGTACGGATGCCGCCGTGATGTTGTTCACGGCTTCAACCAACCCCTTATTACCCGAATGGAAATTGACTCGCCTGTCCCTGAAACCAGGACCCCATAAGTGCACTGCTACCACCATAGGAAACAGCTCCAGGAATGTAGGGTTCAGCAGTAAACCCGCCTCTTCCCATTCCTCCGGCCATGCCGCAGCGAACCATCTCCCTTGGAGATACGCCCCACAACCGATCGGTCCAAAACCATCGGTGTGCAGGTCTAGCTCTGCGCTGGTGGTGCCCTCCTTTTGAAGGACCACCCGCCCGTTAAAGTCTGCAAGGAACATTGCCCATACCTCTGCATCGTCGCGCATGGCCTTAGAGACTGTTAGGAAATGATGCGGCTTCGCAATCCCTACCGTAGCCAGAGACATCCGTCTACAGAATATCCGCCCCATGGGGATAATTCTGCACGCGAAATTCAACTTCCCCAATATTGATTGCAGCCGCCGCAGGGTCACCCTCCGTGCGCCCCGCAGCGCCGTAATCTCGGCTTGCATGTCCTCCACCTTCTCTAAGGGAAGACTGCACTCCATTTTGCAGGAGTCAATCCGAATCCCCAGAAAAGTCAATTGTTCCGTAGGGCCCTCCGTCTTGTCATGGGCCAATGGTACCCCGAATTCTGTACAGATTTCGGTGAACACCTCCAGCATAAAACGGCAAGCGTCGTTTCTCGCTGGGCCAACAAAAAGGAAGTCATCCAAGTAATGGGTAACACTCTTGTACCCAGCCTCGATGCTCACAACCCACTGTAAAAATTTGCTGAAGGCCTCGAAGTAAGCACAGGATATCGAGCATCCCATGGGTAAACATAAGTCAATAAAGTAACTTCCGTCTACGAAGCACCCCAGCAACCGATGGCTTGTCGGGTGCACGGGGAGCAATCTGAATGCTGCCTCGATGTCCACTTTTGCCATAAGGGCCCCCTGGCCCTTCCTCCTCACCAAATCGACCGCCCGGTCAAATGACTCGTAAGACACAGTAGCCTGGTCTCTTGATATGCCATTGTTTACCGAACGGCCTCTGGGGTATGAGAGATGCTGGATCAGTCTAAATTTACCCTTCTCCTTCTTGGGGACCACCTGTAGCGGAACCCATCACTGTTTTACCCTGTTTTATGATTATTCTTGGTTAAAATATGATCCTACAATATGTATGCTGGTTGATGCTCTGCAGAATATTAGCCAGACTTTTGCAGACCTAGGCTAATAGATAATCCTATTACAGAGATTCAAGAGATAAGAAAGTTGTAAAGGATCTTTGCATTTTCCCAAGTGTTTTAATTCTCTGATAAGAACAAAGAGGTGTAATTGAATCAGTGTCTGATTGTATCCAAGTTGCCAGGGAGGTGTGACCCCCCTATTGTTCTCTTTATGTGTATTGTGCAGCATGTGTATTGCCTGTGGGAAGAGATGGGTATAAATATTTCTGCAATAACAAAATAAAGTCAGTATTCATTTGACTCCCAAATTGTGTGTCGTCCAATATGGGAGGTCGGGGATGGTGAAACTGTAGTGCCTCGTGGGTATGTTATCGTATACCAGCGGAGATTTTGGACTGCGTGTCCCAGCTCCGTTACATTTGTTGGCAAGTGGTGGAATTGTTCCCACGGTCAGAAGGACAGCTACAGGAGACACCATTCCGTGGAGTACAAATTGAGGGCAACGCTAGTATCCGTACAGCGCCCCTGGCTACAGCAGGATGGAACCGGCTAGTTTTCAGACAGCGTTCCATCATGAGGAGGAGGAGGCGGCCGCGGACTACAGGGATGCAGACAGAAAGGAACTCATGGTTACAGTACCTCGTATTACCCCACAGAATGAGTTTGGAAGAGAACTCCAAAGCAGACTGGCCTTTTTCCCAGATACGCTTCCCATAAAAACCTTGGAATGGTTAATGACAGATGTCCACAAATGTATAATGAAAAAGATGCGGGCACGGGAGCGGTCCATCTTGGGAGCTGCTAACCCACCTCCCACCATTAACCCCGCCCCAGCACTGCGTCCGGGTGGTGGGAACTACCAAACCCCTCCACAGTACATCAGGTGCCACACGTGTAACCAGCAGGGCCACATGCAGAGAGACTGTTGCAGAAACAGAAACCGCTCCACGTGGAATACTCCAACTAATTCCACCCCCCAGCGGCAGTGTGAACCCCAGGGGGCAGAAGGTGTCGTCCTTTCCCCCCAGCGGCAGTGTGAACCCCAGGGGGCAGAAGTTGTCGTCCTTTCCCCCCAGCGGCAGTGTGAACCCCAGGGGGCAGAAGGTGTCGTCCTTCCCCCTCAGCGGCAGTGTGAACCCCAGGGGGCAGAAGGTGCCGTCCTTTCCCCCCAGCGGCAGTGTGAACCCCAGGGGGCAGAAGGTGTCGTCCTTTCCCCTCAGCGGCAGTGTGAACCCCAGGGGGCAGAAGGTGTCGTCCTTTCCCCCCAGCGGCAGTGTGAACCCCAGGGGGCAGAAGGTGTCGTCCTTTCCCCCCAGCGGCAGTGTGAACCCCAGGGGGCAGAAGGTGTCGTCCTTCCCCCCCAGCGGCAGTGTGAACCCCAGGGGGCAGAAGGTGTCGTCCTTTCCCCCCAGCGGCAGTGTGTACCCCAGGGAGCAGAAGGTGTCGACCTTCCTCCACAGCGGCAGTGTGAACCCCAGGGGGCAGAAGGTGTCGTCCTTCCCCCTCAGCGGCAGTGTGAACCCCAGGGGGCAGAAGGTGTCGTCCTTCCCCCCCAGCGGCAGTGTGTACCCCAGGGAGCAGAAGGTGTCGACCTTCCTCCACAGCGTCAGTGGGTACTCCAGGGGGCCAAAGGTGTCGTCCTTCCCCCCCAGTGGCAGTGTGAAACACAGGGGGCAGAAGGTGTCATCCTTCCCCCCCAGCGACAGTTTACCCTAACCAGGGGAGACACCAATCTCCCAGACGGCGCAGATGGGACCGTGGTCTCTGCGCCCACAGCTTGTCCAGATCCCCAACTACCGTCACTGGGACAACCGGAGGAGGGGGTAAGTACAAACTCCCCTCCCCAGCTAACTTCTAATGTGGCCCCAGGGTTAACAGAGGAAATGTTAACCCCCACTGACCCCCACGTTTCCCTGGCTATTGAGCCGCAATATGTCCCAAGTATACCAGCAGAAGAGCTGGCATCAGGGCAGAGTGCCGCGGGCCTCTGCCCCTCAAGTCCCCTCAGCGTGTTGCACCATCATCCCAGCGAAATATCCAGGTGCCTGGTTAGACTTCCCCCCAAAGGGGAGATGTGTGACAAAGTGCCCTTCGCCACTTTGGCTTGGAGAGGACTGTTTGCCAGCCTCCTGCCCTGCGACTATGGCCCTGGTACATATTGCCCTTTGGAACCAGTGTTCGGCCATACCAGAGTGTAAGTCACTCATTCTGGCCCTTTACATACAGGGGGGTCATTCTGTACTTGCCCTGTGGGAGCGGTGATACCCCAGATAGCTATGCCATGGAGCCCATTCATATGATGAAAGACTATGGGAAAGACTTTAGCTACATGGCAATTGAACTGTGTGAAGAGGATCTGAGAGCTATTCGGTGGTTTTGTGCGCTCAGATCCCAGCTATCTGGGGATATGGGAAATGTGAGTAAATGTGAATTGCAGTAATGCTAATGGGTTGTCAAACTAGAGAATTGACCAACAAATACTTTTGTCCGGACATCCCCAGGCCGATCCGTTGGGATCAGACCGTGTATGCCGGCTTATGGTCACGGGGGAGGTGTGTAGCGGAACCCATCACTGTTTTACCCTGTTTTATGATTATTCTTGGTTAAAATATGATCCTACAATATGTATGCTGGTTGATGCTCTGCAGAATATTAGCCAGACTTTTGCAGACCTAGGCTAATAGATAATCCTATTACAGAGATTCAAGAGATAAGAAAGTTGTAAAGGATCTTTGCATTTTCCCAAGTGTTTTAATTCTCTGATAAGAACAAAGAGGTGTAATTGAATCAGTGTCTGATTGTATCCAAGTTGCCAGGGAGGTGTGACCCCCCTATTGTTCTCTTTATGTGTATTGTGCAGCATGTGTATTGCCTGTGGGAAGAGATGGGTATAAATATTTCTGCAATAACAAAATAAAGTCAGTATTCATTTGACTCCCAAATTGTGTGTCGTCCAATATGGGAGGTCGGGGATGGTGAAACTGTAGTGCCTCGTGGGTATGTTATCGTATACCAGCGGAGATTTTGGACTGCGTGTCCCAGCTCCGTTACACCACCCCAAGAGGAGACACAACTAAACCCTGGATGGGCGGGGCCGCAAATGGCCCGGACATCCTACCCAATTTTACTTCATTAAGCACCTTAGCTTTGGCTACCCCTGGGAAATCCCTAGCCGACTTCAGGTTTGGGACAAGAAAACCTTGAATGTCGACCCCACATGGAATCCGGAATCCTTCTCGGAACCCGTCCTCCAAAAGGCGCGCCGCTTCGGCGGTGCCTGCCAATTTACCGTAGCGCTTTAGCCACGGCAGCATGGCGGGGAGGCGTATGGGCGTCTTGCCCCTTTGCAGGAGGCTCGCCCCTGCCTCCCTCTTTGGGTCTACTGCATCTAGACAGGGGGTGTTCACCTCCGCAGTTTGAGCATGCATGCTTAAATCTGCAGTTAGGCGCCCATCTGCAGACCCCCTCGTTGTACGAAAAACAGGTCTTAAGACCTGCTCCTGAGGCGTGGGTGGGGCCCTTACCTCCACCGGCCCCGCTCCGAAAGGGCGTCGTGACTCTCATGGGTGTCATGATATTTAGCCAATACGCCACCGCTTTGTCGCTCCACGCCATACTTGGCCTTGAGGCCAAGTATTGCCTGAATTCCTCATCGTACCGCCACCAGGCTGTACCCCCATAAACCTTGTGAGCATTCCGAATTTCGTCTATGTAGACGAACAATCCCGAACTCTGTTCAGGGTGCCGCTCACACAGTACGCAAGCCCAAATAGAAAATGCTTGCAGCCAGGTATCAAACGTCCTGGGTAGCCTAGCAAAGGATTTCCCCTCCCTGGGGCCCCTCTCGGCCAGGTCTGTTTGCCTAGACATAGGAAGAAGGGAAAACAACTCTATAAACTCCCTCCTCCAGATCTTTTCCTTTACTTCCTGTGGAAGGTGTGCACCCAAATTATCCAACGAGCAGAGGACTATGGGCCTCATGGCTGCGTCGGTAACCCCCACAGTGTTATTCCCAACTGCTGCTATTGCGCTGCCTACCGGCTCGGGCGCGCGCAAGCTAGCTAGCGCCTCGCTGGCGCCACTACCGCTGCTGGCTGGGACCATGCACCCTTTGCTAGCCCCCCTATCCACGCTCCCATGTCGCGCTCGCTAACTGCAATGTTATGCGCAGCTAATAGAGTCCTTAATGACCCAATAAAACCACCCTTGTCTGCTGCGCAGCTCAATTCTGAGCGCTCACCTGCTTCTGGAAGCTTAGGAGTAGATACGGCCAACGGAGTATCCCCGCGTCTCTCCTGACGCTCCGGGGACTCTGACCGTCTGGCCCTCCGCGGGCTTCTCCTCTCAGATCCGGTGCAAGCACAGCTGCACCGACAAGATCTTCTGCTTCTAGACCGGGATCTCCTTCTAGATCTGTGGGTACAAGAAGAACAGTCACTAGCTCTCCGCGACCTGCATGCCCGCGCCCATACCGCCCTTTCCTCGTCTGAGGAAGGGTCCTGGTCAGCTAAGCTTGCGCGGCTGGAGTAGGCTAGCACTGCCTCCGCCGCCCCCTGTAGGGGGCCCCCTGAGACTTCCTCGGGCGTTGGAATATCCAGCTGTTGGTCAGTCTTAGACCCTTTGCGCTGTGGCCTAACCGTATCGCCCTCAGTCTCTACTCTGCTACGCCTTAGCGGTGTGTGCGTAAATAGCAGCGGACTGTACCTGCTCGTAGCCTTCTTAGCTCGAGTGGGGCGTCCTAGCCTCGCCACTGCCGCTGTCACAGGCATGTCATCAATCATGACCATGCTGTCTTGGCTGTTCATCTCTCTGATGACCCCATCTCTTCTCTCTCTCGTCGTCGCCATGCTCCTCTCGCTGCCAGTTGGGCGTCCCTGTAAAGTACCAGAAGCACTGTTAATTAGGGAAACCCCAGGGACCGTCTGCTTGGCACCGTGAGGGCCTGTAGGAGCCTTTTTAGGACTCCCGGCTTTTCTCTTACCCCCTGCACCCCCCTTGCGGGGTGTTAGAGGGGTGTTTCGCGACCTTTGTCGCGGCCTAGGACCTTTAGGCAAGTTGGCAGGTGGTGGCCGGATTGCTAGGCCCTCACCCCCACCGCCCGTGGTCCTGGCGCTCGCTTGCCTGGGGGGTATGGGGTCCCGGCCGCCCTGACCTGTAACCCCCCCATCTCTGGTGTCTCTGCTACCTGATGGACGTGGGTCTGGCAGCCCTACAGTGGTGGGATGGGAAAAAATTTCCCTGGAGGCATCAGGATTGGCTAGGACACCAGCCACCGCAGGCTGTTCCTGTACAATGTGCTGAGCTCCAAGCGCAGAAGGCATGGGAGGTCCCAGCCTGTCCTGCACCCACCTGACCCCTTGGCTTAAGGCACGGGTCCTAACCTCAGCCAGTAAGGCCTCTAAGCCTTCTGGATCCATAGAAATAGCTAACAGGGGAACAAACAGGGGGCACAACAAGCAGCAAGACAGGCACACACAGACACAGGGACACACACAGGCACAGCACACCACAGGGAGACAGTGACACACACAGACACAAAAAACGGAGGAGGAAAAGAACACAAAAACAGACAGGGATAGCCTCAACAGTGATATCCCCTTATATGCTGGTAAGCTGGGGTGAAATCTCAGTAATTAAACCTTCCTACTGTATTTTTAATGCTGCAGGACCTCAGACCTCCGTCCATCCAGTCGGGAGACCGCGCTGCTCTGCTCAATGGCGCGAAACGGGCTTCCGACACGCCCCCCGACGCTCCTGATTGGCTGATAGCATCACAGGCTCCGCTGGGTCACGTGACGCTACAGGCTGACCCAGGGAGCCTGTGCAGCCTCCGCGTCGTTCAGTACAATAACAAGGCAACTGCACACAAAATTAAAAAAATATTTATTTTGATCTTAACAACTTGAATATAACAGCTGGATTATCACAGTACCCTTTAAAGAGTTATCTAGAGTTTAAAGGGTATACAATATACCAGTGTATTTTACTTTTATGTACTTTCTTCTATTAAGAAGTGTTTATAAGCTCTGTTTTTAATGCCTAAGATCAAATAGTACATGATTGGGCCTGCCAACTGCAGCTCAAGAAGACACAGACTCTGTAGTACTTGGTGTGAAGTGTCTCATATTAACCAATCAGTGACCATTGTACAACATGCTGCTGAAAGTGGTTCCTGATAGGCTAAGACACTACAGTGCAAATCCAGCCCTACATAGTCTTTGTCTGCTTGTGCTGCAGTGCAAAGACCCATACAGGGGTATTTGTTTGATTGCAGGCAGTAAAAGCATAGCTTATAATCACTTGTTAATACAATATGGTGCATGTAAGTAAATAAATACATAGGTATATTTACATATCAATTAAAATCCAGAAACCTTCCATTTTATGACTGTAAAATCTTCACAAGTATTCGTCTGCATCCTGACTTGGACAATGACAATGAAAACCTAAAAAAAAAGGACTCACAGTGTCTTTTACTTAATTCTTCTAACTGCCTCATGTCTTGTTTTATATAAGAACATATTATATTTTGCTACGTGTTATATGGAAAATCTTACATCAATTAATGTGCTCATCTGATTTCTTGGTCTTGCTCCATAAAACCAGTCCAATCAACTTAAAACAGAAAAAAACTCTAGAAAACTTTTTAGATAGGTTATACAACAGCAGTAGTGAATAGGTGGGACCAGGGTCCAAATCAGGACCACCATTATTCAATTTTCTATATATGCATCCGAAAGTCTCTATACAGTAAATTGTGTTATTAGTTGAAGGGACATATCTTTCACTACTACTCCAAATAATCTCTTACTCTGCATCTGCTCCATGTAATAACTCCCTGAACTTTATACTAATAACTGCTCAATGCAAGTTCTCTATATAAATCTATATAATTGCACTCTAAAATACTTCCTACTCACTAAATTCTTCATGTTACACTAAGAAAGTGTACAATACCACCTAATCCCAATGGCACGTTACAAATAAATGATAATAATAATCCTGTTGAAAGATTGCCACTTTATATCAAAGCTAAGATGATTAAGCCCCAGTAGGATAACCCTACCTATCAAGAAGTCCAACGTGTGGGTGTGTGTGTGTGTATATATATATATACCGTATATATTCAAGTATAAGTCAAGTTTTTCAGCCCTTTTTTTAAGGTTGAAAGGGCCCCCTCCGCTCATACTCAAGTCACTCTCCCTCCGTGTCTCTCTAACCCCCCGTGTCTCTTTCCCTCCCCATCTTAAACCCCCTGCCTCACTTTACCCCTCTAAATACCACCCCCTTTCCCCTCACTTACCTCCATCTGCTCCTTCCTGCGTCAGGACCGGGCATATGCTAATGACGTGACGTCACATGCGCGCCACGTCATTAGCATTGGCCGAGTCAAGACGCAGGAAAGAGCAGAGGAAAAGCTGCAGATGGAGGTAAGTGAGGGGAAAGGGAGAGGGGGAGGTATTTAGAGGGGTAAAGTGAGGAGGGAGGTTTAGGATGAGGAGGGGTAAAGTGAGGAGGGGGTTTTAGGATTAGAATGGGGGGGGTTGAGGAGGGGGGATTAAGGATGGGGGGTTGAGGAGGGGGTGTAAAATGAGGAGGGAGTTGAGGATGAGGGTGGGGGGATTGAAAATGAAGATGGGGTTGAGGTTGAGGAGGGGGTATAGAATGAGGAGGGGGGTTGAGGTTGAAGAGGGGGGTTGCGGATGAGGATGGGTGGTTTAGGATGAGGATGGGTGGTTTAGGATGAGGATGGTGGGTTTAGGATGAGGATGGGGGGTTTAGGATAAGGATGGGGGGTTGAGGAGGGGGTCGAGGAGGGAGGTTGAGGTGTCTTTTATACAGGTAACAAGCTGAGAATAGGAGCACTCTCTTAAAGGGAGTGCTCCTAATCTGTTTATTACCTGTATAAAAGACACCTGGCCACAAAAGCAATCAATCAATCAGATTCCAAACTCTACACCATGGCCAAGACCAAAGAGCTGTCCAAGGATGTCAGGGACAAGATTGTAGACCTACACAAGGCTGGAATGGGCTACAAGACCATCACCAAGCAGCTTGGTGAGAAGGTTACAACAGTTGGTGTGATTATTCGCAAATGGAGGAAACACAAAATAACTGCCAGTCTCCCTCTGTCTGATGATGCTCCATGCAAGATCTCACCTTGTGGAGTTTCAATGATCATGAGAATGGTGAGGAATCAGCCCAGAACTACAGGGGGGGGGGTCTTGTTAATGATTTCAAGGCAGCTGGGACCATAGTCACCAAGAAAACAAATGGTAACACACTACGCCGTGAAGGACTGAAATCCTGCAGCTCCCCCCTGCTCAAGAAAGCACATGTACAAGCCCTTCTGAAGTGTGCCAATGAACATCTTAATGATTTAGAGGAGAGCTGGATGAAAGTGTTTGGTCAGATGAGATCAAAATCAAGTTCTTTGGCATCAACTCACTGTGTTTGGAGGAGGAGGAATGCTGCCTATAACCCCAAGAACACCATCAAACATGGAGGTGGAAACATTATGCTTTGGGAGTGTTTTTCTGCTAAGGGGACAGGACAACTGCACAGCATCAAAGGAAGGATGGACAGGGCCATGTAGCGTCAAATCTTGGGTGAGAACCTCCTTCCCTCAGCCAGGGCAATGAGAATGGGTCGTGGACGGGTATTCCAGCATGACAATGACCCAAAACACACAGCCAATGCAACAAAGGAGTGTCTCAAGAAGAAGCACATTAAGGCCCTGGAGTGGCCTAGCCAATGTCCAGACCTGAAACCCATAGAAAATCTGTGGAGGGAGCTGAAAGTTCGAGTTGCCGAACATCAGACTCGAAACCTTAATGACTTAGAGAGGATCTACAAAGAGGAGTGGGACACAATCCCCCCTGAGATGTGTGCAAACCTGGTGGCCAACTACAAGTCTGACCTCTGTGATTGCCAACAAGGTTTTTGCCATCAAGTACTAAGTCAAATGGGTCAAATACTTATTTCCCTCATTGACCTGCAAATCAATTTATAACTTTTTTGACATGCATTTTTCTCTCTGTTTCTCACTGTTAAAATACACCAACCATTAAAATTATAGACTGATCATTTCTTTGTCAGTGGAGAAACATTCAAAATCAGCAGGGGATCAAATATCCCCCCCCCCCCCCCACACACTGTATATATGTGTGTGTGTATATATATATATATATATATATATATATATATATATATATACATACACATTCATATATGTACAGGGTCAAGTCACTTTATTATGACCACCGCCTACTTTTGAAGTCAGCAGCGTGTAGCCAATGAAATATGGCACGTGTCATGAGCTGGCTTGGTGGGTATATAAGGTGACATGTAGGCATTCTGCAAACATATCAACCATCGCTGTCATGGGTAAAATGTGCCATTTATCAGACTTTGAAAAGGGGATGATCATTGGCTTTCAAACCAAGGGTGGCAGTATTTCTGAAACAGCTCAGTTTGTGAACTGTTCTTGCACTGCTGTGGTTAAAGTGTACTGTGACTGGACAAATGGCACCATTGCAATTAAACATTGTGGAAACTGCAGAGCACCAGGTGTCATTGATGTCAGAAGTGAATGTCAGCTGCGAAGGGCATTTAAAAGGCCACAGTCGAGGAACTCTGAGTCTAAACAAACCAGAGGGCTACCAGACGTGTCTAAAATGACAGTACAGCCAACCCTAGCTGGTCACTGCACCCATGCTGACGAGGGTTCATCATCAGAAATGGCTTAAATTTGCCCAACAGTACCGAAATTGAACCTCTTCTGATTGGCAAAGGGGTGCCTTCATGTTTTCCCCTACATTGATTGGATGGGCATTGGCATGTAAAGTGCAAACGCACTGAAACCATTGTTGGAAGAACACAAGAGGGTGGCAGCACCGTTATGGTTTGGCGAATGTTTTTTTGGCATTGTCTGGATCCACGCAACATGCTATACAGCCAGAATTGTCCAGGAGTGGTTAGAGGAGCACAACAAAGACTTCTAAAAACGTATCTGGCCTCTAAATTCCCTGGATTTGAACCCCATCTAGTACCTATGTATCACCTCAATCTCCATGTTCGCAGTATGGATACTTCACCATGCACACTTTGTCAGCTGTCGAATGCACTGCAGTCTGCATGACTCCAGATACCCTTGCTAACCTCCCAGCATCTTATTGACTCGCAACCATGCTGTCTAGCTGCTGTCCGTGCTGCACATGATGGTTGTTTGGCATAATAGCTAGTGGTCAGAATAATGTGACTTAAGTGTGTGTATGTTAGGTAGGTTGCTGCTTCTACGCTGTAGGTTGCACCTGTTACGGGCTTCAGTAGCTCGGCTCCTAGTTATATACTTCACACATGTTATTTTCCCCCCAAAGGACAGAAGGACAGTGGTTAAAGGATTCTGCACTCTAAAAAACATTTTAATTTGTGGGGATCTTTAATGAAAACAGCAGAGGACACCCCTGATACACAGCACAATATGGCACTTACCTAGTTGCTCCTGATGTCAAAATAATGAAAACTTGGAAAGTGAAAGCAGTACATGCTTGCTTAGTTATATGTCCTTATACAGACGCCTGTTATATTTTATTACCTTATTATGGGTTCATAATCTTATCTACATCAAGAGTAAACATCTTGTATTCTTGTGCTTCATATTTTTTTCCACTTAACAACAAACAAAACAGAGAAATTATTATAATCATAAAAGTAAACAGATTTGGGGTCAGCTGGGACAGATGGGAAGAGAAAAGAAATCATGAGCATGATTTCACAAGGGAACAGAATAAAAACAAAAGGGTGGGATTTTCACTAGGTAGGAATGGCCATTTTCATCTTGGCACTTTTGTTCTTTCCTTTTCTTTCTCAAAGGAAGAAGAGCTTGTCACACAGCTTGATGGAAGGTTCTTGATGAAGGAACTGGCCTGAGAGGAATGCCAACTTGTGAGCATATTTACAAGGAGCAGGGACTCTGATGGTTCCAGGCCAGTTCCAATACATATGGCAGAGCTTGAAGGTCAACCTGCAAAAGAAGAATGAATGCATAAAATCTAGGAATTTAGAAGGACACAAAACATAAAAGAGGAAAGTGTAAGGATGTTATGTGGGAGGAGAGTGGAAATGATTATAAATGACTGTGGAGCATGAAAACTTCATATGCACTGAACATCATACTCTATCATGTTACTGGGTTAAGTAAATAACTTATTATCCTTGAAGATTTAGAGATTGTTACGAATTTGGTATACCACAACTGTGAAAAATGAAATCCTTAGAATTATGAGTTCCATGGCTAGCATCTAGACAGGTGTTTTGAGTCTGTCCTTTATGGTAATTCCATAGTGGCCTATTAATGTGTTTAGTAAATGTTAATACCAGGTCTTCATAAACCAAAAGCTATCACCCATCAAGCAGCTTACAACTGGAATGCTCCCTTCAAAGTAGTGCCAAGACAGTTCCACCACCACTATATAGATAGGTTTTTATTTCAAAAAGTACTGGTTTATCTCTTACAATCTGACATTTTAATATGTGCTAGGCTATACTAGAGATATTCTAGACCCAAGGGTAGTAATGCCAGTCCTGGAGTACCAAGCAGAGGCCAGGATTTACTTCCTGTGCATATGTTTGTTTTCAATAACTTCCTCAATCATTAAAATCATGGCTTGTGTTTGACACTCTACAATAGAGGTTGCCTATCCAACTTCTTCACCAAGTTAGAGGCATTTGAATAACTGGAATTCATCATATCGATTGCACCTGTAGAATAAATATTGTGTGATGGAACAAATACATATATTTCAACGTTATGGTTATTTAAAACAATTTACAGCGGGCACCATGGGATTTCTCAATCCTGTGTACAATGCTCTGTTCTGGAAACCTTCTAGTCTATATTTGGATATGATCATACACTTTTTATTGGTATAGTCCGTATTCACTTAAGGGTCATGACTCCCATAAACAGTGGGCATAACATTACATTACACATGGGTGAATGTATAAGTATTCACTTAATGAATTTCAAATGTGTGTGTGAAAGTGTTAAAATTTGTATTTTATTGCTGCAAGACATCTGTATATTATATGGTGCAAAGTGTTGGAGAATACAGACTTTGAATGCAACGGTCACAGCTTAGAACTCAGCTGCTGTATGATTGGCTCTTAGGATGACTCTTAAAATCTCACCAAATAAAACTTTGAAAATAGCTGCATCTGCATCTCAGCAAGAATGGACGGGCAACTGTAAAAGTAGGCAATTTCCTTAAATTTTACATACAATTAATATTCAATAATTGTAATTTTTTATGTATATTAAGCTCAATATTAGGTGGAACTTATTTCAATAACAGCAGCTGGAAAAAACAAGTTAGCTTACTAATCTTTCTTTGCGGACAGAAGTTTCAGAGAAACACACAAGTCACTCACATAAGTCTCAAACACAGCACTATATAAAGTAACAGAAATACTAAGGCTAAAATAATGACCAAACAGCCTATTAATTGCTAGGGT
This sequence comes from Discoglossus pictus, assembly GCA_027410445.1. Lineage (NCBI taxonomy): Eukaryota > Metazoa > Chordata > Amphibia > Anura > Alytidae > Discoglossus > Discoglossus pictus. The sequence goes on along the minus strand of CM050167.1, from coordinate 129,197,088 downwards.
GTCCCAAAATATCGTCGACAAATGCACGTACGCTCCAGACCACGTTCTGTCTCATCTCTCCCCCCCGATATCCTCTCTCTTTTCTCTGTCACTGTAAAAGAAGGCTGGCTGTCTATTGCATATGGTAATGACAGGATAGATGGGTCTTTCATTCCTGTGCAGGTGAGGATGTTAAGAAATAGGTGGGTGTGATGTGCATGGGCATAATGGGTGAAATGTATAAAATCAGGTAGGTATGCTATGTATTCTTATTGGTAGGTGAGGATGTCATGGATTGGTGGTTGTAACGTGTGTGCATGTAGTAGTAGATAGGGATGTCTAGATGGCGGGGATGTCAGGGGACTGGTGGATCTGATGTGTAGATGCATGGTAGATGTGGATGTCAGGGAACTGTTGAGGCACACATAGGGGTGGGTGGCAGATGGGGAAGTTAGGGGACTAACTGAGCCTAATGCATGGTAGATGGAGATGTCGGAGAGTGTTGGGTTGTATGTGAGGATACGTGGATGGTGGGGACATCAGAGAGCTAGTGGGTCTGATGTGCACGTTTGGTAGATGTGGATGTCAGGAGACTGTTGAACTGGATGTGTGGATGCATGGTAGATGTTTATGTAAGAGGACTGTTGGGACAGATATGCAAAAGTGTGGTAAATGGGGAAGTCAGGGGATGGGTGGGTCTAATGCATGGTAGATGGAGATGTTGGATTCTGTTGGGTTGTATGTGGGGACGCTTGGATGGTAGGGACGTCAAGGAACTGTTGTGTGTGTGTGTGTGTGTGTATGGGGACATAAGGGGACAAGCAAGTATGATGTGTATGTGGTAAGCACAGTTATTTTTGGATATGTGGGTTTGGGGTTTACAAGGATTGCTCAGAGTACAGGTGTGTGTGGATGATAAAAGACAGATTGCCCTATACTGTCTCCATCCACTCCCCGCTACCTCCACTTGCCCTACACTGCCTCCATCCACTCCCCGCTACCTCCACCTGCCTTACACTGCCTCTATCCACTCCCCACTACCTCCACCCACTCCCCGCTACAATGCCTCAGTCTGATATTGAATATTGATTTTTTAAATTGATTGAACAGGAATTTTATCAGTGTCTGATTCAATCTTCTACTGAGGCCCGGCATAAATAGACACTGTAAAATAGGAACATTTTCAAATCATATATCACCATGCTAATAAAAGTCTTTTAATACCATTCAGTTTAATTTCAGATTATATACCATTTTTAGTATTTTTTCCTGCTCTACTGTAATTATTCATGTTTGGCTCTTTGACCTTCCCCCTCCTTCCTCACTGCAGGACCAATGGTATTTACTTTTGTTCCCTAAAGTATCCTTACCCTAAAGTAAACATTGTACAAGGTAAATTATGTCTCTGTGTATGAGCCTTGTGCACTATGGTACTGCTAAATAGTGTCTTCCCCCTAAAATAAACAATGCAAGCATGGAGGATCGAGCAGGAGTAGGTCAAAGACGACAATATAAACAATATCCCACAGAAATTATAAAAAAATTATATTCAAAGGCTTTTATTAATATGATTATAATACATTTCAAAATATGCCTGCATTATGATGCCCCTTTAATCACTTGCATTTTAATACCTCAAGATGGTCTTAAACTTTATGTAGTTGAGACTGCTACTATGGCGTCTTCCACAAAGCACTGTGCAGAGTCTCATGACTAGATGTCTCCCAAATACACTGGCAGCTTCCAGACTGTCCAGTATGAAACCCCAAATCTTACCCAGGATACTTAACACATAGTGTCTACCTGAAGTAATCTTTTTTTAAGTATGCAATTTTTTTTCTTTAAAGTAAAACAAGATTTACAATGAGTTCTATTATTGAGCTCTTAGTAAGATAGCTTTTAAAATCTCCAATTCATTAAAAAAAGGTTTGAATGACTACTGTGGTCATTTTGAAAACACTACTCAAAGTTATATTATATCACATATATAGTTGTCAGCATGCGGGTTGTTGCCAACGCTTGCGGGCTCGCTGGTGGAGATGATCGCCGTAGGTGAGGCGAGGGGACGCATTTGCGGAGGTGGAGGCTCCCACGTCGGCTGCAATGCGAGGGGCCGCATTTCTGGAGGTGGAGGCTCTATGGCGCCTCACAACTGGTTACAAACGACCACACAAGCAGGACTTGGAAAAAAACACATAAACACGCAATGACTAACTACGGACTTACACAAAAACATACGAGCCACGGGACTTAGAAAAAATCCATTACGGACTCGCAAAAATACGACCTTAACGGACAAACTGCGCACAGCGGCAAACATTAAAAAACAAATACACACAAAAATGAAAAAAAAAAAAAAAAAATTCTGTCAAATTTACAAAGTTTAGCCACTTGAAAATCTCCTAAGTGAGAGAAAAAATGGCCACCGAAAAAAACGAAAACGAGGCTACACAACCCCTAAAGCCGCTAAATTCCACAAAGCAAATATGGCTTTTACAAAAACCTGTACAACCTACAACATACACCATTAGCAAGGACGCTTCATCATACAAATCTGCCTACCACATACACATTCGCCTCCATTTTACAACACTAACTTACATAATGCGGAAGTACCCAGCTACACTAACGGCTGCCCCTCGCGCACGCAGCCTATTTACACTACACACATTGCTGACACTTACACCTCAGCTCAACAACACTGCAAATCTACATTGTATGCTGCCGGAACATGAAAACAGATTGTCAGCTCTTCAGCACAATGCTTCCTGCATGTATTACTTACAAATTGGTAACTATATTAATTTATTAATTTACTACTTATTTAATTAGCAGCACAAAATACATATACACAAAAAAAAAAAAACCACTATCACAATAAACGCAAAAGACATTCACTGCGTGCCTCACAACGAGCGCCAACGCTGCTCATAGCACACAAACTACACCAGGGGACCGCCTTGCAATCAGCACAAAAAACAGATCAGCGCTGACCTTAAAATGACAGCAAAAGTGCAGCTGATAAAAAAATACAACAACCAAGAGGCTCGCAATGAGCGCCGCCGAAGGCGCTCAGCACGAGCCTCGCAATCAGCGCCGAGTTCTCACACCACCATAAAAAAATAATGTCTGGCTCAAACAACATTCCTTCACTTACAATTCGATTGATGTCATTTTTTGACGGGCAATTCGCCAGTATATATATATATATATATAAACCATATTGCATGGAAATATAGATATGGAATATGGATCATAGCATAGAGCACCAAGCAGATGGAATAATTGCTCCAAGCAAATTATTAATGGGATAAATATGGCAGACACTGCTAATAAAGCATGTCTACTGCAGTAGGATTCTTGTGACTTTCATTTTTATAGGTTTACTTTTGGTGCACCTTTGAAGGTTGATATAGCTTACCCTGAGTTATACTGTGAATCTTAGGAATGTCTAATTTAATTAGCAGTAGAATACCCCTCTGAGTTCCATACAAATCATCAGCCGTAGCGCTTAATTGGAGTTCAAGCATCCTGTAGTTTATAGTTGTATACACTGCTCCCATTCTGTCAAATGTGTTGTGATCACCTGTCAATTTGGGGATTTGATTCTGACTCTTGTCCTGGCTGACCTGACCTCCCACCAGTGCACCCATGTAATGATTATGTAGCTTGTAATTAAAGAACAATGTTCTGAGGCAGAACAAAGTGGACTTTGTTTCATGAGAATATTCTTAAAAACAGGATGATTTCTGTTATCAACATCACAAAATGGATCAAGCTTAATCAACTGCAGTTACCTGTTGCATTGTATAAAGAAATATATATTTAAAATAATGTCTTTGGCAGACAAACAAACAGTTAAAGGGTAACTTAAGAACAAAACATTCTGTCACACATTTATAATAGCCTGTTTTATGCATTACAGGAGTTTGTTTTCCTCATGGAAAATAAGTTATATGAACTGAAGAAAGTGAACACTGAAATAACAGACAGGTAGATAAACATGTGTTTGATCAATATTTATCTTAGCAGCGAGTTAGACAAATATAAACAAGGGCTTCTGGAGAGCCTTATGTCTTTCTGATCTGTTTTACATTAAAACAAATGGGAACACATAGAATGTTGCAGTTCAGACGTCTATAGGGGTAACTGTCCGTGTTTCCCATCACATACAGTTCAATGGTTCAATGCGGGTATTCAGAACTCCATCTTCTCACTCATCAGCTCCCAAGCTGTTATCTCTCCTCATGTCTTTTCCCAACTTCATGCAAATGGCACACTTCTCTGTGTATCTCCTTTTCCAGCTCCAAATACATTCTGCAAACACTGTGTTTGTCTCTTTTCAACTCAAATAACTTGAGAGCTCAGTCCATCCAGCAGCTTCAAGGGTACATACAGTTCTTTTTACACAGGCTGTAGGCCCAAACACAGCCTCACACAGAGACAGCCATCACACAGTCGAGACTGCAGCCACATCCAAGCTTCAGTTTCAGTGTTAATCAGCCCTATCAGGTGTAGCTATTCAACTGCTTCAGGAGTGTTAACTCTTTCACACATCCTCGGGGAAAAGAGCTTTGAGACCCCTTTGCAGGATTATATATATACCACCTATGGAATTGAGAATGTTTAAAGCTAGGTAAACAAGCAGGCAGAGAAGCAAACATTGGCATAAATTAGCAACAAATGTTTGCTGAGGAAGACAAGTTAAGCAACTACCGAGAACAAGTGTTTGGCACTGCTTCAGGCACTCAAAAAACTACAGCCCTACTTTTATGACCGTGACATTAGGTCATCCCCAAACATGAGCACTTGTATTGGTTGCACCGGGTGGCAGGTGACAATGGCCAACTACTCAGATGGAGCCTGGCATTGCAAACGTTCATGTTCTCCATCAAATAGTACCAAGGGAAAGCACACCACATTGGGAACAGACTTTCTTGGCAGCAGGATCAGGCTTAGACCTACCCCCCCATCTCAACATGGGGATGTCTCAGTCGCTTGTAGTCGATGGCCAAGTTTGCCAGTATTGCTATCAGACTAAGCCTAAGATGTTTCCCCACCAGGAGTCACATGATTAAGGGTTGGTGGTGCTATTCCTGCCCAACATATGACTGTAGGTATCTATGCAAGGATTTTCCTTATCTAAGTGATACATGATTTGGTACACTATAGGAAGGTTGGAGTTGAAGCTTCTATGAAGTATAAGTGCTACAAAAGGCTCCCTGTCAAGTGACCAGTTTGAACTGCCTGGGTAGGTAAGTCCAGTCCCAGTTAAATCAATCGGACTGACACCACTTCCACTCGAGGGGGAGATTTGTTTATGTTTCTGCACAATGTTAATTTTGTAGCATTTACATGTTGTAAAATGTTTAGTTGGTTGTTAGTTTTGTGTGGTATAAAAATGAGAGTCGTCACCAATAAAGTTGTTTCCTGTTGGAGAAGTTCTATATGAGAGAGCTGTAGTTCTTCCTACGGGAGATAAAGAGAGTTTGAATGTTTTAAGCCTGCTATTTCATATTATATATTAGTTCGAGCAGACGAAAAGTGCTAATCTCCGAACCTCAAGGGACAACACATCATGGCCTCACCGGAGGGATTCCTAAATAGGGCCAATCTAGCTGGTTGGGTGTCTTGATGTTTAAATATACATGTTTTACTTATTACTATAAATCTTGCTCACCAGTTGCCGGCAAATAAAAAAATGGCGCCCACAATAAATAAGTTGAACAGTACTGATCTAGACTCATAACTGAAATAGACTCATGACTGAAATAGTTTGTCAAACAAAATATTAATATACATTACTGTTAAACATAGGCTTTTGTAATGTGTCTTCCATCTTTCTATTAATGTCACACGATGGAGAGTCTAAATAGGATATCATTTAAAACTAAAATAAGTAACTAGTACTAGTGTAAACTTAAATGTTGCAATTTTTACCTTTCAATTAGAACTTCTGATTCAGACAAGAAGGCCAACTGACATCTCTCATTAAATGGAGAGATCGTGGCTGATAATTGCTAATTATCAACTGGGGCTCTGAACCTTTTGTCTTCAGTATGATTATATTGCAGGCAATGACTAGAAAAACTAGTCCCTGGAGTTTCAGTGTTTTTTTCACATGGCTTTACACTGAACATAACAGACAGGATGATATATCCTGTCTTAAGAGATTTTTTACCAGTATTTAAATATTTCGAAATATTTAAATACAGAATTCATTTTTGATTTATAAAGTGGTTATATTGAAGGTTGCATGGGGAAGAAAAGAGTTATCAGCTCCTTACAACAAGATTAAAATTGCATCTGATTTATCTAGTGATACCTTATGGAAAAGGAAATAATTTCTTGATATCAATCTGTTTTTGAGACACAACAGTATCCTACAGGTAGGGTTTCCTGTAATCTTACGGATAACACATAATGAAGATACATTAACTATTAAGCCACTGAAAGAAGGTTTAACTCTAAGTCAAAGGTTTTCCAGAAATGCTATTACAACAGTTTGAAATGGGCAAAATGTACAATTGATAACTGTTATTTGTATCTAAAAAGGAAGTTTTGATATACTAAGGGCAAAATTACATGGCTCCCATATGAATGATCACTTTGTAATATGTGGTGCCTGTAGCTATGTTAGATTACATGGCTCCTGTAAAAGTGAATGAATGTCCTATGTGTGGCCTGAAGGCACTGCTCTTGAGATTTTTTGTAAAGTGCACTTATAAAGCTCCTGTAAGATTTACAGAACACGCTTATATATATTTTGAAGGCTCTGTGAGTGCTCTCGGGGATAAGACATTGTGTGTAAATAATCAGATGCCCAGGTTTTGCATTGTTCTTCCTTGGTTTGTTTATTTCACAGTTTCTTTTCATTCTTGGGTATATTTTTCTATCACGCTAATAAAGTTGCTTTGCCACATTTTTTAGATGAGATATACCCATATTTATTTTTAGGAATCCTAGAATTTATTCCATCCATCTGAAAATATATAAAGATATATAGAGAGAGATTTTCTATAAACATTGATATCTGATTAGGACTGTATATATATATACGACAAAGGCGCTCATTGCGTGGCTCGCGATGATGCTGAGACCTGCAAGTTACGGGTTTGCAATCTCCCTTACGGGCTCTCTGTCTCCCCCTGAGGCAGGGAGCCCATAAGTGAAGTCGAAAGCTAATTTGCTATTCAATTGGCGTCTTTTGATGGCCTCCCAACAGCTTCCGAGTTCCGGGACTGAGAAAAAAAATGGCAGCGATTAAACCAGTACATTTTTTTCAAGCCTATAAGGCTTGAGCAATAGCGTTTTAAGATTCAAGCCTTCGAGGCTTGAAAAAAAGTTACAGGTTTAACAGCCGCCAAGCTCGAAAATATTTTCAAACCCGTAAAATGGCAAATGAGAGACAGAGGGAGAGGGTGCCAAAGAGAGAAAGGGGAGGGAGATGTGGGAAAGAGACAAAAGGGAGGGAGAGAGGGGGGAAAGAGACACAGGGAAGGGAGAGAGGGGAAAAAAGACAAAAGGGAGAGAGAGAGGTGGGAAAGAGACACAGGGAGGGAGAGAGGGGAAAGAGACAAAGGGGAGGGAGAGAGGTGAAAGAGACAAAGGGGAGGGAGAGAGGTGAAAGAGACAAAGGGGAGGGAGGGAGTGAAAGAGACAAAGGGGAGGGAGGGAGTGAAAGAGACAAAGGGGAGGGAGGGGTGAAAGAGATAAAGGGGAGGGAGGGGTGAAAGAGATAAAGGGAAGGGAGGGGGAAGAGACAAAGGGGAGGGGGGGAAGAGACAAAGGGGAGGGAGGGGTGGGGGGAAGAGACAAAGGGGAAGGAGGGGGGAAGAGACAAAGGGGAGGGAGGGGGAAGAGACAAAGAGGAGGGAGGGGGAAGAGACAAAGAGGAGGGAGGGGGGGAAGAGACAAAGGGGAGGGAGGGGGGGAAGAGACAAAGGGGAGGGGGAGAGGGGCTAAAGAGACACAGGAGAGAGGGAGAAGGGGAAAGAGACACAGGGGAGGGGGAAAGAGACACAGGGGAGAGAGAGGGGGTGAAGAGACACAGGACAAGGGGAGAGGGGGGTGAGGAGACACAGGGGAGGGAGAGCGAGTGAAGAAACACAGGGGAGGGAGAGCGAGTGAAGAAACACAGGGGAGGGAGAGGGGGGGAAGAGACACAGGGGAGGGAGAGGAGGGGAAGAGACACAGGGGATTGAGAGGGGGGTAAGAGACAAAGGAAAGGGAGAGAGGGGGAAAGAGACAGAGGGGAGGGAGAGAGGGGAAAGAGACTGAGGGAGGGAGAAGGAGGGAGCGGAAAGAGACACAGGGGAGGGAGGGGGAAAGAGACACATGGGTGAGAGAGTTTGTGTGTAACGGTTGCAAAGGTACCGGCTTGCGCATGCCGCGTCCTGCATCGCAAGGCCCGTAAAGTCGAGGGGGGTAGAGGCTCGCAATGCGTGCCATAAAGAACAGAGACATGCAGGTGCTTTATGTGGTCTGTGTAATTACATTCTCAGTCGTTAGTAATGCACATATGCATATATATCAAATTATACTTCTCTACCACCATATACACATAAATATGCAATTATTAAACTTAATATTTAATAGTTACATAGTAATTAAGGTTGAAAAAAGACTTTCAGTCCATCAAGTTCAACCTGTTAAGATCTCCACTGATCTGCAATATGCGGATTAGTTATTAATTTGTTGATTAAATAATTATTGATAGTATAGTATTGGAGGATGAATAAAGAGTTAGTCCATCACGTTCAACCTTTTTAGATGTCTATTGATCTATTTAATGTGGACTATTTATTATTAATTGTTAATTGATCCAGAGGAAGGCAAACCCCATTGAAACTTTGCCAATTGTCAAGCAAAAGCAAAATTCCTTCCTGACCCCAGAAACTGGCGATCAAATTTCTCCCTGGATCAATATTCCTTCGCTAGTTATCTAGGATAGCCTTGAATGCCCTCTTTATTCAAAAATATATCTAACCCCTTTTTGAAGTTGTCTATCAAATTTGCTGTCACCACCTCCTTTGGTAGAGAATTCTACAGTTTAACCACCCTAACTGTGAAGAACCCTTTTCTTTGTTTAAGGTGAAATCTTTTTTCCTCTAACCTCAAAGGATGTCCTCTTGTCAGTTGAAAATCTCTTGCTACAAAAAGTTCACTTGACAAAGCCTTATATTGACCCTGGATGTATTTACATAAGGTAATCATATCCCCTCATAGACGCCTTTTTTCTAGCAAAAATAAGTTTAGTTTGGTTAGTCTTTCTTCATAACTTAGCCCCTCCATTCCCTTTATTAGTTTTGTAGCCCTTCTCTGTACTTTTTCCAGCTCTAAAATTTCCTTTTTATGAAGTGGTGCCCAAAATTGTACTCCATAGAGTACTCAATAGAGGATGGATACTTGTCTATGTATACTTTTTATGTGCTTATACACATGTAACCAAATGGATGTCATAATACATTTCTTAATATTAATTAAATATGAACTGATCCATACATACAGGTATTTGTACACCCAATTACATATTTAGATACATAACTACATAAGAAACACTTTGCACTTTATAGAAAGCGTGTAGAAACACATCTGATAAACTAATCCGTCTCCTAGACGATGTGATGCTAAAGCTATGCCACTAAAGCGCTGTTTGCACGTTTCACGCATGCTCTGCACGTCAAGCACATAGTCTGAGAGGTTGTCTAGCATCAGAGACGTGTTGTGGGCACATAGAACAAGTTGCTACACATGCCATTATTATTATCATTTATTTGTAATGAGCCAACATATTCTGCAGTGCTATACAAGGGTTAAGTACTAGGCCAAAACAGTTTCAACACATTGCAAACAAATGGAGGGCCCTGTCTTTGAGTGTAGACTCTAGTGTACATAGAGCTTACCCTTAAACACGTTTCAAGATTAAAAACTTGAAGACTTAAAGTGTAAAGGATTTGGTTGTGTACAGGATCGGTACCTTGTCGTAGTAAAGGGCTTGTGCACCTCAATGAAGCTGTGACTTATACCATATAAGGTCACTGAAGATTGGCAGGTCATAGCAAAGAGGTCAGACAAATAGCGGCCTACTGGAGAAGGAACTGGCAACCCAATCCAGTATCTTTAGGCAGGAATAAAGCCTAGTGGAGAGGCAAGGAGTTCCAAAGAATAGGAGCCGCATAAGAAAAGTGCTAGACACCATTACTGGCTTAAATAGCGCCAGGAAATGCTGGCTGAGCTACATATACTTATAATGGTTGTCAATCGGCGCGTTGTCGTCATGCTTGCGGCCCATAGAGCCTTCGAGGCACGCCGCAGGACTTAGGCCAAAGGCGCTCATTGCACTGCAAGCCTCGCAAAGCGAGGTGAGCAGTTGAGGCACGCGGGACATAGGGTGGAATGAGTGCCAAAAGCGCTTATTGCACTGCGAGGCTCGCAAAGCAAGCAGTTGAGGCACCCAGGACTTAGGCTGCAGTAAGCGCCGAAGGCGCTCATTGCAGCCGTAGACACGCAGAACTAAGTTTGCTCTCATCCCGAGACACGCAGGACTTAGCAAAAATTATGGGCCGTATGACTTAGGACCCGTAAATAGACTGCGGGGCTCAGGAAAAATATGACTTTAACGGCCAAACCACTAAAATGGAAAAACATGCAAAATCACACAAATATGCCTCAAATTCACTTACACACAGCACAGGGGGAGTGCCAGGGAGCCCGTGAGTGAGGTTGCAAGTTAATTTGAGGCATATTTTGCCTTTTGTCACGATTGTAAATCGCGAATTGAGAAAAAAAATGGCTGGCGAAAAAACGTAAACATGACGAAAACAAGGCCGATGGATGTAAATACGAGCCCTAAGCACTAAGACTTAACGAAAACCAGTATCGCTTAATACAACGCAGTAACATTTAACACAAGCCACTAACACTGAACCCAAGGCAGTAACACTTAACCTAAGGCAGTAGGCCCCAAAACTACACAGGCATATAAAGTACACAGGGGGAGGGGCTCGCAATGAGCGCTGAAGGCGATCATTGCAAGCCACGCGATGAGCGCCGAAGGGGATTATTAATAAGCAGGAAAGGTATGGCTTGGCAAAAACGGCAATGAGCGGCAAAGCTGCTCAGAGGGGCCATATCCTCGCATTTTGTGGCAAACAACATTGCCAGGCTTCAAATTTTATTGCCGTCATTTTTGACGGGCAAGTTGCTAGTATATCTTATATTCATCATTGAGAAAGCTGTTAATACACAGCAAAACTATTTTGATTTATTTAAAAAGGGAATCTAGCTACCTCAAATGTTCTTCTTATATTAGTACAGCTGTGCCCTAAGTCACTTAGAACTGGCCTAACTGTCAATTTGTTTTGTGAAAGAATAGAGGGAGACCTGGAAACGGTCTGTAGCACTGTTGTATTGATGAGGGACTGGGATTATGCTTTCCCCTTTTTTTTGTAAACTGTTACACTATCCATATGCACTTAAAGGAACATAAATGGATTACATTTTAATTGGGGAATTGGGAAAATCAAATAAAATCTAGGAAAAAACGCCAGTAATATATTTAAAAGAATGTGTATCAATCCTTAATAAATTTAATCAATGTCAATAGGTGTAACTATCCCATAATATTCTTGGATATAATTAGTGGCAACCTAATTTGACAAGTAAAGCAGATATAGCAAGTATTACAATAATATTGTCATAGTAATGTGGCCTATTATAAGTATACCAGGAAGTGATACCCGGAAGTGCCTAGGCCTTAAATAGGCCACAATTCCCATTATTCCCTAGCCCATGAGTAAGCCCAATGTTGTGGCGAAACGGTCCGTCGGGAGAGAGAGATGGATGGTGTACCTAATCTAAGCCCATGTGAGGCGTACTATCAGAGATCTTTTCTCCAACTAAAGCGTAAGTACTTAGGCATATTTAATGCCAACTAGGGACATAAGTGAGGCTTCTTTTTCCTTTTTTTTTGCACTTATACAGTAAAACCAAACATTGTGTTCTGGTTTAATGTTGTTAAAAGTGATATATATGCATTTAGGGATATATATTTTTCCCTCTTGTATTTTCTAGTACTGCGTATTTACATACACTATTCCTTCTCTTTTGTGCTTTTTTGTTTTTAACTATTTTCGTATTAGTTAAATATTTTTTAAAGTGTGTTTCATTCCTATATATAAAACTTTTGTTGCATACCGATGATTAGCAAATATTTTGAGGCCTGCATAGATCTATCATAGATATTACAGATACTTCTGCCATACTTATAATAGGCCACATTACTATGACAATATTATTTTAATACTTGCTATATCTGCTTTACTTGTCAAATTAGGTTGCAACCAATTATATCCCAGAATGTTATGGGATAGTGACACCTATTGAGGTTGATTACATTTAAGGATTGATACATATTACTATCTTTTAAATATATTACCAATGTTTTTTTCCTGGATTTTATTTAATTTTCCCAATTGCCCAATTAAAATTTAATCCATTGATATTATTTAGTGTTAACCACTAGGGAATTATACAGGTCACTGTATTACTTAAAGGAACATATACTCAAGCCTCCAAGATTCTTCTATCAAGTACTACATTTGCTGAATGATATACCTCATGTTGGGCTGTGTGAAAATGTGAGTGTTTTTTAATCCTTTTATGTTGGTACTGTTTTAAATAAATAGAATTGATTTGCGTCATCAGAGGGGAGTGCATATCTTTCCACCACACCTTTTATCTATTTCATTTTTTTGGAGCATTTGAAGTGAACATTGGTCTTTTAAGAAGCTGCAAGCCCCGGAACACATACGGGAGTCCTGAGTGGAGTATCCTATTATAGTATTCTGACTGGGGAACTCCATTTACACCAGATACTACATCAAAGAATAGTATTAACTGGACTATTTGTGAAACCCGTGACTACTCTTATAAGGTCTGGACATTTTGTTTATGACCAGTGGTATACAACAAAGTCACCCAATGTCTTTCGATCACTGGCTGAGTCAATTAGAAATTATAATTTGGTATTGGGCATCACGACAGGGAATAAATAATATATTTTGTCAATGTATGCAAATTTATAACGTTGACTTTATCTAACGTAAAATTATATATTCCAGTACTGAATAACCTTTCAGAAATGTTTGGCAGTCTATCATATCACATGTTTAATTCAGGTAAGTCTGAAGCGATAAATCGCGATTTGTCAAATTAGAGTAATTAGAACAGTTTTGACAAGAGTATACATTTTGTTGGTAAGATAGTTTTATTAATTATTTAACTGTTCGGATATCTAGACACTCTTCCAATTTATTTAAGGATATTCTTCTTTTGTTGCACTCTGCAGTCTCAGATTTTATCATGGAGGAATTTAAAAATATTTCGGATGGGTATAATTTATGAAATAAAAAAAAAACTAGCTTGCTGCAATTATTATATCTCTTTGGAACCCCCATCTTCCAAAATACACACTTAATCAGTTTAATTAATGCTAACACAGTTTATCTGGCATAGATGTAATCTAAGAAAATCTTTTAAAAAATATATTATTTTATTGAGCCTTCAGCTGCCATTTAGTACAGAATTAGTACCATTACATGTTATGCCTGCAAGAATTTATTAATCTCATAGAAAGCTAACAGTACTTATTTTGATGATAAATAAAAAATACTGCCGGAATGAGATTATTAATGCAACAGAGCTCTTAACATTTTAAATAATGGATAATATCATCATTAATTCAAATTCAAAAGTATAATACAATTTGGAACCTTAGGACATTGTATATTGGTAATAGATGGGATACTATGTAAGATTGCCTAATCAATACCTCAATTATTAATATTAATCAAAACTAATACAGTACTGTTTGTTCATATTGTCTTTTCTAAGATTATTTAAGGCGTATGTGTGGTATTTAAACTTATATCAGATATTGCCTTTTATAACTGGATTACTGTAGACATACTTCTCTTTAAATAAGAAAAGTATCTACTTTTTTATGAAATATTTTAACAATTCTTTTATGTCAAAGACATTTTTTATTAATATGCTTGTTTTTTTTTTGTTATATTCATAATGACCATTTTGTGAATAAAAAAAGTACTTGTTACTAGTGCATTGAAATGTTACCATATTTTGAACTTTAGCAGTTTCATGTTAAGGGGATACGAAAATAAATATGCATCTTCTACCGAAAGAGAGTGCGCCCAGAAAGATTGTGCAGGCTTGGCTACTCTTGCACATCCTACAGTTCCTTACAAAAGTATTCACCCCCTTCACTTTTTACCTATTTTGTTACATTACAGCCTTAAGTTCAATTTTTTGTTAATCTGAATTTTATTTGATGGATCAGAACACAATAGTCTAAGTTGGTGAAGTGAAATGAGAAAAATGTATACATAAAACTATTTTTTAGAAATAGAAAACAAAAAATTGGCATGTGCGTATGTATTCACCCCCTTTGTTATGAAGCCCATAAAAGCTCTGGTGCAACCAATTACCTTCAGAAGTCACATAATTAGTGAGACAATGTCAACCTGTGTGCAATTTAAGTGTCACATGATCTGTCAGTACATATAGACACCTTTTTTTGAATGACCCCAGAGGCTGCAACAAATAAGCAAGAGGCACCACTAACCAAACACTGCCACGAAGACCAAGGAACTCTCCAAACAAGTAAGGGACAATGTTGTAGAGAAGTACAAGTCAGAGTTAGGTTATAAAAAATATCCAATTTTTTGATAATCCCCAGGAGCCCCATCAAATCTATCATAACCAAATGGAAAGAACATGGCACAACAGCAAACTTGCCAAGAGACGGCCGCCCACCAAAACCGACGGAACGGGCAAGGAGGGCATTAATTAGAGAGGCAGCACAGAGACCTACGGTAACCCTGCAGACTTCCACAGCAGAGACTGGAGTATCTGTACATAGGACGACAATAAGCCGTACACTCCATAGAGATGGGCTTTATGGCAGAGTGGCCAGAAGAAAGCCATTACTTTCAGCAAAAAACAAGATGGCACGTTTTGAGTTTGCGAAAAGGCATGTGGGAGACTCCCAAAATGTATGTAGGAAGGTGCTCTGGTCTGATGAGACTAAAATTGAGCTTTTCGGCCATCAAAGAAAAAGCTATATCTGGGGCAAACCCAACACATCAGATCACGCAAAGAACACCATCCCCATGGTGGTGGCAGCATAATGCTGTTGGGATGTTTTTCAGCAGCTGGGACTGGGAAACTGGTCAGAGTTGAGGGAAAGATGGATGGTGCTAGCTACAGGGATATTCTTGAGCAAAACCTTTACCACTTTGTGTGTGATTTGAGGCTAGGACGGAGGTTCACCTTCCAGAAGGACAATGACCCCAAACACACTGCTAAACCAACACTTAAGTGGTTTAAGAGGAAACATGTAAATGTGTTGGAATGACCTAGTCAAAGCCCAGACTTCAATCCAATAGAAAATCTGTGGTCAGACTTAAAAATTTCTGTTTACAAGCGCAAACCATCCAACTTGAAGGAGCGGGAGCAGTTTTGCAAGGAGGAATGGGCAAAAATCCCAGTGGTAAGATGTGGCAAGCTCATAGAGACTTATCCAAAGTGACTTGGAGCTGTGATTGCCGCAAAAGGTGGCTGTACAAAGTATAAACTTTAGGGGGGTGAATAATTATGCACATTGACTTTTCTGTTATTTTGTCCTATTTGTTGTTTGCTTCACAATAAAATAAAAAATAAAAAAATTGTGGGCATTTTCTGTAAATTAAATGATGCAAATTCTCAAACAATCCATGTTAATTCCAGGTTGTGAGGCAACAAAACACGATAAATGCCAAGGGGGGTGAATACTTTTGCAAGGCACTGTATATGTTGTGAGAGATTTGAAGTCAGTTCAGTTGACGGTTAAGAAGACTTGAAATAACAAAATTAAAAAAATATATATTTATTTTACACATAGATACTATAGACATACAAAATTCGCCAACGGAAGCTGAGATAAGATTGTTGATTTTTAAAATATACAGTTGTGCTCAAAAGTTTGCATACCCTGGCAGAAATTGTGAAATTGTGGCATTTATTCTGAAAATATGACTGATCATGCAAAAAAAAAAAAAAAAGTATTTTATTGAAGGATAGTGATCATACGAAGGCATTCATCATATATTCATATATATTGTTGAGGTAGTTATGATATGTTGGTCACGCTATGTTAAAAATTACGGGCTTGCGCATGCGCAATGAGTGCGAAAAGAATACCAGCCCCACTGTGAAGCATGGTGGTGGCTCACTGATGTTTTGGGGATGTGTGAGCTCTAAGGGCACGGGGAAACTTCTTAAAACTGGTGCCAAGATGAATGGGCAGCTATACCACCTGCAAGAATTAGGGGCCTCATAGACAACTATTACAAAAAACTGCACGCTGTCATTGATGCTAAAGGAAGCAATACACAGTATTAAAAACAAAGGATATGCAAACTTTTGATCAGGGCCATTTGGGTGATTTCTGTTATCATTATGATTTAAAAAAGAGCCAAACAACTATGTGATAATAAATGGCTTCATATGAACAGTTCAATAACAGACATTTTTTTTGCATGATCAGTCATATTTTCACAATTTCTGCCAAGGTATAAAAACTTTTGAGTACAACTGTATAATACATATGTACATTCATCTTTATTTAATTCTCAATAATCACTTACCCAGTATAAAACCCTGTATAATATAATGCCACTGCACAAGTGTTCTTGCTACCTAGTGGAGCTACTTTTCGAATAAAAATGTACACTACATGCTCTCAGAATCTCATGGATTTAAAATACAATTTAATGAGCACATGTAACCGTGCTTGGCTATAAGTTTTTTATTTCCATGTTTTCTATAATTAGGGCTATAATTAGATTGATAATTTGAGAGAAGGAATGTATGATTGTTTCAATTGATGAGTTATAGAACTTTTCTAAGGTAATTTAGAATGCCAAAGCATTTTCTTTTTTACTTTATTGTTGATGAGGACACAATAGTAAAAGTAATCATGGGTCAGATGGGATTGAGATTTGTAGAGAGTTACATAGTTACATAGTAATTAAGGTTGAAAAAAGACTTTCACTCCATCAAGTTCAACCGTTTAAGATCTCCTCTGATCTGCAATATGAGGATTAGTTATTAATTAATTAGTTGTTAATTGTTAATTCATTATTAATCAACTATTTTTTTAAATATTAATTAATTAATCCAGAGGAAGGCAAACAGAAAAAAAACAAACAAGTGAAACTTAGCCAATCATCTCAAAGGGGAAAAAAAAAATCCTTCCTGACCCCAGATACTGCTGATCGGATTTCTCCCTGGATCAATACACTTTCTCTAATTATCCAGGATAACCCTGAATTCCCTTCTTAATTAGAAATAAATCCAGTCCCCTTTTAAAGTTATCTATCGAATCCGCTGTCACCACCTCCTCTGGTAGAGAATTCCACAGATTAACCACCCTTACTGTGAAGAACCCTTTTCTTTCTTTAAGGTGGAATCTTTTTACTTCTAACCTCAAGGGATGTCCTCTTGTCAGTTGAAAACCTCTTGGCACAAAAAGCTCACTTGACAATTCTTTATACTGACCCTGGATGTATTTATATAATGTAATCATATCTCCTCTTAGACGCCTTTTTTCTAGAGAAAATAAGCTTAATTTGGTTAGTCTTTCTTCATAACTTAGCCCCTCCATTCCCCTAATTAGTTTTGTTGCCCTCCTCTGTACCCTTTCCAGCTCTAAAATGTCTTTATTGTGGATGAAGACACAAAAGTAAAAGGAATCATGGCTCAGATGAGATTGAGATTTGTAGAGTTGTTTATCAATTGGCGACCTTGAAGCCAAGCGGGGGGGTGGGGGGGGGGGAGGAAATAGAGTATGGGGTAATTACACCCAACGTGGAAATATGTACCTCTTTGTCTGCATCATACACCCTCCAACATACTGGACTAGTTATGGACCCAATGTTATACAACCTGGAAGGAACGAGGTATCACCTCATGAGGATCTTGTAGGATTTTTCTTTAAAATTAGAACAGTCAGAAAAAGATTTGCGTATGACCCAAATTTCCTGGCCACCGTTCCCTGTCAAAGATTCACCTATATACCTTTCCCAATGAGTAACATAAACATAAAACTGTTAATTCTACCGGAAACAGGAGAGAGTATAACGTAGACACCAATTTCTTAGGAGGATAATCTAATAATGTTGCTAAGGGTGCTAAACCAGCTTTTTTAATATGAGGTTGTGAGGCTAAGCTTCTGACCGGACTGTATGGAAAGAAGTCATGAGGAGACAGAGTAGCTCTGTAGTAGGTCAACTGGGATTATTTCAACACTATTAAACACATTCTTAAATCTGGTGACATCGGCTGATTCCAACCTCTTATAGTTTAAGTATAATCGGATCTAGTCCAGGAGGAAACATTCTGTTTGGAAGCAATGGAGGTAGAGGGGATTGTGACAAGATTATTATCACATTTTGAGATTAAAGAATCCCATAACGAGATAAATTGTGCTATTGAAGGGCATTCTTGGGTGCCCAAAAAATAAATTTGACTCCTTATAAACCAAGTACTGTAAGACAAAGGGTTGGTAAAGTCAAGTCATTTTCAAGATCTACTATCTATTTTTGTAACGGGGAAGATGCCAAACTTGGATTTGGATTAATTGGGCTGCCTGTTGGTACTGTAGGATATTTGCACTAGCTAGTCCTCCCCTCCAGTTAGGAAGATACATTACCCATCTGAAAATTCTCGTACACCTGTTATTGCATATGAAATTATCAATTTGGGTTTGTAATGATTTAACAAGAGTTTATTTCAGAGGGATAGGAAGAGCAGATGAGGAAGAAAATGTTTATGGCAGTAACTCATCCAAGCCAGGATATGGAAAGGGACACACATTTATTGAGAGCCTTGTTCAACTGGCACATAATAAAGAAATAATTACATTGATATAATTCCGTGTGTGATCTAACAATGTTAATACCTAAATAATACCTAAAGTTGATTTCTATGAGTTTCCTAAAGGGCCAATTAATTCAGCAACTTGGAGCACACCACTGTAATGCACTCCTGAAAATCTGTTGAAATACTTTTTGAATTTTTGAAAACGCTGCCTTTTTAACAGAATAAATCATAAATGAAGTTATTTTTACATGAGAATTATGTATGCCTTCAGAGAGACTGAGATTCATCTGTGGAGGGAAATAACTGCTAGAAACTCACAAATATGTTATTTGTGGGTTAACGGATAGCCGATTCATTCCTGAAAGAGAGTAAAACCATCATTGTTTCTGTTCACGGAGCTTGGAACGGCAGTGGACGGCAGATACTGTAAATCAAACCTAAGTCTGCACATTTTTAACTGTTCTTAGTTTAATTAAAAACAAACAAACACTAGAACACTGAATCTGGTGCTCTTTCACACAATGAAGAGGACTTAAAGTGAGGTAAATGGTCCTTTAAAGTGTGTTGGAAGATATATATCCCAACATTTTCAGGATTCATTTCCTATCCAAAAAGATTATATATTAATTTCATCGATAAGATACGGTAGAGACTTAAAAGGAAGAGTCAAAGTAAATAAAACATCATACTCAGCATTACCTTTTCACATAAAAGAGTGGCATGTCTCAAAAGCTTGTCACTTTGAATGTAATGTTTGTCTGATAAAAAAAGGTTTGTTGGTATACTTCAATGCTCTTTGCAAATAACAATGAGAACCACAGATTTTAAAGACTGAAGTCAATGCAAAAATCTAGTGAGGGATGCTTCTTTTGCTTACCTTTGTATGTGATCAGGACTCATGTTAGCTGTGTTCATAACACATATGTAATGTGTAGGGATCCCACAGCCCTGTCTTACATGATGTGAGAGAAGGTAGAAATCCACCCTGGAAAAGAGGAAGAATGGAATCAACCCAATATAGTACAAGACACATACAAGTACAGTTTAAAGGAACACAGGAGCTTAAAAAAAATGTTTGTAATATATGCACAAATTAGCAGCTATGTAAGGTATAAAAGTATTTTATAGCCAATCTTAATTTTTGCAGACTCTGCTTATGCCTAGGAACTTTTGAGTTGGCATTCTTTAACACTTCCCTGTAATTTGGCAACTCAGAGGTTATGTCATGCTAATTATGTTCTGAATTATCTATTTGGGAGTGATGGGACAGAGATTACTGTCACAGCAACCTATATACATTAATAGTATTTACTAAAAATATCTTTCTCTAAATATGATCATTAACAGAGCAAATTATGTTAACTGGTTATATATTTCAGATAAAATGTCACAATTTTCTAAACTACAAGGCAACAGTATTCCTATATATATGCTGACACAGAAGGAGTGTGCACCTACTATAAATAGTTTACTCTCTGAACGGGATTGCTGGGTAAGGGATATAAAAGAAATGTGGAGACACATGATCAGTAGCAAGTTGGAGATACAGGTGTGTCATGGTGCAAACTGAGCTAGCAGGACAGTTGATATTGGTGAGTTGTATGGGTTGTCAACGAGGCTTCATTGAATAAAATGGCATTAAGGAATGTGTAAAACTCTGCAAGCTGGGGGAGAGTGGAATTCCCTTCCTCACTCAGACAAAAGGTATGAGCAGATCAAAAGAAGTCATATAGGTGGGATTGGAAGGAGGTAAATAGAAAGGAGGAAAGGAGGGGAAAATGGATGGGTTGGCTAGACATGAAAGGAGACATATAGTAGGGTGCAGAGTTACTGTAGGTGTTGCCTGTTGAATTTCAGATTTTTTTTTTCTTTAGTAGACAATTCAGAAAGTCAAAGAAATGTTCAGAGGAGTTGGAGTGCTTAGTCAGGTGGATGACTCTTGCTGAAGTGGGTATAGTGTGAATGTGAAACATGATATAAGTGCATTTAAATTATTGTAGTGTCCTTTACGATAATGTAGCAAATATTAGGGATGTTCTTTAACTTAAAGCAGCAGGATTTAGCACTTGACTGAATGAGAGGTGGGTAGGAAGGTGCAGAATTTACCATCACCCCAAGGCCAGATTTATGACTGGGTTGTCAAAAGTAAGAAATATTTTAGGTTTGGTGCTTATGGTTTAAATAGTTATAGAAAAGCTAAGTTAGCAAGGAACTCAACAACAATTAAGCATAAAAAAACTAAAGAAGATTTAAATATTATTTGAAAATTCTAATATGAAAGTTGGGCAATAGGGACAGAGGAAGCCTCCACAATTCATTGTATACATGTTAGATGATAGAACGTTTTTAGGTTATTAAAGAGCAATCCTAAAATTGGTAAAACGTGGCTTTACTCTGTGATAAAATACTGTTTCAATGACTCACCGGTCACGTCTGGTGACTGTATGGTCCAGGAGAGTGCCTGGTGCAGGAGTAAAGAACTGGTTTGTAGCTGAGGAGTATATGTTGGTGCTGACTCTTTTCTGAACTACGATCACCACCATGCGTGGGGAGTAATTATCAAATGTCTGGAAGCAGGTCTGTAGTTGCGGGATCTCATAGCTTTCCACGGTGCACAGCTGGCCATCAGATACACCATCTCTGTAAACCACTATCTTTTCTGGAAGCCTGTGATTTACCTACAGAGTGAGCAGGGCAGTGAGATTTGTAGCAGTTTCAGTTATCATTGCAAAAAATTAAACTGCTCCATAGATGAAACCTTGGCTGCAAGGACAGGAGTGACACCAGAGGGTTTCAATAATCTGTAGCAAAAGCACCTACAGCTGAAGCAAAGGGCAATCAGATAGGTGAGGATGGATTGTAGCAAGCTCTCACCTCAAAATATTTCTGCAGGGCAGACACAAGGCAATGCTTGAGGCTGTCCATGATCTCTTGGTGGGCAAGCTGGAAGACGACGCGTGAATACCATTTAGTCTGGCAACTGCGAGGAAAAAGCAAAGGAACAGTTTTACAAAACAGGGTGATGAAGTGTAATTTCTGTATTCTGAAGAAATAGGGTTAACAATTTAGTTGTTCACACAATGAGAACTTTGATTGTCACAAATGTATGAGATAGAGATAGAGAAAAAGGCTGGCACTGTACAAAATGCAGGAATTATAGGACCAAATGATCAAAGATATAGAGCACTTTTGCTTATGGCCCAATGGTATAAACCCCAACACCTTGCGTCATGGATAAGAGTTTCAAACCCGGGCTCCTTTCTTCATTGGTGAGGGGAACCAAACATGCCACCTTGCAGCATGGATTAGGGCTACCAAGCCTGACCATTGCAGTCTGAATCAGCAGTGCACAACATGGAAAGTCAGAATAAAATAGATTGGACAGCAGATAAAAACAAAAAGGTTCATCTAGGGTACCCATTATATCTACCTAAAATACATAAAAGTCATGCTTGTATTTCTTAACAGTGTTTGTCCCCACCACTTCCACTGGAAGGCCATTCCATTTTTCCACTACCTCTAAAACTTAAACCATTAAACTTCAAATGATGACCTCTTATTCTTGAGTTTTTTCCTGAACTTTATTCCTTCAACTTTATTAACTTCCTTAGCATTAATCCCAAGCATGGCTCAGAGTTAATTTTCTCTTTCTAAAGCGGTAACCCCGAGCCATGCTCGGGATTACACACTTCCTCCTTCCTTCCCCTCCCTTGCACTATGTAACATGGTCATCCTTCCCCTGCAGCAGTGTCGGGGGTTCCCGAGTGACGTCATGTCAATAGCGGCACACTTCTAGAAGACGTGCTGCAGGGGAAGGATGACCATGTTACACAGTAAGAGAACGGCAGAAGGGGGAGGAAGGAGGGGGGCAGGGGAGGAGAATAGAGAGGGGCAAGGGAAGGAGAGGGGGAATTATGTGCTGCGGGGGGTGGGGGGTTTGGGGGAGATGGGGACACTACAATACCTAAAAAAAAAAATGTAGGAGCAGGGGGGTGGAACAGGGCGGTCTGACCCCAGAGTGTAACGATTTAACACTCCGGGGTTCTGACAGGGCCATACCGCCAAGAGGGTTAAATACTTTGATATATTTGAGGTTTCTATCATATAGCTCCTCGCTCTTCTGTCCTCTGAGCAATACATAATAACGACAAGCAGTCTTTTCTTGTACATTGTTTCTTTAGACTACATTGTAGTCACCCTCCTTAGAATTGTTTTCAATTAATGAATATCCTTTGCATATATCAACAAAACTAGTTCATGTAATAAAGATGATGCTGTGACTGTAAACCAGGACTCAAGCCACTACCATTTGTAGGATTTTGTTTTACTTTGATGGAGATATACTCTTGTAGTATAACTATAGCATAGATAACTTGGGGCCTAGTATATATGTAAGAGCCAGGGCACCTAAACACACAATCAAGGTCTTTATGCCCAGCTAGTGTGTGAATGTATGTGTGTATGCATGCATGTGTATGCCTTACATCAATTATACGAATAGCCACAATATTACTGGCAGATGCATCATAGAGATATACACACAGTTGAACAGCCAAAGACAATGTATGTTAGGAAGAAGTCAACTTAACAACAATATACACTGAAACCTCCTAAACAAGTGAGAGGACACATGACTTGTTAATGTGAAAATTATTTTAGAAAGTTGATGAAAGACATTTAGCCTTAGTAAAATTATTAGAAATCTGGGTAGAATGCAAGGAAGATTTGGGTTTTGTTAAATACCTCGGACTATAAAAAACACACTTGATAGTAGGAGTAAAAAGAAGAGCAATCTCCTTAGTGTGATTCTCCATAAGCTTTTTGTTTGTATGTTTTGATATTTATTTGACTTAATAGTGTACTTAAGATACTGGTGTGCTCGCCGTCTATTTTTCTGTCTCAAATAGTAATTTGGGCACTGAACATTCTCTGAAGATCTGTGGAACTCTAAGCAAAATTATATGTACAATTTTTACATCTTTTTATGGGCATTTGATATTTTGAATGCTACTTGTGGAAGTTTGCAGTCTTAGTGCCACATAGAAAAGGAAGAAGGTATATCAGGGGAACAAAACTTACTTGTTCATGCTGGCCACAAAGCCCAGGACTGAACGTAGGCCTCGACTGGGATCATGATATACATCCATCCCAATCACCATCAAGTGTTTCTAGGAGAAGGAAAAAGATGCAAGTAATCAAATAATAGCGTGACAAAAATGGGACAATAGAGACATACAAATGGATATAAGGGTATACCGAGATAGAAAAATAAATATGTACAGGAAAATATGAATGTAGAGATGAGGACATGACTAACACTTCTCTGGACTATGATCATTTTCTTCCATGATCACCTACAGGACTTCTCACCCAGCTTCACTAAATTAGTCTTCAGATATTTAACATTCTCTGAAAACCCACATGCTCAGAGAAGCACACCACATACCTCATTTCCACATTTTCAGAAGCATACCACTTACCTGATCCCCACATGCTCAGAGAAGCATACCACTTACCTGATCCCCACATGCTCAGAGAAGCATACCACTTACCTGATCCCCACATGCTCATAGAAGCATACCACTTACCTCATTCCCACATGCTCAGAGAAGCATACCACTTACCTCATTCCCACATGCTCAGAGAAGCATACCACTTACCTCATTCCCACATGTTCAGAGAAGCACACCACATACCTCATTCCCACATGTTCAGAGAAGCATACCACTTACCTCATTCCCACATGTTCAGAGAAGCACACCACATACCTCATTCCCACATGTTCAGACAAGCATACCACTTACCTCATTCCCACATGTTCAGAGAAGCATACCACTTGCCTCATTCCCACATGCTCAGAGAAGCATACCACATACCTCATTCCCACATGCTCAGAGAAGCATACCACTTACCTCATTCCCACATGTTCAGAGAAGCACACCACATACCTCATTTCCACATGTTCAGAAGCATACCACTTACCTGATCCCCACATGTTCAGAGAAGCATACCACTTACCTGATCCCCACATGCTCAGAGAAGCATACCACTTACCTCATTCCCACATGCTCAGAGAAGCATACCACTTACCTCATTCCCACATGTTCAGAGAAGCATACCACTTACCTCATTCCCACATGCTCAGAGAAGCATACCACTTACCTCATTCCCACATGCTCAGAGAAGCATACCACTTACCTCATTCCCACATGTTCAGAGGAGCACACCACATACCTCATTCCCACATGCTCAGAGAAGCATACCACATACCTCATTCCCACATGCTCAGAGAAGCATACCACTTACCTCATTCCCACATGTTCAGAGAAGCACACCACATACCTCATTTCCACATGTTCAGAAGCATACCACTTACCTGATCCCCACATGCTCAGAGAAGCATACCACTTACCTGATCCCCACATGCTCAGAGAAGCATACCACTTACCTCATTCCCACATGCTCAGAGAAGCATACCACTTACCTCATTCCCACATGCTCAGAGAAGCATACCACTTACCTCATTCCCACATGTTCAGAGAAGCATACCACATACCTCATTCCCACATGCTCAGAGAAGCACACCACTTACCTCATTCCCACATGCTCAGAGAAGCATACCACTTACCTCATTCCCACATGTTCAGAGAAGCACACCACATACCTCATTCCCACATGCTCAGAGAAGCATACAACTTACCTCATTCCCACATGTTCAGAGAAGCACACCACATACCTCATTTCCACATGTTCAGAAGCATACCACTTACCTGATCCCCACATGCTCAGAGAAGCATACCACTTACCTGATCCCCACATGCTCAGAGAAGCATACCACTTACCTCATTCCCACATGCTCAGAGAAGCATACCACTTACCTGATCCCCACATGCTCAGAGAAGCATACCACTTACCTCATTCCCACATGCTCAGAGAAGCATACCACTTACCTCATTCCCACATGCTCAGAGAAGCATACCACTTACCTCATTCCCACATGTTCAGAGAAGCATACCACATACCTCATTCCCACATGCTCAGAGAAGCATACCACTTACCTCATTGCCACATGCTCAGAGAAGCATACCACATACCTCATTCCCACATGTTCAGAGAAGCACACCACATACCTCATTGCCACATGCTCAGAGAAGCATACCACTTACCTCATTGCCACATGCTCAGAGAAGCATACCACTTACCTCATTCCCACATGTTCAGAGAAGCACACCACATACCTCATTCCCACATGCTCAGAGAAGCATACCACTTACCTCATTCCCACATGTTCAGAGAAGCACACCACATACCTCATTTCCACATGTTCAGAAGTATACCACTTACCTCATTCCCACATGTTCAGAGAAGCACACCACATACCTCATTTCCACATGTTCAGAAGCATACCACTTACCTCATTCCCACATGCTCAGAGAAGCATACCACTTACCTCATTCCCACATGCTCAGAGAAGCATACCACTTACCTCATTCCCACATGTTCAGAGAAGCATACCACTTACCTCATTCCCACATGCTCAGAGAAGCATACCACTTAACTCATTCCCACATGCTCAGAGAAGCATGCCACTTACCTCATTCCCACATGTTCAGAGAAGCACACCACTTACCTCATTCCCACATGTTCAGAGAAGCATACCACTTACCACGTTCCCACATGTTCAGAGAAGCATACCACTTACCACGTTCCCACATGTTCAGAGAAGCATACCACTTAACTCTTTAACTCCACTATTAATTTCAGCAATGGCTCTCACACCTCTTTCTCCTTATATCACCCAACTCTCAAACAATGCAATCATATCTCTACCACTTCTATCACACCTTAAATTTGTAAGCTCTCCTGAGAGTAGAGTTCTCATCTCTGTGCAAATGTATATGTATCAAAGTGCCGTCATCTTATTTTACAGACTTACGCTCTACAAGTAAATTAGTAATAAAAGTATGTAGAAAAGAGACATAGAGAATAGAGATATTGGTTTCAGAGGAGTGAGCAAAAAAAAAAGCAAAGAAGATCAAGAGGAACATGCTAAGAGTTGCATCAGAGTAGCCCAAACAAGTGATATGAGGAGGAGTCAGTATCCAGTGAGGCATTTCCATCTTCTGTTTTAGAGATGAATACCCTCATAAACTTCAAAGGATATTCCTCTCAGAGTGACCATGCCACTGAGCATCTGAACAACCTTAACCTAACAGTGGGAAATCCCCCAGCCTCCACTAACCAGTGGGATGTCCACTCCCCAAAGCTCTCCACCCAACTTGCAGTTTATTTGCAGGAGGATTTTCTGTGCAATACTCCTTAATTTCGCGGGATTAGAGATGGTTCTTACGTTCACCACCTACAGATGAGCAATGAGGAAATCATATAATGGTTTTACACATTTTAGAAACAAATCTAACATATTTAAACATGATTCTATTAACCACTGCCTAAAATTCAGGTTTTACTCTCTGAAATCTTCCAAACAGTACCTGAAAGTGTCCGTAGTCTGTCATGTTGTAGTACATCTAGTACTATAGAAACAATGTATGTGTGAGATACAGGGTCATATAATCATATGATTTGCTTTACAGTTTGATTGTTGTGATAAAAAATTATTTATTGAAAGGAAAAGGAAATACATGGAAAATGTGTTTTTGACTTACAAAAATATTCTATTATTTTACTTTATATTATACTTATTGCCAAAATGTAGAAATATGTATACCTTTATACATATTGCATTTTGTATTTACAGAACCAACACATTTTTTCTACAAGGTATTCTGGTGCAGAAGTCTGTGATATGTGCACCATAATGAATTGTAATATTACAATTTTAAATGGACACCATCACACAAAACCCCTATTAATTGTTTAAGAAAGCAATTAAAACTGGCATAATTTATCTATTTTGTGATTAGAAGTAGACAGGGAAAAGTGATTATATCTGTAAAAATATTTAATGAAAATGGGGTATCCACTTCAACATGTTTAATACACAGGATACTTTGTGCAGAACTCCTTACCTGTGATGGGACAGGTGTCTGTACACAGCACAACTTCTTAATGGCCCCATATAGGTCATCCCTGGTCCCAGTTATAAGACACATTAATAATTGCAGCTTCCCCTGTAAAGAGAGAAAATGCTGCCATAATGATTTCTGAGAGAAACGTCTCATTGCACAATAAACACCTTCTTCAATATAACCTGGACAGATGGAGGAAAAAGAGGGAGTAAGACTGCAGAGACCTGAATGCATAATAAAAGTTCAAAAACCTCATGGGAAATATTAAAAGGAGATCAATAGCCCCTATCATTAGTAAAAAAATTGTATCAGATGTGTCCAACCTTTTCATATGAGAGACCAGATTGGCATATTGTAAGTCATGAAAAGGCATAATCTCCATATTAAATTTTGTCAATCATTATGCTTTTTCTAATATTTGACAAACAGTTGGATGAACAGGGGGAAAGTGGGCTAAGATAGAGAGGGGAAGAGAAAACGAGGGAAATTAAGGAATGTAAGTACATTGGGATGACCTGCTGCTCTATGTGTTATGAAGTACAGTCCAGTCACATACAGTAAAGTGTTCAGTTTGGGACAGTGTGAGAACCACAAAAAGTAACGCTCCAACTCTGTAGTGCTATACAAGCTTTAGGCACTAACACATGGCAAAAATGAAGGGCCTGTCTTTATTTTTAACAAGATACCAATCACATATACAGTTACTTATCCACTAATAGTTAGCAGCATGTGTGTAAAGCGTACTGCGCAGGTGTTACTCGCATACTGCGTGCCAACACACAGGGAGGAATCATGCATAGAAAGTTGCGTTGTTTCTGCAAAACACAAATCAGCAGTGCTGCAGAGTGTGAAAGGGAGGGCGGGGGGTGAGGGGCGTCAGAGGGAGTGAAGGAAAGAGGGAGGGAGATGGACCGAGGGAAGGGGGCAAAGAGAAGAGGGGAAAGGGAGGGAGGGGGAGAGAGAGAAGAGGCAGAGGGAGAGGGGGATGGGGAGAGAGGTGGAAAGGGAGAGAGGGAGATGAGGCAGAGAGAAAGGGAGGCAGAGAGGGAGGGCAGGAGCCAAAGAGGGAGGGCAGGAGCCAAAGAGGGAGGGCAGGAGCCAAAGAGGGAGGGCAGGAGCCAAAGAGGGAGGGCAGGAGCCAAAGAGGGAGGGAACAAGGAAGAGAGGGAGGGAACAAGGAAGAGAGGGAGGGAACAAGGAAGAGAGGGAGGGAACAAGGAAGAGAGGGAGGGAACAAGGAAGAGAGGGAGGGCGGGAGGGAACAAGGAAGAGAGGGAGGGCGGGAGGGAACGAGGCAGAGAGGGAGAGCGGGAGGGAAGGAGGCTGAGAAGGAAAGCGGGAGGGAACCTGGAAAGGGAAGGCTGCAAAGAGGGAGGCCGGAAGGGAAGGCGGAAGAGAGGGAAGGCGGGAGGGAAGGAGGCAGAGAGGGAGGGCGGGAGGGTAGGAGGCAGAGACGGAGGGTGGGAGGAAAGGAGGAAGAAAGGGAGGGAATGAGGGAAGGAGGCAAAGAGGGAGGGTGGGAGGAAAGGAGGCAGTGAGGGAGGGGGGAAGAAAGGAGGCAGTGAGGGAGGGAAGGAGGCAGAGAGGGAGGGAAGAATGCAGAGAGGGAGGGAAGAATGCAGAGAGGGAGGGAAGAATGCAGAGAGGGAGGGAAGAATGCAGAGAGGGAGGGAAGAATGCAGAGAGGGAGGGAAGAATGCAGAGAGGGAAGTACAGGAGGGAAGAAGGCAGAGAGGGGGAGGAAAGGAGGCAGAGTGTG
Organism: Discoglossus pictus; assembly: GCA_027410445.1. Classification (NCBI taxonomy): domain Eukaryota; kingdom Metazoa; phylum Chordata; class Amphibia; order Anura; family Alytidae; genus Discoglossus; species Discoglossus pictus. The sequence continues at coordinate 129,167,379 of CM050167.1, read as the reverse complement.
TGGGGAGGAGGCAGAAAGGGAGGGCGTGAGGGGAGGAGGCAGAAAGGGAGGGCGTGAGGGGAGGAGGCAGAAAGGGAGGGTGGGAGGAAAGGAGGCAGTGAGGGGGGGGGGAGAAAGGAAGCAGTGAGACAGAGAGGGAGGGAAGGAGGCAGAGAGGGAGGGAAGAATGCAGAGAGGGAGGGAAGAATGCAGAGAGGGAGGGAAGAATGCAGAGAGGGAGGGAAGAATGCAGAGAGGGAGGGAAGAATGCAGAGAGGGAAGTACGGGAGGGAAGAAGGCAGAGAGGGGGAGGAAAGGAGGCAGAGTGTGTGGGGAGGAGGCAGAAAGGGAGGGCGTGAGGGGAGGAGGCAGAAAGGGAGGGCGTGAGGGGAGGAGGCAGAAAGGGAGGGTGGGAGGAAAGGAGGCAGTGAGGGGGGGGGGAGAAAGGAAGCAGTGAGACAGAGAGGGAGGGAAGGAGGCAGAGAGGGAGGGAAGAATGCAGAGAGGGAGGGAAGAATGCAGAGAGGGAGGGAAGAATGCAGAGGGGGAGGAAAGAATGCAGAGCGGGAGGGTGGAGGGAAGAAGGCAGAGAGGAAGGGCGGGAGGGAAGGAGGCAGAGAGGGAGGGCGGAAGGTAAGGAGGCAGAGAGAAGGGGTGGCAGGGAAGGAGGCAGAGAAGGAGGTCGGAAGGGAAGGAGGCAGAGAGGGAGGCCGGGAGGGAAGGGGGAAGAGAGGGAGGCCGGGAGGGAAGGGGGAAGAGAGGGAGGGAAGGAGGCAGAGAGGGAGGGTGGGAGGGAAGGAGGCAGAGAGGGAGGGTGGGAGGGAGGGTGGGAGGGAAGGAGGCAGAGAGGCAGGGCATGAAGGAAGGAGGCAGAGCGTGAGGGAAAGAGGAAGAAAGGGAGGGCGTGAGGGAAGAAGGCAAAGAGGGAGGGTGAGAGGAAAGGAGGCACAGAGGGAGGGGGGAGGAAAGAAGGCAGAGTGTGAGGGGAGGAGGCAGAAAGGGAGGGCAAGAGGGAAGGAGGCAGAAAGGGAGAGCGTGAGGGGAGGAGGCAGAAAGGGAGAAGGGAGAGTGTGAGGAAAGGAGGCAGAAAGGGAGGGTGTGAGGAAAAGAGGCAGATTGGGAGGGAAGGAGGCAGAGAGGTAGGGTGGGAGGGACGAAGGCAGAGAGGGAGGGCATGAAGGAAGGAGGCAGAGAGGTAGAGCGTGAGGGAAGGAGGAAGAAAGGGAGGGCGTGAGGGAAGAAGGCAAAGAGGGAGGGTGAGAGGAAAGAAGGCAGAGAGGGAGGGGGAGGAAAGTAGGCAGTGAGGCAGAGAAAAATGCAGAGAGGGAGGGAAGAATGCAGAGGGGGAGGGAAGAATGCAGAGGAGGAGGGAAGAATGCAGAGGAGGAGGGAAGAATGCAGAGGGGGAGGGAAGAATGCAGAGGGGGAAGGAAGAATGCAGAGCGGGAGGGAAGAAGGCAGAGAGGGAGAGCGGAAGGGAAGGAGGCTGAGAAGGAAAGCGGGAGGGAAGGAGGCAGAGAGAAAGGGCGGGGGGGGAAAGAGGCAGAGAGAGAGGGCGGAAGGTAAGGAGGCAGAGAGAAGGGGCGGAAGGGAAGGAGGCAGAGAGAAGGGGCGGAAGGGAAGGAGGCAGAGAGAAGGGGCGCGAAGGATGGAGGCAGAGAGGGAGGGCGCGAAGGATGGAGGCAGAGAGGGAGGGCGGGAGGGAAGTAGGCAGAGAGGGAGGGTGGGGGTGAAGTAGGCAGAGAGGGAGGGCGGGAATTAAGGAGGCAAAGATAAGGGGCGGAAGGGAAGGAGGCAGAGAGGGAGGAATTAAGGGAAGAAGGCAGAGAGGGAGGGCAGGAGGCAGAGAGGGATGGTGGGAGGTAAGGAGGCAGAGAGTAAGAGTGGCAGGGAAAGAGGCAGAGAGGGAGAACATGAGAGAAAGAGGCAGAGAGGGAGAACATGAGGGAAAGAGGCAGAGAGGGAGTGAGTGAGTGAAGGAGGCAGAGAGGGAAAGCGTGAGGGAAGAAGGCAGAGCGTGAGGAAAGGAGGCAGAGAGGGAGAGTGTGAGGGAAGGAGGCAGAAAGGAAGGGCGTGAGGGAAGGAGGCAGATAGGGAGAGTATGAGGGAAGGAGGCAGGGAGGGAAGGAGGCAGGGAGGAGGGGAGGGAAGGAGGCAGAGCGACAGGGAAGGAGGCAGAGAGGGAGGGAAGGAGGCAGAGAGGGAGGGAAGGAGGCAGAGAGGGAGGGAAGGAGGCAGAGAGGGCCGGAGGGAAGGAGGCAGAGAGGGCGGGAGGGAAGGAAGGAGGCAGAGAGGGCGGGAGGGAAGGAGGCAGAGAGGGCGGGAGAGAAGGAGGCAGAGAGGGCGAAGGGAAGGAGGCAGAGAGGGCGAAGGGAAGGAGGCAGAGAGGGCGGGAGGCAGACAGGGAGAGCGGGAGGGATGGAGGCAGAAAGGGAGAGCAGCAGGGAAGGAGGCAAAGAGGAAGAGAGTGGGGAAAAAGGCAGAGCATGAATGAAAGAGGCAGAGAGCGAGAGCATGAGGGAAGGAGGCAGAAAGGGAGAGCATGAGGGAAGGAGGCAGAAAGGGAGGGTGTGAGGGAAGGATGCATAAAGGGAGGGAGTGAGGGAAGGAGGCAAAGAGGGTGGGCGTGAGAGAGGGAGGGCGTGAGAGAGGGAGGGCGTGAGGGAAGGAGGCAGAAAGGTAGTGCGTGAGGGAAGAAGGCAAAAAAGGAGGGTGGGAGGAAAGGAGGCAGAGGGGGAGGGTGGAAGGAAAGGATGCAGAAAGGGAGGGAGTGAGGGGTGGAGGCAGAAAGGGAGGGCTTGAGGGGGGAGGCAGAAAGGGAGGGCGTGAGGGGAGTAGGCAGAAAGGGAGAGTGTGAGGGGAGGAGGCAGAAAGGGAGAGCGTGATGGGAGGAGGCAGAAAGGGAGAGACTGAGGGAAGGAGGAAGGGTGGGAGGAAAGGAGGCAGAGAGGGATGGTGGAAGGAAAGGAGGCAGAGAGGGAGGGTGGGAGGAAAGGAGGCAGAGAGGGAGGGTGGGAGGGAAGGAGGCAGCAAGGGAGGGCATGAGGGAAAGAGGCAAAGAAGGAGGGTGGGAGGAAAGGAGGCAGAGAGGGAGGGTGGGAGGAAAGGGGCAGAGGGAAGGTGGGAGGAAAGGAGGCAGTGAGGCAGAGAGGGAGGGAAGAAGGCAGAGGGGGAGGGAAGGAGGCAGAGAGGGATGGAAGGAGGCAGAGGGGAGGAAAGAATGCAGAGGGGGAGGAAAGAATGCAGAGGGGGAGGAAAGAATGCAGAGGGGGAGGAAAGAATGCAGAGGGGGAGGAAAGAATGCAGAGGGGGAGGAAAGAATGCAGAGGGGGAGGAAAGAATGCAGAAGGGGAGGAAAGAATGCAGAGGGGGAGGAAAGAATGCAGAGGGGGAGGAAATAATGCAGAGAGGGAGGGCTGGAGGGAACGTGGCACAGAGGGAGGGCGGGAGGGAACGTGGCAGAGAGGGAGGGCGGGAGGGAACGTGGCAGAGAGGGAGGGCGGGAGGGAACGTGGCAGAGAGGGAGGGCGGGAGGGAACGTGGCAGAGAGGGAGGGCGGGAGGGAACGTGGCAGAGAGGGAGGGCGGGAGGGAACGTGGCAGAGAGGGAGGGCGGGAGGGGAACGTGGCAGAGAGGGAGGGCGGGAGGGAACGTGGCAGAGAGGGAGGGCGGGAGGGAACGTGGCAGAGAGGGAGGGCGGGAGGGAACGTGGCACAGAGGGAGGGCGGGAGGGAACGTGGCACAGAGGGAGGGCGGGAGGGAACGTGGCACAGAGGGAGGGCGGGAGGGAACGTGGCACAGAGGGAGGGCGGGAGGCAGAGAGGGAGGCAACAAGGCAGAGAGGGAGGCAGAGAGCGAGGGAACAAGGCAGAGAGGGAGGGCGGGAAGGAACAAGGCAGAGAGGGAGGGCGGAAGGGAAGGAGGCAGAGAGGGAGGGCAGGAAGGATGGAGGCAGAGAGGGAGGGAGGAAGGGAATGAGGAAGGAAGGGAAGGAGGAAGGAAGGGAGGGCGGAAGGAAAGGACTGGATGGCGGAAGGGAAGGACAGAAGGGAAGGACGGAGGAAAGGAGGCAGAGAGGGAGAACGTGAGGAAAAGAGGCAGAGCAGGAGGCAGAGAGGGAGGCAACAAGGTAGAGACGGAGGCTGAGAGGAAGGGAACAAGGCAGAGACGAAGGGAACAAGGCAGAGAGGGAGGGACCAAGGCAGAGAGGGAGGGAACAAGGCAGAGAGGGAGGGAACAAGGCAGAGAGGGAGGCAACAAGGACAGAGAGGGAGGGAACAAGGCAGAGACGGAGGGCGGAAGGGAAGGAGGCAGAGAGGGAGGGCGGGAAGGATGGAGGCGGAGAGGGTGGGCGGGAGGGAAGTAGGCAGAGAGGGAGGACGGGAGGGAAGTAAACAGAGAGGGAGGACGGGAGGGAAGTAGGCAGAGAGGAAGGGCGGGATTTAAGGAGGCAAAGATAAGGGGCGGCAGAGAGGGAGGAAGGAAGAAGGCAGAAAGAGAGGGTGGGAGGGAACGTGACAGAGAGGGAGGCAGAGAGGGAGTGAACAAGGCAGAGAGGGAAGCAGAGAGGGAGGGAACAAGGCAGAGAGGGAAGCAGAGAGGGAGGGAACAAGGCAGAGAGGGATGGCGGGAAGGAACAAGGCAGAGAGGGAGGGCAGAAGGGAAAGAGGCAGAGAAAGAGGGTGGGAAGGATGGAGGCGGAGAGGGAGGGCGGGAGTGAAGTAGGCAGAGAGGGAGGGCAGAATTTAAGGAGTCAAAGATAAGGGGCGGACGGGAAGGAGGCAGAGAGGGAGGAAGGAAAGGAAGGAGGAAGGACGGTTAGGAGGCAGAGAGAGAGGAAGGAAGGGAAGGAGGCAGAGAGGGAGAGCGGAAGGGAAGGACTGGATGGCGAAAGGGAAGGACAGAAGGGCGGAAGGGAAAAGCGGGAGGGAAGGAGGCAAAGAGGAAGAGCGTGGGGGAAAAAGGCAGAGCATGAATGAAAGAGGAAGAGGGCGAGAGCGTGAGGTAGGAGGCAGAAAGGGAGGGCGTGAGGGAAGGAGGCAAAGAGGGAGGGAAGAAGGCAGAGAGGGAGGGAAGAATGCAGAGAGGGAGGGAAGAATGCAGAGAGGGAGGGAAGAATGCAGAGAGGGAGGGAAGAATGCAGAGAGGGAGGGCGGGAGGGAAGAATGCAGAGAGGGAGGGCGGGAGGGAAGAATGCAGAGAGGGAGGGCGGGAGGGAAGAAGGCAGAGAGAGATGGTGGGAGGGAATGTGACAGAGAGGGAGGCAGAGAGGGAGGGAACAAGGCAGAGAGGGAGGGCGGGAAGGAACAAGGCAGAGAGGGAGGGCAGAAGGGAAGGAGGCAGAGAGGGAGAGCGGGAGGGAAGGAGGCCGAGAAAGAGGGCAGGATTTAAGTAGGCAAAGATAAGGGGCGGAAGGGAAGGAGGCAGAGAGGGAGGAAGGAAGGGAAGGAGGATGGAAGGGTAGGAGGCAGAGAGAGAGGAAGGAAGGAGGCAGAGAGGGAGGGCAGAAGGGAAGTACTGGATGGCGAAAGGGAAGGACAGAAGGGCGGAAGGGAAGGACGGGAGGGAAGGAGGCAGAGAGGGAGGGAACAAGGCAGAGAGGGAGGACGGGAAGGAACAAGGCAGAGAGGGAGGAAGGAAGGGAAGGAGGCAGAGAGGGAGAGCAGGAGGGAAGGAGGAAGAGGGAGGGCGGGAAGGATGGAGGCGGAGAGGGTGGGCCGGAAGGAAGTAGGCAGAGAGGGAGGAAGGAAGGTGGTAGAGAGAGACGAAGGAAGGGAAGGATGCAGAACAGGAGTGCGGAAGGGAAGGACAGAAGGGAGGAAGGGAAGGACAGAAGGGCGGAAGGGAAGGACGGGAAGGGAAAAAGGCAGAGAGGGAGGGAAGGAGGCAGAGCGTGAGGGAAAGAGGCAGAGAAGAGCGTGAGGGAAAGAGGCAAAATGGGAGGGCATGAGGCAGAGAGGGAGGGAACAAGGCAGAGACGGAGGGAACAAGGCAGAGACAGAGGCAGAGAGGGAAGGAACAAGGCAGAGAGGGAGGGCGGAAGGGAAGGAGGCAGAGAGGGAGGGAAGGAGGCAGAGAGGGAGAGTGGGAGGGAAGGAGGCAGAGAAGGAGAGCGTGAGGGAAGGAGGCAGAGTGGGAGGGCAGAAGGGAAGTACTGGATGGCGAAAGGGAAGGACAGAAGGGCGGAAGGGAAGGACGGGAGGGAAGGAGGCAGAGAGGGAGGGAACAAGGCAGAGAGGGAGGGAACAAGGCAGAGAGGGAGGACGGGAAGGAACAAGGCAGAGAGGGAGGAAGGAAGGGAAGGAGGCAGAGAGGGAGAGCAGGAGGGAAGGAGGAAGAGGGAGGGCGGGAAGGATGGAGGCGGAGAGGGTGGGCCGGAAGGAAGTAGGCAGAGAAGGAGGAAGGAAGGTGGTAGAGAGAGACGAAGGAAGGGAAGGATGCAGAACGGGAGTGCGGAAGGGAAGGACAGAAGGGAGGAAGGGAAGGACAGAAGGGCGGAAGGGAAGGACGGGAGGGAAAAAGGCAGAGAGGGAGGGAAGGAGGCAGAGCGTGAGGGAAAGAGGCAGAGAAGAGCGTGAGGGAAAGAGGCAAAATGGGAGGGCATGAGGCAGAGAGGGAGGGAACAAGGCAGAGACGGAGGGAACAAGGCAGAGAAAGAGGCAGAGAGGGAAGGAACGAGGCAGAGAGGGAGGGCGGAAGGGAAGGAGGCAGAGTGGGAGGGAAGGAGGCAGAGAGGGAGAGTGGGAGGGAAGGAGGCAGAGAAGGAGAGCGTGAGGGAAGGAGGCAGAGTGGGAGGGCAGGAAGGATGGAGGCGGAGGGAAGTAGGCAGAGAGGGAGGGCGGGATTTAAGGAGGCAAAGATAAGGGGCGGAAGGGAAGAGGCAGAGAGGGAGGGAGGAAGGAAGGAAGAGAAGGAGGCAGAGAGGGAGGGAGGAAGGGAAGGAGGCAGAGAGGGAGGGAGGAAGGAGGCAGAGAGGGAGGGAGGAAGGGAAGGAGGCAGAGAGGGAGGGAGGGAAGGAGGCAGAGAGGGAGGAAGGAAGGGAAGGAGGCAGAGAGGGAGGAAGGAAGGGAAGAAGGCAGAGAGAGAGGAAGGAAGGGAAGGAGGCAGAGAGGGAGGGTGGAAGGGAAGGACTGGATGGCGGAAGGGAAGGACAGGAGGGCGGAAGGGAAGGACGGGAGGGAAGGAGGCAGAGAGGAAGAGCGTGAGGGAAAGAGGCAGAGTGTGAGGGAAGGAGGGAGTGCATGAGGGAAGGAGGGAGAGCGGGAAGGAAGGAGGGAGAGAGTGAGGGAAGGAGGGAGAGCGTGAGGGAAGGAGGGAGAGCAGGAGGGAAGGAGGGAGAGCAGGAGGGAGAGCGTGAGGGAAGGAGAGAGAGCGTGAAGGAAGGAGGGAAAGCATGAGGGAAGGAGGGAGAGCGTGAGGGAAGGAGGGAGATCGTGAGGGAAGGAGGGAGATCGTGAGGGAAGGAGGGAGAGCGTGAGGGAAGGAGGCAGAGAAGGAGAGCGTGAGGGAAGGAGGCAGAGAAGGAGAGCGGGAGGGAAGAAGGCAGTGAGGGAGGTTGGAGGCAGTGAGGGAAGAAGGTAGAGAGGGAGGGAAGAAGGCAGAGAGGGAGGGAAGGAGGCAGAGAGGGCAGGAGGGAAGGAGGCAGAGAGGGTGGGAGAGGAGGCAGAGAGGGCTGGAGGGAAGGGCAGAGAGGGCGGGAGGGAAGGAGGCAGTGAGGGAGGGAAGGAGGGAGAGAGGGAGAGCGGGAGGCAGAGAGGGAGAGTGGGAGGCAGAGCAGGAGGGAAGGAGGCAGAGAGGAAGAGCGTGAGGAAAAGAGGCAGAAAGGGAGATCATGAGGGAAGGAGGCAGAGAGGGAGAGCAGGAGGCAGGGCGGGATCGAAGGAGGCAGAGAGGTAGGGGAGAAGGCAGAGAGGGAGGAAAGGAGGCAGAGAGGGAGGGGAGAAGGCAGAGAGGAAGGGAAGGAGGCAGAGAGGAAGGGAAGGAGGCAGAGAGGAAGGGAGGAAGGCAGAGAGGGAGGGAAGAAGGCAGAAAGGGAGAGAAGAAGGCAGAAAGGGAGAGAAGAAGGCAGAGAGGGAACAAGGCAGAGAGGGAGGAAATAAGGCAGAGAGGGAACAAGGCAAAGAGAGAGGGAACAAGGCAAAGAGAGAGGGAACAAGGCAAAGAGAGAGGGAACAAGGCAAAGAGAGAGGGAACAAGGCAAAGAGAGAGGGAACAAGGCAAAGAGGGAGGGAACAAGGCAAAGAGGGAGGGAACAAGGCAAAGAGGGAGGGAAGGAGGCAGAGAGAGAATGAAGGAGGCAGAGAGAGAAGGAAGGAGGCAGAGAGAGAAGGAAGGAGGCAGAGAGAGAAGGAAGGAGGCAGAGAGGGATGGAAGGAGGCAGAGAGGGAGGGAAGGAGGCAGAGAGGGAGGGAAGGAGGCAGAGAGAGAACAAGGCAAAGAGAGAGGGAACAAGGCAAAGAGAGTGGGAACAAGGCAAAGAGTGAGGGAACAAGGCAAAGAGAGAGGGAACAAGGCAAAGAGAGAGGGAACAAGGCAAAGAGAGAGGGAACAAGGCAAAGAGAGTGGGAACGAGGCAAAGAGAGTGGGAACGAGGCAGAGAGGGAGGGAACGAGGCAAAGAGGGAGGGAAGGAGGCAGAGAGGGAGGGAAGAAGGCAGAGAGAGAAGGAAGGAGGCAGAGAGAGAAGGAAGGAGGCAGAGAGGGGGGAGGAGGCAGAGAGGGAGCGAAGGAGGCAGAGAGGGAAGGAAGAAGGCAAAGAGGGAGGGAAGGAGGCAGAGAGGGAGAGAAGGAGGCAGAGGGGGAGAGAAGGAGGCAGAGGGGGAGAGAAGGAGGCAGAGGGGGAGAGAAGGAGGCAGAGGGGGAGAGAAGGAGGCAGAGGGGGAGAGAAGGAGGCAGAGGGGGAGAGAAGGAGGCAGAGGGGGAGAGAATGAGGCAGAGGGGGAGAGAAGGAGGCAGAGGGGGAGAGAAGGAGGCAGAGGGTGAGAGAAGGAGGCAGAGAGGGAGAGAAGGAGGCAGAGAGGGAGAGGAGGAGGCAGAGAGGGAGAGAAGGAGGCAGAGAGGGAGAGAAGGAGGCAGAGAGGGAGAGAAGGAGGCAGAGAGGGCTGGAGGGAAGGGCAGAGAGGGCGGGAGGGAAGGAGGCAGTGAGGGAGGGAAGGAGGGAGAGAGGGAGAGCGGGAGGCAGAGAGGGAGGCAGAGCAGGAGGGAAGGAGGCAGAGAGGAAGAGCGTGAGGAAAAGAGGCAGAAAGGGAGATCATGAGGGAAGGAGGCAGAGAGGGAGAGCGGGAGGCAGGGCGGGATCGAAGGAGGCAGAGAGGTAGGGGAGAAGGCAGAGAGGGAGGAAAGGAGGCAGAGAGGGAGGGGAGAAGGCAGAGAGGAAGGGAAGGAGGCAGAGAGGAAGGGAAGGAGGCAGAGAGGAAGGGAGGAAGGCAGAGAGGGAGGGAAGAAGGCAGAAAGGGAGAGAAGAAGGCAGAAAGGGAGAGAAGAAGGCAGAGAGGGAACAAGGCAGAGAGGGAGGAAATAAGGCAGAGAGGGAACAAGGCAAAGAGAGAGGGAACAAGGCAAAGAGAGAGGGAACAAGGCAAAGAGAGAGGGAACAAGGCAAAGAGAGAGGGAACAAGGCAAAGAGAGAGGGAACAAGGCAAAGAGAGAGGGAACAAGGCAAAGAGAGAGGGAACAAGGCAAAGAGAGAGGGAACAAGGCAAAGAGGGAGGGAACAAGGCAAAGAGGGAGGGAAGGAGGCAGAGAGAGAATGAAGGAGGCAGAGAGAGAAGGAAGGAGGCAGAGAGAGAAGGAAGGAGGCAGAGAGAGAAGGAAGGAGGCAGAGAGGGACGGAAGGAGGCAGAGAGGGAGGGAAGGAGGCAGAGAGGGAGGGAAGGAGGCAGAGAGAGAGGGAAGGAGGCAGAGAGAGAACAAGGCAAAGAGAGAGGGAACAAGGCAAAGAGAGTGGGAACAAGGCAAAGAGAGAGGGAACAAGGCAAAGAGAGAGGGAACAAGGCAAAGAGAGAGGGAACAAGGCAAAGAGAGAGGGAACAAGGCAAAGAGAGTGGGAACGAGGCAGAGAGGGAGGGAACGAGGCAAAGAGGGAGGGAAGGAGGCAGAGAGGGAGGGAAGAAGGCAGAGAGAGAAGGAAGGAGGCAGAGAGAGAAGGAAGGAGGCAGAGAGGGGGGAGGAGGCAGAGAGGGAGCGAAGGAGGCAGAGAGGGAAGGAAGAAGGCAAAGAGGGAGGGAAGGAGGCAGAGAGGGAGAGAAGGAGGCAGAGGGGGAGAGAAGGAGGCAGAGGGGGAGAGAAGGAGGCAGAGGGGGAGAGAAGGAGGCAGAGGGGGAGAGAAGGAGGCAGAGGGGGAGAGAAGGAGGCAGAGGGGGAGAGAATGAGGCAGAGGGGGAGAGAAGGAGGCAGAGGGTGAGAGAAGGAGGCAGAGAGGGAGAGAAGGAGGCAGAGAGGGAGAGAAGGAGGCAGAGAGGGAGAGAAGGAGGCAGAGAGGGAGAGAAGGAGGCAGAGAGGGAGGGAAGGAGGCAGAGAGGGAGGGAAGGAGGCAGAGAGGGAGGGAAGGAGGCAGATAGGTAGGGAAGGAGGCACAGAGGGAGTGAAGGAGGCACAGAGGGAGGGAAGGAGGCAGAGAGGGTGAGAAGGAGGCAGAGAGGGTGAGAAGGAGGCAGAGAGGGAGAGAAGGAGGCAGAGAAGGAGGCAGAGAGGGAGAGAAGGAGGCAGAGAGGGAGAGAAGGAAGCAGAGAGGGAGGGAAGGAGGCAGAGAGGGAGGGAAGGAGGCAGAGAGGGAGGGAAGGAGGCAGAGAGGGAGAGAAGGAGGCAGAGAGGGAGAGAAGGAGGCAGAGAGGGAGGGAAGGAAGCAGAGAGAGTTAGAAGGAGGCAGAGAGGGAGAGAAGGAGGCAGAGAGGGAGAGAAGGAGGCAGAGAGGGAGAGAAGGAAGCAGAGAGGGAGGGAAGGAGGCAGAGAGGGAGGGAAGGAGGCAGAGAGGGAGAGAAGGAGGCAGAGAGGGAGAGAAGGAGGCAGAGAGGGAGGGAAGGAAGCAGAGAGGGAGGGAAGGAAGCAGAGAGGGAGGGAAGGAGGCAGAGAGGGAGAGAAGGAGGCAGAGAGGGAGAGAAGGAGGCAGAGAGGGAGAGAAGGAGGCAGAGAGGGAGAGAAGGAGGCAGAGAGGTAGGGAAGGAGGCAGAGAGGTAGGGAAGGAGGCAGAGAGGTAGGGAAGGAGGCAGAGAGGTAGGGAAGGAGGCAGAGAGGGAGGGAAGGAGGCAGAGAGGGAGGGAAGGAGGCAGAGAGGGAGGGAAGGAGTCAGAGAGGGAGGGAAGGAGTCAGAGAGGGAGGGAAGAATGCAGAGAGGGAGGAAAGAATGCAGAGGGGGGGGAAGAATGCAGAGCGGGAGGGAAGAATGCAGAGCGGGAGGGAAGAATGCAGAGCGGGAGGGCGGGAGGGAAGAATGCAGAGCGGGAGGGCGGGAGGGAAGAATGCAGAGCGGGAGGGCGGGAGGGAAGAATGCAGAGCGGGAGGGCGGGAGGGAAGAATGCAGAGCGGGAGGGCGGGAGGGAAGAATGCAGGGCGGGAGGGAAGAATGCAGGGCGGGAGGGAAGAATGCAGAGCGGGAGGGCGGGAGGGAAGAATGCAGAGCGGGAGGGCGGGAGGGAAGAATGCAGGGCGGGAGGGAAGAATGCAGAGCGGGGGGGGGGAGGGAAGAATGCAGAGCGGGAGGGCGGGAGGGAAGAATGCAGGGCGGGAGGGAAGAAGGCAGAGCGGGAGGGCGGGAGGGAAGAAGGCAGAGAGGGAGAGTGGGAGGGAAGAAGGCAGAGGAAGGGAGTGTAGGAGGCAGGGAGTGAAGGAGGCAGGGAGGGGGAGAAAGGGAGAGAGAGAGAGGGGGAGGCAGGCAGGCAGACAGAGAGGGAGAGAAAGGGACACAGCTCACGGAAATGGCGAACAGAGACAGCACAGAAAATTTAACATAACATATGAAACCATTTATGATGGGCAAGTTACTAGTGTTATAATAGAAGCACAGATCCAGTCCACAGGAGAATAAAAGGCTCCACATCATCTATAAGTAAAAATTCTGTATTATCCATGAGCTGTTTACATAGATCCTAAATGAATTGCGGGGTCACCCTGACAATGTAGCACACGGTATGGCACCATGGTCATAGACAAAACATGATGTGCAGTTGTGCCAGCAGTGATGACACCACCATAAAAATGACACTGCATTCAAGCTCTCCATGGATTATTAATTCGGAGCCTTTGTATATAAGTTGAAAGGTTAGAGTGAGAGTGTTATATATATATAAAAATTAACAAATCAAAATATACATCAAAGGACGACTTTGGTCAAACTTTTTCTATATGGTGTTTTACACATCTAAGCTTGATAATAGGCAAATTAATAACATAACTGAAGTATGTCAATATAAACTAATAAACTTTTCATAACTCATGCTGTTCGTACTAGACGTTTTACATGACACACATGATTGCACAGAAAGCAGCTTCCCATACATTCAATACAAGTACTCCTTAAACCTCTGGAAGTTAACCAACAGATACCAAAATGGTATATTCCACAGTAGCACCATTTCATATCAAACATAAAAAAAATTGTGGATGTAATATTTTTTACATTCTACAAAATATTTAATCTATTTTTAATTGTAGACCTTTAAATGAGCATATTGTAAAAAAGCAAAAATTATTCCAACATATCTATTTTTTTAATTATGCAATACCACCTATGTACTTATTAAGTTCATTAGACAACACATGTTCTGAATTGGCTTTATTTCCTGCTTTGACAGAAGACCTAAGACCTCTGGGCTAATGGGTTTTAAAGGAAAATATTCCTTTAAAACCCATAACAGAAAGCCGGCGTTCTTCACACTGTAATAAAAGAATGTGGCTACTAATGTATGCAAATATTTAAGGCATTTCTAAGTTTCTGGACTATTACATTTCTGCATTCCCTAGGCAAAAATCATCCTTGATGCAGCACATTTCATAAAACATTTAATTTTTATTAATATCTAAAAATCCCTCTAATTAATATGTAGACGTCCCCAAGGGTGCCTACACAGGCACCTGGTACCCCCAATCAGCATGGGGCATTTGGGAAACAATTGTAACTATTTACTAAACTGCCCTGGCTTCTTCAGCCAAAAGGAAAGCCCCAAAGTCAATGCTGGGATGTGACCCACCTGAGATCAGAAAAGACAGAGCTGCTGTGTGTGAGACCTGCAGAATTTAGTAACAAGTGCAGTAACATCCCAAGTGAGACAGTTTTTGTACAATGAGAGTCTTTCTCTGAAACAGCAGAAAGAAAAAGCAGAGAAAGTGCTGGCACAGATCTGCCCTTACAGCCTCAGTACTTGTACTGAGCATGTCAGAAGCCCTGAGGTGGAGATGGATAAAATGTATTAACCATGATTCTCATTGGGCACAGCTAAATATGAATTTTGAGCTAATTTAGCTAGGATTTTCTGGGGGCGTACGCCATCAAATGTATCTCCCTATCCTGTTATATGTACGCACGCATTTGTGGAAGACACGCTGGGAAGTACGCGGCGGACATCTCAATGTGCTGTGTCTCTACGCCCGGTAAGTGTTTAGGGGTTTTCGGGTTAGGGTTACGCCCGGGAAGTGGTTTAGGGGCTTAGGGTTAAGAAGTGAGGTTTAAGGGTTTAGGGGAAGAGGGCTAGGGGCTTAGGGTTAGGAAGTGAGGTTTAGAGGGTTAGTGGATAAAGGTGTACTACCTACTTTGCACATCTAGATCGGGACCCGAGCGCTTTCACAAATGCGTGCGTACATATAACAGGATAGATCCAAAATTTTGCTAACTTCAAGGTAAGCTAAATAATGTTTATTTTGGGATTTTTTTCATGCAAAAACTATTTTCATACACTACTAATCTCCTCTATCAGATGCCTTCATAATCCAGGAAACTTAGATATGCCTTTACGCACATTGCTTATGCCAATAGAATTCTTTCCAACTGTCAAATGACAAGCCTACAAATTTGATGTGACTTCTATAAATCAAGAGCTTGACTGTTACAAAATGTGATGTGAAGACTGTATATTATTGTTCACTATGCCAGCTGCTATAATACTTATATCAAACATATTGAAGATGTAGCAAAATTATTTAACTTTTTTTTTTTACTAAGAGCAACCAAGACTAATGGACTGCATCACTAGTGATGCAGTCCATTAGTCTTGGTTGCTCTTAGTAAAAAAAAAAGTTAAATAATTTTGCTGGTCATTTAGTCAGCATTTGTATCATATCCATTTACTTTGAAGAGTAATGTATACAAATATTTTTTTTATACCTGTTCCATCACCAAAGACAAAACAATGCATCTATTGAGGCACACAAGACCAAGAGATACACGGAAATAAGATTCAAGGATGCCTGAAGCATAACACACCAACTTCTGTATTTGTTTCTCATTTAACAAACAATTGTTTGTATACTAGCTCTTCACGAGAGCTTACTTTGATTAGGACTCTTCTTTTTCCCAGTTATTCTCCAAGAAGGATCAAGAACCTTATCAAGTAATATTTTTTACATACGCTTTGTAATAAGCATGTTCCATTCATTTGTTGTTTACTGACAACATACAAAATGAAAAACTATTTTCATATAACTCGTATTATAATTTTTCAATACAACAAAACAAATTGTGTGACATATATAGAGCCACAGAATCACATAATAGATATTCATAATTAGAAATACCATTCATCTTGTTGCCCTTAAAAGTACAAGTGCCAAAGATCGTTTACATTTTGATTATTAAAACCTAATTTCCTAGCTATAATTGAATCCTAGCACCATTTATAAGATGAGCAAGCCATGACTTTAAAAAAGTTTGTTGGTTACGTACAGGGCCACTTCAGAGGTCAACAAGTAGGGTCTCATTTAATAACTGGTTCCAAATAAATTCAGTATTGGAGGAAAAAAGCTTTTAAAATGTAAGATGTAGTGGAAGAGGATCAGCCCAGGGGAAAAGTCCTGATAGGGGTCTTTGTCTGTTGTTCTCATAACTACATTTATTTATCTACTGCTCTGCAGTGGCTTTTGCACGCAAATTAGTCTATTTTCCACCCAAGGACCCTAAGGGGGGAGCTGAGAAGCAAAGCTACTAGAAGTCAAAATGCTAAATTTAAATGTAAGTTTTAAAAGCAGCACTGAATTTATTTTCTTCAAATACTTATTTTATTGCTATTGAGTTCCTAAATAAAAAAACATACCTTTATTGTTTAGCCATTACAGATGCCTGTCTAAGGGACCTTGATAACATTGGGTCTGATTCATGGCTCCCCGTAAAAAATCGGATGAGCAAACAATCCAAGGAGGGAGCTTCATAGCGATTCCATTCCTCCCGCAGCAAATCCTTACAACTGATCACTACGTATATGTTCCCTGCTCTACGTGAGATTTAACCTAAAGTGTAATTACATGGCTCACATAATCTAATTCTACATAAAGCCCTAATCCCTATGTGTAAACTCAACCTCAGGAGGCACCAGCAAAAAATCCAGCCAAGATCTGTTTTGTGATACCTAACCATTCTCTCTACATTTAATGCTATACCCTTCCTTGTCGCAATCACATAAGGAAAAAATGAAATAATATTACAAAAATAAACCCCTCACCCAATGCCCCATTACCTCCTTTGAGTTGGGAATACTTATAATCTCTTCTCCGATTGGCTACTGAAAGAGAATCAGAGAAAGGTAACACTATATTTAAGAACTATGTTGACTGTCAACTATTTTAGAGAATCAGAGTAGGGATAAATGAGGCCCAATGACTGCTTAAAAGTGTAACCAATCTGAATGCACAAATTTCAATCCCTGCATTCTGACTGGTTAAACTTTGGACCAATACTAATTCAAGATACTCGATTCTGATTGGCTGACACATATTTTAGCCATTCGGTCGGCTACAAATATCCATATAATATTGGGCTCAAAGGGGAGTAATATATATATATATTAGCGACTTGCTCGTCAAAAATGACAGGGCAATAAAATGTAAAGCCATGGGAATGCTGTTTGACACAGAATGTAAACCATTTTGCACTGTAAGGGCCTTTGGCGTTCATTGCGAGGCTTGCGGTGAGCTGTCGTGTACTTTTGATCCTCTGAGAGAGATATATATTTCTATGTATATGTAGTTAAGTAATAATGAATGATTTATTAAATAAATTAATATACTTTAATTATTTATAATTCATATATGCAGCGAGCAATAGGCTGAAGAGTTAACAATCTGTTTGTATTTTGCGTCTGCATAGAATATACAATTTGAGTGTTGGTGCCCTGCTGATAAAGTGTAATAAATGTTCCAAGTGCGCATTTTAAATAGGCTGCGTGCGCGAGGTAAAGCTGTTGGTTTATTCTGTAAAGTGTCATTGTATAGTCATAATGTTATTAATGTTAACAGAGTACTGTAGTTCACAGTGATATATTTCCTGATGGACAAACACCTCACTAAGAGTGCTAAGTCTGTTATAGTATAAGAAGAAAAAAAATCACATGAAATTCTGATAATGTGTTAGAAAACCCAAATCCATATTAAATCCTGTATTTTTAGTGTTGAAGAATGTGATTATCTTTATTTCAAATACTTTTCTCTCTTGGATGTTTTTACATTTTCCTCTGAGTATTTTGACTTTTAAGTTTTGGATGGAGAGATCATTCTGGCTAAAATGGTGTCCCACTGGGCTACAATAAATGTCTTCATTATGTTTTCTTATTGAATGCCTGTGTAAATTCATCCAAATGCATTTTTTGGCCAGGTTCTCCGATGTAACAGCCTGTTTCACATAAAGTACATTGTATTAAATAAACCACATTGGATGATGTACATGAATACGATCCTTTGATGTTATAGGTATTGTTGTTATGTGTGGCTGTGTCATCATTACAAATGAGTTGACATAATCTACAGGCACGTTTCTTACAAGGTTTAGTTCCATTTTTTATATTTCATTTTTCTGCTGACAAGTTTTTGTTTCAGGTTTGTTGGTTGTTTAAATGCAAGGATGGGAGGTTTTGGGAATATTTATTTTAAAGGTATATGTAAGTGAGGTGGGTTATGAATGCATCTTGTAGAATGCATCATAACCCACCTAGCAAAAACGTTTGCATAAAAACATGCAAACCATTTTTGCAATATACCGTATATACTCGAGTATAAGCTGAGGCACCTATTTTACCACAAAATACTGGGAAAACTCGAGTATAAGCCGAGGGTGGGAAATGTGCTGCTCCCTGTGTCCCTCTTGTGCCCCTTTCTTGAGTCCCCCCTCTCTCTCCCCTGTGTCTCTTCCCCCCTCTCCCTTCCTTGTGTCTCTCCCCCCTCTTCCTGCCCTGTGTCTCTCCCCCTCTTCCTGCCCTGTGTCTCTTCCCCTCCTCTCCCTCCCGTGTCCCTTCCCCTCCTCCCCTGTAACACTTCCCCCCTATCCCTCCCCTGTGTCTCTTTCCCCCCTCTCCCTCCCGTGTCCCTTCCCCTCCTCCCCTGTAACACTTCCCCCCTATCCCTCCCCTGTGTCTCTTTCCCCCCTCTCCCTCGTGTTTCTTTCCCTCCCCCTCCCTTCTCATCCTCAACCCCACTCCTCATCCTCTCTCCTCAACCCTCATCCTCCCTCCTCACTTTACCCCTCTCTAATTACATCCCCCTCTCCCTTTAACCTCACTTACCTTTCATCAGCAGCTGCTCCTCCGCTCCTTCCGGCTGCCACTGCTAATGACGTGGCGCGCATGTATTGTCAAGTCATTAGCATATGCAGGGTCCCGACGCAGCCGGAAGACGCCCGGAGGAGCAACTGCTGATGGAAGGTAAGTGAGGGGAAAGGGAGAGGGGGAGGTACTTAGAGAGGGGTAAAGTGAGGAGGGGGGTTGAGGAGGGAGGATGAGGAGGCTGACTTCCTGAGAGTGTGCCTGTGTGTGTGCCTGCCTGAGTGTGTGTGTCCCTGCCTGAGTGTGTGCGCCTGCCTGAGTGTGTGCCTGCTTGAGTGCGTGAGGGCCTGCCTGAGAGCGTGAGGGCCTGCCTGAGAGCGTGAGGGCCTGCCTGAGTGTGTGCTTGCCTGCCTGAGTGTGTGCTTGCCTGCCTGAGTGTGTGCCTGCCTGCAAGAGTGTGTGCCTGCCTGCAAGAGTGTGTGCCTGCCTGCAAGAGTGTGTGCCTGCCTGCAAGACTGTGTGCCTGCAAGAATGTGTGCCTGTCTGAGTGCCTGCGAGTGTGTGTGTCTGTGAGTGTGTCTGTGTGAGTGAGTATGTCTGAGTGAGAGTGATTCTGTCTATGGGGGAGGTCACAGGGTAATTTACTGGGGCTGGAGGGCAATTCACTGGGGCAGGTGATGGGCAATTTACTGGTGCTGGGGAGGTCACAGGGGCAATTCTTTGTGGTTGGGAGAGGTCACAAGGCAATTCTCTGGGACTGGGGCGCAATTATCTGGGGTTGGGGGAGGTGATGGGACAATTCTCTGGGGCTGGGGGGAGTATCACCTGGGATGTAGATAAAACAATCCGTGAATGAAGGGACAGAAATCCCACAGTAGGGCAAACTTCAGGTGCTAACTGAGCATGTCTGCAAAATCCCAAGGCAAAAAAGAAACATTGTATAAGATATGTTCATTTTCCCTGGGTATTTCTGGGAATGTCAAAATTGAGAGAAAATTCTTTGCAAAAGCAAGAAATTCAGCAAACTTCAGGCTAACGGTTTAACTGTTTATTTTTTTTTCAGACACTATAAATTCTCCTCTATGAGATGCATTAATAACCCAGCTCACTTACATATATATTTAATTCAGTATCTTCAATTAGTAATGCTTGTAAATCTTTGATTATTTTCCAAGTTTTCTCTAAAATTGGATGGTATGTGGTCACTAAATGTATACGCAAAGTAATTTCTTTTGTTTTGTACTTTAACAGGTGTTCACAGGTTATTTTGATGGCAGTGGTTATTTTTTTTGGTAATAATACAGGGTTTGTAACCCTTTTGTTTGCAAGATTCAGACAGTTTTTTTAAATTTATGGTCTCCAGTGTTTGAGCAAATCCGATGGTATCTAATAGCTTGATTATGAATGGTGGCTTGTTTGGTGTGGGAGAGATGGAAAGCAGGAGCTGTGTCGGTAACTACATCTGTCTGTTTCCTATATACAGATGAGTGGAGACTGCCATTGGCGATGGATATAGTAGTGTCTAGAAATGTTACCTGTTCTGTGGAGAAATCCATTTTAAGTTTTTATAGATGAATGGAAGGTGTTGAATGAACTGTGAAAGTCTCTGAGTTTGCTTTCTTCTTCTGTCCATATGATGAACAGATCATCTATGTAACAGTAGTATTTGTATGGTTTGTAAATGGATACAGATAAGAATGTTTCTTCTAGATTGGCCATACATAGATTTGCGTATTTTGGAGCCATTTTGGTACCCATGGCAGTCCCCATCATATGTAAGTAGGTAACTTGGTTAAAAGTAAAATAGTTGTGGGTAAGGATATATTCTATTAGTTTAACAATAATATCAGGGCCATATTTATTGTTTTGCATGTTTGTTGAAAGAAACTTAAAGCATGCCTCCGTGCCATCTTTGTGTGGGATATTACTGTAAAGAGACTCTACATCCATAGTAACAAGTAGTGTGTTAGCAGGTAGGTCTTTAATCTGACTGAGTTTGTTGAGAAAGTCTGTGGTGTCCTGTATATAGCTACTGGTGTTACTAACTAATGGTTTAAGGAAGTTTTCAACAAATCCAGATATCTGTTCAGTCAGTGTGTCCATACCTGAAACAATTGGTCTCAATGGGTGGCCTGGTTGATTTTCAAGCTTACTGGCTAGCATCAGCATGGAGCGGGATCTCAGCCTGTGTTGTGGACTTTATGAGTAGGTAGTTCACCACAACAATCATTTATTATACGGTGGGCAAAAGAGCGATAGAAGCCCTCCACCGCACAGTAAGGATGTTTAACTTGTTTAGACATTCAAATGTGAAGACAGATGTACTATTTATTTACTGTACTGGAGGGCTTCTATCGCTCTTTTGCTCACCATATTATAAATTATATATATATATATATATATATATATATATATATATAAAAATAGAAAAGAGTGAAGCAGCAGTGAATGTGCAGTAATCTAGAAATTATTAATCTCTCTCTCTCTCTGTCTCTCTCTGTCTCTCTCTCTCTCTCTATATATATATATATATATATATATATATCTATCAATAATGAGTATTGCAATATAATTTTATACCTTTTGTATTAGACAAATGTCTTATTTATAATGAAGAGCTTTCGAGGGGTTCAACCTCTCTTTATCAAGTCTCAAGCGATACCAACATGAAATGGCACCCACAGTTTGAATAAAAACAGCAGATGCTGTCTCCACTCTTTGCATCTGACATCATCAGGTAAATACATATAGGGGGAATAAACACAACATAGTAAAGGAAACATATATACACATAATATATATACACATATACATCAATATATACATGAAAAAGCAGAGTACTATAGTCCACAGTGATATATTTCCTGTTGGACAAACATCTCACTAAGAGTGCTAAGTCTGTTATAGTTTAAGAAGAAAAAAATCACATGAAATTCTGATAATGTGCTAGAAAACCGAAATCCATATTAAGTCCTGTATTTTTAGTGTTGAATAATGTGATCATCTTTATTTCAAATGCTTTTCTCTCTTGGATGTTTTTACATTTTCCTCTGAGTATTTTGACTTTTAAGTTTTGGATGGAGTGATCATTTTGGCTAAAATGGCATCCCACTACCTCTAGAAAACCTGTCATTATAAATAAGACGGATCTGGGAGGATGTTTGGGCTAGTGTAATATATTCAGGTTAGGTAGGGGTTTGGGTTGCTATGGTGAATACTGAGATTAAGAAGTGAAGTCACCTACTGGTATACCTAAGACAGGTTGCGAGTACACATAAAGTTTAGAGAGCCACCCACTCCAGTATCTTTGCCATGAAAACTATATGGATAAGCACAAACAGATACACAGACAGATGTGCCTGGTGTGCTGCATCGAGAGTCGGAGACGGCTGAAGGACAGAACATTATCAACAACAAAATACTCAATGCTATAAATATGGAGAGGACAGACCTCCAAATATGCTCAGTTCATCAACTGTGTTAAAGATATCATTTCAAAAAACCAAAATAGAGTTGCCCAATCAGAGAACAAACTAACCATGATAGGTTAGTTTTGTGGACATGATAACCCACACTCTGATACACACAGTCTGGGACCAGACCGTGTGCATCAGTCTGGTCCCACTTACTAGAGTGGTCCAGCCCCGAAATACCAGGTAATTCTACCCTGAACAAGAGAAACAGCAAACCCCAGACGTATGTTTCGGCCTTCATTAGGCCTGTTCAGGGTAGAATCGTCTGTATTTCGGGGCTATTTAAAAAAAAAAAGGAAAATACTATTTCTAATTTAACAATGGTTTGTCCTGACCTTTTTCATTTTGTGTTCTTATTGAGCTAAATTACATTTTATAGTATTTATTCTTATTTTGTTACTTTGGTAAATACTTGATAAACAAGTGTCTTTGTTCTTGAACTGCTATGGTCCTTAAAATTAAATTCACTCTGCATATATCATGAGTGATTCCATCTTGGATTGTGAATCTGTCGGTAGTTTTAAAGGATAGCTAGGCTACTGGAGTTTTCTTTTTTATTTAGGTTTATTGTCAAGTGCCAATTTCCAGCAATATTCTTCCAATAGAACTGAACAGTTATCTAATCTAAATACACAGCTTTTCCTGTTTCTCTAAGTTTCTTATCCTGTTAAGAAAATAGCAAAATATAGGAGACAATAAAACTTTACCATTCAAGTTACTTCTGAGATATCATAATGCAGCGAAGCAGATAATGAGCTTCAATCCACAAACAGGAAATCTGCAGCCCAAGTGACAAATGTGGATCTTTGTCTTCGCCAAGTACATGCACAACTTTCTACCTTGAAGCTACAACTGCTTCTAATATTTTAAGAGGCTACATAGGGGCCATCAACAGAAAAAAGAGATTTCACAACATTTCTTAAACCATCTGTACTCCAATAGGGAGCTTTCCTTGCTCCACTGGAGAGAAAAAAGGAGAGAGCACCAGGTTGGTAAGCAGGGACTTTACATTTGTTATTTTGCATTATAAAAGCCTGCTATAAAGAATTTAGATTTACTATGATGATATAGAGAGTGTTTAATGAAGTGTAACAAGATGCTTGTTTTTATTTTCACAAATGCTGGACAAAACACCTACCTAGACTCACATTATACAATTTATTGTTCTCTCTGGCTATATCCATTTTTGCTTTGTGAGTGTGTGGTTTCCTCTGCAGTATTTGCTCTTTATGATTAGAATTGACTGTAGTCTACATACTTGATTTGTTATCATCACATTCTAGACAGTCTGATGACCTTCCCTTGACATTACTTATACTTTTCTTCAGAAATATGTTTAATAACTGTATTTGAAACTATCTTTGTTACTCAGGATTGAGCAATCTATTTAGTTTTTAAAGGACTTTTGGTAATTGCTTTCTGTGCTTCTTTTACTACTATAGATTTGTCCCAAAGCTTTTAGATCATGTGTGAAAGTTTCAGTACATATACACAACACACATTATGGGTGAAATTACAAAAATTACACAGTATGTATAGTCTACTGACACATTATTACATAAAATTATATTCATGGAAAATTCCAGGGAAAATAAAAAGTTATATTTTGGATCTTTCCTATTTGGTGTCCGCTGTGCCTTTCTTGACACAGTAGGGTTGCGAGAAGCTAAATCCCTAACCCTACCCCTAGTCCTAAGCCTAACCCAAAAACCTAACTGTAACCCTAACCTGTATTCCCTAACCCCAATGAAGGGTCCCTGGCTGCTTGCAATGTTTATTTTATGGCGACACACACTATCCAGCAGTAGCAAAGTGCACTAAGCTCATACATAGAGACATAATTTGACTTGTGCAATACTTAATTTAGGATAAGGGCACTTAAGGGAACACATGTAAACAGTCAGTGACACTGCAGTGATAAAATAGTCAGACATCTTTACTTACACCCCAACACATCACATGCTAAAAAAGTAATTACACTGAAACCTAACCAAATAATACTAGAAGGCTATATTAACATGATATTTTACTATGGTTTAAAGTGTCCCTTTAAGAGCTGATGCTTGAATGGTTTCTCATACAATTAACCTCAGATGTACTTAAATGACTGATAGACAGTAATTGTTTATGAAATCAGATAGAAAATGATATGATGACACAAGCTGACCAACATATTATAATTCCACTCAGCATGTATTAGGAAGGGGTAGGTACCGTACTGCCTTCTGCAGCTCAGATTTATTGTATTGGGATGGGTAGAGCCAGTTCCCAGTCAGGACATGAATATAATTTGTTTGGAAATCGAAGGTCATTCTTTCCACATTATTAAATTATCAATACTGATTCGTAGTTATCACTACCTTTCTATGTGAGCAGAAAAATAATGAGACGTTTTGCTACTTTTGTAAAATGTCAGAGAGCATTCATAGCATCACTCACAGCACAGGGAATACAATCTGCAGATTAAAGGAATATTTACATTTCCTGACTTACTAATGCATCTGATAGAGGAGAATCAGCAGTGTAGAAAAACATTTTTTTTTTGCATGAAAAAAATACCAAAATAAACATCATTAAGCATACCCTAAAGTTTGCTAAATCTCTTGAGTTAGCTAGCAGTTCATTTTGAGAGTTAAGACTGAAAATTCATGCTAAAATCAACATAAAATGAATTATTTGTTTTGGCCAATTAGAGGCAAATACAGCAGTCTCTGCAACAAAGCATCATGGGATTTGTATGCTTAGGTCCCAAAACCGCACCTCTCTCCCCTCCCTTGAATGATGCTCTGAATTTCTGCATTGTTTCTGCTGTTAGATTGAAGGTTAATATAGAGGTAAAAAGGCTACTTGAATGCAGGATTTCTATTGGTTACTACAGGGTGTTTATGTATGCTGCTCTGGGGTTGTGGAAACCACAATCTGTGTTTATATAACAAATCAATTTAATGTGTGTTTCTGATGTAATATTTGTATGTGTTAGATTAGAAAAAGTTGAAAACAGGGAAACTTAGATATACATTTAAATTGTTGTCAAGAAATTGGAGAAATTATACTTGAACTAGTGCTATATTGTAAGGGGCAACCTGGTAGAGCTGCTCCATTTGTGAATACATATTGGTTTTGATACCTATATTTCATTTGGTGTTTACTCCAAATAAATAATAGTTCACTTTAAATCAACTAATGCGGGGAGGAGTCCACGCCCAGGAAGCTGTCAGTATGTGCAGCTAGCGGGGCTGTGGCGGCAATCTGCAGCGGCGTCTCAAGGTCAGAGCATGGAGGTGCAGTAAAAAGAACCTTCCAAAACGCTAACCCTAACTGCCCGGGGAACCAGCCTCTTGCCTCCAGCAGAAGCAAAGCATGCCTCAGAAGGAAGGCACAGCCAGGCGTGAGGAGATGCAGTGAGCGAGAGAGCCTGGAAGAAGCTGAGACCAGAGAGAGATAAACCCACAGCATTTGTAATCAAGAACAGAGGGGAGGATAAAAGTGCTCCGCAGTGAGTATTTTAACAATCAGCAAAAACTGAAGCAAGAGAGGAGGCCTGAAGGGTAAGAGAGGGGGAGGGGAGCGCTGCCGCCGTGCACGCTGTAAGTCTAACAGGGAGTCATAGGGAGTGTGATCTGCCTGGGGAGCTGAGTGCACCGGGAGAGAAAAAGGCCACAAGGAAAGCCCTTCAGAAATTTGAAGAACTGAACTCCATATTCATGAGCTCCCAGAAGTGAAATAGACACCTACCTTCCCCCCCCCTCCATCCCACCTCCCCTTACTTTTTAAAGTCCTGGACTCTTTTCATAATGTTGGTTTTTTATAAGTTTATAACAAGAATAATCTCAGAATATAATCTTGAGGGATTAAGGAGTTGGCTGGAAGATACCTCTTTTATATAGATTATATGGAGAGACAGTAGCTCTTGTTTGGTCCCTCTTGCAGGAGGTTCTCTCTAATTGCTAAAGAGAACATTATAGGAATACTTTCTCGAAAGTGAAGATTAAAACCTGATTTGTGAATATGGATATGGGCTCACTATAGTCATTCTAAATAAGCTATTGCTGAAAGCTGATTTATTTATATACAGCTTTAGATATAGACACTTAAGTATAACACAAAACAAATCTTGGAGTAAGAACTTCATATTTGGTGAAACATTTAAAAAACTACAGGCAGAAGTGGAAAAAGGGAGAACAACAGCCTGCAAAATACTTTATTTGGGAGCACCGAAACTGGCAAAGGAACGCCCTTGATGGACACTTTCTCTTTCTTTCTCTGTTTTTCTCTTATTGCCTCAGAGAACCTGACATTTATTAGGTTATGATACTTTTTTATGTAAGAGCAGAAATATAAATAATAGAAGCTTGAAATTTAGGTATCCTTACCTCTGATAAAGAAGGAGGAAAATTCTGTTCTCAAGCAGGTCTAGAGATACTGAGATTTAATAAAAGGGGCGATAAGAAAAAAGGGGAAGGAGAAGGTGGAGGAGAGAGGGAAAAGAGGGTTATAGAGAGACAAGAGGATCAAATAAAGCTCTAGGATAAGAGGGAATAAAAAGGGAAGATAAAAATAGATCAGAAAATGGAAAAGAAAAACGTACAGACGTCCAAGGGAAAAACAAAGGAAAAAAAAAATAATAATACTAAATCAGGGAAAGATTTCTTCTCCCCTGGAACTAAAATAAAAGATCATAATAAATCCCAACTGGGAAGTGATGTCTCAGAGAAACTTGATCTCTCTGTAGATCAATTTAATTTAGGGGAATCTAGAGAAGAAATAGAAAGTTCACTTTCTGACACCCTAGTAACGGAAGCATTGACAGCCTCATCAATGAAGCTCTTGATGAAAGATCTATTAGCAGAATTCAAATCGGATTTAATTTTGGAGCTTACAACAGAAATCTCCAAAAACACTATGGCAATTAAAGATCTTTCACAAAAAACTGATAACTTAGAGATACAACATCTGTCTATGACCACCGATCAGAAGGAACTAAAAGCTGAACTGATTACTATAAAAGAAGAATTAGCAGACCTTAAAAAGAAATATAATAAACTAGAGGATCATTCAAGGAGAGCTAATATTAGAATAAGGGGTATAGAGGAAAAAATTGAATACCAAGATTTAAGTAGTTATGTATTCGCCTTTTTGACCTCTTTAATTAAAATTGATTTCCCTGTGGAACAAGTCATAGAAAGAATCCATAGAATTCCCCTCTCAAAAAAAGCAGAACCAAATTCTCAGAGAGATATAATAATTAGACTACATTTTGCATCACACAGAGAGCAGATTCTCAGAAAATCATTTGAGAACCAACAATTTGGACCCCCCTATGAATCACTTAAAATATTTCCTGACTTATCAGTAGAAACGTTAATGAGAAGAAAAGAATTCAAGGAGGTCACAAAGGTTTTGAGACTTAAAAATATAAAATACAAATGGGGTTTTCCCACAAAAATCATTATCTCGGTAGACTCTAGGAAAGTGGTTTTGAACTCGCCTAAAGATGTAGAGAAATTTATTCAAGCAAGAGAAAAACGAGTTTGAGTGTTTAAAGAAATGGATTTGATAGTTAAAGTTTCCAAGACGCTACAGAGTAAGATTAGAAACACCTTAGAATGACTAAGAGAGTGTTTAGATGTTTTTAAAAGGTTAAAACAGATTGTAATTTGCACTAAAACTAATGCACTGACAAGTGTTAAAAAGAACACTAAAATATATATTTTTTCAAGTAGAATTTATAAGAAAGTGTGTTTTTTTATGATTTTGGCACATCTACATGAGTGTTGAAAAGAATACAAAAGGATAAACTGAGTGACGTATGGCAGATTAGAAGCTGTAATTTGATGTGATCTGGGTATATTGACACAAGGGTTGAAAAGAATATAAAAATGCAAATGGATGCACGTAGTAGTTATTAGAGGTTGTGTTTTTATAAATATTATGTTTTTTAAGTGGTGCAATTATAAGCACATAAAACGGGTATTAGATAGAATTTAAAGGATTCATCAATGAGTGATATAAGTAGATATGAGTTTGACACAGGTTGTCAAAATGTTGAATTTGAGTTATGAATTTGCACAAGGTGGATTAAGTAAACACATGACCAAGGTTTTTGATTTATTAAATAAGGGTAAAAAGAAGAAAATTAAGATAGTGAATCTGATGAGAATGTCTTGGGGAAATATTCAATCGATTTGTTTACACTTTATTATGTCCGTATAATATCTGAGAGATAGTGGGTATTTCTATGAGATTCATTCAGGATGATTATAAACAATTATATGAAGTGAATTCGCTATTTATGTCATTCTGGGTAATGATTTTTTGTCTATCCCTGAAGTAGGGTCCTTTTTGTGTCTCTTTATATATCATGAAGAGTACATAAGGGTACTTAAAGATAGGTGGTTAAGTTTTATTTAACACAAGAGCTCTGTCTTAATGACAAGAAAACGAGAATAGAAGGTAAAATGCTTGCTGCAGAAGTCCGCTTAAGTGGATTAGTTTTAAACTTTTTATAAAAAGTTTTTGGAATGATTCGACCCCCCGTACAGACCTCCTCAATTTTTTGGGGGAGCGAAAGCGGGGAGCTGAACCATTTCTTCTCTAGAAAGAATGAGAGGATGTATGAAAATGTGTTTTTTTTTTGTTTGTTTTGTTTTCGTTTTTCTCTTTTTTTTTCTTTTTCTCTCTTTTTTCTCTTCCTCTGTTGGCGCGGTTTGGGGGTGGGACTTCGGGGTGGGGGGAGGAGACGGAACTTAATTCTGAGAAATTGTATTGATTTAAAAAAATAAAAATAAAATGTTGATGAAAGTTAAGTTAGTTTCTCAGAATGCTCAGGGTCTAAACTCTCCCAATAAAAGAGCTATGTTTTTCAGTGGGTTCTATAATAGTAAGGCAGATATTATAGCCCTGCAAGAGACCCATTGGCAGACGGGCAAAGCCCCTTTATTTTATGATGGGCGATACATAAATGTATGCAACTCGACATATGATAAGAAGAAAGCAAGGGGCACAGCTATTTTTTTTAATAACAAATTAAATTATAAAGAGGAGTTCTCTAAAACAGACACTGAGGGCCGCTACTCACTCTGGGTAGGGACGATTAATAAGGATAAAGTAACAATCGTTAATATTTATGCACCGAATAAAGGGCAAATGAAATTTATTAATAGAACACTGAAGAGTTGCAAAAAATACTTTTCGGGATTATTGATCATCTGTGGCGATTTCAATCTATGTTCAAACCCAGAATTAGATAGAAAACAGTTGAGATTAACTAAGATAACTAATCAAGGCCCAAATGGGTTTAATAAAATGCTTTGGAATTTTGAACTCTTTGACTCATGGAGGTGTCTACACCCCAGAGAAAGAGATTTTTCATTTTTTTCACACCGCTATCAATCATATGCAAGAATTGACTATATTCTTGTGAATGAAAGTATGCTTAAGAAAATAGTAAGAGCAGATATTTTACCGATCTGTAAATCGGATCATGGACAAATTACCATAGAATTTGTAAGCGGGAGTGTAAATATAGTTCCTTCAACATGGAAAATTAAAGACTCCATTTTAAAAGATCAAGAAATGAGAAATAAAATAAAAAAAGAACTAGAATTTTATTTCCAAACAAATAGAAACACAGTTGTCTCAAGTATAGTAGTGTGGAACGCTCATAAGGCTGTAATTAGAGGAATATGCATTAGCCTACAGTCTCAAAAAAAGAAACAACAGGGACGCCCGTTGAGAGAGTCCTATATCCAGTTAGCCAAACTGGATAAGATCAACAAAAGTGCCCCTACTAAGAGTATTCAAGAGCAGATAAAGATTGTACAACTTCATATAAAAATAATAGAACAACAACGGGTGGATAACTCCCTCTGGAAATTGCAAAAATATCTGTACCATTTTGGAGAGAAAGCATCTAAATTTCTAGCTACTAAATTTAAGGGTAAAAAGAATAAAAATAGGATAGATGAGTTAATGGTTGATAAAAAAACAATAACTAATCCTTCCAAAATAGTAGAGGCTTTCGGAAAATTCTATGAGAAACTTTATAATTTAGAGGAACACAATGAAGTAACTAAACCAAAAACGGAAGAAATACAACAGTTCCTTGATAAAATACACATCCCTAAATTACCTCCGGAGGAATTAGAAAAATTAAATAGGGAAATATCGGAAATCGAGATTCAAGAAGCAATATCTAATTTGAAAATATCAACTTTAAATCAACTAATGCGAAGTAAAGTTTTAAAGGTTTATGGAAACGTAGTATCTGGAGCTGCATGTATTATATATTACTTTAATTAAAAATCAAGGCCCACATTAGCAACCTTATTAAATTGCGATTCGGACAATTGAAAAGGGCTCTATATAAGCATATGGCATATTTTTTTTGACAGAAGTTTTTAGTTAGAGAAAAGCTTGCTTTTGGATAGAAGTTCACTAAAAACTTATGTAAAAAAAGTATGCCATGTGCTTATAAAGAGCCCTATTTAATTGGCCGAATTGCAATTTAATAAGGCTGTAAATTCCAAGCCATTAACTCCAACGGGAAGCTCGTAAAGCCTGCAGGTTTGAAATTTGGCAGAGTTACGGGGCTATTAAATTAGAAGGGGCTGCAAGGTATGAGCTGGAAACGCAAAACCCTAAACCATTTGTCGGCTGGCTTCTTTGCAGGCTAGAACGTATTCAATTAAGCAAGCGATTCGTTCCGTGTTTAGATGGAGCTAATGGAAACAGAGATCGTCATCATTGCGTCACAAGAAAATGGAGGGTGGATCGCCATTCCAGTCACAGTGCAAAATTAATAAAGCCGTAAATATGATATTCTCATGCGAGTTACAGTATATGTCTTAACACACTGATTGCAGGGATCAATATAACACAAAATATGAACATGAAATAAAGTATTTTTCAGGGCTGATTTGCGGGCTTGAGAATGTTGTGCTATTAATTCTAAGACCTAACATCACTTTCCTTTATAATAAATGTACAGTAGTGTGTTTTTATTTGAATTACAAGTACTACGTTTAGGTCTTTACCCCCTTTGAGGGTCCTCGCGCTCCATTTGCGTGTTATGGCTTGATCGTGAGTGACTTCTTTGCAATTTAATAGCTAAATTGAACAAGCAGTGGTTACGGGAATGACAGATCAAAAGGATTTATGGGCGCAAAGTTCAACGTTGCTCAACACGTAAGCTTTTTTCGGCCTTGCTGCGTCTTAACTCGCAAGTTGTCTGCGGGCTGCGTTACTGGTCCAATTTAATAGCTAATTTCTTTAAGATCTACATTACAGGCTACGTTTTAACACGTAGCCCGAATTTAATGTGTCTGCAAGTTTGCAATTCTCAACAGCATAAAACCTGAGGTAAACTAGAGGTATAAACAAAGGAACAGAGGTGTAACAGAACAGGTTGGCATAGTTTTCTATCAGGGTGTCCAAGAATACACATTTCACGATCTAAGGGGGGGTAGACTGACATCTCAATTGGTGGGTGATTACCTAAGCTGTCACTGAGACTGTCCGGGCGCGTGATTGACCGCGCACATACTACTGCTGAGCAATTGTCGCAGCCTTTACGTCGGCGCGCCTTCAGCATACGCTGCAAAGACAGGGTGCCCTAAATATGTTATGATGGGCAGAAAGGGGATTGAAAATCCCTTCCCTGTTTAACCAGTAAGGAAAGAAAAGAACATATCTCAAGCAGGCCTGGAGATCTGGATTTCCACACAACTACTCAGTGAAAATGAATCTCCACTGTAGCTAAGGATTCTGGGTAGTGACATGCAAATGAGGCTGAGAACATAACATCTTTTTGCCTCAGGCCCAATTAACATGGGATATTGTTTAGTTCTATGGGCCCTGCTCTCAGGCTTAAGAATACAGCTAGAGTGACGGGACTCCACAGTGTGAGGTTCAGGCAACTGTTTAATGAAGCTCGAGAGAGATCTTGACCATGTTAAGTGCATTTAAGTGTATTTGCACTACCCAGAATCCCTAGCTACTGTGGAAATACTGTTTACTAAGAAGTTCTGTGGGGGAAACTGGTCTCCTGACATGTGCGAGTCATGCAAATCCGTGTTCTCCCCAGAAAATCCCACCAGCTTGGAGGCATGAAGGAAAAGCTAGGTGGCAAAAGGAGCACCTGAGTGAGCACTGGCCCCACAATGCGTGTCTGCGTGTCATTTGCCTCTCAAGCTGGGCAGTGCCTCAAACTAGACGTCAGAGCGTCCTCACATCAGGCTGGGCAGAACAACGTAAGAGTACTCAGAATTATATTTTCTTCCCAATATTAGTCTCTGTTACCCCAACAGGAAGTCAATTTCATTTTAAAGAGCATTACACACTGAATATAAATTGTACTATCAGTTTTCTCTACCTTTAGAATTGATTTTGTGGCTCCTGTATGCTAATTTGCATTTCAGAGTGCTTGCTAAGGGTGGGAAAGGGGTCTAACTGCCAGATAACACTGCAGTTCTTTATTTTGGACACCACGGAGACAGACCGGCGGACTGTAATCCTAAAAGCACATCAAAGCAGATAATTAAATATGCATGATCTGTTAATTTACATAGAAATAGAGCAATGACATCATTAAAATGTAGCCAGTGTTTCATGCTCTTTAGAAATAAAATAAAAACAACTTGATTTTGGGGTAACAGAGTCCCTTTAAGACCATCATGGGCAGAGCAGGATAGCAAGTCAGAGTGACTGGGTTAGACATGTGAAATATTGTAATTTTCAAACAATTCGTCTTTTTTATGACTGTATATATGCAAGTTTCCCCTTCTGGATCACTACCTTGTCGTGGTGAAGAAGCTTGTGTACTTCAATGAAGCTGTGAGCTATACCATGTAGGGTCACCCAAGACGGGCAGGTCATAGCAGAGAGGCCAGACAAATCATTGTCCACTGGAGAAGGAACTAGCAACCCAGTATCTTTACCAAGAAAAACATAAGCACAATTAGACAAGATGTGCCGGGCATGCAGAGTCACATAGTCAGACGTTACTGAACAAATATGCAAGTCTATATACATAACAATATTTATTATGGTAGTTATCCTACAAGAACTATATTAGAAAATGACTAAACCAAATGAAGACATTTCCACTTAGTTTCAAAGGAAGTTTTACGGTACAAAAACTATTTTTTTTAACATGCACTTTTAAAGCCATGAAGGAAAAAATTATGCACATCATGTTCATTTGAGAACCTTTTCTAGAGCTGTGATGGATTAATAAGTGACTGATCAAGCAGATATATCCCCCAATCCCAGCCTGTTAGGTGTGCTGAGAATGAAGTAACAGAAATCACTCATAGCCGAGTATACAAGCTTTACTTAAGCTACAACGAAATGGTAAAATATATCCGTTATGTACATGTACCACAGAGTACACAATGACTACATTAGTTTAATTATGTCTTTCCTAGTACAGTAGTATGTCACTAAAA
The DNA here is from genome assembly GCA_027410445.1 of Discoglossus pictus. Lineage (NCBI taxonomy): Eukaryota > Metazoa > Chordata > Amphibia > Anura > Alytidae > Discoglossus > Discoglossus pictus. Next base: position 129,134,806 of record CM050167.1, on the reverse strand, counting down.
CAATTTTGAAATCAGTGATGTAACCAAATATAATAATGAAGAAGCAGTTTGTTTTGTGTAAAAATGGATACAGTTTTGCAATCTGACTGAATGGTGTAAATAATGTACCACCTCCCGGTGCTCTCAGGGCGCTGCTAAATTCACAAATAACTGACATTTTTATGAAGAGTTGAAATCAGGTCATTCCTGTTGGACAAGTAAACCAGATCATTTTCAAAATTAGGTCAAATCGCATATCAGATTCTTATATAAATACTGGTTTCTGGTACATGTAAAAAATTAGCGACTATAACATTGTTCTATAATCTACAATCTGAAATTTTTTTTGGGACGAGTATATTTTAGCTACTAAATTTTTTTACTTCTATTTTAGATTTATTTTAGAAAACAAGACATATCTTAGTGTTTTTAATGTATACTTTATGCGAGTGAGTAATTCTGAGATAAGGTATCAGACATCTACCAACGCCTAGAAGACAAAATTGGTAAATAAAACCAAAAGCTTTCCACTTATAAACTGGCTACATTATTTAAAAGGAGTCACATAACCAGTTTTTAGAGATGCCCATAAAGATTGGACAACTCCTTATTAACAAAACACATTAGGCTTACTTGCCTGATGTAGTCTGTGATGAGTTGAAATCTCCATATTGCAGCTACTAATGCACGCAGTAAGGCTGGAAGCTTCCCATTGGTGCGCAATGCCACGAGGTACTGGCTCTGCACTAGAAGCTGAACCTTAGAATCAACAGGAATTGGCTGCTTGTACTGACTGCATAAGAAGATGCAATATGGAGATTCAGAGCTTGCGAGAACCTTACTATGACAAGCGGTCACCTCAAATTCAATCACTTATGCAGAGAAATCAGCTTCTTCTTAACTTCAGACTCTGCTGGACGAAGGGATTACAAGATCCTGAAGGTTTGCACTATAATTCCACTTACTTACTTAGCCATTAAATGTATCACATTTTATTCTACTTTGATTCCTGTTTGTTTTCCACAGCTAACAGTACTACTACATTACAATGTTTGTAATTTTAGCATAATATAAAAGTATATTTGGAATTAGCAGCAAAAGAAGCAGAACTAATCCTATTTAAAACCAACTAACATGTCAGTCTTTTAAATCCAGTGATCTACTCAAAATGAAAAAACACAGGGCTCTTGTAAAATAGAAGTACTAACCAGATTTCTAGTGCACCAGCTGAAGTTACTATATGTCTGGAAGCCTTAAACTCCAGTGCAGACAACTAGCTGTTAGGTATATAAGAAAGTGTACAAATTGTCATGTGTTTTGAGTAATCATCTACTCTTGCTCAGAAGGAATAAGCAATACATACCCAATGGGGTTTCTCGCATACTTATCTTCAGATAAATTTGTGATTTCAGAGATACTGCAGCATTTTAGTTGCTTTTATACAGGCTCTGTCCTAATACATTTTTAGCACATTGGGGATAACAGATCCATTTTATTCTTCATATAAAATCCCAAAACATTTCCTTTTTTCCTACTTATTTTGTTACTTTTGTCAGAATATTTTAACTGACATTTGTAATATGTTGATATTACACATGACATCAGTAACAATGTTTGGCTATAAAGCATACATAACCAAATCTGGCACTACACTCATCCTTGTTGCCTGATATTTCAGTCCTCTCTCCCTTCCATGATCACAAAAAAAAGTGCATGCAGCATGAGGCTTCTTGATAATCTGGACAGCTTGTTTTAAACAGCTTTTTGTTCAACATCTACTACCATTTTGAACTTCTTAAAAAAATAAAGGCACATGGGCAACCTTCCACACTAAGAGAAAGAGAAAGGATTGGTGGTGATGTTACTCACATAAACTTTACTGTTGTTATACATAGATAGTAGATGCTTGCATTACAAAATTATCTCAATACAGTTCTTATTCAAATGTGATGTTACATTAGAAAAATGGGCAGCAGATGAAATAGGACATTCTTTCATATGCTTTAAACGTGGAGAAGGAATGATCTGTGTACTAGAGCTTCAGCACATAAAGGTTCACAAAAGGGATTATATGGATGACTGTCAACAAAAGTGAGGTTTACAATATATTTATACTAAACTGACTAAAGCAAAGGGTCTCTAAATAAAACAACATATAAAGTAACATTCCCACAATAAATATGTGGAATGAACACACAGGAGACCATTAATCTGTTTCTCGTATGAAATATGGACATTAGTATTGGAAATTATTTTACAATATTCAAGAAATTATAATTTGAGCATAACCCAATGTAGAAGTAAAAAAATAATCACTATCCAGGATTTGGTTATGCGGCCAATTTTACACATCTGGTGCTTTAGTAGTTTTCTTAAAAGAATAAAATAAAAAAAAGGTTCATATGCTTCACCTTAATTAACATTTTGCATACAGTCTACCCAAAATGGCTGCTCATGCATCAATATTGTCCCCTATGACAAAGAAACAAAACTGCACTTATTTTTTATGCACATTATGGACATATGAAGAGGACATGCACTACATGTGAAAACCATTTGTTTATATGTATGTCTGAGCCCATTAGGAGGCATGAATTGTGCCAGCTAATTTGTGGTAAATGGTCAAGCGTATGGGTTGTTGTAAATCTAAAAGAGCTTATTGTTCATGAGGCTCATGGAACAGTCCCAGGGGCTTTACACAGCGTCCTCCTATTAATCTATTGTTCTATACCTCACAATAACAAGCTTGTTACTCTCCTTCCCCTGATTTCAATAATATTTTTTTCATCTCTCAGGGATTAAAAATAAATCATTTGCAGTATCACTATAACACTTGACAGTACATGCAACACAAACAGTTTCTATCATGCATATAAAACTGCATGTTTTCAATATTACAAAGGTTGTATTTTTGCATGAAGAATTATTAAAGGTATATGAAAGTGAGGTGGGTTATGAATGCATCCAGTAGAATGCATCATAACCCACCTAGCAAAAAATGCTTGCTTGAAAAAATGCAAATTTTTTTGCAGAAAAGAAAACATTGTGCTGGGGCTGATGTAAACACCCCCAGCAACTGAGATTTGCATATTGGATATCTCATTTTTAATGAGATATCAAATATGCAGCACATGCGCATGCTGATTTGGTAAAGGAAAGAAAGTGTCAGAAATCATGTGACTTGCCACAGTAGGACCGACTACAGGTGCTAACTGAGCATGTCTGCACAATGCCCAGGCAAAAAAGAAACATTGTATAGGTTATGCTAATTATCCCTGGGAATAACTGGGGGTGTTAACATTGAGAGAAAACTCTTTGCAAATGCAAGAAATTCAACAAACTTCAGGCTAACGTTTTAACTGTTTACTTAGGAATTTTTTCATGCAAACAATTTTTTTTCAGACACTATACATTCTCCTCTATTAGATGCATTAATAACCCAGCTCATTTTAATAAACCTTTAAATAAAACTTAATAAAGAGTCAGAAATGACCCTCTGTGCACAGAGCATACATTCATACTTTTAATTAGCAGAACAAAATATTACTTTTACAGCTATACCCCTACACATTGGCAGACAGAGAGAATTACACATTCAAAGCAGTTTTAATACTATAGGAACTTCACAAGAAAAAGTATATACTGTGAAACATTACAAATACCCTCTTTTAGATGGAACAGAGGAAACAAATGCTTTCCACAGACCCTTAAATGGTCAATGTAATGATCACTGCCTTTAAGTATGAAATATTAAATAAACACCTATTTCGAAAAAGTACTTTTTGCACAGATTCTAAGCTCAAAACAGGACCTCCATTTTCTGCAGTTTGTTAATAATGTCCTTTCCTTGTTACGATCACTTGTACACTGCTACGGAATATGTTGGCGCGTTACAAGTAAAAGATAATAAAAATTAAACAAACTGATCATTTTTTAAATATACAAAAACAAATGACTGTTTTTTACTACATCTTTAGGCTGGGGCCCGTCTCTTTGCAGTAGTGTGCATAGAACAGTTCCTAAGAGTCTGGTCATAAAACTGAACCGTAAATAGGCAGCTGAAGATACATGTCATTATATGAAAAGGATGGGAGGAGCTACAGCCCAAAGATGCAATTTCAAGTGTAGATTTTCTAACAAGCGTAACGGGGCGAGCCGTTAAACCCGTAGCACTTGGGCAATGAGCACCATAACGGCCGAACCGCGCGCACCTAAAAATAGTCAAAACACAATAAATACTTACAAAAAAACATAAAAAGCTTACCCACAGCAAGGGCCTCTGCAAGTGAAGTTACACCTCCATTTAAGTCCAAATTCCCAAGTTCAGAGACACGAAAATCCCCTAAGCGACAGAAAAAATGGCTGCCGAAAAAAACTAAAACGAGGCTCCACGACCCAGGACCACCCAGCCACATACAGCTTACCCAAGAAGGGATCCGAGATAAGCTTGGAAACCCGCATTAACCCCACGGGATCCGAGATAAGCTCAGAGACCCACATTAACCCCATCGCAGTGGGGATCCCAATCGCATGCGATCGGGGACCCCCGCTGCAATGAAAATTTTAAGTTCCTGCATTACGGGTCCTTAAAGTACTGTAAAGGTCCTTAAAGGACCCGTTATAAAAAAAAACACTATCCTGCATGGATAGAGCCCCATCAACCATTAATTACCCTGTCATTCATGGGGGTCAATACAAACCCCCATAAGCCCTTCATTAACCCTGTCACTCATGGGGGTCAATACAGACCCCCATAAGCACTTAATTAACCCCCTCACTCATGGGGGTCAATACAGACCCCCATCAGCACCTAATTAACCCTGTCACTCATGGGGGTCAATACAGCCCCCATAAACCGCTAATTAACCATGTCACACATGGGGGTCAATACAGACCCCCCATCAGCACTTAATTAACCCCCTCACTCATGGGGGTCAATACAGACCCCCATAAACCCTTAATTATCCCTGTCATTCATGAGAGTCAATACAGACCCCCATAAGCCCTTCATTAACCCTGTCACTCATGGGGGTCAATACAGACCCCCATAAACCCCTAACTAACCCTGTCACTCATGGGGGTCAATAGAGACCCTCATAAGCCTCTATTTAACCCCATCAGTCCCATAAGGGTATATTATGACCATTATGGGCCTGTTACAACCCAACATTAACCACATAAGTGCCATTACACTACACTGCACTATACCCCCACAATAAAACATTAAATATCAATTAAACACCCACTACATTAATCTATTAACACCTACACTACCTACCTACACTACCTACCCCCTAATAACCCCCCACCACTCTAATTACAGAAAACAAAAAAAAACTAGTCACCAAAAATAAAAAATCTACATTACATAAAATAAAAAAAAAACTAAGTCACAAAAAAAGGAACATTACAGAAAATAAAAAAAAATACATTACAACCCCCCCCACCACTACAGAAAAAAAATGACACACCTGAAAAGGAAATGCCTATAATACATAAAATACAATACAAATAAAATGCAATACAATACAATACCCCCTATGTAATATACAATACATCCTATCTATCTCATATACATCACCAAAATATATCTAATATACAATAAATACTATCTATCTAAAATAAATCCTCTATATCTAATATACATCCCCCTATCAATCTAAATAAATACCACAATCTAATATACAATACATCCTATCTATATAAAACACATACCCCTAGCTAACATACAATAAATGCTATCTATATATAAAATAATCTAATTCTAATCTAAAATAAAATAATTAAGACCACTTACCTTTGCAGATGTCCCTTCAGATCAGCCACCTAGGAAAAAAAAAAAAAAAGTAGTGCAACACATTTACAGTAAATAAATAAACATTCTAAATATTCTACTCACCTTTCCAGCATGTTCCCGTCCTTTTTTTCTTCTTCTCCGATGCGGCCCCTGTTAAAAAAAAAAAACCTATAGCATTAGTACACATACATAAACATAAAACAAAGTCAAATAAACATAATCTACATTGTACTTACCTCCCGGCGATGTCTCCGGCCTCCTCCTCCTCTTCTGCCCCGCCCTGGAACCGTGCTCTAAAAAAAAAAAAAAAAAAAAAAAAATATAACAGAGATCCGCACTTGCCGAAATCCCCGACGCTAATGAGCCCCCCGGAGCCTTTTCCAGAAGAAAATAGGCAATGGCGCCTTCTGATTGGTTGAAAATGCTGTCTATCAAATTCACCCAATCAGGAGGCGCCAATGTGTGAACCAATCAGAAAGGGATACACCCTAAAATCCCACTCTGATTGGATAATGCACCGGTCAATCTTTATTTAAACCAATCACAAGGTGCAGATGCCTTCATCCAATCACAATGGAATACACCCCCACAGGGTGATTGGCTGGAGGCATCTGCGCATTCTGATTAGTTGCACTGACAATAGCCAATCACAATGGGATACACCCCCACGTACTGATTGGCTGAAGGCATTTGCGCCTTCTCATTAGCTGTTGTCAATGTCAATCAGTATTACAGCCAATGGGAAGGTGCAGATGTCTTCAGCCAATCACCCCGTGGGGATGTATCGCTGATGGCAATAAAGCCTTCTGATTGGTTCAAATAAGGATTTACAGGTGAGCTAGCCAATCAGAGTGGGATTTTGGCGTGGATCACTTTCTCATTGGCTCACAATTGCAGTCTTCTGATTGGCGGAATTTGATAGACATGGTTTTCAGCAAATTGGCATTGCCAATTTTCTTCAACAAAACTCTGTAGGAGGCTCATTAGCGTCGGGGACATCCGCGAGTGCAGATCTCGGTTATTTTTTTCCTATTTTTTCTTCTACAGCGCAGATTCTTCCAGGGCCCATCTGGGGCAGAAGAGGAGGAGGCCGGAGACATCGCGGGGAGGTAAGTACAATGTATATTATGTTTATTTTACTTACGGGACATGCTGGAAAGGTGAGTAGAATATTTAGAATATGTACTATGTTTATTTATTTTATGTAAACGTGTTGTAGTCATTTTTATAATCTTTTTTACCCTAGGTTGCTGATCTGAAGGGACATCTGCAAAGGTAAGTGGTCTTAATTATTTTATTTGAGCTTAGAATTAGGGTTGCTGTATAGAGATAGTATTTATTGTATATTAGATAGATAGGGGATGTATATTAGATAGATAGGATGTATATTACATAGGGGTGTATTGTATTGTACTTCATTTTATTTGTATTGTATATATTGTATTGTATGTATTATATGTATTTCCTTTTCAGGTGTGTAATTTTCTTTATATTCTGTAGTGGGGGGGGGGGGGGGTTGTAATGTATTTTGTTATTTTCTGTAATGTTCCTTTTTTTTGTGACTTAGGTTTTTTTTATTTTCTGTAATGTACATTTCTTATTTTTTGTGATTTAGTTTATTTTATTTTATGTAATGTAGATATTTTATTTTTGATGACAATTTTTTTTCTTTCTGTAATTAGAGTGGTGGGGCCTTATTAGGGGGTAGGTAGGTTGTGTAGGTGTTAATAGGTTAGTGTAGAGGGTGTTTAGTTGATATTTAATGTTTTATTTGGGGGGTGTAGTGCAGTGTAGTGTTTATACTTAGTGTCATGATGGTCCTTAAGGACCGTCATGGCACTTATGTGGTTAATGTTGGGTTGTAACAGGCCCATAATGGTCATAATATACCCTTATGGGACTGATGGGGTTAAATGGAGGCTTATGAGGGTCTGGATAGACCCCCATAAGTGACCGGGTTAAAATGGTGTAGTGCTTACACTTTGGGTCATTGGGGTCCTGGTTGACCCTCATGGTGTTATTACATGCGTTCATTAGTGTGTTAGAGGGGTCTATTTAGTTGAGGCACCAACTAAACTCACATTGTGTGACAAACAGCATTTCAACACTTTCTTTTATTGACCGTCATTTATTTACGGGCAAGTCGCTAGTGTCAAAAATAAATTAAATAAAAGTTAAAAAGGACTATAGAAGTTTCCTGGATTATGAATGCATCTGATAGAGGTGAATAAGTAGTGTATGAAAAAAATGTTTGTATGAAAAAAAAAAAAACAAACAAACAATAATAAGCCTACCCTAGAGTTTGCAAATGTATTCAGTTTTTTGGCAGTTGATTTTGAGAAGGAATGCAACAGTATAATAAAGGGGACTAGACCGGAGGCCCACAGGAGGAAGAATTGGAACTTTACTCAGATCACGGTCCAAGGAGAACTCCACCTGAGCCATACAAATACCATACATGTTTGGGGTTATCAAATGTGAGTACCCACTCCTGATGATGTACAATTGATAATTTATGTACCTTTGTGTGCAATATTGATCCACCACATTGGTGGACTGTGCACGTATTGGAGAAGCCGCACACCGTAAAGAATCCAGAGACACATCGCTACATGTAAAACTTTTGATTACTTGAACTGTATAGAACTTTTTTTTTTTGGTGACTATTCTATTGATATTTCACTTGAATTTTACCTCTTGTGAGATATAAGACAATCCTTTCTCAAAGATATAGGGTTCATATATAGAAGGCATCTGTTTGTTCTTTGGTTTTGTGGTATCTGTAAAGAGTACTTCATTTTGGTACCCCCTGAAACCCTAGCTAAATTAGCATAAAATGCATAATTTGTTTTGGCCAATCAGAGACAGCTACAAGTTTGTTGCAAAGTCTGGCATCAGTCTCTGCAGCAAAGCATCATGGGATGTATAGTTTTTTGTTTCCACCACAAGGAAGCAATTTCAGTCAGTACTGCTCTGGATCGCTGCACTGTGCACAAAACTAAAAACATTAGCAACTTTGTAAGCTATGCACATAAAAAACCTATTTGTGAAAAATATTTTTGAAGACTCTATACATAGAAGTTCTTGTCTAACTTCATCATGTTTACATTGTACAGTGATCCTTTAATCCAGAGTTTTATCTCCAGAAGTATTACAATTAAACAGTGTCACATAAATCACTTTTATTGGACCTGTCCAATTTCTGTCAAATTTGCTTTATTCTACAACTCATATTGTCAGTATTATTTTTGTTGTTGTTAAGTCGTGCCTGACTCTCCATGACTCTATGGACCACAGCCAGATGCATCTCTCAGTCACTGCTTCTCTGAGCTCCATCAAATTCATGTCCATTGAGTTGACACTAAGCGGGACTGGAAGGACCATTTCAATATCCTCCACTGTGTCACTCTGAGAGATAGGCCTGATGGGCAATCTATTGCAAGACCATGAACTGTGCCTGGAGAACATTTTGGCCAGAAGCTGTAACCCAGAGGAACTTGGAGGACATTGTGTCTCTAGGCAATTCCATGGGCCTGGAGATGAGTAATAAAGACACTAAAGAGTTAGCGGAGGAGCACAGACAAGAGATCAGCACTGAAGAGCTGCAGGAACTTCAAAGACAGTAGCAACTGATGTGTAATGATCAAACAATGTCTCACTTCAGAAACATTTTGAAACGTAGGCAGAGGCATAAGTTTGACTTGATAGGTTTCTAGTGTAACTCCCTACATCAGAGTCTCCAGCAGACAGAAAAGAGAAAGATCCCCTATGCAAGAGCCTGATTTTTTAATGGAAGAGGACTCCCCTCACAAGCAATAACCTCTCTCCTCCTCTACATCACCACCATCCCATTGGTCCCTCAAGGCCTCTCAGTACAGTCAAAGTGAAGTTAAATTCTATTTTATTTTATCTAATTATAGTTTTTTATTTTATTTATGCCTGTTAGGGATTAAGGTTTTGTATCAAAAAACACCATCAGTTCAAACTAAAATGTAACATTTTGGGTGTTCAGAACGGATTATTTTAATTTACATGGATCCTTATGGGATAAACTAGTCTAATATTCAGTGTTCGTTTTTGGTACCCATCCTGCTGTCTGGAATTGATTAACTTTCAGTACCAAGGGACTACTGCATTTTGTTTTCCTGCACCATTTACCATGGAGCCCTTAAAGCATTTGTGCTGTCCTTCTTAGACGAAATGAATGATTACCATATTTTTCCGTGTAGATAACTTCCTCTTTTTAACTAATTTTGGACATTTAAATTGGGGGGGGGGGGGGGGGGTTGGGTCATCTTATAAACGGAATATAGCCTGACGCTAGATGGCGCTGTCTCATTCCCTCCGCTGCTCTCCACCGCTCTCTCCAACCCTTGCTCCGGGCTCTCTCCCCTCAGTCCCTCTGCTGCGTTCCCTGCTCTCTCCAGCCCTTGGATTGGCCGCCTTTACAGGACACACCAAACTCTGGCCACTCCTGTCCCAGCTCCCCAGCCACCCCCGCAGAGGCTCATCCTTACATAGGGCACAGGGTCAGGCACAAGCACCACACACAGGAACACAAGCACACACCACAAAGACAGCCACCCGTGGAAGCTGCCGTGCTCCTCGTGGACCTGGTTCCCCTCTGGACTACCGCAGTGGTCCACCCGGGACCAGTGCCACTGGAGCCGGGGAGACCCACAGCTCGCCAGGTAATATGCGAGGGCAGAACATCCAGTCATTGGCTAGCAGGGTATGGAGAGGGGGTGGCTAGCAGGGCGCAGAGGCACTGGTTAGCATGGCATGTAGAGGGACTGGATATCAGGGCATGGGGTGGGTCTGCTAGCAGGGCATGGTGAACAGGCAATATGCCTAAAAAAAATACAGGGTCGACTTAGAGACAGAAAAATACAGTATATTATTGTACAGCATACACAACTCATGTGTATATATGTGTATATATACACACATATAAAAATTATATATTGCATTTTTTCCTGCTGTTCTGAACAAAGCCATCCATATTTATTTGAATGTTGTAAGTATTATTCATGGGATAGTTTTGTGTGCTGTATAAAAAAAATATATTTTTTGTATAAAAAAAATGTATTAAGTAGAGGAGATGGGGCTTTTCACCACTCTCACACTATGCCACCAATGTGTCAGATTAACTCTCCTGAACAGCTGTAATCAGCTGTTAGAGTCCACATGTGATTTTAACATTGGTAGCACGCTGAGGGTTAATGCAACTTGAGCAGCAAACTGAAAGATAGCACAAGGAATTGGTCCACTTTAAGAAGGAAAGTTTGAGACAATGGAAGAAGATAAAATGCCTGCTAGATAACTGGTAGCAATTAAGTCAGATGAGATGGAGAAGGGGCGGCCATTTCTGCCTTCTTGTTGCCAAGGAAGTGTTTTACAACAAGAACAAATGAAGACCAGGCACATGATTCAATTTAATTCATTGATCATATGAAATGTAGGTCATTTATAAGTTTTTCTGATCTGTGGACCACCGGAAAATTCCTGTCCTCAGTTTTCCCATGGTAAGTCCAGGTAATTTATGCGCTGTGTATTCAATGCACAAACCATCTTTATTCAAAGCCTTTACAAACTGTTTCATCAGTCCTAGCTTTATATGTAGTGGTGGCAATATGATTCTCTCTCGTGCTACCAAAGGTTCATTGATTCGATTTTGTCCTCTAACCAACATATATTAAATAGGAAAGATTTTTACGATATCCTGATTCTGCAGAGGAGATCTTTTAAAGAGCGGACTAAAATTTTATAAATTCTACCATATCTAAGATACCAGAGCTGATGCGGTCTATCCAATGCAATTTTCTAAATCAGCGCCCCAAATAACCCTGGGAACACGCCTAAAACCCAAAACAATTTTTTCTATTTTTGTTGCCTACCCAATGGTGAGAGATAAGGTATTAAAACTCTAACAACAGCAGAATTATTTAACATCAAATGGATAAAGGTGGTGGCAAAATTATTATGGACTATGGCATCTACAGATCTTATATTGTTAAATAGCTAGTATAAAGTAGTAACTATTTATTATTGAAAAGAGATACAACCGTATAGGTCAATCAAGTACACATGCTTTTCAAGAAAGATACATTTATATATATTTTTTTACTTGGTATATGATTCTCCCAAACATACTATTCTGTTTTCACTAGCTACTTGCCCGTCAAAAATGACGGGAATAACATTTTAAGGCTGGGAATGCTGTACCTTTGGCGCTCATCTCGTGGCTTGCAATGAGTGCTTTTGGCGCTCATTTCTATCCTCTCCCCCCATCTACTTTACGGGCCTTGCCACTCTCTGACTCCTGTGTCTGTTTCCCCCTCTCTCCCTCCTCTCCCTGCCCTGTGTCTTTTGTTTTTCCTTATCCCCCCGTGTCTCTTTTCCTCTATCTCTCAGCCCTGTGTCTCTTTTCACCCTGTCCCTCCCCTGTGTCTTTCTCCTCTGTGTCTTTGCTTAAGTATTGTGTGGCTCGCGATGAATATCGTTTCTTGCATTGTTTGGCTAAGTGTTACTGGCTTCAGGGTCATTTTTACTGACTTCAGCCTCGTTTTCATCCAGTTATGTTTCGATCGACAAAAAAAACGCCAAATATACCTCAAATTACAGTAACTTGCAACCTCACTCACAGGTGCTCATTGCAGGCGAAGTCCTAGGGCCTCGCGATGAGCGCCTGCGGTGCTCATTGTGGGCGCTCACTGCAGGCCAGCAACTGCGTGCCTCGCCTTGCGAGACCTGCAATTTTTAACATTGCGTGACCAACATCGTAAACGTGACCAACATTTCTAAAACCAACAACTTATAGTGATTACCCATGGACAATAAACCCAAATTAACCTTCCAAACAGATCAATAGTGTCAGTCATGGACAGAACAGTTTATGAACACCTATGTAAAAAAGATATGTTTATGGATTTGTTAAAGGAACTTCCTATATTTGGTTAAGGGTAACATAACAGGTTAACTACCATGAATGTATTCAGTTTCTATACTGTTTTCCATCATGAAGGGGTTAAAGAGAAAGTCTGAGATATTTTGTTTTCTTGTACCATTTACCATGGAGCCCTTATAGTATGTGTGATTTCCTTATTTGCTTTAATATTTAAAGAGAGCTATTTCAGATTAGAATCTACACATTACATGTGACTAAGATTAGAATCTACACATTACATGTGACTAATAACTTGGTTCTCTATGGCACCATTTTATGACAACATGCAGCCACATTAAATTGCTACGATTTTAATAATTGTAGATCGTAGCCTAGCTTGCAAGACTTTAAACTATTAAACTGGCTTCTTAACGATACCCGCAGACAACTTGCGGGGTAGGCCGAGAAAACCCTATGAGAAGTTCGCATTCGACTTGCGAGCTTGGAAATCCTTTGATCTGTCAAGCCATAATTGCTACGTTCCAATTGCGCTATCAAATTGCATCAAAATCACTCGGTTTCAACCCTGTAACTCGCAAATGGAGCCGAGAAACCTACGTGTGCTAGAGAGTACCAGCAAAGAGGGTAAAGTCCAACTCATAGCACTGTAAATGCACATATACACAAACTATATTACATATATTAAAAGGCAAAGTGATGCTAGGTCTTAGAATGAATAGCACAACATTCTCAAGCTCACAAATCAGCCCCGAAAAATACTTTATTTCATGTTTATATTCTGTATTATATCGATCCCCGCAATCAATGTATTAATACATATAATGTAACTCACCTGTAATAGAATATCATATTTACAGCTTTATCAATATTGCAATAATTGAGGAATGCGGGTCCGATTGTAACTCGTAATTGAAATTCCGTAGGACTTTGGAATCCTACCTCCATTTTTCAGTGACGTAATTCTGACAATCTCTTTTGCCATTGTCTCATATAAACCCATAACTACGAGTTTGACCAATTGATTACATCCCCGGCCCCGCATCCAATGTCTGGCAGATTATTATTATTATCGTTTATTTATAAAGTGCCGACATATTCCGTAGCCCTGTACATACGGCAGACAAAGATAAATACAAATGAAACATAGCAAAGCAAGGAGGGCCCTGTCATTGAGCCTCAAATCCAGTGTCCATAGTGCTTTCCCAAAGCACCTTACAGGATTGAAACTCGCAGACTTATAGGTATTGTGTGTGGTAAAAGGAAGGAGAGAGAGAGGTGAGAGTGTGTTAGGGTGGAAGGTGATACGCTTCTTTAAAGACATGCGTTTTTAGAGAGGCTTTGAAAGTTTTGAGGCAGGAGGATTTTCTGGTGGAGTGAGGCAAGGAGTTCCAGAGAATAGGGGCAGCGCGAGAAAAGTCCTGAAGGCAAGAGTGAGAGGAGGTGACAAGAGTTGTAGAAAGAAGAGGGTCATTAGCAGAACGAAGAGGGCGGTGGGGGAGTATTTGGAGATGAGACCAGAGATGTATGGGGGTGCACTATTGTTGAGGGCTTTGTAAGGGTCATGATTTTACATTTTATTCTAGAGGCTAAGAGAAGCCAGTGGAGTGATTGACAGAGAGGTGATGCCGACATTAAATATTGTGTACGGAAGATGAGTCTAGCAGAGGCATTCATAATAGATTGAAGTGGGGATAGTCGGGTGGTGGGTAGGCCAGCAAGAAGCGAGTTGCAGTAGTCGAGTCGAGAGATGATGAGCGAGTGTATTAGGATTTGCGTAAAATAGTGTCGAATTCTGGAGATGTTTTTTAGATGAAGACAAGATTTAGTTAGTGACTGTATGTGAGGGATGAAAGACAGGGCAGGGTCCAGTACAACCTCAAGGCAACGGGCTTGGGAGGTGGGGGTGATTATGTCATTGTTGACAGTGAGAGAGATGTGAGGAATTGATGCTGTAGTAGAGGGAGGGAAGATAAGGAGTTCAGTCTTAGAAATGTTGAGTTTGAGATAGTGGATGGACATCCAAGAGGATATACTAGAGGCAGTTGGAGATGTGTGTTAGAAGAGATCTGGTGCTGAGAGGTAGATTTGGGTGTCATCTGCATAGAGATGATACTGAAGCCCAAAAGCGTTTATTAGGGTACCAAGTGAGGATATGTAGATGGAGAAGAGGAGGGGGCCTAGGAATGATCCTTGGGGTACGACAACAGACAGGAGGTGAGGAGAAGATGAGGTGTCTAAGGAGGAGACACTGAATGATCGATTTTGTAGGTATAATGAGAACCACGAGAGCAGTGTCTTGAATACCGAGGGACGAGAGGACATGGAGTAGAAGTGGATGATTTACGAGTTTGCCTCTCCGTCTCGTAACTCGCAGCAGGTTCTAATTTAATAGCAACGTAAGTAGCCAGAATTTCGAGCTAGCAGCCGCTGAGGGTCTCACGTTGCACTTACGGGCTTCCAATTTAATGTGGCTGATGGACAATCGGATAACTGAGACACAAACACTGGAAGTAAATCAAGATAACCTTGTGTATTTTAAATAGTAAATTGACAGCAGTTTTTTTTTAAATATGGCATGGTGAACACACAAGAAAACTGAAGTTTGGACACTCTGACAAACCTTACATATGAGATCAGTATGTAGAATCTGATATTTTGGATGTTAAGGTTTTTAGAATGGGTAACACAATGTGATACATTTTGTATAAAAAAGGTAGTGGTAGAAATACCATTCTACATTCTCATATTTGCATTTGAATTCTGAAATTAAAAAGTAATGATTCAATAATAAAAATAACATTGCAAGATGGGTTCACGGTTTGAAAGCTAACCGTGTCTAAGTGTTTTAGAAAGATCCTTTGGAAGTACTTTGGATCCCTTATGTGCATCGCACATGGAGTCCTTGTGTATGATCGTATAAACATATACTTACTCTGCATATGTCTCTCCTCCTCAGATATGTTGCCCTAAACCTCACCAGTGCCTCAATTTCTATTGCACCCCAGAACCTTTACTTCTTCCTCTGCTTAAACAACTATTCCTATCTTTGGTCCTTTGTTTATTGAAATCTAGCTATGAGCATCTAGACTAGCCTTAAAGTATATAGTAGTCCAGGATACATCTACTTAACTGGCGTAGTACACATAGGTTTAATCAATTTGCTTGTAAAAGCAGGATAGAATGGGTTTGCTGTTTCTAAGTGCTTTATACCAGACAAAAAGTAAGTAAGTTATTGTGGGTAGAAAGGTGACATATTTCCTCTGCACTTGACATAACTATTCCCACAACATTACATCATCCTAAACTTTTTCAGCTACAACCATGGCAGTTAAATAATACATGCTACCTTTAAAAGTGTTCCAAGCACCAGTGAATGCAAGTGAAGGAAATTGTGTACTCATGAAGACTTCCCCAACTACAAACGTTTTGATCTAACAGTGTACAATGTCACCTCACTAAACAAACCTACTACTCATATCTGATATCCAATCTTTCATCCAAACATCTCTTTGCAGCATTAAGTTACCTTTTCTGCACACCATTTCAACATAAAACCTATACATTATAGATGTCCTTATGCCATATTGCACATTCTCCACTTCACCCTCTTATCTGTTCACTTGGCCTTATTACCTCATAATTCATTCCCTCTCTCTCTACTACCGTATCCCAGCTCTAACCCACCTCTTCAATCCCCTAAACTAGCACATTTTACTCTACCTTTAAATAGTTACGGTCACAGACCCTTTTCCAGTTCCTGGATCTTAGCCAATTGAGCCACCATAAAGGACAGACTGCTTGGCTCCAGCCACTGGACTATGTACATAAACACTTCATTGTACTGTAATCCATTTTGTCCCATTGTTTGCCAGATAAATTTAATGTACTCTATTTGAGGCTTGAACCACTAGACATTGAGACAGCTTTATGTATATTTGGAGGTTGGCCTATTGTTCAGGGTGCCAGACAGAATGCCAGACTATTGGACCCCATGTGGAATCAATCTCCGGTGTATGTCTGCCACTCCCTGTCATTTTTGTGTTGTATACACCCCCCTCTGTATCTAACTCCTATAAATATTGTTGACTTTCCAAAAATAAATCAGTTAACTGCTGAGACATATAGAAATTGTATTTTCTCTTATTCTCTTAATAGCCCCTACCTCTGGATCGTCACTGATCACATCCATCTATCCAGTCCTTTCTTGACACTATTCCCTAGTTAGCTTCCTGGACCTTTCTGGTGCCGTAGATACAGTTGACCACTCCCTTCTTTTTCCCCTCGCCCTCTTACTGTCGGCGTGACCCAAGGTTCAGTCCTAGGCCCCCTTTTTTCCTCCATCTATACATCCTCCCTTGGTGCCCTAATAAACTGTTTGGGATTTCAGTATCATCTATATGCAGAGGACACTCAAATCTTCTTCCCGGCACCTGAACTCTCTCTCCCTCTCTGCTAGCTCAAGTTGCCAACTGCCTCTCTAGCATATCCTCCTGGATGTCTGCCCATCAACTCAAACTTAAGTTATCTAAAACAGAGCTCGTTATCTTTCCACCCTCTTCCTCAGTTTTCGCTCCTCACATATCTCTCACTGTTGACAACGGTATCATCACTTCGACCTCCCAGGCCCGCTGTCTTGGAATTCTATTGGATCCTACCCTCTCTTTCATTCCTCACATTTACTCAATCACTAAATCTTGTAATTTTCACCTAAAATATATCTCCAAAATATGTCCCTACCTTACACAAGACACAAATAAAATTATAATTCATTGTCTCATAATATCTTGCCTTGACTACTGCAAATCTCTCCTTGCTGGCCTTCCCATCACTCTGCTGTCTCCACTTCAATCCATATTGAACGCATCTGCCAGACTCATATACCACAATCAAGGCACTCCACTGGCCTCCCATAGCCTCTAGAATAAAAGTTAAAATAATGACCGTAAAATATAAAGCCCTTCACAATATTGCTCCCTCTTATATCTCTGCACTGGTCTCAAAATACGTTCCCAACCACCCTCTTCGCTCTGCTGGTGATCTTTTTTACTCCTCTCTTTTCACCACCTTGCACTCCCGCCTTTTCTTGTGCTGCCCCTATTTTTGGAACTTCGAGCCTCGTTCCACTAGACTATCTTCCTGCCTCAAATATTTCAAAACCTAGTTGAAAAGGCATCTATTCAAATTAGCCTATCATCTTTAGCCTCTATATGCACAATGCAACTATGACTCTCCTGTACCTCACCCATATCCTTTAGAATGTAAGTTTGCGAGTTTTCAGTCTTGTTAGGTGCTTTAGGGAAACCACTATGCATGTTTGATTACAAGCTCAGTAACAGAGCTCTCTATTCCTTTGCAATATGTTCAAATTGTCTTTGACTTGTACTTAACCCCTGTATATCGCTACGGAATATGTTGGCGCGTTACAAATAAAGGCCAATAACAAATAATAATTTATTTTTCACACTTTCATCTCTTTGGGCCTCTACAACACTACTATAACCTGTTTTACAGCCCCTACGCTCTGACCACAAGGTATCTCTTCGTTCATAGTCATCTCCTCACAACCTCGTCTCCAAAACTTCTGTCATGCTGACCCATCTCTGTAGAATATTAAAGCAAGACACTGGACATGTCCTAAACATGGATCATAACTTTTGTCCCTAATACCCTTAAACCATGTAGATTGTAAATACTTAAAAAAATCAGGACTC
This sequence comes from Discoglossus pictus, assembly GCA_027410445.1. NCBI lineage: Eukaryota > Metazoa > Chordata > Amphibia > Anura > Alytidae > Discoglossus > Discoglossus pictus. The sequence goes on along the minus strand of CM050167.1, from coordinate 129,116,412 downwards.
GCTAGTCGCGAGGTCATTGCATATGGCCTCTCCTACATTACTGCATCAGCAGCAACACCTTCTCGTTGGTGCCGTCTCTTTTCAAAGAGATTGCTACGATATGAAGCAATAAGTGTACAACGATATAACCAGATGGGTAGCCTGGGCACGTTAGCCTTAGTTGGCAGCCAGCCCAAGAGAAGGAAATCTCTGTTTCAAACCTGGGCAGATGAAGCTAGTTAGCTCTGTCAGGTGTGGAAAACATCCTTTTAAATCTTTGCTTGCGAAGCCAGGCAAAGGCACATCTGTCAGCCACTGCTCCATCAAGCTCATGGTTTCAATGACCTCATCTATCCATCCTCACATCTCCCCTCCCCTTCCTTGCGTGCCTTCAATTTTTCCCAGCATCAGAGAATTCTCTACAGAATTCTGTCCTCTCATGATATGGCTAAAATATTTAATCTTTAGCCTCATGGTCAAACCTTCCAGAGAGCGGTTTGGATTGATTTAATGTAGTATGGATTGATTTGATCTTCTTGCACTCTTCGGCGCTGCCTTCTTTGGAATTGGTACATAGACTGACCTTTTTGAGTCTACTGGCCATTGTTGAGTTATCCAAATTTGTTGGCATAATGCAAGCAACACTTTCACAGCATCATCTTCTAGGAGATTGAACAGTTCAGCTAGAATTCCATTAACTCCTGCAGCCTTGTTATCAGCAAAGCTTCCTAGGGCCCATCTCACTTCATTCTACAAGGTACCTGGCCCCAGCTTATTAGACAAACTATTTAGGTTATCATTGCGGTTAGGTTCCTTCATGTATATATCTTCTGTGTATTACTGGCAACTCTTCTTTACCTGATCGGCTTCTAATAAATAAATAAATACTATTTTTGTCTTCTATCACACCCACTTTGGCATGAAAGGTTATTTTGAGGCTCCCCTTCTGTTTTCTTCTATTTATTTCCATTGTTCATTATGGAATGTCTACCTCCTTATGGAATGCTCTGAAATTGTTCAGTTGGGCAAAATCTTTCCCCATCTCCATTACACTTCACTTATTTTATCTGATACTTTCAAAGCCTCATCTGATTGGAAGTTTGCCTGTTTAGTTTCTGTCTTTTTTCTGCACAAAGTTCTTCAGGCATTCTTTCTACACATACCCAAAAATTCACACAAATGTTGGGAACTATGAAACCAGCCAAGTGTTAACTACATATAACAAGGGAACCAAGAAAAGAACACCAAAATAACTAGTATTCAGACTTTTATTACGATTCTGAGCAAAGACTAAATATAAAAAAAACTTTATCTATGTACCATAAAATCTGATTAATAAAATTAATAAAAACAGAATTGGCTCAGGATATTGTAAGGTGAGTGACAAGGGAATACCACTTATTAACTTATCTAAAACCAGCAAAAAACTAGATATATCATCAATGTTTATAACTGAGATTATTTGTCCATAAAAGGTAAGTATACAAAAATCACATTACTGCCATTGGGATTACGCCAATGCACTACTACTAGGAAGGACTTTGCTCCATAACTAGCTATCTCAGGTTAGGGGATAGTTTAATTGGACCAAGGCCATCAAGCAACAGTTCCACTATCAAATAGAACCCAGTACCACATCTGTTTTCTATATAATTACATGTACATTCTCATAAAATACTCCTTTGTTAGATTTGTTTTCGACTTTAAATCTCACACCAAACCATATGGTCAATATGTTCTATATTGGCTATTGTCCTTTCTAAATATGAAGGGACAGTCTATGCTCAGAACTGTAATACAACAATGTGATTACCAGTTATTTTAGTGTTCTTTTCTTGTTTCCCTTATTCTTGGTTATGTCCATGTGTAGAGTCATCTCAGATGCTCTTGGAAGAGGGTGTTTACTATGACTAGAGAATTGACCTTGAACTTCTTAAAGGTCCGACTTGCCAGCTAATACAGGTATCTTTTGGTTCCCTACTTTAGCATTACAGTCTCCATCAAATGAACTGTTGGTGTTAACAGGAAATTGTTTTATTTTTAATATTTTTAAAGCCCTGAAGTAATATATATAAGTTATTATTGAATTTTATGTATTGTTCCTATTTTGGATATTTATACATTTTTCATGTGTTCATTCAGATCTTGTGTTATTTAGATGTGTCCTTATCAACAGTTAAATAACCTGCAATAGATAACATAGAAATTATAACAACTGGGACCGGAGAGTGCAAGTAATGCCAGAGAGAGCTAATCGTAGGTGAAATGCACAGGGTGACATAAACACATGTGAATGACATAATCACATACATAAGCAGCCCAGGAGGTACAACTATTGTTGGTGTTGCAGAGGCCTGTAGAAGCCAGGAGCAACCTAAAAAGATGCAGAGATGCACAAAGTACTGCACAGTAATACTGAGCTGACAAATGATGTGTGTGAGGAAATTGAAGCACTCACATGTATGACATGTACAGAGCAAATTGTTATATATTTTTAGTAATACACTTACTCTGCTACGGCCATCAATCACTACTATTCGCTCTCTATTATGATTAAAAGGCCACTGCACAATGAAAAAGTCTTACATCTATTCTTTAATTAGAATAAACACATTTTGATGCCTCTGCAGGACCCTGGAGATATCCATGAGAATTTGGTGGAAGTTGTGAAAGAGATGTTTACTTTTCTGGGGAGCGGTTGTTGCAGCGAGTGATGAAGGGTGTCTGCTTCTGGGCCAATGAGAGGGAAGGGTTGTGGTGTATTCCAATCTTAGCAAGTTCTCTTTGTAATAGCTCTCTGTTCCCTCCTTCCCCACCCATCCGTTTACTTATAACCAAAACAAATACCCTCATGATTCAGCTCTCAGGAAGTAAAGTGAAACAAAACCAAATGGATTCCTTTAAGCTTCTCATAAAGTACCACTGTAATCAATTTATTAGATGGTCTGTTAAATAAAGTTGATAATGGGCAAACATTTTCTAGAAAGATTATTATTATTTCCTATTATTATTTGTAACGCGCCAAAATATTCTGTTGCGCTATACAGGAGTGAGTTCAAGTCAAAACAATATTAACACAATCAAGAAAAAAAAAGAATGGAAGGCCCTGTCTTTGGGTTCCAATATCTCAACTCAGCTTTTTTTTCTGCTGCTCAGGAGAATTTGCTCTTGAGCTATCTATAAGACCTAATGAGAGCACGGGCAGTTGTAGCTGCTAATTTTCCAACTGTGCAGACATAAGATTCCTCTACAAAGTCTCCTACTACCACAGGAATAAAGGGAAAAAAAACAGTGTGCCCATTATCTTGTTCAGTTGCTCTACTTGCGAATTTTACATATAGGACATTACATTTTTTTTACTTCAGACTTTTCTATCAGGATGTGGGCATGATTGGCAAATACTTTGTCCCTGGAATATTTCCTTCTCTGTATAAGGAACTGCTGCCGGAGGTTCTTGCATAACTGTAGTTTAGAATGGAAAATGTGCCAATGCAAACACTTAAGTAAAGGGATATGTAAGTTTCCTGGATTATGAATGTATCTGATAGAGGAGAATTAATAGTATATAAAAAATGTTTGCATGAAAAAACACCAAAATAAACATTTAAACACTTACCTTGAAGTTAGCAAAATATATTGTAATTTCTGACTATTTAAAATGAAGGTTAACACCCCCTCCGTAATTTGTTTTGGCCAATCCGGTTAGATGAAAGATTTGAGACATAGCACTATGTTAGTTGATATGGCAACACCACATAGCATATACAGGAAGCAGGGATGAGTCATATCCCAGCAGTGACTGGGAGGCTGACAACATTGCTCTACTATTGGCTGAGCAAGCAAGAGCAGGTAAATAGTGGGTTAATATTGCTCCCTGGATGCTGCATGCTGATTGGGTGGGGATCAGGAAGTTGTGTAGACACAATCATAAGAGGGATTTTTATATATTAATAAAAATGTTTTATGAGGTGCGCTGCATACATATAGGCTGCTTTTTGCCTATAGGGTGCAGAAATGTATTAATCCAGCAAACGTAGATATACCTTTAAGTAAAATTATTGTGAATAAATATATCACATAACCAGTTTTAGTCTTCTGTCATTTCAGACAACACCCCAGAATATGAACTAATTATCATGTTCACATGTGGATCTAACATTGTTCAATGAGACCAAGATAAACTTATTTGGTTCAGCTAATGTCAAGCGTGTGTGCCAGCAACCAGCTGAGGAGTACAAAGACAAGTGTGTCTTGCCTACAGTCAAGCATGGTGGTGGAAGCGTCATAGTCTGGGCCTGCATGAGTGCTGCCGGCACTGGGGAGCTACAGTTCATTGAGGGATCCGTGAATGCAAACATGTACTTGATGTCATCATGGAGGAGTGGAAAAGGACTCCAGTTGCAACCTGTGAAGCTCTGGTGGACTCCGAAGCGAGGGCACTGCCAGAGTGTCTCAGTTGCTGGCATGGAGCGCCGAAGGCGCTCCTTGCCAGCAACTGAGGACCCTCGCAAAGCGAGGGACTCAGTTGCTGGCATGGAGCGCCGTAGGCGCTCCATGCCAGCACCTGAGGACCTCGCAAAGCGAGGGCCGCAGTTGTTGGCATGGAGCGCCGAAGGCGCTCCATGCCAGCAACTGCGACCCTCGCAAACTTCACGTCGCAACCCAAACAGTACGACACACACATTACGACACTCGCAAACAACATACGACACACGTTCACACACATTACGGACTCGCAACACTCGGACGCAACTCGCGAACATTACAAAATTTAAAACACAATACATACACACACCACATACATAAAAAAATTACCTACACCAAGAGGGAGCACCCAGCACCTCAAAAATACAACTTACACCTCGATTTTACTCCAAATAAAACAGTTTAGAGACTAAAAAAAATTTGAAGCGAGAGAAAAAATGGCCGCCGAACAAAACGAAAACGAGGCTACTGCACTCTAAACTCGCAAAACACCACAAGAAACTCGCAAAACACCACAGAACACCTACGGATATTCCGATACAAACGTATACCACACATTACTTGCCATTTTACGCCAATGCGGAAGTACACGACAACGGTTCGGGCTCGCGCACGCACAGTGTTATACTGCACACATTCAGCACGCTTACACAGCAGATCCACACCACTAATGCTGCAGCAACATCAAAACACATTCACAGCTCTTCCACACAATGCTTTAAAATAGGTAAAGTATATTCATTTATTCATGTATTATATATTTCATTATTACACACTGAACAGCATTTGCTACCTTACAATTTCATTGCCGTCATTTTTTGACGGGCAATTCGCTAGTCACATATATAGTTGTGAGCATGCGAGCTGTTGCTAAAGCTTGCGGGCTCGCATAGCGAGCCCGGGGCCCTCGAGAAGAGAGGGCCGCAGTTGCTGGCAAGGAGCGCCAAAGGCGCTCCTTGCCAGCAACTGCGGACCTCGCAAAATTTACGTAGTTACGAAAGGAAAATACGAGACACGTTACAACCCATTACGACCTTGCAAAAATCGGCCGCAACCCACGCACATCAAAACATGAAAAATACAAGAAATACGCACAACAAATACATAAAAATCTTACCTACAGGAAGAGGGGGCATCCAGGACCCTGAAAACTGAAGTTACAGCTCAATTTAACTCAAAATAAAAGAGTTTAGACACTGAAAAATTCTCTAAGCGAGAGAAAAAATGGCCGCCGAAAAATACGAAAACGAGGCTACAGCAGTCTAAGGATGCAAAACACCACCAAACAACAATGCGGAAGTACACAGCTACGCTAACGTATTACACTGCACACATTCAGCATGCTTACACAGCAGCTCCACACCACTAATGCTGCAGCAACATCAAAACACATTGCAGCTCTTCAACAAAATGCTTCCTGCATATATTACTTCAAAATAGGTAAAGTATATTACTTTATTAATCTATTATTTATTTTATTATTATACACCAAACAGCATTAGCTCACTTACAATTTCATTGCTGTCATTTTTTGACGGGCAATTCGCTAGTTGTTTTTAGTAATACATTTACTCTGCTGCGGCCATTAATCATTATTATTCGTTCAAAGTTATTTGAATCTCTATGATATTTAAAGGGCCACCGCACAATGACAATAGACATACATCTATTCTTTAATTATAATAAACACATTTTGATGCCTCTGCAAGACCCTGGAGATATCCATGATAATTTAGTGGCAGTTGTGAAAGGTGTTTACTTTTCTGGGGAGCGGATGTTGCACTGAATAATGAAGGGTGTCTGCTTCTGGGCCAATGAGAGGGAAGGGTTGTGGTGTATTTCAATCTTTTGTAATAGCTCTCTGTTCCCTCCTTTCCCACCCATCTGTTTACTTATAGCCAAAACAAATACCCTCATGATTCAGCTCTCAGGAAGTGAATTAACAAAAACAATCAATTTATTAGATGGTCTGTTAAATAAAGTTGATAACGGGCAATTTTTTTAGAAAGATTATTATTATTTCCTTTATTGGTAATGCGCCAACATATTCCATAGTGCTATACAGGGGTGAGTTCAAGTAAAAACAATATTAAGTGTTATATGACACAGTGAATAAAAAAAAAATGGAGGGCCCTGTCACTTGGTTCAAATCTCTCAACTCAGCTTCTTTTTCTCTGCTGCTCAGGAGAGTTTGCTCTTGGTAAACGAATGAGCTTTCTATAAGACTTAATGAGAGCACGGGCAGTTGTAGATGCTACTTTTCCACTGTGCAGACATAAGCTTCCTCTACAAAGTCTCCTACTACCACAGGAAGTAAAGCCTCAAAAACCAAAATGGTAGATTTCACTGCAGCAAAACTGAATGTGAAAGGTAAAAAAAGAAAAGAAAAAAGAAGCTATATTTTTTTGTATTGTTTCAGAAAACAGTGTGTACATTATCTTGTTCAGTTCCTCAACCGTGAATTTTACATATAGGACAGCAGTGGACCTTTAATCTACTCTCCTAGTTCACGGTTCTAGAAATCCATCACATTTCTTTACTTCAGACTTTTCTATCAGGATGTGGGCATGATTGGCAAAGACTTTGTCCCTGGAATATTTCCTTCTCTGTATAAGGAACTGCTGCAGGGGGTTCTTACATAACTATAGTTTAGAATGGAAAATGTGCCAGAGCAAAGACTTAAGTGTATAAATATGTCACAAAGCCAGTTTTAGTCTTCTGCCATTTATGGCAACACCCCAGAATATGAACTAATTATCATATCCACACGTGGATCTAACATTGTTCAATCTCTCAATTAATAAAATTAAGTCTTCATCAGTTTACAACCAGAGCATCAGTATATTATCAAGGAAAGTGCTGTAATAGGAAATTTGAAGTAGGATTTATTTCCCCCCGAAATAACCTTATCAGACAAAAGTGAATTTGATAACTATATTCAATTTATATTGACACCACCAAATTACCACAATATGAAGCATCCCTATTAAAAAATGGTCTTCCTGGTAGAAGTCAAACATACTTTAAACCATGGAGGGGATCTAGATGTCCTTTAAATCACACTGACATATTGATGTATAAGTGAGCACTCTGGAATCAACCAATGTTTCTTCAACTTGTATTAAAAAGTTAAATATAGTATTAGTCTTTCATACTTAATTCCTCTTCCTTTCTCTACACACTTAACCATCCCTTTTCCCCTGCAAATACCAAAATAGAAAATGTCAAATTCAATGTTGGAATTTCAAATGGATAACACAGTACTGGATGCTAAGAGAGATAGATACATCCTAGTCAAATATTTTATATTAACCGTCATTTATATCATTTGTATTGTTCAAGAAACCAACTGTAGTCACTCGCATGACCGACATTATTTCATTGGTAAACCAATAAAAATAAACCAAACATGGAAAACAAATTCTGAAAATCAATTGGTTTCCTGGAAAAATATCCAAGATATAATGTAGCTACCAAGCAAATACCTCCTTAAGAGCATGAATATCAGCCCATACACTGCGACAGTCTGTAACAAACTAAAATATAAATATAAGTTAGTTACACCAAACTCCCCAATGACACAACTGCTAGGTTATGACCTAGACTTCCCATCGGTTTATAATAATGGGTAGTTCAAACCAATAAACAGACAACAGGGAAATGAGAATATGTAATTTCTTTGATAGGTGGCAACCTACTCCCTTTTGCAAAACTCCAGAACCACACAGTTGTAAGTACTAAGAACCATACAAGTGTTCTTGTACCAAAAATGGAATTAGCCTTATTTATAGACACTGAACCCTCCTTTAAAGACTAACTTTATAAATTAAAACAAACATGAGAAAAAGAACTGAATGTAGAAGTATAGTAAAGTGATTGATGTTAGATGTTATGTTGTTGCTTACATAGAATCTAGCTTCGATTAGACTACGAATTATATCCCATAACTACCCAGGACAAGGCACCCAGGGCTGCGGGGAAGTTGCCACACATTATTACACATGGTGGTCATGTCCAGTGACCCAGAGAATCTGGAAAAAATAAGAAAAACGTATCTCTGAAATATATGAAGGACAGGAACCCTAGACCCCCAATTGTGCTAGTTGAACATTTTTCAGAAAATTCTGAGATGTGCTGGGCAACATTCTATTTACCCTATTTGGCATCACCAAACTTCATATACATTCCAAATGGAAATCACCAGGCCTATCGTGGCACCAAAGACTTAATACAACTGAAGAAACAGCCTTGAAAAGATGGGATACATGCCAGAGAATCACTCAGACTATTACCTTAAAAAATGGACACCAAGAAATTGGTTCACATACTCCCAATGCAAGTCCACCGTTGGCTGAAGATACCGCTTTCAAATACCCCTTAATACTTTCCTGCCTCTGCCTTTCTTTCCACCCTCTCCACTACATCCCCAGTTTTATTTTAGAATTTATACTTTCTTTCAAAAATGAAAAAATATGCAGAAGTATTGTATTTACCATTCATATGTAAAACCAATATAATTGTATGATAATGTATAACTAGTATGGAAGAGTGATTGGGCTATATAGCCAAAAAGAAATGTAAAGAGAAAGGACGACTGTAAAAACAAGACAAGAGGAGCCTTGACCTTTTTTCAGGGTGGAGGCAATTATCTGGACCGGAGGCTTAAACTACATTTGAAAGTAAATATTCAAACCTATGATTATAAATCATTAAAATTATATTAATGATGTATGGTGAATAAAATCAACCAACACTCCATCTTAGCGTATTACAGTGTATTCCCTTAATCAGCAACACAATTGTTTCTCTCTGTCATTCAATGTGCCCTAATTAAATAACAGCTAGAAGCCTATATGGAGACTATACTTCGGAGTAATGTCAAACTTACTCTTGCACTTTTTTTCCATCATGTATTAGAATTGAGGACAGTGCTCCCCAGGCACATACTACAGTTAGTTAGAATGGTAATAACATTTTAAATAAACACTATGTCACTACAGATGGAATGGAATTCAAACCAATACCATTTTTGTTCAGCTTATTCATGTTGTAGAAAGAGTAACAGATTTTAACAGATTAGGAGACACTAGACCCATCTAGTGGCAAAAAACAAAAACATCTACACATATTATTCTCAGGACATTCTCAAAATCCTTTACTGCTACCTCACATATCTCATCATTATTGTCTGTGAAATAGTACCTTCTCAAATTGCTCTAGACATTTCTACACTGCAAATTTAAACCACACCTTTAAGGCTAAAAGGACATGTTTTGCTCCATTTTAATGTGTATAAATTGAGAAATTAAGCTAGCCATAGACGTTCTTCACCCCAGTATATTATAAATGAATTAACAAATAAGTAATTAATATTGCTATGACCTTTCAATGAGATACCAAAGTACAGTGATAATTGCAGGTTCACGTAGTGGTTCAACAAGTACAGTAGCAAATTAGTAATAAAATATATGGATGCCAACACAGATCTTTCTGGGAAGCAGCTCAACAACCGCAAAACACTGCACCTTACACAACTGTAATATACTAGATTATTTCAACACAGGAAGAAATTAAACACAAGTTGCAAAGCAAGAGGCCATGGCCCACATTCAATTTGAAGCCCACAACCTGATCGCAGACGGAAAAAAGTCCATGGGTGTGTTGCAGGCTCCCGTTAGTTTCCGATTACTATGCTATTCAGTTGCTCAAGCGCGCAACTTACGAGCCCAAAGCCACAACCGTAAACCATGAACTGGTTCGTAGCAGTTTAGGGCAGGAACATGATCAATTCAGCAAGCCCGTAACCTTCCATTTTGAATCAGCCAATATAAAATGAGACTGTCATTATTACGGTAGCAATCAAATAGGTTCGGGGGTCCGATATGCGATCAGACTCGCAAACCTGCAAAATAAAGAATTAGGAAAATGCCAATGCGAATGCCAATACTGTTCTAGTCCATATGGGTGGCATGATATGTATTAACTCATTGATACCCAAGATCGATTTAACCCCGAAATAAAATAATACTCCATAACCTTGCCACCGGTTTTCTCTGAGGGCGTATGTGAATTTTGGCACTCTTGCAAAGGGTATTCAAGCTGCTTTGTTACAATCCGGGGAACTTCAAATGATAATTCTCCAGCATAAATGCAAATCCGAGCAGGAGAACGGCCTTTACCACATTGTAGTCCTCAGCTTGACTACGGACATTGGCCCTATATATCTGAATGTTGCAGCAGTTGAGAAGTCCCACTAAGGTGCACATTCATTCTTCTGTTTTGATCTCATGCAGCTCGCATAGTTTTCCAAAGTCTGGCAAAAATCCGTTGATGTCGCCAACCTTGTCCTCAAACTTCGAAAAATGCTGTAGAACAGTTTCAACTCATTATTGCTTTGGCCGCCGACACTCATTTCCACTGTCAGGGATAATTGAAGAATGTGCAGCAGGAGAAAGGACAGTGAGCCACTCAATTATCTTTTCCATCAACCACAGACGATAAGTGCTGAATAGGTCACCCAGAACTGCAATTCTTCTTTCATATCACTAAAGAGCCTTGTTCTCCCTTGGAGGCCCTGCTATCTCTGGGTCTGGAAGGAGGAGACTGGGGCCAAGAGCCTTTGCGAGTTCTCCCAGGCTTCCCATGGCCTGACCTGCCTCAGCAAATCTCCTCAATGCCTGCACTCCCTCCTTGGGTTCGGACTTGGTCAGCCATGGATAAATCTTCATAATTTTCCATCTGGAGGCAGAATGCCCATAAAGAATCAACCCCACTGCTGACACCAAGTCTGTCAAGATATGGGCCTAGAATAACCGGCCACCAATCAAAAACCACAGAGCTACGCCTTGCAATTCAACCAAAAGGGAGAATGTTTTATTCTGACATTACAGGCACATTTAGGGGGCTGAAACAATAGGTACAAGTTGCACAGCAACCATAACATAAACATAATGTATTAACCTGCCAATGAGAAGCCAATCATGGATTGCAGTCATCATGCACGCCAATAACAGTTAATAACAAATATGATAGCAGATAACTTGAGGAATTCAGAGCTCTTTTTGGGGAGAACTCACCCCGGGTTACCTCTTGACAGTATTGTTTTTAAATCCTGTTTGTCTTCTTGTTAAGGTCGGAGGACAATTCTGACATTTTAAGGATGAATAAAATACATTTGTTTTATTTATTCCTCAGGTTTCATTGTACTTAAGTATGATTGGGCCAATTTTTCTTTTTTGTGTTGCCTGGTCTATGACAAGGCAGTAAATAATTTTCAAACCCATCTTATAAAAAATGTACATTAATCATGTTGATTTTAAATTCAAGTTTATGTTGCTAGATACGTCAGAGGTTGTATGCCTTTTTTTATATGTATTAATATTAAATGCATCTAATAATGTTCATTGTCTGACTAGTTCCCCAGAGAAGCAGAATACTTGACTCATTTTATTGCACTAAGGATCATTTGAAAAAAAAAAGACAAGGCACACATTCATTTACAAACAAATACAAAAGTGTCTTTGTGTGCTTCTAACGGGGTCCACAAAGCAAATCAGCTAACCCAAGGACATTCAGATAACTGTATCATTTTCATTCCTCTTCCTTCACAAAGTAAAATTATTTTGCATGCCAGATTGAAGTGACAGCAACACAGATATACCATTTATTTTGTGATGCATGTGAAAGAGAGTATTTGAAAATATATTAAACTGTAAGGTTTGAGTGCTGAATAAACTGATTTGAACCTATCTACTCTGAAAGTCTATATAATGCTTTGAGGACTAATACAGGTGATCATGCATGTCTGTCAGCCAGTAATGCTTTTTTTTCAAGTTTCAAATATGTTTAAACAATTTATACTGAACTATTGTTCTCTTTTTAATGCGTTATATAAATTTGGAGGATTAATTTCTAAGGAAGCAGCAAATCATATTTATAGAATGTCATTATTTAATTGTCTAAGGACTCATATGGCTGGTAATTTACAAATAGGGCCAAGGGAGCATGACATTATTGCATTGGGATTATGTGTTATTGTGTGTGGTTATATGTTGCCTGTACATGGTTATTATGATTACTATTATATATTACTAGCGAATTGCCCGTCAAAAAATGACGGCAATAAAATTGTAAGTGAGCTAATGCTGTTTGGTGTATAATAATCAAATAAATAATAAATTACTAAATTAATATACTTTACCGATTTTGAAGTAATATATGCAGGAAGCATTGTGTTGAGGAGCTGACAATCTGTTTTCATGTTGCTGCAGCATTAGTGGTGTGGAGCTTCTGTGTAAGTGTCATGAATGTGTGCAGTGTAACAGTGTGCGTGCGTAAGACCAAACCGTTAGCGTAACTGTGTACTTCCGCATTAAAATGGCGGCAAATGTGTGGTATGCGTCTGTAGCGGAATATCCGTAGGTGTTTTGTGTGTATCTTGTGGTGTTTTGCGTGTTTAGCCTGTAGCCTCGTTTTCGTTTTGTTCGGCGGCCATTTTTTCTCTCGCTTAGAGAATTTTTTTTGTGTGTAAACTCTTTTATTTTGAGTAAAATTAAGGTGTAACTTCATTTTTTGAGGTCCTGGATGCTGCCTCTCGCTGTAGGTAAGCTTTTTATGTATGTGTTGTGTGTATTTATTGTGTTTTTAATTTTTTTATGTCCGCGGGTTGCGGACGATTTTTGCGAGGCCGTAATGGGTGGTAACGTGTCTCGTATGTTGTTTGCGTTACGACGTAAAGTTTGCAAGGGCCGCAGTTGCTGGCAAGGAGCGCGCAAGCGTGAGCAACAGCTCGTATGCTCACAACTATATATGTGATATTCAAAACTGTATAGCAGGTTTTTATATATTCTGTTGGTTAGCATCATTACACTGACACAGAAATCTCTAAGTGCAATAAATCAGATGTATAGATATAGCAATAGATAATACATATTAAAGTGCATATATAGTGGTTATAAGGGCAGCACGACTTTAGCGCAACTCAAAAATGCGCTGACAAATGAGCGCTGCCACATCCGCAACTACACTAAACCACGCTTGACTACAGCACACATGCACTCGTGCACCCGACACCTGACGCATCCTGTCTGCTCTGTGTGTTCCCCCCTGTGTGATATCCATTGTGTTCTCCCTGTGTGTCATGCAGTAAGAGGTAACCACACACCTGGAGTGCGAGATGTGTGTGTGTGAGCTAAGCTGGTGATGAGGCAGCCAGACACTGAGCACCATGCAGAACCATGCCAGCCTCACCCTGGTCTGCATGCTCAGCCTGCTGGAGCCCTGCAAGTTAAGGGCACCCTGAGTGCTGGATGGGAGCCCTTGGGGTGGGGGTGTCTTCAGAATGCAGTGTGTGTCTAGCACTGGGGATGGTGCAGATCATTCTCTCCTACCCCCTGTCTACCCCTCTCTCTCCATCCCTCCTCTTTCCCCCTTTCCTTCTCTCTACCACACTCCTACTCTCTACACCCTCTCCTCCTCTCTCCCCCTTCTCTCCTGTCCCTCTCTCATTCTCTCTCCCCTCCTTCTCACTCCCCCCTTTCCTTCTCTCTCCCCCCTCTCCTTCTCTTTCTCCCCTCTCATACTCTCCCCCATTTTGTCTTCCCCCTCTCCTTCTCTCTCACCCTCTCCTTCTCTCTCCCTCTCCTTTTCTCACTCCCTCTCTCTCTCTCCCCCTCTCCTTCTTTCCTCCTATTTCCCCCTTCTCTCACTCTCCCTCAACTGCCACTGGGGATGGTGCAACGTATGTGATTGGGGGCTTCGCGAGGGCTTAAGTTGCTGGCAAGGAGCGCCTTTGGTGCTCCTTGCCAGCAACTGCCACTGGGGATGGTGCAACGTATGTGATTGGGGGCTTCGCGAGGGCCTAAGTTGCTGGCAAGGAGCGCCTTTGGTGCTCCTTGCCAGCAACTGCCACTGGGGATGGTGCAACCTATGTGATTGGGGGCTTCGCGAGGGCCTCAGTTGCTGGCAAGGAGCGCCTTTGGCGCTCCTTGCCAGCAACTGCGGCCTTCGCTTTGTGAGGGCCGCGGGCTCGCTATGCGAGCCCGCAAGCGTGAGCAACGGCTTGTATGCTCACAACTATATATGTGATAAGATGGAAAATGTTATTAAGAACATAAGTGGAATTGGTAAAAATGCTCTGCATAGAAGTTAGCTGCAGATCATTGCACACTCACACATACAGACCTTGGGTCAAGACAGATGTATGTACTTCAAGTAGTTTAACACTTGAGTTTAACATAAAGGTTTTTTCACTAGCCAGCTATAGATATCTGGTGAATTTGATCTCAAGAGCTTTGATAGCCCAAGGTTGCAAACCAGATGGGCTGACATCAGAAATACACAAATGTACACAAGGGTGTGGTATTGGAGAGTATAAATATGTTGTTTTGATCATTCAATAAAGGTTGAGAGATAGTTTTCACATATACAAGGTGTGAGACTATTTCTGTGTGTTGTATCCTGACTTGGGGAGTGGTCTTGCCATTGCCACTAGGAACCTGTATGCAGTATTCTCTGCCTGTACTTTTGGGCCTTGCCCTCTTCAGAAGCCATCTTTTGTGCCACAGAGAACAGGAACTACATGATTCTGCTGGGGTAAGTTTGAACTAGGTTCATATCAAGCCCCCTTGAAGAAGCAGATTGTGACATAGAACAAGAACCTATAAAAGGTTTGTTGGTGATGGGGCTTGCAGTTGTGTTTTCTCCATTGTTGCCTATTGTCTGTGGTGTAAACTCTAGCTTTTATTCAGCCTCCAATATTAGATATTGCCTTGATATCTCTTGAAGACATTTTTCTGCAGTAAATGGTTTCACCAAGGGTAAAGGAGTTGGGCAGCCATTATATGGGTAAAAAATGCATTTTGTGCAGGGGACTACACAACCCACGATTCCTACTTGCACAAACTGCCATTACTTATTAATATAATGTACTAGGGAATTGCCCGTCAAAAAATTGACGGCAATGAAATGGTAAGTGAGCTAAGGGTGTTTGGTGTATAATAATGAAATATATAATACATTACTAAATGAATATACTTTACCTATTTTGAAGCACTGTGTTGAAGAGCTGGCAATTTGTTTTGATGTTGCTGCAGCATTAGTGGTGTGGAGCTGCTGTGTAAGCGTGCTGAATGTGTGCAGTGTAATAGTGTGCGTGCGCGAGACCAAACCGTTAGCGTAGTTGTGTACTTCCGCAGTCGTAAAATGGCGGGTAATGTATGTTATGCGTCTTAGCGGAATATCCGTAGGTGTTTTGTGGTGTTTTGCCAGTTTATTGTGGTGTTTTGCGTGTTTAGAGTGCTGTAGCCTCGTTTTCGTTTTGTTCGGCGGCCATTTTTTCTCTCGCTTAGAGAATTTTTGAGTGTGTAAACTCTTTTATTTTTAGTTAAATTAAGGTGTAACTTTATTTTTTGAGGTCCTGGATGCTCCCTCTTGCTGTAGGTAAGCTTTTTATGTATGTGTTGTGTTTTTTTTGTGTTTGGAATTTTTTCATGTTCGCGGGTTGTGGAAGATTTTTGCGAGGTCGTAATGAGTGGTAACGTGTCTCGTATGTTGTTTGCGTTGCGAGGTAAAGTTTGCGAGGGTTGCAGTTGCTGTGTCGTGTTGTTTGCGTTCCAACGTAAAGTTTGGGAGGGTCGCAGTTGCTGGCAAGGAGCGCCTTCAGACCCCCTCACCCTCCTCTTCCCACCTCATCCTCCTCCTTTCCCCATCATCCCCCCTTCCCCTCTCACCAGCCTCCCCCATCATCCTCATCTTCCCCCCCTTCTCCACCCCTAATCCTCCTCTTCCCCCCCTCATCTTTCTCCCTCCTCTTCCTTCCTTCCTTTCCCCCTCTCACCTCTTCTCTGTAGCCTCTGATCAGCTCCTGCTGCTGATCGGAGCCCCGCAGCCTGTCTTATGCCTTTCTCTGGAACCAGCATATGCTAATGACATGACATGCTTGTGAGGTCATGTCAATAGGATTTGCCGGTTCCAGAGATAGGCATAAGACGCGCTGCGCGGCTCCGATCAGCAGGAGCTGATTGGAGGCTACAGAGAAGAGGTGAGAGGGGGTAAGGGGGAAAGAGGAAGGAGGAGGATGGGGAAGAAGAGGGAGGAGGAGGATGGGGAAGAAGAGGGAGGAGGAGGATGGGGAAGAAGAGGGAGGAGGAGGATGGGGAAGAAGAGGGAGGAGGAGGATGGGGAAGAGGAATGGTGTGCCGAGGGGGGCTTTTTCAGCATAAAAAAGGTGCTGAAAAGTCGGCTTATACTCAAGTATATACCATATATATATATATATATATATATATATATATATATATATATATACACAACCCCCACCCTAGCACCCCATTAGCCCTTCCCCACTCTCCTCCCTCCCTTCCCTTTCCCAGTATCCTACTACACCTCCCTTTCCCATTATATTCTCCTCCTCCTCTCTTTTCCCTCTTATCCTGATCCTCGCTTTCCCCCTTTCCTGCTCCTCCCTTTGCCCCTCAACCTCCTCCTTCCCTTTCCCCCATCCTTCTCCTCCAGTTTCCCCATCCTCCTCCTCCAGTTTCCCCATCCTCCTCCTCCAGTTTCCCCATCCTCCTCCTCCAGTTTCCCCATCCTCCTCCTCCAGTTTCCCCATCCTCCTCCTCCAGTTTCCCCATCCTTCTCCTCCAGTTTCCCCATCCTACTCCTCCAGTTTCCCCATCCTCCTCCTCCAGTTTCCCCATCCTCCTCCTCCAGTTTCCCCATCCTCCTCCTCCAGTTTCCCCATCCTCCTCCTCCAGTTTCCCCATCCTCCTCCTCCAGTTTCCCCATCCTCCTCCTCCATTTCCCCCTTATCCACCTCCTACCTTTCCCCCTTATCCTCGTCTTCCTGCCCCCTTATTCTCCTCCTCCCCCTTTCCCAATTTCCTCCTTCACCTTATCCTCCTGCCTTTCCCCCTTCCCTCTTATTCTCCTCCTTATTCACCTCCCTTTCCCCTCTCCCCTTACTATGATCTGATGATCCAATGCTTATTCTTTGCCTGCGGCATCTCATCTGGATGTGACTGGGACCGGCAAACGCTAATGACGTGATGGGCATCTCGAGTGACGTCACGTCATTAGCTTTTGCCTGGTCCTGGTCACAACCCCATCCTCCTCCTCCCTCTTCTTCCCCATCCTCCTCCTCCCTCTTCTTCCCCATCCTCCTCCTCCCTCTTCTTCCCCATCCTCCTCCTCCAGTTTCCCCATCCTCCTCCTCCAGTTTCCCCATCCTCCTCCTCCAGTTTCCCCATCCTTCTCCTCCAGTTTCCCCATCCTTCTCCTCCAGTTTCCCCATCCTCCTCCTCCAGTTTCCCCATCCTCCTCCTCCAGTTTCCCCATCCTCCTCCTCCAGTTTCCCCATCCTCCTCCTCCAGTTTCCCCATCCTCCTCCTCCATTTCCCCCTTATCCACCTCCTACCTTTCCCCCTTATCCACCTCCTACCTTTCCCCCTTATCCTCGTCTTCCTGCCCCCTTATTCTCCTCCTCCCCCTTTCCCAATTTCCTCCTTCACCTTATCCTCCTGCCTTTCCCCCTTCCCTCTTATTCTCCTCCTTATTCACCTCCCTTTCCCCTCTCCCCTTACTATGATCTGATGATCCAATGCTTATTCTTTGCCTGCGGCATCTCATCTGGATGTGACTGGGACCGGCAAACGCTAATGACGTGATGGGCATCTCGAGTGACGTCACGTCATTAGCTTTTGCCTGGTCCTGGTCACAACCAGATGAGATGCCGCAGGCAAAGAATAAGCATTGGATCATCAGATCATAGTAAGGGAGAGGGGAAAGGGAGGTAAATGGAGAGGGGTAAAAGGAGGAGGGTAAGGGGGAAAGGGAGGAAGAAGAAAATAAAGGGGAAAGGAAGGGAGGAGGAATGGTGTGCTGATTGGGCCCAGGGAAATTTGGCAGCACTGGGCCCCTCCAGATACTCCCATGCACTCCCTGCAATTCACTGTAATCCTTTAGGTACATAAAATTAACCCAGAGCTACGCTCAGGATTACCACTAGGAGGGTTAAAGAATCGCTGTGATCAGATATTTAAAAATGTATCCTTTTGAAGAATTACACTTGAAAATGGGCAAAATGTTTTTAGAATGTAAATTATAATAATAATGCCTTTAATTTATTATATTATTATGCAATTATGCTGGTGTGGAATATAGCATTTTGGTTTCAGCAGATCAACTTCCTAAGATGGGAGAAAACTGAATGCTAAGGAGGTTTCTGCACAACAGGAATGTGGCAGCTATTACTGCTAGTGCTCTAGACAGGACTTAAGGGAAGCTCATTAGTCTGCAATGTCATACCCTCCTGAGAAAAAAGGAGGGTATGAAGGGGCCAAAGAGAGACAGGGGAGGGAGGAAGGGGCCAAAGAGAGACAGGGGAGGGAGGGAGGGGTGGGAAAGAGAGACAGGGGAGGGAGGGAGGGGTGGGAAAGAGAGACAGGGGAGGGAGGGGTGGGAAAGAGAGACAGAGGAGGGAGGGAGGGGTGGGAAAGAGAGACAGGGGAGGGAGAGAGGGGTGGGAAAGAGAGACAGGGGAGGGAGGGGTGGGAAAGAGACACATGGGATGGAGAGAGGGGGAAGAGACACAGGGAAGGGAGATATGGGGGGGGGGGCACAGGGCAGGGAGAGGGGGCAAAGAGACACTGGGGAGGGAGTGGGGGACACAGGGGAATTACAGGCTTGTGCATCACGTGGCACGTAAAGTAGAGGGTGGGAGAGGATCGCAATGAGCGACGAAGACCAGCAAGTTGAAGTCTTACTTCCCATGAAATTCTGCAGCCATTAATGGGATTAATTATTAATTAATTAATTATTATATGCAACAAATTATTTCAAATACTTAAAGTAGGAACAAATAATTGGTTTGGTAACACAGGCTCTAAGAGAAAATCCCCAGTAATCTGTATGGAATATGAGTACTTCCTTAATATATTTGCTGTGCTTGGGGCATGTTTGTTTAGACTGTTAATGCACAAATCTCACATAAAATTACACGGAGTGGAGAATCATTTGTGGAATAATACAATATGTGTGCCAAGCGCACCTTTGATAGATCTCCGAATGCAGAGATATGGATTTAATAAGTCATCATAAACTGTGGGTTAATTACAATCAATGAACCTAGTGACCAAAAGGGAGCAGTCAGCTGTTTTACTATGTACATGTATATGAACTTCTTATCTATCTGTCTGACACAGAAATGCTTCCTCTAATCAGTTTTTAGATTACTCTTAGCAGTGAATCAGTAGTTTTAAGTCATAAAAATGAAACCAATGGAACCTTGAAATTGTTAAACACAACAGATCAGCTTTATGATACATAATAATTCACTTTGTTCGGATGAGGCAGATTTAAAGCTGCTTTATTCAGAGATATGTTGACATAGCTCCACAGAGAACAAAGTATATTATGTGTTACTAATTTAACATCACACCTTCAAAGAATTTGAAACATTTAAAAAGCATGAACAATGAGAGCTAAAATGCTTTATAATACTTAATTAGCTGCTTCTTAAGCCAAGACCAGAGCTAGACAATGCTGGTTCTGTAGAGCAGTACACAGGCCAAGATTTCAGATGTCCATGCTGAGAACAAGTGAGCAGTAGGCCTAGCAGGGAATATGTGAAATTCTGGCCTATGTTCAGAAACATCATGAAGAATAGTGCATGGGATATACTAAAACAAATGAAGTGCTTGCCCATAGGATAACTATACACTGTCCAGATTCCCCTGATCATCTGTTATGTTGATTACTGTATGTTTAATTGTGTCCAGTTGATAAGGAAATAACCAATTTAGATTGTTATAAGATGATCAGTGGAGTTTCAGTTCGTTATCTAATGTGTGTGTCTGAGAAAAAGCCAGTCTGAAGGCAGTCTGTGATGTTTTTTTGATAGTCCAACCCAGCTATCAGTGACTCAGAGAAGATTAATATATATACCGTATATACTCAAGTATAAGCCAACCCCAGTATAAGCCGAGGCACCTATTTTACCACAAAATATTGGGAAAAATGAGTGACTCGAGAATAAGCCGAGGGTGGGAAATGTGCTTCCCCCTGTGTCCCCCTCTTGTGTGCCCTTTTCTTGTGTCCCCCCACTCTCTCCCCTCTCCTTCCCGTGTCTCCCCCTCCCTTCCCTGTATCTCTTTCCCCCTCCCTTATCACCTTCCTCATCCTCAACCCCCTCCTCATTCTAAACCCCCTCCTCAACCTCAACCCCCCCATCCTCATCCTCAATCCCCCCATCCTCAACCCCCCTCCTCAACCTTCCGCCTCATCCTCCCTCTTCAGAATGACTCGAGTATAAGCCGAGGGGGCCCTTTTTAGCCTTACAAAAAGGGCTGAAAAACTCTTATACTCGAGTATATACAGTATATATAATAAGAGAGTAGTGAAGAAAAAGGCTGCACTGATTCTGTACAATTAATGAAGTGTGTATATGTTCCTAATCAAAGGGGAGGAAGACTAACTAGAAGATATATGTATATGTCAGCATTCCTAGAGAAGATAATAATGAAGTGGATGTTTTGATACTTTGCAGATGAAACATTGTCAGTTACTGTAATAGCAATTTATACAAAATCCAAAAGACATACAAACTATTAGAGAATGTTATCAGTTCAAGTTTAAATATACATCTATTGAACCTGCTATGAATTACCACAGCAATTAAAGCAGTTCCTGGGTTTTATAATGCTGAGCCTGTGTATTTTTTTAAAATAGTACATCTGGTAAAATGATCAAAAGAAAACACCCATAACACTCTGAATCTGATATCCCTCACATGTCACAAACCTTCAACTCTACCTTTTTCCTGTGCCCACTGGAACGAACAATCTATCTGCAATAAACTCACATTCACTCATGACCGATTCACTACCAACCCCCTAAATCTACTGGCTCTCACTGAAACGTGGCTCTCATCCTCAGACACTGCCTCCCCTGCAGCACTCTCTAACAGTGGTTTTCACCTCAGCCACACACCTAGACCTGGGAACAAACAAGGTGGTGGTGTAGTTGTATTGCTTTTCACTAGTTGTACATTTCACCTCATAACCCCTGTCCCATCCCTCCAATTCTCATCCTTTGAAGTTCATACAATCCACCTCTTCTCACCTATCTCTCTACATGTAGCTGTGATCTATCGACCCTCAGGCACTCCCTCTCAATTTCTTGATCACTTTTCTGCCTGGCTCCCGCACTTTCTCTCCTCCAATGTTGCTTGGAGATTTTAACATTGCTGTTGACACTCCCACCTCCCCAGCAGCAGCCAAACTGCTTGCACTCACCTCTTCTCTTCGCCTTTCACAACGAACAGATTCTTCTACTCATCATGCTGGATATTCTCTTGACCTTATCTTCACCAATCTCAGCCCAACCTCCTACCCAGTCATCTGTCCACTCCCTCTATCTGACCATCACTTCCTTACCTTCAACCTTACATCTTCCTCTTACCACCCCTCTCCAACCCCTGCCACCATCACGAACAGAAACCTGCTAGCACTTGACCCTGCTCAGCTCTCCACTATTATCCAACTCCTACTCAGCCCCATCACTAACCTCAACTGCCCCAACACTGCCACCTCACTCTACAACTCTACTCTCTCTCCCACCCTTGACACTCTGGCCCCCATAACCACACGCAAATGCCCTCGCTCTCATCCACAACCATGGCACACTACACAAACACGATACATCTAAAGGACTATGGAGGAAATCACGCACTTCAGCAGATTTTCTCCACAACAAATTTATGTTACACTCCTATTCCTCCGCCCTCAAGCTTGCCAAATAGCAGTACTTTACGTCACTAATATCAACTCTGTCCTCTAACCCCCATCCCTTCCTCTCTCACAGCTGAAGACTTCGCCAACCATTTTATTCATAAAATTCAAAACATCCGCAATTAACTCTAATCTCATAGTGGCTCACACACTCCATCCTCTAAACCAACCAACAACACCCAGTCTTCTCCCTTCTCCAATACCACAGCCATTTTTAACTGCTTTGATCCGGCTACAGAGTTTCCAAACTGCTATCATCCACTCGCCTCACTACCTGTCCTCAGGATCTTATTCCATCTCAGCTCATCTCTCCCCTTTCTACCACACTAATCCCAGCTCTCACACATATTTTCAACCTCTCCCTAAATACTGGCATGTTTCCATCTTCTCTAAAACATGCCAGTTATATCCACCCTCAAAAATCTGACTCTAACGTTGTATCTAAACTACCGCCCTATTTCACTGCTTCGACTGGCTTCCAAACTGCTGGAGCGGCTCGTCAATAACCGCCTTACCGGCTTTATTTTCACTTAATCCCTTCTTGGCACCTTCCAATCCGGCTTTCGGCCCCAACACTCCACTGAGACAGCTCTCACTAAAGTCACCAATGACCTGCTTAACGCCAAGTCAAAAGGCCACTTTGCAATTCTTCTCTGCTGCCTTTGACACTGTCGGCAATCCACTTCTACTTCATATCCTCTTCCCCCTCGGTATTCAAAACACTTTTGTGGTTCTCATCATACCTACAAAATCGATTCTTCAGTATCTCCTTCTCCGACACCTCATCTTCTCCTCACCCCCTGTCTGTTGGCGTACCCCAAGGATCAGTCCTAGGCCCCCTCCTCTTCTCCATCTACACAACCTCACTTGGTACCCTAATAAACTCTTTTGGGCTTCATTATCATCTCTATGCAGATGACACCCACATCTACCTCTCAGCACCAGATCTATCCCCCTCTCTCCTAACACACGTCTCCAACTGCCTGTCTAGTATATCCTCTTGGATGTCCAGCCACCATCTCAAACTCAACATGTCTAAAACTGAACTCCTAATCTTCCCTACCTCTCCCACAGTGTCAATTCCTCACATCTCTCTCACTGTCAACAACAACATCATCACCCTCACCTCCCAAGCCCGTTGTGTTGGAGTTCGCTTGGACCCTGCTCTGTCTTTCGTCCCTCACATACAATCAATAACTAAATCTTGTCTTCTCCATCTAAAAAACATCTCCAGAATTCGTTACTATCTTAAACAAGACACAACTAAAATCCTAATACACTTGCTCATCATCTCTCGACTAGACTACTGCAACTCGCTTCTTGTTGGCCTACCCACCGCCCGACTATCTCCATTCTGCTAGACTCATCTTCCGTACACAACGTTCAGTGTCGGCATTACCTCTCTGTCAATCACTCCACTGGCTTCCCTTAGCATCAAGAATACAATTTAAAATCATGACCCTAAGTTACAAAGCCCTCAACAATAACGCTCCCCCATACATCTCTACTCTCATCTCCAAATATTCCTCCACCCGCCCTCTTCGTTCTGCTAATGACCTTCTTATTTCTACAACTCGTCACCTCCTCTCACTCCCGCCTCCAGGACTTTTCTCGTGCTGCCCCAAGTTTCTGCAACTTTCTGGAGGTTTCCTTGCCTCGATCCACCAGATTATCCTCTTGCCTCAAAACATTTAAAACCTCACTTACATGCATCTCTTTAAAGAAGCGTATGACCTTCCACCCTAACATGCTTATCACATCGGCCTTAGATTGTAAGTCTGTGAGTCTCTATCCTAAGTACTTTGGGAATGCACCATTGACATTGGATTCCTTTCTTAAAGACAGGGCCCTCCTTGCTTTGCTATATGTTAATTTGTATTTATCTTTGTCTGAACTTATGTACAGCGCTACGGAATAGGTTGGCTTGTTATAAATGAAATATAAAAATAAGGGCATTTTAGAGATGTCTTGGTGAAATGATCAAAAGTACCTGGTGGATCTACTGGGTAGGTTTGGCCACAACAGCCTTATCAAGACCAACTGAAGAAAGCAGATCTTCACATACATGTCCAAAGAAAATCCATAGGAAAGACATGCATGGCAATAGGAAAAAACGGAATGAATGTAGGACTGCCCATAGGAAATGTATGATTGCCAATAAGATAAATACTTCTGCCCATACAGAAATTAAGATTGTCAATAGAACAACAATGCCGTTCCACAGAAAAAATGACTGCCCATACAAGAATTATGCCCGCCAATAAGGAAACATTTTTTCACAGGATAACCTTACATGCCCATGATCTTTTATGTTATGTAGCAGCACACAGTCTTAACACTGCGGTTGAACACTGCACAAGCAAAGGACTATTCTCCCCTCAGACGTGGTGCAACTCAACGGCGCTGAATCAACAGCAAGGCCATCGTATGTTCGGCGCAGGCACTCGGCCCTCGACAGCGCCTCTCATAACGCAAGGCCTCTTTAGTAAGCACGCCTTATGAGCCACATCGGAGGGGGGAATATTGCTTTGCCTGCAATAACTGGCGCAGTATTCAACCGCAGTGTTGAGACTGTGTGCGGCTATATAACAGAAAAGGACCCATGCAGATATTAAAACCATACCTGCAACAGGAGAAATATTTTTCACTATAGGCATGATGACCATGCCTACAGGAAAGCAAACCCACTCCTAGAAAACATATTATTGTATATAGTAAATGCATGATTGCCCATAGGAAATCAATCTTTGGCCATGGGGAAAATATCTGCACATAGCTTAACCAAACATACCCACAGCATAACCATATCTGCCAATAAGATAACAATACCAGGCAATGGGAAATCTTGTATGCCAGTGTTTCTCAACTCCAGTCCTCAGGGCCCACCAACAGTTCACAGTTTATGTATGTCCCTGTTTGAGCTCAGGTGAGCTAATCAGAGGCTCTGCATGTGTTTAAACAGAATTAGAGCCTCTGATAAGCTCACCTGTGCTCAAGCAGGGATATTCATAAACTGAACTGTTGGTGGGCCCTGATGACTGGAGTTGAGAAACACTGGCATACATGATTTCCCATTGCCTGGTATTGTTATCTTATTGGCAGATATTGTTATGGTTATGCTGTGGGTATGTTTGGAAATCATATCAAGCCCCTTGTTAATCTGGACAGCTGCGTAAAATACAAGAAGGGAAAAACTCAAAATAAAAACAATAAAAACTGGAAAAAAAATCCCACAATATATCTACCTCAAAATTCTCACAATCTAACATTAATTACCCAACATAAGAACAAAGTATCTATTACGGAAACTGAATTATAAGAATAAAAATAATATTCGTGTGCATTATCCCTTGGGTTATTTCAGGTCTCTCGTATGTATATAATAATCAGAAAAAAAATATCAGATATTTCTTAATGAATTTAAAAATACATAATTTTTTTATTTATCCAGCACTCACATTAATTGGTTACATTTAAAAAGAAAAAATTATAACATTAAATTAAATGCAATGTTATATATAATCTAAGAATAAAGAATAATTCTTAGATTATATATAACATTAAATTTAATGTTTATCATTTAGGACATCATTTTTGCTTATTAACAGTGTATTTCATAATATAAAATAATCTCAAGCTCATTAAAATATATAATATATATACACACACACATAAAATGCAACTCCTAATATCACTAGTTTAAGATATCATGACAAATATTTTTCAACACTCTCCTCTGCTCACCCTAACCTCCTGCCGGCCCCTTCTAGTCTCACACCTGAAGATTTTACCAGCCACTTTAAAAATAAAATTGATAACATCCAAAACAATCTCTTCTCTCAAATAGACAACACCCAGCCTTTGCCCTTCTCCAAGCAAACATCTACTAGGGACTCCTTTGAATGTGTAATTAAAGACAAAATCTGTAGTCTCCTATGGGTTATTCCACGTCAATTCAACAAGCTCATGTCACCCTTCGACTCGGATTTTGATGAAACTTGGTGTACACCCTTACCTTATGGTTGAAAGAAACCCCCTTACATTTGTCCCTCTATCACAAACGTTTTTAATTTTATATCACCTTAAAGTTTCATTAAATCTGCGTTGTCTTTCCTCTTGAGATCCTCAGCACAAGATACCCTTGCGTACATTTTATTTTTTTTCTCCATACAAAATGATCAGATCTCTTTTACACAGAGCTCAATAACATGATTTAGAATTTATAAATGCTTAAAAAATTTATAAATGTACTTGTAGCATAGTGTTTTTTTGTGGAAAAACTAGGTTTAGAAAACCTGAATTTTCAGCGTGTGGGCACGAGGGAACCAAAATGTTTTGCTGTTGAAAATTATTGCAAAGACATTATATTTCTTGACAGAATGTTTTTTGGATATCGTGGGGAAAAAAAATGGCTACTGGGTAGCCATTTTCTACAACTTTCCTACAATCCATAGCTGTAATAGAAAAAAAGAATGAAACAAAGTTATTCAACAGTATTGGTGGAACTACAAAACGTCTAGCTAGAAAAGAGTCTTTAGAGACCCATTGACAAGCAGAATACTACTCCAAAAACATTTTTTTATTTCTGTGACAAAAAAATAAAAAGGTAAAATTCCATTATATTGCAAGGGAAGACATAGACATAATCCGCTCTTCCCTCGAAACCCGTTTCAGAGAAGTGCAGATGCTCCCTGGAACTCGCAATTTCCACAACTCTAAACTACTCAATTCTACAGGCACAATTGAAGCAAGAAGAATGAGCATTGATGAAGACCGACCCCCCCCCCCCCCATCACTTTCAACCTGAGGAGCCTCCCAAAATTTCCTGTAAATGCTAATGATCTGTATCCTGGAAGTTTTGTTGATTGCAAGTATGATCATTTGTGGTACTTTGGAATGGTATTAAACATTAATCAAGACAAGGGAAATGCTTTTGTAAAATTTCTTCACCCAAATGGACCTTCAAATTCATTCTGCTGGCCTAGTCTTAACTATTCATGCGGAATACCATTTCCCCATATGCTCTGTATTGTACAACCCCCACAGACAATAACTGTCAATTTAGATTTAAGTGCATTTGATATATTAATACTCAGAATCTCTGATTTCCAAGCGTTTAGTTTGTAGTTGGAAACTTTACTATATTGTTCTATTAAATCCAGCACATGAGGCAAGGTTGTCAGTGGTTCTTCTAATGACAGAACCACGTCATCTGCAAACATAGTAATTATGTGTTCCCTTTCTCCCACCCCTATCCCCCTCACTACTTCACAACTTTTAATAGCTAAGAGGTTCCAATAATAGAAGGAACAGGGTGGGGGAGAGGGGACATTCTTGTCGAGTTCCATTACTAATATCGAACTGATGAGATTTAAAACCTGCTCCAATAACTGAGGCTGATGGACTAGAGTAAAGGGCTCCAATTGCATGGGAACCAACAAACCGAATCCCATCTCCAGAAGAACCTGTCTCATATATCTCCACCCTATTCTATCAAATGCTTTCTCAGCATCTAAAGATAAGAACAGGATGGGGGCCTTACCAGCCCCTGACACACAAATCAAATCCATAAGCTTCCAAATATTATCTGGTCCTTGTCTGCTAGTCATGAATCGCGTCTGCTCTATTGAAATCAATTTATTTAGGTTTTGTGATAATCTAATCACCAGTATCCTTGCGTACAGTTTCAAATCAGTATTCATCAAGGAGACTGGACTATAGTTGCCAGAGTGACTGGATTCTTGATTTTTTTTTGGAATCATTATTATATGAGCTTTCATCATCTCCTTTGGAATTTTACCTGAATCCTTAAACTCATTAAACAGAACTTTTAATTGTTTTGCAATTACTCGACCAAAAAGCCTAAAGAAAAGGTTTGTATATCCGTCCGGGCCAGGGGAAGAGTATGCTTTTACAGGGAGTGCAGAATTATTAGGCAAATGAGTATTTTGACCACATCATCCTCTTTATGCATGTTGTCTTACTCCAAGCTGTATAGGCTCGAAAGCCTACTACCAATTAAGCATATTAGGTGATGTGCATCTCTGTAATGAGAAGGCGTGTGGTCTAATGACATCAACACCCTATATCAGGTGTGCATAATTATTAGGCAACTTCCTTTCCTTTGGCAAAATGGGTCAAAGGAAGGACTTGACAGGCTCAGAAAAGTCAAAAATAGTGAGATATCTTGCAGAGGGATGCAGCACTCTTAAAATTGCAAAGCTTCTGAAGCGTGATCATCAAACAATCAAGCGTTTCATTCAAAATAGTCAACAGGGTTGCAAGAAGCGTGTGGAAAAACCAAGGCGCAAAATAACTGCCCATGAACTGAAAAAAGTCAAGCGTGCAGCTGCCACGATGCCACTTGCCACCAGTTTGGCCATATTTCAGAGCTGCAACATCACTGGAGTGCCCAAAAGCACAAGGTGTGCAATACTCAGAGACATGGCCAAGGTAAGAAAGGCTGAAAGACGACCACCACTGAACAAGACACACAAGCTGAAACGTCAAGACTGGGCCAAGAAATATCTCAAGACTGATTTTTCTAAGGTTTTATGGACTGATGAAATGAGAGTGAGTCTTGATAGGCCCGTGGCTGGATTGGTAAAGGGCAGAGAGCTCCAGTCCGACTCAGACGCCAGCAAGGTGGAGGTGGAGTACTGGTTTGGGCTGGTATCATCAAAGATGAGCTTGTGGGGCCTTTTCGGGTTGAGGATGGAGTCAAGCTCAACTCCCAGTCCTACTGCCAGTTCCTGGAAGACACCTTCTTCAAGCAGTGGTACAGGAAGAAGTCTGCATCCTTCAAGAAAAACATGATTTTCATGCAGGACAATACTTCATCACACGCGTCCAAGTACTCCACAGCGTGGCTCTCAAGAAAGGGTATAAAAGAAGAAAATCTCATGACATGGCCTCCTTGTTCACCTGATCTGAACCCCATTGAGAACCTGTGGTCCATCATCAAATGTGAGATTTACAAGGATGGAAAACAGTACACCTCTCTGAACAGTGTCTGGGAGGCTGTGGTTGCTGCTGCACGCAATGTTGATGGTGAACAGATCAAAACACTGACAGAATCCATGGATGGCAGGCTTTTGAGTGTCCTTGCAAAGAAAGGTGGCTATATTGGTCACTGATTTGTTTTTGTTTTGTTTTTGAATGTCAGAAATGTATATTTGTGAATGTTGAGATGTTATATTGGTTTCACTGGTAAAAATAAATAATTGAAATGGGTATATATTTGTTTTTTGTTAAGTTGCCTAATAATTATGCACAGTAATAGTCACCTGCACACACATATATCCCCCTAAAATAGCTAAAACTAAAAACAAACTAAAAACTACTTCCAAAAATATTCAGCTTTGATATTAATGAGTTTTTTGGGTTCATTGAGAACATGGTTGTTGTTCAATAATAAAAATAATCCTCAAAAATACAACTTGCCTAATAATTCTGCACTCCCTGTAGTTTACCTATAGCTATCAATACTTCTTTTTCAGTGATTGGTAAATTTAAGTTTTCAAGTTCAGAATCTATAATCTTGGGAAGTTTAGATTTACTTAGAAGTTTTTGAATTTCGAGGACACTTGGTTCCTTGAATAAGGTATCATATTTCAAGTTTTTTAAACCTTCATAATATTTAGCAAAAATCCTGGCTATATCTTTTGGTTTATAAAAACGCTTGCCCTCATCCATTAAATAATCTATTCTAGAATTCCGCTTTTTGTTTTTCAATTTTTGCGCTAGCACTTTACTAGTTTTATTGTCATAATATTTATATAAATATATAAAATATAACATTTTTGCTGAAATTTCCAAATTGCCTTATCAGAAATATGTTGATTGATTGAATTAACTGTTTTTGCAACTTTTTTTATTTCTGAGTAAGTATTATCTTTAGGATTATCTTTATGCTCTTTTTCTAAATTGTGTAGCTGGATTAATAAACTCCTTAATGGCAGACCTCTCTTTTTTTTAATTTGATAGTTTAGTTTAATCAAAAGGCCCCTAAAGTAGGCCTTAAATGACATCCACAATGTACTGTTTTGCTCCACAGTTCCGGAATTTATATCAAAGATTTTTTTTTCTCATTTCTCAATGTCGATACTGTGTTTTTGTCACTCAACAGCGCATCGTCCAGTTTCCAAATTGGTCTTTCCTTTATTTCTTGATCTAGTTTTATATTTATACTAACTGGAGCGTGATCCGATATTGTTATCTGGCCTATATTGGCTTCCGTAACCTTAGCCAAACTTCTTCATTAATGCAAAAAAAAAATCTATTCTAGAGTAGGTTTTATATACCATAGAATAATATGAGTAGTCCTTTTCGTTTGGGTGTAGTATTCTCCAAATATCGTACATCTGATTATCTTTTATTAATTTTAAAAGTTTATTAGCATCTCTAAGCACTACATCTAGATTTTTGATAGTTTTATTAGATTTTTTGTCTAACATGGGATTAATAGTAGCATTAAAGTCTCCTGCCATTATTTCAATTCCATGTCCTAATTTTCTAAGTTTCTTTATTGTCTTTTTTATAAAGAAAAGTTGATTATTTTTAGGGGCAAAAATATTGAGCAAGGAGACCTTTTGATCGTTAATTTCGCCTATCCACAGTATAAACCTACCCCAAGGATCGCAATTGCATAAAGTTTCCTTAATTTTTAAACTACGATCGTAAAATATAGATAAGCCTCTTGATTTATTGTTAAAGGTCGAATGATATTTATATACATAAATGTTTGAGCCAAATATAGGAATTTTATTTTCTGACCAGTTTCTTGTAAAAGGATAATTTTTGCTTTCTCTTCTTTGATCAGTCTTAAAATTGAAAGTCTCTTGTTAGGGGGGTTCAAACCCCTCACATTTAGGCTCAATATCTTAATTTCCATATTAGTAGTTGAGAAAAGCAATTATATTTAAGAAAAAAAACATATTCCCCTGGTAACTTCATTAGATGATTCAAATTACACTTTAATCTATTTCCTGAATTAGTTAGAGCCCTTGGTAACTTCAATAGAGCATTCAACCTACACTTTAGTCTATTTCCTGAGTTAATTAGTGCTCCCAAAACCTTTACATTCCCTCTTATCCATACATACCCTTTCACTCTTACATTCATAGACAATATTATATACCAACACATAACAATAGGGCTATACGCCAGTGTTTAGAAATGTCTGCTCAACAGCAATATGGGGAGATTGGCCTATGTAGCTCATTATTTAACCAATCTTTTACTTATATCCAGTCTACTATCAAAAAATAAATAAAAAAATTCTGCTAATAAAATATAGTGTTTTTAAAAAATGTGTTAATCAATTCCTAGTTTTTCATCTTACTAATGGCATACTAACATTTGTGAGTGTATAAATTAGCCATATGACTTAACACCTTCTACAATACTCCAAAAAATAAAATAAAATATAAAGTCTCATAAACTTATAGTGAAAAAAGACCCCCTAAAAAGGGAGATGTCCTTCAGTGCTTCTCTTAGAAAAATGTAACCTCTTTGTTGATTACATTCCAGTTATAATTAAACAATCTTAATACCAAAACATATATTAGTGCTTATCAAATACTTAATTTTTTTTTTTTTTTTAATAGCAGCCGAAGAAAGTAAGGATTCTAATATTTAAGCCCCTCATGATTATGGCCATTGATCATATTGAAAAAAACATCAGAAGGGGCAAAATAAATAATAAATTGCTAAAGATGGAGGCAAAATGGATTTATTTATTAAAAACTAGGAAACCATATGGCCTAAGTGATGGTTTTACTTTTTCTCCCTTCATTTAAGATATTGATAATTAATGTTCTATATGATGGTAAAGGTTGAGCTTACACATGATCTTGAAGTTAAGTTTTAACTTGTATAAAGGTATCAAAATGAACAAGAAAGGCAATACAGCTAACATAATAAGTGGTTTTCAATATAGACTATATAATGATAACATCAACAGGAGACATTGTTCAGAAGAAGCTACCCTAGTATATGTATCAAGATGAGCAAGAGATATTTCACAAATCACTTAATTAGAAAGTCATATAGTCCTTATACTATATAAAGAATATCCATTTGGGAGGTAATAAATTAATTTAAATATGAAAGAAAAAATTTGATATTTAATATGTAAATCCTCCATTATGCATTGGATATAGTGTATTGAATGAAAATCTAGCAATACCTACTGATAAGTAATAATATGGATGTTATAAAATCAAATATATATTGTCATATCATGCTTTAATAAAACTCTGAGATTTTATTCTATTTTCTTAAATATATATTTCCCAATTTTCAATTTGTGTAAGATAATTGAATATATATTTATACAAAGAACTGAATCTGATATAAAAAATCCTTAATATAAAAATAGACTTCACAAAAGTATTGATTTAAAATCAGATATTTAAAATTACTGATGAAGATGATGAATTTAAAATCATAATGAATTCACTTAATCATTTGACTTCTGTATGGTTTACTAACAGATACCTTATAAAACTTTAAGTATAAGTAGCTCTACAATAAAGTATAATGAGACATATCTAATATTTTAAAGTTAGTCATTATTATTTTTAAGCGTAGTCACGATCTCCATGACAACCAGAAACTATAAAGGGATGTTTACTGGTCATGGCAATGACCCCTGAAGAAATCTAGAAACGAGCGTCAGGTCAGACTTAGCAACGTGAGACGCGGGTTAGTGACGTCATCGCGAGGCATCCTAACCGCGATCTCCACGCCAGTGTGCTGCTCTTCACTCCATGGACACAGTGCAATATAGAATCACTAAGACAGATATTTAGAAACAATTCCATAAGAGGCCTAGCAGCATTATCAGGCTCTAATTTAACAGATTACTCAAGATCAAAATAATATTTCAGAAAGCAAATGCAAGACTATTAGCACTTTATAAACACTACCTTAATAATTACATATGACATACTTCTGACTCCTTAATAACACTTTAGATTTTTATTTTTTGCGCTTGCACTTTAATTTAAGATTGCACCAGATTAGTATGTGCCAATTTGCATATTAGGTTATATTGACATAATCCCTGAATGAAATGCTGCGTCTAAATAAATGTTATTAGTTATTAAAAGAGAAGATTTATTTACCTATCTGTGTCTCTTCAAGACAATTGGGAATAATAGGTGTGCACTATAAGAGGGAACCTTTTCTTAGTTTTTTTTAAATGTCTTTGTGATCCTCAGTGGCACCCTATAAATGGTTCATTACAAATAAGTCTACACCTAGAGCCATCAAACCCCCCTTTTTTTTTGTACACCAAGTTTCATCCAAATCCGAGACGGTGGGTGACGAAACCCTTGTTTTTGCGTTGATTTGATGTGGAATGACCCCTATATACTTCTCACATCCTTAATCACAGCTAATGTCTCCCCTTCTCTAACACACTTATCCCAGCTAAACAATAGCGACTTTCCATCATCTTTAAAACATGCCATAATTACACCCATTATTAAGAAACCCTCAACTGACTCGGCTTCTGCATCTATCGCTCTCTCTTGCTACTTCCCCTGCCTTCAATATAGCTTAAGTGACTAGTCTATAACTGCCTAACACAATTTCTTTGCTCCAACTCTCTTTTTAACGCCCTTTAGCCGCAACACTCCATAGAGAAAGCTCTCACATAAGTCACCAATGACTTGCTCACCACCAAGTCAAAGTGTAACTTTGCTCAGTTGAGCACCATCTTGTCACTCAAATTCTCTCCTCTCTTGACATCCGAGAAACAGCTCTCTTATGGTTCACATCTCATCAAGAAAATAGAACATTTCTGGCACTTCTTCTTTGCCTCACCTTCTGACTGCTGGCAAACCACAAGGTTAAGTCCTGGGCCTCTTCTCTTCTCCATCTATACATCATCCTTTGGTAGCCTAATAAAATCTTTTACATTTTAATATCATCTGTATGCAGATGACACTCAAATCTACCTCTCAGCACCAGAACTATCTCCCTCTCTCCTTGCACTTGTTGCTAACTGGCTCTCAATCATATCCTTCAGGATGACTGCTGGTCAACTCAAACTCAAAATGTCAAAGAATGAGCAACTAATCTTACCACAGTTTATTACAGCTTCCACTCCTCAAATTTCTCACTCTTAAAGTTGTAATGCATTGTCTCACCATATTTTGCCTCGACTACTGTAAATCGCTCCTTGCCGGCCTCCCCATCACCCGCCTGTCTTCACTCCAAACCACAATGAATGCCTCTGATAAAACATCTATCATACTCAATGCTCAGTGTCCGCAGCAGCTCTCATTCAGTCACTCCACTGGCTTCCTATAGATTTCAGCATAAAAATTAAAATCATGACATATAAAGCCCTTAACAAGAGTGCACACACTTATATCAAAGTACTTGTTTCCTCCTCTCATACCCCAAGCTTATCTTCTAGATTGTAAACTCTCCGGAGTAGGGACCTCTCTTCTGCTGCACCAAGCTGTCTGCGGATCTATTTGTTTCATATTTGTATTGCACGGTACCTGTACTTTTATTACTACTTACCTTACAATTTGTTTATACCGGTGTAATTTGCTAACTGTAACAACAGTGATATATTCTACTTTGTAATTAGAGCTACAGAAAATGTTGGCACTTTATAAAAGAGTAGTAATATTAATAATAATGATATGCCAGTTGTTTAAATAGAAAAATATCATGAATGCTTCCCTTTCAGAGTGGAAAAGGATACAAAGGAGAGTGCGTTACTCAGGGCAGAATTGCGAATACTCCAAAAGTAGACATTTTTAAGGTTGCAAGAAAGGTGAATTTTCCTTTTGATGATTCTCGGTTTAAAAAAAGAACTATGAACAGAAGATTAGAAACCAGTCTCAAAACACCATACCTAGCAATAGGATTAACCGGTAAACATGCTGTCGTTCTTACATCTATACATAAAGAACTAAAAAGTTTGGGTTTATACCATTGATGAAGCTCTGAGGAATGGCATAGAAATATGTACTATAACTGACGCTTTGGACGAAATTAAGTTAGCTGTAGACTTTATGTCAGAGGCTTCAACAGACTTCACAAACCTCCCCAGCAGAACAATAGGTTTTGTAATAGCTGCCATGCCAACAGAGCTTAATGGTTGAAGTATTGAGAACCTGATTTTATTTCTAAGTCAGCATTGGTCTGCCTTCCTTTTGTTAGAAAAATCTGTCAGGCAGACAACTGGACGGCAAATTTAAAGAGGAAAGAGGAAATAAAATTCCAGCAATCCTGAAGCAGGCACACTTACAAACAGAAATGTTTTTCAAACTATCCAAAAATTTTATTACAATGGAGAGGATAACCAATCACATTTACCAAAAATACACAAGCGACAACTTCAATAAATGTAAATATTGGTCGTTGTTGTAAAAATATTTGCTTATAAGGTGCCGTCTCAACTAGGTGTAATCTTTCCAGAGATGTTATGAAGAAAATAACCCGTGAACCTATGGAACGCAGCTGTCCAGGCACATCTGTCAGCCAATGTTCCTCTTGGCAATTTGATCTCTTGTGCCTCTACGAACCTCAGCTTACTTCTCTGTCCATATATTGTTGGAACCGAGCTTGCATTACCTTGCTGCTATGTAAAATGTGTCCAATGGTTAAAAATGTAAGCACTCTCTGGCAGTGCCTTTTTTGGGATTGGGATATAGAAGGACTTTTACAAGTGTACTGGCCATTGATAAGTTTTTTCAAATTTGTTGGCATAATGCAAGCAACAATTTCACTGCATCTATTAGGATTTTGAAAAGTTCAGAAGGGTTTCCATAACATCCTGCAGCCTTGTTTTGAGAAAGGCTTTCTAGGGCATATCTCACTCCACTCTCCAAGACGTCTTGCTCCTGTTCTTTGGACAAACTATTGAGGTCAATGCCGTTAAGATGCTTCTTATATAGTATATTCTGTATATTCATGCTTGGTTGGAGTCGCCTATCACCCTGTAATTCACATTTCACCAGACTTGTGAAGAAGACCATGGTTTCTGTGGTTAGCATAACCAATTCTTCCATGATAACATAGAATCCCTTCCTTTGAGAGGGACATATTGGGAAGCCACGAATTGCCCAATAAGATAATAAATACCCTTCTTTAGTCATGCAAGAGCTCCACATCATCTATTCATTACAAAAGAGAGGATTGCAGATTAGACCTGTGACGATTCCTCCATTGATCTCATAAATATTTATCTTCCTGGATTTTCTTCAGAAAGCGATGGACTTGGACCTGAGTTAGTTATAGCACCATGAAGGTCCATATTTATGCTTTATCTACACCTACAGTGGATATAAAAAGTCTACACTCCCCTGTTAAAATGTCACGTTTCTGTGCTGTAAAAAAATGAGACAAAGATAAATCATTTCAGAACTTTTTCCACCTTTAATGTGACCTATAAACTGTACAACTCAATTGAAAAACAAACTGAAATCTTTTAGGTAGAGGGAAGAAAAAAATATAAAAATAAAATAATACGGTTGCATAAAAGTATGCACATCCTTAAACTAATATTTTGTTGAAGTACATTTTGATTTTATTACAGCACTCAGTCTTTTTGGGTATGAGTCTATCAGCATGGCACATTTTGACTTGGCAAGATTTGCCCATTTTTTCTTTGCAAAAACACTCCAAATCTGTCAGATTGCGAGGGCATCTCCTGTGCACAGCCCTCTTCAGATCACCCCACAGATTTTCAATCTGATTCAGGTCTGGGCTCTGGCTGGGCCATTCCAAAACTTTAATCTTCTTCTGGTGAAGCCATTCCTTTGTTGATTTGGATGTATGCTTTGGGTCGTTGTCATGCTGAAAGATGAAGTTCCTCTTCATGTTCAGCTTTCTAGCAGAAGCCTGAAGGTTTTGTGCCAATATTGACTGGTATTTGGAACTGTTCATAATTCCCTCTATCTTAACTAAGGCCCCAGTTCCAGCTGAAGAAAAACAGTTCCAAAGCATGATGCTGCCACCACCATGCTTCACTGTGGGTATAGTGTTCTTTTGGTGATGTGCAGTGTTGTTTTTGCCCAAAAAATATCTTTTGGAATTATGGCCAAAAAGTTCAACCTTGGTTTCATCAGACCATAACACCTTTTCCCCACATGCTTTTGGGAGACTTCAGATGTGTTTTTGCAAAATGTAGCCTGGCTTGGATGTTTTTCTTCATAAGAAAAGGCTTTCGTCTTGCCACTCTACCCCATAGCCCAGACATATGAAGAATACTGGAGATTGTTGTCACATGTATTATTATTATCGTTTATTTGTAACGCGCTAACATATTCCATATAGCTATACATAAGTTAAGTTACAGGCAAGTTAAAGATTCACACAATGCAAAGAGTGGATGGTCCTGTCTGAGCTTGGAATCCAGTGTCCATAGCACTTTCCCTAAAGCACATTGCAGGATTGAAACTCGCAGACTTACAATCTAAAGGTTACAGTTTGTATGTGGTACAGTGGGGGGAGAGTAGTACTGA
This sequence comes from Discoglossus pictus, assembly GCA_027410445.1. Lineage (NCBI taxonomy): Eukaryota > Metazoa > Chordata > Amphibia > Anura > Alytidae > Discoglossus > Discoglossus pictus. The sequence continues at coordinate 129,078,668 of CM050167.1, read as the reverse complement.
GCATGTTAGGGAGGAAGGTTATAGGCTTCTTTAAAGAGGTGCATTTTTTTATTGATGTTTTGAAGGATTTAAGGCAGGATAGTCTGGTGAAGCGAGGCAAGGAGTTCCAGAGAATAGGGGCAGCGCGAGAAAAGTCCTGGAGGCGGGAGTGAGAGGAGGTGACAAAAGTGGTAGAAAGAAGAAGGTCGTTAGCAGAACGAAGAGGGCGTGTGGGGGAGTATTTGGAGACGAGAGCAGAGATAGGGGTGTGGAGGTGCGCTGTTGTTGAGGGCTTTATAAGTTAGGGTCAAGATTTTAAACATGTACCACACAGCCAGTACTTGCCAGATATTCCTGCAGCTCCTTTAATGTTGCTGTAGGCCTCTTGGTAGCCTCCCAGACCAGTTTTCTACTCATCTTTTCATCAATTTTGGAGGGAGCTCCAGTTCTTGATTATGTCACTGTTGAGCCATATTTTCTCCACTTGATGATGACTGTCTTCACTGTGTTCCATGGTATATCTAATGCCTTAGAAATTCTTTTGTACCCTTCTCCTGACTGATACCTTTTAACAATGAGATCCCTCTGATGCTTTGGAAGCTCTCTGTGGACCATGGCTTTTGCTGTGGGATGCAACTAAGAAAATTTCAGGAAAGACCAACTAGAGCAGCTGAACTTTATTTGGGGTTAATCAGAGGCACTTTAAATGATGGCAGGTGTTTGTGGACTCCTATTTAACACGATTTGGAATGTGATTGCTTAATTCTGAACACAGCTACATCTAAGATATCACAGCTACATCTACAGCCACATCTACATATAAAATGGTGTGCATACTTATGCAACCACATTATTTTTCTTTTTTTCTTCCCTCCACCTAAAAGATTTCAGTTTGTTTTTAAATTGAGTTGTACAGTTTATAGGCCACATTAAAGGTGGAAAAAGTTCTGAAATGATTTATCTTTGTCTAATTTTTTTTACAGCACAGAAACCTGACATTTTAACAGGGGTGTGTGGACTTTTTATATCCACTGTATTGGAATCCACCGGGCCTACCACTTAAACCTTTAAAATAATTATCTGATTGGCGGCTTACACAATACTTGTCTGAAAACTACGAGTCTAGCAAAGAGCATAATTAAGCAGATCATATAGATTTAGATATAAATAGCTTTTAATGAGGACAAAATGTTTTAATGCCCCTGCTGGGACCTAGTGGAATTCATTATAAATTGGTGAAAAAGGGTATTTTACATTTCTGGATAGATATGGTTGCTTTGAATGATGCAAGCAGCAGGCTACTTTTTGGGTAGCTGTGGTTCCATCCTTTGATGCAAGGAGTTGGATTCTGTGCCAGTGAGAGGAAAGGGGAGTGGGGTTAACTTTAGTAATTTCCAATTATTTTAACATAATCGCTCTGTTCCCTAATTCCTCAATCCTATCTCCACCGAAAGCCAAAACACACACCTTCATGATTCAGCTCTGAGGAAGTGATGTAACAAACACAAAATGTATTCCTGTACTCATAAAAATGAAAATTATGATTTTTCAAAAAAATATTTTATGTCCATGATCTACACAGATGTGAATAGTTATTTTGGTACATGCTTGGCAAACACTTGTCTTTTTACTTGAACAGCAGTGGTTCTTTAATCAAAAGATTTGACTTCTTTCTTTTTCATCAAGGGAGGATCCTGAGTAAATGGTCTCTCAAGGTATATTTCCATAACCAAAAGGTGGAGAATATCTAACTTGTTTATTCATCCTTCAGAGATCACGAAAATGACAGCAGCATCTTCCACTATTAGCAAATAGGTTGTACAAGCCATTTCAAAAGCATACCAGGTCATGAGCGAGTAATTTCCTTTGATAAAAAAGCACATTCAACTAGAGCAGTATCAAATTCTTAGGCCAACCCAGAGAACATCTCTCCAGAAGAGGTCTCTACATCAATCACATCTTCTTCCAATGCAAAGATTAAAGGAAATTTGTAATTAAATGTTTTTGTATCATTATTGGTTTCTCATCTATGTTAGCACACTTTGGTATTAACCCACATGGACATCTAAATAAAGTAACATTTTCAAAAGTATCCAAATTATTTGTATTTCTTGAATTAGTTTATGGCAGCTGGTATACACCACTCAAACACCAGAAAACACAGCAGACAGTTTGTTACAGCAGGTCCGCCCCAATTATGCAAAAGGGACGGGGCAAAGCAGCACAAAACAGGCAGAAACCTATAAATGTAAGAACTTGAAATTATAACTATTAGTATTACGATGTTTAAACATTATAAATCAATTATAGATGTGCATGTACTTTCATTTTATCAGAGTTTATTTTTAGAGTACAGTAGATGTTTAAGTTTTAAAGTTTCTTGGTTTTATCATCTACTGGATATATTGGTATAAGTTAGTGTGCCACTGAAGGGGCGGGCTCTTCTTTTCAGTATAAAATGGTATATTAGGGGAGATATATTATGGCAATCATGATTTCCCAATGGGCATGTAAACTTTATCTTTTTTATCCTATGGGCTGATATACATTTTCCAAAGCATGTTATGGTTTTCCTATGGACAGATATAGTTATGCTGTGACCAGATATGTCTTTTTCTATATGGGTAACATGCTTATCCCGTAGGCAATAATGATTTCCATATGGGTAAGTGAAAAACACTTTATGTTAATTTAATCATAGGCACACACAGTTGCAACTAACAAAGTGAGATAATACACAGAACAATGATGATCAGAATGACTAAGGAAATGAACACCGTAAAATAACACTTATTGAAATAAGTTGTTACATGGCAGGGGCTTAACACAGAGCTTAACATTGAGCCGTGTCTACTTTTCCCCACTCTCCATCAATATTACTGGACAGTCTTCCAGTTTTGCATTTTCAAGTTTTCTGAACCACAATTTTGGGGAAAGTTTATGCAAAAATGTGAAATGTATTATTGAAGTGAAATGTAAAAGCATTTACAGGGGGAAGACAAAAATAAAAAACAATATATACATGTTAAAATACTTTTTGAAATACGTGCATTTTTCACTAAGAAATCAAAGAAAAGTGTGGAAGGCTGGAATCACTTAAAAAGGTCAGTTATGTGTTAAATGGCCAGCACATTCCTGAGTGCAGGGAAAAACTACAATCAATCACTGTACTCATTGTGTGGCTTGGCTGTCTGTTATTAATCATGTAACAGTCAGTGGGCAGGTTACACTGTGTTCGTAAACAGACTTAATACTTTTGTATTTTAGCTGTTATTAGTGTAATAAAAAAAAAAGATCATTGTAATACACAATATTGTGCTCATTCACACCACGAAGAGTAGTTACAGTGAGGCAAATGGCCCTTTAACAAGATAGAGGTGCGGATTCAATTCTCAATTTTGAGGATGTACTTTTGTGGTGTTCAGTAACTATCTGAACCTAATTTATGTACAGCACTACAGAATATGTCGGAGCGTTATAAATGAACTATAATAATAATATCCTGTGACATTTCTGTCTATTTCTAACAGTGAGCTTCGTTTTGATACCAGTGTTTCTCTTCAGTGTTTCCGTTCCGGCACTGACTATTTGTTAATTGAAAATTCGTATATCATAGTGGTAATTGTTAGACTTTTTTTTTTATAGCTGACACATATGGCTAATTGGCAATCAAGTGAAAGGGATTTACATAAAATTGAGGAATGGGCATCTAAATGGCAGATGAGATTTAATACGTATAAAGGTAAAGTTATGCATCTGGGAAGGAAAAATAGCCATGCAATTTATAATCTTAATGGAGCAAATCTAGGTGTATCAGATATTTAAAGGGATTTGGGAGTGCTTGTGGACAACCACCTAGGTAACAGTTCTCAAAGCCAAACAGCAGCTGCAAAGGCAAATAAAATATTAGCATGTATTAAGAAGGGTATAGAAGCAAGGGAAGCAAATATAATTCTGCTACTATACAAATCTCTAGTACACCCTCATTGGAATATGGAGTACAATTTTGGGCAGCACTTCATAAAAAGGACATTTTAGAGCTGGAAAATGTACAGAGGAGGGCAACAAAACTAATCAGGGGAATGGAGGGGCTAAGTTATGAAGAAAGACTAACCAAATTAAGCTTTTTTACTTTAGAAAAAAGGCGTCTAAGAGGAGATATGATTACATTATATAAATACATCCAGGGTCAGTATAAAGAATTGTCAAGGGAGCTTTTTCTACCAAGAGGTTTCCAACTGACAAGAGGACACTCCTTGAGGTTAGAAGTCAAAATATTTATTCTTAAAGAAAAAAAAGGGTTCTTCACAGTAAGGGTGGTTAATCTGTGGAATTCTCTACTAAAGGAGGTGGTGACAGCGGATTCAATAGAAAGCTTTAAAAGGGTACTGGATTTATTTCTAATTAAGAAGGGAATTCAGGGTTATTCTGGTTAATTAGAGAGAGTGTATTGATCCAGGGAGAAATCTGATCGCCAGTATCTGGGGTCAGGAAGGATTTTTTTTCCCTTTTAGACGATTGGCTAAGTTTCACTTGTTTTTTTTCCCTTCTGTTTGCCTTCCTCTGGATTCAATTAATTAACAACTAATCCGCATATTGCAGATCAGAGGAGATTTTAAAAGGTTAAACTTGATGGACTAAAAGTCTTTTTTCAACCTCAATTATTATGTAACTATGTAACCAAGTAATTTGACTCCCCTTTATAACTGCACTTGTTATTTAGTACTTCAAAGTTCTCCTCCTTTTTAAAGTAGTGTTTTTGTTATTTTGTCAACTCCCTGTACAGGGAGCTTCTAATTTGTGGTACTGTCAAGACCAGCGTGAACACCCGAGTAAACTCAATAAATCCTCTTGTGCAAGCAGACTCCTGCCAACTCAGGGCTGGATAACAAGGCTCCGATAGGAAATCTTACAAGTCAAATTACCACATAAGCCCTTAACAAAACTCTTATGTGTAAGCCCTAACTTGCGAACTCTATGTGCGATATATTCCATGTTCTCTGTGTATTTTTTCCTGAAGGGTGATTACATGGCTCCAGCAAGAAATCTAGCCTAATATTAGATGATCTCCTAAAACCCTGAGGGAACTCGGGGTGAGCCTAACCCATACATTTAAATCCAAATCACGCTTGGCATCAGCTAAACCCCTACATAACAGCCCTCTGTGCAATTGAAGGTGATATAGAACTTATAATCTATTTGCTGAAAAATGCTATCAACAGGCAACACTATTATTAAAGCAAATTTCGATTGGTTGCTACTTTAATCAATCAAAATAGGGGAGAATAGAGGTCTCTAACTGGTTAAAAAAATTAACCAATCGACCTACACAGTAATTCTTTTTAATGTCCTTGAAGACAAGGAGTGAGTATATTTAATTCTAAATAAACCTTTTCTAGGATGACCAGATGAGGATCCAAGAGCTCAATCAACATGTGTTGTTACGGATTATCCAGCGCTGAAGCTTAAATAACCAAGTTGTCTCTGTTCATCGCTGGAGAATCATCCAAAGAGGATAATGTATCATTTAAACCCCTTTTCCCAGAGCAGATTTAACAGTATTTTTAATTTTCAGTAATTTTGTTATTAATTTTATATGTACTGTATGTTATAATAATTTATTCTGTTACAATTTTGCTGTAATTGTATTTTTTCTGTAATTCTTCGGTACAAAGGAGTCCATAAGGACCCATATAGTGGTAGATTAGGATGTAATGGGTTCTCTAAGGACGCCATTGTAGAGGGTTAATTTTAGGTGCCATGGAGGTCCATAAGAATGCCTATGGTTGCATTATTAAACTTACATTATTTTAAACTTAATCTGATACTACTGGAACCAAGCAACAGTACAGGTAGAGGACTTACTGTATTGGGCAGAAACATTTCAGCCACAGAGCAACCCAGAAGATCAAAGCCAGATAAGCTTAAAAATAAAGTCAAATTCGTTTGGAATGTCAGTCTCCCTTTAAGACCCTTTAACAAAAACCGTTATAGTGATACCTAACCTCGCTTTCCAGGAGTGATTTTATGTTCCGAGCATAGGTCTCTATACGATCATCCCTAAGTTCAACACAGCTAGGTTGGTTCACCCTCATGCCGATGGGTCCTGCAATCCTCTCCAATGTTCCCACCAGCTCTCGAGCCTGACTTGCTCCCCGTTTGGGGTATAATATTGCCCAGTAAAGGAGAGGAACCTTAGGTAAAAACACAGAAAAAATAGAAACCAAATAAAAAATTATTCAATTTAAAATGTAATTCAACAAAATACAAATACACACAACTTCTAGCTAGGAGGAAGTAACTTTTTTGTTTCTTACCACCATTGTACAACATTTGACCTAATGAGATTACAGGTGCAAGGAGAGGCACCATGAATCCAGAAACAAGTCAAGTTATTAAAACAGCAGCAAAGGTTAACTATGGAGTACACTATATGTTTTGTCCTGAAGAGCACTTCCATATGTATAGGTATATGTATAGTTTAGAGATTGCATTTTAGAATAGGTTTGTAATTAATTATTTGTCAATAAAAGTAAAAAAACTAAACATAAAATCATCACTGTTATTTTGTGAAGACATGCTTCTCCCGGTTTTATTTTTTATGATTATTTTTTAACAGCAGAAACAAAAACATGAGATGCATATAATAATCTTTTATAGTGCAGAGCAATGGTGGGCGACTCAATCCTACGAGGGCCACCAACAGTTCATTATTTGAGTATTTCTCTGTGTTGTGTTTCCTGTGCTTCAGCACAGCCGAGTTACTGAGTTTAATTCTGATTGTTCATACTGGGCTCATGAAGAAAGATACTGAAATCCTGATGTATAGTATAGTGCGTACCCAGGGACAGTCTCTCAAGTTATAGCATGTTTCTGCCATGACTAAGGTTTATAAGGACTTTTAAAGTATCAGTGTGGTCATATTTTTTAAATGTACTCTTTAGAAGAACGAAATTTGAATCCCTATTATGCATATTGTGATTTAAACATTTTTTTGGAGATATAGAGAATACTTACCTATCTGGTACTCTATTAAAAATACTTTGATACAATTTTGAATGCAGCGTTGTTAAATTCGGAATAAACAGTTTCCTATTTTCAAGTTTTATAATTTATAACAGGCAATTTGGTGTCAAAACTTTGGCAAATTCACAAATAAATTTTAATTTGTCTCTTCCTCCAGACCTGGCAATCATTTAGTACAGGTTACATAACAGCTATATATTCCTGAAAGTCTTCAATGTAGATAAATTAAAAAATGTATGCAAATATATGTTAACAGTATTACTCACTGAAGAAATTGATGCTTCTCGTGTCACTTCCCTAGACCAATTCAGTTCTTCTCCTGGTGGGAATGAGCTGTTCCGCAGATTGATTTTCTCAATTGGTAGGACTCTGCCAGTTGTCTGCACAAAGACAGAAATATGAGATTAATATTTAGGAAACACACTGGAGAACGTTTATGTTACCATAACTGTATAAACATTGATATGGACTATATCAGGGGACGGAACACCAGATCATCACAGGCCATAATTTTAGGATTTATCTACTGTGCATAGGAAAGTAATTTAAGCACTACTGGCATATTCATTCCCCTTATTATACTGAAGAAAATAGTATCATCAGTTTCAAAGTGTAGAACACAGGCCATAATTTAAGATCTCCCTGCTGTGCACTGGTAAGTCGGCCATAATAACTGAGGCAGTGAAAGTATTTGTGAACAGCAGGTCCTGCTATAGCACATATATATATATATATATATATATATATATACATACATACATAAATACAAAACATAGCCTATGCACATTTAAATATAAAGAGGATAGATAACAGCATAGCTGATACCAATACTAGAAACAGGAGGTATGCAATGCGGTTTCTGTATATTTTAACCACCAACTGTAGTTGGATTTGATCCTTACGCACCACTGGTATGTTTCTGTCTAAACTCAAACTCATTCAAAATATACTAACAGAAGACCTTTCAATCCAAATTCACTTTCAAACTATCACCCTCACTCTCTACTTTTCATAGCCTCCAAGTCACTGGAACAGCTATAGTCTACAACTGCCTAACTAACTTACTATCCTCCAAATATTTTCTTGAACCTCTGCAATCTGGCTTCTTACTCATCTCTTGAGAAAAACAGTACTTACAAAGGTTAAAAGAAAAGCATACATCTATTTCCTTATCCATCATGCTCACTCTGAGGATGTGCAGCACAAGTGGATAAACATTATCAAAACCAGGGTACACAAAATGGATCGCCCACCAAACTTGGGCGCCTAGCCCTCTTGAATTTAATCAGTACATATAGACTGCCTGCCAAGTAACTTATATACAAGCCTGCATCTCCTCCATATGCATAAGATATGGGTTGAACTAGAGAAAAATCTGTACTTCCATATTCTACTATCATGCTACATACTAGCCCCCAAGTCTTCTTGTCATTTATTAAACCTGAGAACACAATTTAGTGCTTTACCACTTTACAAACTAAACTAGAAATTCTTTCATTCAGCACATGCTTTCAGATACATAAAAATTCAAAGATTTGCGGCCTTCAGTAATAGCAGGTGGTCACTTACAGCATGTACAACTGACTCCTATCCAAACATTTGATAAAACACTAGGCAAAGATGTTTGGCAAGGCATTAAATAGATTTACACAAACATCTCAATCTGCTGAAATTACAGAGAGAAATAATAAAAAACATTACTTTGCTGGTTCCTCATACTGGGCTGCAATAAATAAATGCCTCTATAATGCTCCCCTCTATTGGAAAGGATGCTCCAAAGCACTTTTATCCATTTATGGCGAAATTGTCCAAACATTCTGGTCTGCAATCAAAGACTTGATCCACATGTGCCTAGGAAGACATACTCCACATACACAAAGAAAATGCACCAGCAACCCAAACTAACCTCTCAGCAAGACATCCATAGTTATCATGTTTAAAGTTTCCAGTGTACTGTGGGAGGGGAACCCTCCCACAGTCGGAAAAAGGGATGAGTAACAGATGGAAAGGAGTTGATGGTCTATGTTCATTTTTATTTCCAAATGGCATCCCACCAGTTATATTGTAGAAGGAACTGTTGCAGATATCCCCTTCTACAATCAAAATATTCCCGTCACTGCTGATATCACACTAACATGCCAAGCTGCCATGAGGTCATAAACAACACTTTGCTGCAAAAAAACTCTAAAATCACTAGCTTTTAAACTATTAAGTCAAAACACTGATTTACCTTCTTATGGATTAGTTTAACACCTGTTAATTAGTCTTCTTCTGAACTGACTCTACCCAGTCTACTCCTGAAAGCATCTGCCAGCTCATCCACATTGATCGTAATTTTTCGCCCACTACTAGTCTCCAACAGTTGCTTTACTGGCATCCATTTATTGTAGGAAATAATTTGAAATCTGAAAATCTTATCAGATTGTTTCTATGTTTTCAAAGATTCAAACATTCTCTGGAAAAGCCCTTGATCAAACCAACTGATCTGGCTGGCTCATCCATATAAGTTAAAACGTACTGTCACTCGGGGGCGCGCACAGGAGGCGGCTGCAGCATAAAATGAGGGAGGAGTGGGTGAGACACATAGGAGGGACAACTGTGGGGAAGACAGACAAAGGGGAGGGAGAGGAGAGGGGAAGAGCGACACAGGGGAGGTTGAGGAGGGTGGAAGAGAGACACAGGGGAGGGGGAAGAGAGACACAAGGGAGGGGGAAGAGAGACACAGGGGAGGGGGGGAAGAGAGACACAGGGGAGGGGGAAGAGAGACACAAGGGAGGGGGAAGAGAGACACAGGGGAGGGGGGGAAGAGAGACACAGGGGAGGGGAGAGAGAGACACAGGGGAGGGGGAAGAGAGACACAGGGGAGGGGGAAGAGAGACACAGGGGAGGGGGAAGAGAGACACAGGGGAGGGGGAAGAGAGACACAGGGGAGGGGGAAGAGAGACACAGGGGAGGGGGAAGAGAGACACAGGGGAGGGGGAAGAGAGACACAGGGGAGGGGGAAGAGAGACACAGGGGAGGGGGAAGAGAGACAGGGGGAAGAGAGACAGGGGGAAGAGAGACACAGGGGAGGCGCTCATTGCGAGGCCCGGGATGAGCGCCAAAGGCGCTCATTGTAACGCCCGTGATGAACACCAAAGGCGCTCATCGCAAGGCCAGTAAAGTAGAGGGGGGAGAGGTAAAGGGGTGCAGAGGCTCGCAATGAGCGCCTTGCCCGTAATGAGTGCCGTAGGCGCTCATCGCAAGGCCAGTAAAGTAAAGGGGGAGAGGCTCGCAATGTGAGGCAAATACCACTGCCAGGTTTCAAATTTTACTGCAGTCATTTTTGACGGGCAAGTTACTAGTACATAATAATGTCCTATATTATATTCATTAAATCTCACTGTTAAATCTTGCTTAATAGTAAGTTATTAGTTTAGAGCGTATCCCGTAGCATTGTATAAATGCTCAAGATCCTTACCATGCACACTTCAGAGTCCAGAACCAGGCCCCAACGATCCAGTTCATTTTGTGCACTCTCATTGCTCTTGATTCTTTTCAGTAGTTGACCTAAGGAGATATGGTGCTGCTTTGGGCTCAGGTGGATTTGCTGTGTTAAGTCCTGGGAGGAAGGAGAGAGAGGAAATAAGCACACATTAAGAAAGGAAAGATTTGTCCTTTCTAAAGCTAGCCAGCAAAATCGGAGTTTAATTAGTCATCTAGAACAGTGACTTTGTGACCAGAAAAAAACATAATGGAAAAGAACAAAAAGTCCCAAGTTTCTGTTATAACACACCAGAATAATATTATCTAATTTCTATTATATTCCATGAATTAAAGGGAAACTGTAATAAAAGTTATTTTTAATCAAAATTAATTAAATTAAGTTAGAATATGGATGGTTAAGTTAGAATATGGATGGCACATAATTTTTAGATATGTATACACTTTTATTGTTCATGTTGCTCTCTTCTATGGGTTAATGATTTTAGTGTCTCTGCCCATTTCAATTTCCTCCCCTCTAGTGTGTCATAATCTGCTGCATTGTTTACTTGTGGGGCAAGGAAGCACTGCAGTAATTTAGAATACCGCAAATAGCTGTTTAGTTTTCAGAGGGAGCAACACTGTTACTCCCAATGTTCCTTAGCTGTGTGACCAATGTGGCAGATTATGACACAATAAATTGGAGGATAATGTAACAGGCAGAAACAATGACAATTATTTCTCCTCTGTTGGTAATCCAAACATAAACAAGTAAATAAAAATGAGTATCAATGTTTCAAGTTTTTTGGTGAAAAATATATATATATTTTTTTAAAGCAGCTTCTTTTACAGTGTCCCTTTAAATTCAATATACAGCATGAAAATTCCTTGCCCTGAACTGCTTACAAACTTAAATGACTACTGCACAATGAAATACATATATGTTTGTTTCTATGGGTTAATGATTTTAGTGTCTCTGCCCATTTCAATTTCCTCCCCTCTAGTGTGTCATAATCTGCTGCATTGTTTACTTGTGGGGCAAGGAAGCACTGCAGTAATTTAGAATACCGCAAATAGCTGTTTAGTTTTCAGAGGGAGCAACACTGTTACTCCCAATGTTCCTTAGCTGTGTGACCAATGTGGCAGATTATGACACAATAAATTGGAGGATAATGTAACAGGCAGAAACAATGACAATTATTTCTCCTCTGTTGGTAATCCAAACATAAACAAGTAAATAAAAATGAGTATCAATGTTTCAAGTTTTTTAAAGCAGCTTCTTTTACAGTGTCCCTTTAAATTCAATATACAGCATGAAAATTCCTTGCCCTGAACTGCTTACAAACTTAAATGACTACTGCACAATGAAATACATACGGTATATGTTTGGAAACTGTGTGATTTTTTTTCTGTTATTTTTTTAGTTATTTACTTAGATTGTTTTTAATTAGGAAAAAAAAGTTGCCTCTGAAGGACACTGGAAGGACCCATGATACACCAGGGATGCTTTTTGTGCGAGACAAGGTATTTACATTTGTGCTTCTGGCTGAATGAGGGGGAAGGGGTGTAGTGTCAATTTCAATCTTATCCAATTATCTTGACACATTCTCATTGTTCCCCTTTCTCGGCACCCCTCCCTCCACGGATATCCAAAGCACACACTCATGATCCAACTTTCAGATGCGATGTAATAAACACTAAATGGATTCATATGCTCATAAACAGTTTTTAAAAATGCAGAATTTCCCACAGAAACGGTTTAAGTCTATTACTTACACAGATGATAATATTTATATTGTTTGGTACATACTTGACAAACAAGTGTCTTTTGTCTTGAACTACTGCAGTTCCCTAAATGTCAAATAGAGTTTATGGTGGGATTGAACAGGTGTAGCAATGTCAATAAATATGGATAATGACAGCAAATGCTCTCAAAACAATTCCACTTGTAATTGTTTTTGAGTTATGTCTGCTGAAACATGAACTGTAGGGGACCATGTTTTTGTCATTTATTTGAAACCTTTTGTGATTACAAATATTTAAGCAGTAAAAGTAGTCTAAACAATGCTGGATTGTAGAAGGTTGGTAGCAAATAACTAAAAAATGCAACTTAACAGGACCACAAAAGTTACCATATGAGCACCATAAGTTAGAGCAGTGCTTCTCAACTCAAGTCCTCAGGGCCCACCAACAGTTCACAGTTTATGTATGTCCCTGCTTGAGCACAGGTGAGCTAATCAGAGGCTCTGCAGGTGGTTAAACAGAAGTACTGATCCTATGATGAGCTCACCTGTGCTCAAGAAGGGATATCCCTATAATGTGAACTGTTGGTGGGTCTTGAGGACGGGAGTTGAAAAGCACTAGGTTGTTAGAGGGTGTAAAATCATGTAGAACATGTGTTCACGTGTTTAAAATTGATCAAGAATTCACTTATATATTGTTATTTTAGCTTAGCTCTTAAAGCTCTCCTACAAGAACCTGCATAAATAATAAGGCAAGAGTCTGTAACTGTTACTCGTTCTATTACAGACTGACTGTCTTTGAAAGCAGAGTGTGGTGGTGCAGTGGTAACTGATTTGCTTTAAAAATGTTTTTCATTGCCAAGTTAAAGGTTCGATTCCCCTGTCTTTCACTTACTTGTACTTTACTTATTCATTTACTAGCGACTTGCCTGTCAAAAAATGATGGCAATAAAATTTGAAGCCATGGCAATGCTGTTGCCACACAATGTAAGGCTTTTGCTCCTCTGTGGACCTTTGGCGCTCATTTAGAGGCCTGCGCTGGCTAACTCGTACTTGCCTGGCGGTGATTTTCGTGACTCTGTCTGCTTTAGCCTTGTTTAAAAAAAAATCAGACGCCATTTTTTTTCTCGCTTAGGCGAATATCAAGTTCCGAAACTGCTTAAATGCGACTTAAATTGGGGTGCAACCTCACTTCCAGACGTCCTGGCTGCCCCCCCGTGCTGTGTGTGATGTTTGTCTCATATATATGTATATTTTTTTCTTCAAGTTTTTCGTGTTTTTCAATATGCGCGGTTTGGCCGTTAACTTCGTATTTTTGCAATCTCGTATTATTTTTTTTAAAGTCCTGTGGGTCTTTTTTTTTGTTTCCAAGACTTCAGAATTGTTGTTTGTAAAAGCCGTCCTTGGCGGTGTTTTGCGCGCATCAGGATCGTGTAGCCTTGTTTTGGTTTTTTCGGCCGACATTTTTTTTCTTGTTTAGGTGATTTTTGAGTGCCAAAACTCTGCAAATTCAATTTAAATTCACGTGCAAGCTCACTCCCAGACGTACTGGCTGTCCCCCGTGCTGTGAGATGTTTTTTGTATGATTTTTTTGAGTGTGTGCTTTTCGATGTGCGTGGCTCGGCCAATAACTTCGTATAATTTCAACCTCGTTTTTATTTATTTTATTTCAAAGTCCTGCGGGTTCAAAGTCCCGCTTTTCTTTCCTAAGTGTTACGGCCCATAATTTTTGCAGGTTTTTTTTCAAACTGCTACGGGTCTCACACTGTGAATTGTATATCTCCACCAGCACAGTGAGCGTTTTCAGCACTCGCGTCTTCGGCCTAGGTCGTAGGGATGAGCGACTATGGCGCTCATTGCCTGGCCACAGTCACGGACGTTGCTTCACGAGGTGCGCGGTTGCGGCCGGCAACTACGGCCCTTGCTTTGCGAGGGCTGCGGTTGCGGCGGGTTCGGTGCGCGAGCCCGCACTTTTAACATTGCGCTACCAACGTTTTTTGGCAAGCCCGCGCTGCTGAGAACTATATATGTGATATATATCAATACCGTGTGTGTTAATACTTTAATCAATAAAAACAAACAAATGGAAGGCACTGATTAAGAACCAATGACTTGCTAATGAAAACAGTTTATGAAGCAACACACTTTCCACTATACCAGCACACATTGTGGTAGTGTCCTGTTTTGCATGTCAGGGTCGGAATTCCCAGAATGCAGTGGAAAAACTGTATTTCTCGAAATTCTGGGCAGGAAATACAATTTTTTAAACTTGTTTTAGACATTCAAATGTTAAAACAAATGTACTATTTATTTACTATACTATATACACACACACACCTACATATACATTTATGGTAATGCCAAGTATTCTTGTTATCTTTTTACTAAAAAGTCCAAAAATATAAAGAATATGGCTTACTCCAGCAACAAAGTAAAACACAGACAATCTAACTGTGGAAACACCCTGATGAGCTCTGGAGTTTCTTCTCATCTTTCAGGTAAAACAAACATGGTCTCTTTTCTTCAGACAGCAATAAGTATTTCCTTTCAAGTAGATAGGTAGAGCACTGGCTCGCCCTTCTCTCCAAACTGCCCTACCCAGGGACCCTTAACACACTTGATTTGGAGAGTGCTGTATTCTTTATACATCACAGACATCTCACTCGGGTAAATTAAACATTGGTTCCTTATGATAGCTTTTTCACAAACAGTTTCCAGGCTGTTTGTCTCAGCTTTTCCACCAAACACAGGTATAGCAATCTTGGCAGCAAAATGTTGTGCCCCAGATTTTCTGCTTCCAGAAGGTTGCAAACACATTGTGTGTGTCCTCCTCTCTCCCTATCAAGAAAAAAAGCCATGCCAACTCATTCTTAGGTCTTTAAAATCTCTCTTAATTGTGTTCAGGTGCAATGGCTTGATTGAGCTGCAGCTGATCTAAGCCTTTCCGCTCTAAACTAGATATACAGCTCTATTCAATTTCAGGGTCACATAAACTCTTTGCTTGATATGGTCACAAAATGAATAAATAAAAAAAAGTATATATATTCATTCAAAAGAAAAAAAAAGAGTGAAAAAGAGAGATAATAGCAAGTATGAGCATTGTAGCCGCGTGTCTGATCTTGCTGCCGAGTACAACATGCCTAGAACAACAATCTCTACAATAAAGATGTACTATTCAAAACATGTTGCAATACTTTTTGAATCATTGAAATAGGTGCCTTTTTCACAGAAAAAATCATGAATTAAGTTCTGTTTACAATAGAATTTGGCAAGTCCCCCAGGCAGACTGACAGCAAGAGCTCAGTGCAGAGAGCAGAGCATAAAGAGGGTTAACCCTTCCAAATGCATCTGTGCAGGGGAATGACTGCTGGAAACTCTTAAATATGTTACTTGTGGGTTAACTGGCTGATTACATCCCTGAAAGCAGAGTAGAACCATAATTATTTCTGTTCATGTAGCTTGCACTGGCCATTGTCTGCTGACGCTGTTAATCATACAGCAGTCAGGAGAGTGTCTGTAAACAGACCTAAGACTCCATTTTTTTAGCGGTTAATAGCATAATAATAATAAAAAAAAGCAAAAGATCATTTTAACATAGAATATTTTGCTCTTTCACACTTATATTGAAGTAAATTGGGATTTTAAAGCCAGTCATGGTTTATTTGAGAATTATAAAAAGAGAGCTGGCATTCACAGTGTGGTGAGGCATTGAGAGGCAGTCAGTGATGGAAAAGAAGCTGCCAGGGAGTTAGGGAGTTTAGAGACTAAGTAGAAGATGAGGTGTTATTCCCCAACAAGTCTTCAACTGTGACGTGAATGGTTTATTTTGTAAGAAAATGCCTAACAACATTACTCAATAAGAGAAGACATTGCCAGAGCACAAGCCTCTATTAGTCTATCACTTTGAGAACCCCAGAGGTTTCAAAAAAGAAAATAAAAAAAAAAGAAAGTTAACTGTAATGTGGACGGCCAACGGCAAAGCCTGTTAATGATATGCAATGCTGCTGTACACCCCCAGGCTTGGAGGACAACTTGCTTGAGGACTAACACAACTCCTCTGCTCCTGCGCATGGCCCAGCAAGTCACCTCAAACTTTAAGAAACTGTATACTAAGGCCCTCTTCCAGACCAAACCTAGTCTAATAGTGGAGGACATTGCGTCTCTGGGCAAGTCCATGGGCCTGGAGATGAGTAATGAAGACATCTAAGAATTAGCGGAAGAGCACAGACAAGAGCTCAGCAACAGATAGTGGCTGAGGAAAATTCAGGTGAATAGGAGGGAAGGGAGCAAGCACCTGCTGCAAAATATGTGTGCTAAATGGGTTGAATAACATTTTGTTGAAAAGCATCACCCTGTTTGTCTCCCTGTGCAAGTGCCTGATGTTTTAATGAAAGAGGTCTCCCCTTCCAAACAATAATCTCTCTCGTCTTTCTCCTATCCCATTGAGCCCTCAAGTCCTCTTAGTACAGGTAAAGTGGAAATTAAATTCTATTTTATTTGATCCAATTATTGTTTTTTTATTTATGTCTGTTTAGGTTTAAGGTTTTGGATAAAAAAAACACCATCTCTGGGGTTCAGAATAGATTATTTTAATTTATATTAATCCCTTTGGAAAATGCTGGTTTGGTACTCTTCGTTTTTGGTACTCTGACGTCCAAAACGGATTAAGGCTTAGCAAAAACTAGTCAGAAGATTTGCCACCCTGATATAATCAAACACTAAATAAAAATTTAAACTGAGAGAAATGGAACTTCATTCCTATTTTTTTTACTTATATGTATATTTTTTTTTATGAAATAAATTTAACATGGTGTCTATACCCTCCCACTTGTAGATTTAAAACAAACAAACTTGGAAACCATTTTCTGAAAAGTTACATTGTGCAACACATAAAAGGAAAATGATAAATCCTGGGAGTAGTGTGAATGTTCAGTAGGATAAGTGGACAAAATGCTGTAGTGCTCTGTTGTGTCTTTTATGTTCTGCATGCCTACCTAGCTCTGTAGATTTTAAGTAATGTATACAGAAGTGATTGTATTATCAAAGACATATACAAGTTTCACAGGGGCTGAAAGATCAGATGCAGAAATCCAGTAAATACTTGTGAAAACAGCATACTCCTGTGAACAATAATGATAGTTACCTTCATAGCACGGAAGTCCTTCCTCATTTTCTCAGGGATACCAGTCATAAAAGACAGCTCAGGCAGTAGGAGAACCACCCCAGGCATCTGAAGAGAAGAGAGAGGACAACTGTAAGGACTGCAAAAGCCACCTAAAGAGCATGACAGTGGAAATTTCAACAGCACACTGAACATCCACTGTACCAATGAACACATGCTTTTAGCCATCAGACAATGCACCCAGGCTGTCAATAGGAACTGTAATCATATCCCTCAAAAACACATGATCACACTCTGTATCTTGTATGTTGCTATCATATAATGTAGCTATACTGTACACAAACTAAACAACTTCTGTGTATAAGCAGTCCCCCTCTCACCTTACTCTTCAATTGCTTCCTCTCATTGGATCTGTGAACTAAGAGCGGTTGATCCACCTCCTTCACAGTGATGCCATAGTTCTTACTGAGGCAAGGAAAAAAAGGGAAAAAATCAGCAATAGCAGCTAGGAATATGAAAACTAATACAATTATTTTAAAGGGGACAAACACAATTAAGCAATTCAAGTATATTTGGGATATGCATTAGGGCATCCCGATAATTCATTAAGCCAAGCTTGTTAAGTAGATAATACGGGCAGGTTAGATAGGCCTTTTAAGCAGTTTCATATCGGTTGTTAAAAATACGTCTCTATGTAGCACATTTCTCCACAGTATTTTAATTTAGTAAAAATGTATATATATTTATATTATCCCTTTACTGCGAGTGTAGGCGACGTAGGGGGGACAGAACAAGGTGGTATGATCATGCCAGTATTTTTAAATGTACCGTTTTAACATTCTAAATACTGACATAATCATAGAAAGGACTTCCCAATGTCAATATGTTGATATCCTGAGACAGTGGCTTTAAACATTTATGGACCATCCAAACCGCAAAATATAATCTACTAGCGACTTTCCCGTCAATGAGAGTCCCCCCCCCCCCCCCCCCTACTTTTCGGGCCTTTGCTGAGCACCTTTGGTGCTCATCTAGTGCCCCACAATAAGCGGCATTGCCGCTCATTGCAGGCCTCGACTTACCTGCAACTTTCGTGCCCCGCAATGAGAATCTTCGGTGCACATTCCGAGCCTTTCCCCCTTGTCTACTTTCCGGGCCTTGCGATGAGCGCCTTCGTTGCAGGCGTGGGCAAACCCGCAACTTTCAAGCGTCTCTTTACACCCCCTCTCCCTCCTCTTTGCTCCTGTTTGCATTTACGGGTGTGAAACCATTTGCAGGAAATTTATAATTTTCCCCAAGCCGAAATGTGTTTCCGATTTACAGGCTTGAAAAAAAATTACCGCTTTATGGCCACCATTTTTTCCTCGATTAGCCATTCTGAGACCTTCCAAAAACGCCAATTAAATAGCAAATTAGCTTGCAACCTCACTGACAGGCTCCATTCCTCTCCCCCAGTGCTGTGTTGTAAGTTAATTTTCTAATTAATTGGCGTCTTAATTGGCCGTTAATCCCATAATTTTCTTGAAGCCTGTAACTCGTAAGCCATTCGGAGCCTCTCCCCCCTCTACGTTACGAGCCATGCGATGAGCGCCTTCAGCGCTCATTATAGCTCCGTCAAGCCAGTCACATGCACGCCTCGCGAGGGACATGGGGGAAAGACAAAGTGGAGGGGGCTAAAGAGACATGTGGGGAGAGAGACATGGGAGGGGAGAGAGACATGGGAGGGGAGAGAGACATGGGAGGGGAGAGAGACATGGGGGGGAGAGAGACATGGGGGGGAGAGAGACAAGGGATCGGGGGAGACACAGGGGATCGAGTGGGGGGACAGAGACACAGGGAGGAAGTGGAAGAGAAAAAGGGGAGGGAGGGGGGGAGAGACACAGGGGAGGGAGATGGGGAGAGATACAGGGGAGGGAGAGGGGGAGAGATACAGGGGGGGGAGAGACACAGGGGAGGGAGGGACACAGGGGAGGGAGAGACACAGGGGAGGGAGACACACAGGGGAGGGAGACACACAGGGGAGGGAGAGGGGGGGAGAGACACACAAGGGAGGGAGAGGGGGAGACACAGGGGAGGCAGAGGGGGAGACACAGGGAAGGCAGAGGGGGAGACACAGGGGAGGCAGAGGGGCAGTAAAGGGAAGACACTCATTAAAAATTATTCTTTAAATTTTGACGGGCAAGTTACTAGTCTCTTATATTCCTCTTTTCATACTTCTCTTTATTCCTCTCGTCTTCTAATCCCATCTTGTTATGGATGATAATTAGGAAAATGTCTTTTCATGTTAATATGTTTGTCTGGTTTCCTTACTCACTTATATATTTATTAATGAGAAGAAGGTTACTTAAAATGGAGGATGAACTACAAAACAACATGGCGACAGAACTACAAATGGGAGTGGCCTGATGATGCATACATCCGTGACCAAATAAGGACAAATGAACGGTTCCTCCCTCTACTGACCAGTATGATGACGACACACTGCAGCAATTTTGAACCAATCAATAAAGCTATTAATTCCTAGACAAAGGAATCATGTGACGTTTGATCAGATAACGTTTTCTACATATAAACGTGTAAACTGCCATTTTAATACAGAGCGCTTTGAGAACTACTATACAGAAACACTGTGTCTGTGTCTTATTTCTCTGGAATGTGCACATTCCACACTAATTGGAAAAGCAACAGATATTTAATACAGACTTTGCAGTCTTATCTAATTCAGTTGGCGCCCAATGTGAGGCCTTGAGTTTATGACCTGACAAAAGCCGAGAAGGAGCGAAGTGGTGACTTTCAACAGCAGAAGGAACCTTCATGAAATATGTCTGGTAAGGTCGATATTTAGTACTGTGCAAGCCACTATTTCTTTGAGTACCACTCGGCTATTGACAGGCATTCAAAGCACAGGTGGTATAGCTTGCTCAAGGTCCGTTTTAAAAAACCTGTGATAATAGATATCTGTTGCCGGTGTGTGTGTGTGTGTGGTCTGTTGGTAATGATTTAGATTCCTTAGACATATAATTCAGGACACACACACACACGTGTATTTGTGACTCTCTGGAAGACGGATGACTTGTACCCAGAGACGTACATATAACCAGAGGTCACACATACGTGCTTGCATATATGTGCCCTGGGGATTGAGATTGTTATATATATATATATTTTTTTTTCCCCCTGGGAAATGTCTATGCATGCTGGATAGACGATATCCCTTGAGGGTCATGATGTTCAAGCCGTAAAGTAGTTTGAAAACTTTAAGCGACGTCTGTCATTCACTGCGGGTGGTTAAAAACGTGTGTGTGACGCATAATTGCGCATGATCTTGAAATCACATGTCTTTTGAATCTAACGTTTTCTGCAGAAAAGGTTTGATGATTATAATGTTATATGCTATGTCACTGCTGGTTGTGATGCATGTTTTGATAAGAAATGCAGCTTAGAACTTCTCTCCCTAAAAAGCTACAAGCTGATCTCTCTCTGTGTGTGTTTTTTTTTTTTGACCTTGATCACAGCTGTAGAGAGAGACTGAGAGAGAGAGAAATTCCTCATCCACCCCCTCCCATCTGGTTTAACTATTTGAAGGACGAATCTTAGAATTCTTCCTACGCCAATGTTAGGTCGTATTTGAAGGTGTTAACATGTTTTACTGTATTGCTATGCTGTTTAAGGTATGAACACCGAAATATTAAGGAACTTTTCCTTACATACATTTATATAATATTCTGATTGCTTTCGTTTATCAAGTAGATGGATTGTCTTGTGTTTTGCTGCAAGTAAATGTGTGAGTATTTGCTGTAATTTCTTTTCTTTGCAATACAATTGAGAAATGCAGGTTAGAGAATTTGTGTCCACCACTGAAATCAGTGGAGGATTTATAGTTTATCTGGTTTCTAAGTGTAAGACAGGTGTGTTTGTGAAGTACATACGTATGTATATGCGTGTATTCTTTTGAAATATTTTGTCTGAAGTTTCTGTGTGTTCGATACTGTACTCTTTGAAGAGGGAGGTGACCGGTTTGCATTGTATGAGAGGGATTGGCCACCCCATCTTATGACAAAGCAAAGCAAACCATTCCCCTTTCTCATCCCACCTCCTCTGTGTGCGTATTAGGGTTTTATGTGAAAATATGTCTGTCTGTATTATTGAGAGAAGAATGGTGTTTGCTACATTTTAGTGGTTTGTGGAACAAAGACACCATGAAATTCTTAACACACAGCCACCGCCCCATTATGGCTCCCAGCTTAGGAAAATGGGAGTTGACTATAACTTTAGGACCAACCCCTTTTAAAACCTATGACGAAGCATTTACTATACTACCTCTGCTGGAGTCGGTGCCCTGTATCCACTACTCCTTGGGAATATTAATCTTTCTTAAAAGGAAGGTATAGGAGACATACAATGTTTTATTAAGCTTCTCTGCTAATCTCTACTCATGTAAATCAGCTCCTACATGCCTGTCTGCAACGGTGATACAGAATTCTGTGAGTTATTAATAGCATGCGCTCCGGATGAAACAGTAAATCAGGCTATTAATTTGTCAGATACTATACAGGATAAAACAGTCAGTGGTAATATATCATTCCAGACACGAGACTCAGATGCTGGGAACAGCCTTTGTGGAAGGATTGAAGAGAAGGGAAGATTTATAAACATCTTGTCCTGAGTACAAGGTGTTGCCATTAGACGCAGTAAAAAAAATAAAAAGGGTTTTCACCTTATGCCCAAGAATAACATTGTTAAGCATGGGGTACACTCTCTGGAGGGAAGTTTTTTTCTCTGTCCCCTCAGGAGATCCTTATTATCCTCAGCAATTGAAGTTTAAATCTGATGTATTTGTTGATTATGTGATTGCTTTATCTCAAGCACTGACTAAAATACATGCACAAGTGTTTTCTCCTATTCCAGATCCAGAAGCAGACACTGGTACTCATCAACTACTTCCTGGAGATTGGGTCCTGGTCAAGAGATTTGTGAAAAAGAATCCTCTGGAATCCAGATATGATGGTCCCTTTCAAGTTCTTCAGTTAAACTTGAAGGACGGCCTACTTGGATCCATGCATCTCATTGCAAGCAGCACCAGACCCATAGCAGCCAACATCATGATGATCATAACACATATCCTTTTCTGTCTGTTCTTAACTAAAGTAGAACCCTCTGCATTCATTAGTGAGAAGAAAGATGGTATTACATTTTGGTACAATCCATCTAAAACACATATGATCACATTCTCCTTTGATTATTGTCATGTTGTATGTTGCCAACAGCTAAGCGTGACTCAACAATGTAATTTGTACAAAGACACTCACAGCACATCTATATACATATGTGTTACAGACAAGACTTGGGGAAAAGATTGTAGTCATTGGTAAGCTGTAGGATGGAACACTGGGACAGCTTGGGGCTACAGACCACAGAGTGCCTTAGAACAGATTTGAGTGGAAGCCCTTTACTTGAACGTATGACTCTAATAAAGCCAGGCAAATGCTCGCCAAATGGCAAGACTGGAGCTAACATGCGACTTACTCTGACTATCAGGGACCCCAGACCCACAGACGCAGGTACATACATAATGGGTGGCTGGGTTAGGGGAGAAGCAAAAGGACGGATTGGTAAATTTATGCTCAGAGATCTAAATGCACCACTCATATCAGAAGGACTAATGCAAGTACAACACACTCAGGCATTACCCCCAAACGACTGATATCAGTAAACCTACGTACGAAGGAACCCTAGCAAATGAGACTGGGTTCACAGACCTCAACTTATGGCTGGAATGGATGAAATATAACATAGAGTCACATAATAAGACTAATTGTTATGTTTGTGTAAGTGCCAGACCTCACCTAGGCACTGTTCCACTTATGGTAACTATGAAGGAAGAAGTGGAGTGTTAGTTGGGAATTATTGTAAGTTAAGTACGGGACTGAAGCGAATAGTTCCTAGAATGTTATAGTAAGTGATTTGGAAGAAAGATTTTGCATGTGAATCTGATCCAAAATGGAGTTTGAATTTGAATAGTTTGCAAATATTAAATACAGAAAAAGAAAACAGGCTGCCCTTAACCCCCGAATTAATCCTTCTACACATATGATGTATATAGTCCGTGGCTATCCGCTGACAGTTCTGGCACCACATAATATTGCGGCCATCATACAGCAGACTCAACCTAAGCACATGACTACAGCCAGACACCTCCGTCTGCAATGTTCCCTTCTTCTACCAGACAATGTTACTTTACAGAGATGTTATGTTCTCAATCCAGCCACTCTCTTACCATTTCCAGAGGGGGGAGATGAGGAAGATGGATACTTTTGTACAACCTGATTTTGAACCCAAACTCAGGAATAACCAATCTATATGTAAAAAGACGTCTACTGGAAGGTAGTGGAAACGGCCAGACGCTCACAGATGAGACACAAGACCCTCTATATTGCACACTGTGGAATAAACATTTCCAGGCCGAGATTTCCAATATGAAGCAAGTCTCACTAAATTGAAGCAGGTCACCTTAAACCTAAAGACATTGTACAACAATGCAGCAGGTGATAGTGCATTTACGGTGGAGCTCCCACAAGAAGCAGAAGCGCTCTACAAGCATTGGGATACAGAAATTCCACATGTTGCAATATCCAAGTTCGCACCGGATGGATGGAAGACATTAGGAGCTGCATTAAAATGGTGGGAATCTGCAGAGGAAGGAGTGGAAAAGAAAACTCTCCACTGGCAAGCAGACAGCACTCCCAGTATACAAGCCAGAGACCCATATGCAGTCCCAGGACTCACAAATCCACCGCATGACTGCCTTCAACAAATGGAAATGGAGACCTCACACCTTGCGAATGTAAAAGACCTTGCCCTGACAGACCCAGACATCACTCTGTATGTAGATGGATCAAGGTATGCTGATGAGAATGGAAAATATCACACAGGATATGCTGTGACTACAGAAAAAGATGTGATACGAGCCTTCTCACTACCTCCCTCCATGTCAGCACAAGAAGCAGAGTTGATTGCATTGACCAAGGCCTGTGAGGTTGCGACAGGAGTCCGAGCCAACATCTACACAGGCTCAAGATATGCTCTGGGAGTGACTCAAGACTTTGGAGTAATCTGGAGAGCTAGAGGATTCATGACAGCCGCAGGTACTCCAGTGAAGCATGATAAAGCCATCCGTGAACTACTAGGTGCTTTAACACTCCCAAAGGAAGTAGCCATACTGAAAGTAAAGGCACATGGGAAGCTAAATTCAGACGAAGCACGAGGAAACCATCTAGCAGACCAGATGGCTAAAAAGGCAGCAATGTTATCACAGGAAATGGAAAGGAGAGAGGTGGATGGAGAAATAAACATTTATACAATACAGACTCTGCCAACAGATTTAAAATTGCTCTAAGAATTGCAAAAGACGGCAGGTCCAGAAGAAGTGAACAATGGAGGAAAACGTAACCCCTAGATGACTAGTAATCCCCACCCAGGGAGAGGTATAACTGTGTACCCTGGAAATTATACGTGTTACAGGAGAAACGTTTCTCAGGGGTTCAGCTTGCAGAAGTTCCCAAGTGGGTTTTGTCACACATATAGAGATGGTTCAGCCACCATGCTAGTCAATCAGACACAATCTTTGGGGGACATATATTGGTTGTGTGGAGATATGAAACTCAGGGTAAGACTGTCAGGAGTATGGCGTGGGGAATGTACCTTGGCTAAAGCCATAATGCCGTTACACATTGTTCCAACCTATTATGGTGATCTAGATAGTGTTCCTCAGACACAGTCCAGAAGGAAGAGACATACATCATCATCTGAACCTAGAGAAAGTTTTGATTCCCATGTGTACATAGACTCTATTAGAGTCCCAAGGGGGGTGCTGGATGAATTCAAGGCCCGAAACCAGATAGCAGCAGGATTTGAATCACTGATACCACTGATTGGTGTAAATAAAAATGTTGCTTGAATCAATTATATATATATATATATTATAACCAACAAAGGTTTGTGGATTATACAAGAGACGCTCTGCAAGGAGTTGCAGAACAATTGAAGGCCACATCACACATGGCCTTCCAGAATAGAATGGCACTAGACATGCTAGAAAGGGAGGGGGGTGTAAAATTCTCCCCGACACTGGCAACTGTTGCACCTACATACCTGATAATATGGGTCCAAACGGTAAGATTACTTTAGCCATTAAAGAACTAAACAACTTGGCACAAGAATTGAAGGAGAGTTCTGGAAACACAGACTATTGGGATAAATGGTTTGGGTGGATGAACAACTGGCAGAGGGTATTGTTACAGGTTGGAAATTGTCTTTCTTTCAATACTGATCATTCTTGCATTTGTTACCTGCTGTATTATCCCCTGTGTCCGAACATATTTTTAAGAAGTCAGTTACTGGAGTCACACCAACCTTTGTGCACCGAGAATTTTGTGATGATGACAACTGTGAGGAGTCACATAGAGTGTTACGGTCTATTGTATCTAGGAGTGAGGTTTCCACATAAACCCCTTGTCCCACATGTTCCTGATACAAGGGGCTAGGGAAAGGCATCTGACTTGTCTGTGACAGTGGCAGGAGGGGCCGTGGGTAAGCCATGGCTACTCAAATGTACAAAGAAGAACGGGCGTTCACAGCACAGATGTTTAGGGCTTTCTAGCAGTCATGCACCTCATCCTCAGGGACAGATATACACCTAGTGTTTAGGGGGGAGTTTACCCCTCATCACGCATTAACATAAGTACAGCTGCTTTTCTTAGGTTGCACACTCATTAATAACATAAAACAGTACATTTTAGGGGGGACTGTTATGGATGATAATTAGGAAAATGTCTTTTCATGTTAATATGTTTGTCTGGTTTCCTTACTCACTTATATATTTATTAATGAGAAGAAGGTTACTTAAAATGGAGGATGAACTACAAAACAACATGGCGACAGAACTACAAATGGGAGTGGCCTGATGATGCATACATCCGTGACCAAATAAGGACAAATGAACGGTTCCTCCCTCTACTGACCAGTATGATGACGACACACTGCAGCAATTTTGAACCAATCAATAAAGCTATTAATTCCTAGACAAAGGAATCATGTGACGTTTGATCAGATAACGTTTTCTACATATAAACGTGTAAACTGCCATTTTAATACAGAGCGCTTTGAGAACTACTATACAGAAACACCGTGTCTGTGTCTTATTTCTCTGGAATGTGCACATTCCACACTAATTGGAAAAGCAACAGATATTAAATACAGACTTTGCAGTCTTATCTAATTCAATCTTTTCTCTTATTTAGTGATCACACGGAAACAAACAAGAGAGAAGGGAGACATATACAAAAAGAAATATACATGTGAAACAGCAAATCACATAGGAGACTAGGAAGTGTGAATAGATAGCAACTGAATGAAGAGACAGTAGACAAGATAAAAAGGAAGTTAACAGGAAATAGAAGAAAAGGAAAGCAGTAAAGAACAAAATCTAGGTTTTAGATAAGTACATTAACCTCTAATTGTAGGTTGGACTCTCGCATCATCATGGGCCAATAGACTGTTAACAATAAAATAATAACTACAATTTAGCCAGAATTTGCAGTCCTATAGAGTCTTTTAGCTAAAATGTTCTTACGCACAGTCTATATTTATGGTGATGTTGCATTTTTGCTATTTATTATTTTAAAACTAGGAAATTGCCTGTCAAAAGTGACAGGAATTAAATTGTAAGGCTGGCAATGCTGGTTGGCATACAGTGTGAGGCTTCTGGTCCTCGTTGGTTTTATTTTCAAAGTCCTACGTGCTTGGCGTTGTTAGTGTAAGTAAGTGTAAGTGTTACTGTTTTCGACATTGTGTATTTTCTGCGTGCCTGGCGTTGCTGTGCCTCGTTTGCATCCTGTTCCAGAATTTTTATGTCTTTCGTCCGCAATTTTTTTCCCTCGTTTAGCCGATTTTCGAGCGGCGGAAAAACAGCAAATATGGCTCCAATTCGTTTGCAGCTTCACTCCTACGCTCTCCCCCTGTGCTGTGTATGAGTGTTATTATTTTTTTAGAAATAGTTTGGGGCTTTTTTGTAGTTACGATTTGGAGCCTAAGTACCGCGAGGCTCGCAGTGCAGTGAGAGCCTTAGGGAGGAGGTCAATGCAAATGCTGGAAATAAGGCCTTTGTCATTGGGTTCAGTCAGGATATTTTTTCAAAGCAGGTCAGGCTAGTAGTATCTAGTAGTAGTTAATTCCAATGAGTAATAGTTACAAAACTCATAGTGTGTTAGTAAGGGTAATGAGACTGGGATCCAGAATGCTTTCAAAGGTAATGCATTTTCCATTTCTATATTGATTACAGTGTCTTGTCATCTCTACATTTTCAACAAAGCTAAAATCTTGAGGGTGAAATTATGGTGTAAAAGATTTGTTCAGTAATATGGCAGTCATGAGGTATGTATTAAACAACAAAATAATCCTATATGTTTAAAGTGTTTTTAATTGTTGGGAAATCTGTTTGTAGAGATGTTCTAAGATTTCCGATCCAGTCTGTAGGACAAGATGTGTCACATTTTAGGTGTGTTAACATTTTAATTGTTTTAGTTTTAGGAGATACATATTAATATGTATTTTATAAACCTTTATATGGTGAAATATCTCTAGTTTCACCTGGATTGTTAAATCACTCATATTATATAACTAGAGTAGGTTGGTGCTTTTTATGTTCACATTGGAAGATACCCAAGCAGTCTTAAATAAATCATGTCTTTCAAATTTTGATTTCCAATAGACTTAAGTAATTGTATTGTGATATAGAGAACAAATGCAGAATATACTATAGACTTGTTTACATATTCTAAGCCTATGAGATAAGTAGAATGTTCCAGTTTGTACAGCTCTGCTATATAATCCATTTGTATTATTTGTGTTGTAACACAATAAAAGACTATGAAAAAAAGTGCCATTAATATCTCCTAAACCAATATCTCCTAAAAATAGCATAAAAATTATACTGAATTAAATAAAACTAAATGGAGGCAGGCAAAACAGGTTATGATTCAAAAGAACATAAACAACATGACTTCACTGCTGGGAGATTATGTCAGACTTATCCAATTGACTTTTTTGATGATGTAGCCAAAGTTCCAGAACAGTAGGTATAGACTTTTTAGATGTAATAAAGCATTCAATAAGGTCCCATACAACTATATTTTAAGCTTCATAGTATGTGATTAAATGTAAACACAGTGGTTGAAGGATAGGTGTCAGAGAGTCAGAGAGTCATAATTAATGGGATAAATTCATGGGTAGTAGTGGAGTATTAAAAAAAAGTTATAATTCTAGGAGGTGTATGTCAAATGCATAATTATTTAATTAAACTAGTACAATAATTAATGTGGGATCAAAAATTCAATATCGATGAATGTAAAATTATGCACTTAAGCTACGAAAACCCAAAAGTAGAATATGTACTAAACATATTCACCCAGAAGTGGAATTGTTCAGCAACCAGTTTTTAAATGGTAGAATTGATGTTTAAAAATTATGAAATCATTTAGTAACTTGATGATAACAACATACAATTTGGAGTAATATTATATGATCGAATTTAGGTGACATTATTATATAAACATCATATATATAAATAATCATCTTTCTCTGAAAAACGTTGGTAATAGGAAGTTTATGAGAAATGTTCCCCATATTAATACCATCGTTATTTATAATATATATGATCCCTTTCATTACTATACTATATAAGGTAACACATTGCCACATGATTTTGCATTTAGCATTATTTCCAGTTCTTTTTATGCCTCTTATCAATATAGAGATATTCTTGTATTTTTATATTATTTCCAGTTGCCTAAGAAACAATACAGCCATTAAATAGCAGCAGGATATAGAGACTCTGTAACCCCTGATGAAATGAAGGAAAACGTGCGTCGGGTGGGAGTCGCGCTGCAGTTGACGTCATTAGGCGGCATCAGAATTCTATAGTGCGAGGGGACACGCCACCGAGAAGTGGTACCTAATAGAGAATCATCACTAGGACTTTCTTTAAGCACTTTAGTATATCAAACAATTTACATAGGAATCACCTGGGGTAGAATATTAGAAATAAATAGAAACTGACAACAATAGATTACTAAGTGAGGTTAAGTGCAAGTGCCTATTTATTTTGAACTCCAAAAAAAGCCATATAAGAATAGTTTTCATTTTATTCAGACAGCAACTAGTCCTACGGTCTATTCACTTTATTGCACTACTATATAGGATAGCACGATAAGAAAATAATTTGAATCACTTTTATAAAAATGTCTACACTATATATTTTTTCTAGGTGCTGTCTTGAAATCAAAAGTCTTGGAAGAAACAATGGTGGCAATTGCTGCTCTGTTGTCCCAATGATTTTAAGTAAAACACTTGCTTTTAAAGAAGCTTTATAAATGTTATTTTTTAAACATTTTTGTTTCTTATTTGACATGAATATCATTTATACTATAAAATCCAAGAACAGAAGCACACCTTTAAAGACTAGTTAGGAGTGTTGTTTGTCAAAAATCTGCAAATATATACAGATGCAAAACTTCACTTATTGGAGGAAAATGACAAAAAGATACTAATGTTATTATCTTATGGTCAGTTGCTTGATCACAAGATTTTTTAGGGACCAGAGAGACACATATAGATTCCAGTCATACATGGAATCTAAGGGATTGACAAAAATGGGGTTATCAACGGTGGGGACAGTTAAGGAGAAATCAGAACTGGTCAAGAAGGATGAGATGGTGAAAAAACAAGATCCACATATTATGAACCTCTCTACTAGAGGATTAACTAAACATCAACTTTCAGTTTTTGAGAGAGATTTATCCTTTTCTCCATCAGATCATTTTGATTTCTTTACTGCTGTCAAGGATGTACAACTATTTGCAAGGAAACTACTTTTTATAAAATATAAGGGTGGGGGTGTCAGCTATCCTGTTGCAATGAGTAATGATAACCCCAATGAATTAAAGGACAGTAAAAGTAAATCAGCTGCACTGGAGGGGGTGGAGGACAATACGGAAATAGATACCAGTTTGGTTACAGATTTGCATAAGTTATTGGAGGAAAATGACTGCCAAAGACAATCAAGGGGCAATTGGCAGGATAACTTGAAAATGAAATCAAATTTCAACCCTCCCCTATCTACCTATGCAGCGATAGAAATTTATACTAAATTAGTAGTGCAAGATCTGGAAAAGTTATGTATATAAAAAATATCTAATATAACTAATGAGGAACATAGATAAATGAAATTAGTACACGGGACGATGTTGTGAAATCCTCTGATAAAGTAGGTAATATCGTAATCTAGCCAACGGATAAGTATCTAGAAGAGGTATACAAACAGCTAAATGATCCAGACTGTTATAAACACCTTCTGCGTGACTCTACGGGTGATCTCTTGGATCAGTACAATTCCATACTCAATAGAGCCAAATAATCTAACTTAATATCCCCTCAACTCAAGTTTCTAACTGTAGATAAACCAAACATTGCAACATTCTATAGGTTACCCAAAGTGCATAAAAGTGTATTGAACCCAATGGGTAGGCCTATTATTTCAGGTAATGGCAGCCTATGTGAGAGGGTGAGCTCATGCGTAGATGCACGGTTAAGATCTTTTGTTTGAGGCCTACCCTTGAATGTAAGGGACACAATGGATGTTTTAAGTAAATTAAATGGTATATCCACAGTGTGGGGGGGGGGGGGGGGGGGAGTATTTGATTCCCTGCTGATTTTGAACGTTTGTCCACTGACAAAGAAATGATCAGTCTATAATTTTACTGGTAGGTGCATTTTAACAGTGAGAGATAGAATAACAATATAAAAAACAAGAAAAACGCATGTCAAAAAAGTTATAAATTCATTTGCAGGTCAGTGAGGGACAGAAGTATTTGATCCCATATCAATCAGCAAGATTTTGGCTCCCAGGTGTCTTTTATATAGGTAACGAGCTGAGATTAGGAGCACTCTCTCAAAGGGAGTGTTCTTAATCTCAGTTTTTTACCTGTATAAAAAACACCTGTCCACAAAAGCAATCAATCAATCAATCAGAACTGTCCACCATGGCCAAGACCAACAAGCTGTCCAAGGATGTCAATGACAAGATTGTAGACCTACCCAAGGCTTTTTCCCCTCACTGTATCAATCCGAGTACATATTTAGCAACATGTGATGTTGAGGCCCTTTATACATTCATCAACCACAAAAAAAGATGGGAGGCAATATCTTATTTCCGAAGGATGGAATCGACACTCAATTTAGAAAAAATAATAATATTTGGTTGTCAGAACTTCTATATGAATAAAGTTCTATCTTATATGAATATTATGGTATAATATGATATTCCAATTATTAACCACTATTTTTATATCCATTGTATTAATATTTTATATGCTGTTATATTTATATATATACCTATGCATGCAATTCTATTACTTGAAAACATCTATGTGAAAGATATATTTTCACAGCTGCTCACCAGTGAATTATCCATGATTTGAATAATCCATTGTTCTATAAGAGATAAATATCTGACTGAACTCATAAGTCTAGGTAATAAAATCACTCCTTAAATATTCACATGTGAAAATATTCGCTTCATAGACATTAAGTCTGGTAAACATAGTAAATCTGTCAAATTGATAACATTCTTATGACTTCATCTTGTTTATAGGTAAAGGGTCAAAGGGTCATTAGCTAATTAAAAGGGATAAAAATTCAAAGGTCTGAGAGCGCCATCTTATGGTTATAGGAATAAATGTCTCTATAGGAAAATATATTCTTTGTAAAATTTAAATAAATGATGACATCATGAAAAGATTTTATTGGTTAATAGATACTTTAACTGATTTGGGATTCTGATAGGCAAATAAGCAAGAGGTATAATTATGAATAGAGACAGGATCTAAGAGAGGAGAAAAAAAAACAAAGAGAGAAAAAGAGAAACAACAGGAGAGAGAGAAAAGAAAGGAGGAGATAAGAAAACTTCTATCTTGTGGAAAAGCCAAAACAACTTTGGAATTAACTAGTGGAATTGTGTCATAATTGGTAATGTATAAATTGAAATATTTTATTTTATGATATAATTGAGAATTATTACCATAATTTCTCTGTTTGGTTTATTTCTTATCAAAAAGTTATTTAGATTTCCTTTTGTCATTGAAATTTATACTCCGGATATAAATTTTGATACAAAATTAGATATCTCATTTTTCTTTTTGACCAATACAGACAAATTGACCTACTTAGCTAACTTATCAATTATATTATAAAATACTTTACTTATTGTATGATATTCAATATATTCCTGTATAGCTGCATATATTTTTAATATCATTAGACATTGTTAGTACTTGCTAAAACGTTATTAAGAATGAATTTTATCAATTGATTTATCTGATCTTTGTTCTATGGGTTGCTATCCCAGGTTTTATTGTTCATGTGAATGAAGTACACTTTTATATTGAAATTTTAGGACTGCATAGAAAATATCATAAATAATAAGTATTACTATATGATGTATTGATTTTCCTTTAGTTATCTGACTGGCTATACTGTGTTTTATCTGCTTTGGATCTTGATATATTACTGTGTTATATTTGCATTTTTGATTTTGATATATTATCGTGTTATATTTACATTTTGATTTGATATATTACATTTTTCATTAGACTAGTTGATTTTTATTATTTTCAATAAATGTTATTTTATAAAAAGGAATATGTGTCTATAAATTGATTCTGAACTCAATATTCAGTATTCTATATTATATAGAAAATAATATGTCGTATTAACCCCGACATGGTGAATCAACTAATGTTTATTTTACGACATAATTATTTCACCTTTGAAGGTAAATTCTTTTTACAACAATGTGGCACTGCAACGGGGACAACTTGTGCCCCCACATACGCAAATATTTATTTAGGGTGGTGGGAGAGGGAAAAGGTGTTTAGTGATTCTAACATCAAATTCACAGAAAAGATCACGTTATGGCTCACATACATAGATGATCTGTTAATCCTATGGGATGAGAGTGA
The DNA here is from genome assembly GCA_027410445.1 of Discoglossus pictus. Taxonomy (NCBI): domain Eukaryota; kingdom Metazoa; phylum Chordata; class Amphibia; order Anura; family Alytidae; genus Discoglossus; species Discoglossus pictus. The sequence continues at coordinate 129,045,264 of CM050167.1, read as the reverse complement.
ACAAGAATTTGTGGAGTTCATTCAGACTCCTAATGACAATGATTTCAATCTAAACTTGACCCATCAAATTGATTTAAAACAAATTGATTTCCTAGATTTGATCATCAATAAAGAGGATAATGCAGAAGTACATACAAACCTATTCCGAAAACCTACAGCCACTAACAGCACACTGCACTTTTCCAGCTCCCACCATCCATCCACTAAAAAAGCAATACCAGTAGGCGAATTCCTTAGACTACGCCGTAACTGTTCAGATATTTCAACATTCAAACTTCAGAGCACATGGCAGGCGTTGGCCAACCCGCAACTTCTGGGCCTTGCAATAATCGCCTTTGGCGTTCATTGCCAGCCTCTCTCACCCTTGTGTTTGTTTTCCCTTATATCCCTCCCCTGTGTCTCTTTCCACCCTCTACCCCATATCCCTCCCCTGTGTCTCTTTCCACCCTCTACCCCCTCTCCCTTCCCTGTGTCTCTTTCCACCCTCTACCCCCTCTCCCTTCCCTGTGTCTCTTTCCACCCTCTACCTCCTCTCCCTTCCCTGTGTCTCTTTCCACCCTCTACCTCCTCTCCCTTCCCTGTGTCTTTCTGCCCCCTCTGTGCTCCTGTTTCCATTTACGGGTGTGAAAGCATTTGCGGGCTTGGGAAATTGATAATTTTCCCCAAGCTCAAAATGTTTTTCTAATTTATGAATTTGAAAAAAAAAATGGCTTTCTTTGGCGGTCCCCGAACGGCAGTCGAGTTACGGGCTTGAAAAAAATGGCGTCCGTTAAAGCCGTAATTTTTTGGAAACCTGTAACTCGTAAGCCGTTTGGAGCCTCTCCTCCCCTCTACGTTACAGGCCTCGCGATGGGAGCCCTTAGCGCTCATTGCAGCCCCATCAAGCCAGTCACGTACAAACCTCGCCATGAATATTCACTGTATAATGATTTAGAACGTCGTCAAAACCAATAAAAAAATCTTAAACAGTTAATTTGCATGTCAAGATTTGTCTAACTCCATGTGTGCACCTGCTTTTGTAGTCTGAGTATGAGTTGTTACTGGGGATTGTCAATGTGTCTGTCTCAATGTGAGGGCTCAATGTGCAACTGATAAAAAATAAACAGAGGTAAATCAAATGAGGAAATATGAATATGAAAAAAACAACATTTTCATTTGGTTCTTGGATAGGCATAAACCTGTCCCAATTACACATCTGATGAAAATATAACCAAGACTGTGTAATATTCTTTATTATCAGTATACTTAAAAAAAGGTAATGCTTTCTATCTTGTATAATGACATAATGGTACAGGGATAAACCAGATAACACTGCTGGTACCATTCTATATATTTTATAATACACATCTAATCTACAGAATATGAATAAACACTAAAACTACACAACAAAACAAAATCACCTGTAGTAATCCAGAAAGCTGGTTTTGGTATCATCCGACATAGTAAAGGTGTCCTTGGGGGTCTTGTTCCACTCAATGTCATCGATACGATATGTTCGATTATTGTATCTTGTGATTACAATGTTGCCAACTAGCTGCTTGGTCACCTCATCCTGAAAGCTCTCTTGATTCTGCTGATACAGTGTGTGCCTGTAAATTTGAGAATGATAGAAATATGATGAGATTTCATGGATACAAACATATTCACCATGCCACCTATCAATTCTTTAAATGCCAGGGGTTCAGGGCAATTTTTCAGACAAATGCCAGGGGTTCAGGGCAAAATTCTGACCCAGAGAAATTTTTCAGACAAATGTTATTATTGTTATTGTTTGTTATGTGCCTACATATTCCGTAACGCATTAGAGGGGCTAAGTACAAAGAAAAAACACAATATTAAACAAGGCAAAAACGGGAGGCCCTGTCTTTGAGTTTAAAATCTTACGTATATAGTGCTTTATTTCCAAAAGCCCCTTACAAGATGGAAAATGTGCAAACTTACAATCGAAAGGAACTGAGAGAGGCAGAAAATTCTGCAAGGAGCGCAGATACTAAATTGAAAGGACCAGGAAGAGAGAGAAAGTTGAACGTGAAAGAGAATGAAAGAGAAAAGAAGACAATTCTGATGCTGTAAGAAAGGTATAGAGATTAACTGGGGACCTAAACGGGGGGGAGGGAGTGAATATTTACACCATGTCAGCATATTTGTACATTTAAAATTTGCCACCAAGAAATCTTAAGCAAGAACATTATAACAAGTGCATAATTAAATACAAATTTAAAAAGTCCCATATCTACTGAGTAAACGGATATCAAAGGTGTGCAAGTGTTTGTGTCTAATAAAAGAATCAAATGTAAAATAAAATAATAATGTTTACATCTGAAATGTTTGTCTTCCTTTGCTCTCACTATCCTCCATTCTCTGTCCTCTTTACACCCCCCCCCCCCCCCATCCCATAGTGACATTATTATGTACTGATATTATTGTGTGACATCAATGCAGGGTTTTTTTTGAGGGAGGGAAGCTAGGCAGGAGGAGTAAATATCACATGCATCCTGCACTATCCTTACATTTAAGACTGTTCTTTTAAAATATATATTTTTGGAAGTTTAGAAGGGATAAAGGCATTCCCTCTTTTTTTTTTTTATGGATAACTTTAGAAACTTATACGTTTAAAAGAGCATGTTCTATACATTACAAATAATTTTTTTGAATGGAAAAAAAATATTAGTTTAATAAAAATAGCACTAAAGCAATAGAAAATCATATACAACAATGTTTGATCCATATTTGTGAATTGAGAAGCATAAAGACTTCAACACATGGTAACATTGTTAATTGTGCTATCGTATCAAATCTACATTTAAACAAATGACAATAAAAGCACAATATTTTAGCTGTTCATACACAAGGCTCATTGTCCATCAGGGCAGACAAGGGAAAAACAACCGAACGCAGTCTCACTTTAGTGTACACACTACAGATTTACTTTTCATACATTAAACTTTTTTTGAATTTAAAAAAAATCTTTTTAATGAAGTGGCAATGGCAAATGCATTGGTACAATAATAAAATATTGGTTTGTATTATATTAAATTATGAAGCAACATACAGAAATTCTGTGTTAACATCTTTTTCCTGCAAGATTCAGATTGGGAGTATTGAGAATATTGTCAGCATATACGCCTACAGAATTTGCCATTTTACAGCAGTGATGAAATGTCCGGTCTAGAGAAGTACAGTGCCTTGCAAAAGTATTCACCCCCTTGACTTTTTACCTATTTTTTTTACATTACAGCCTATAGCCTATAGCTTAATGTTTTGTTAATCTGAATTTTATATGATGGATCAGAACACAATAGTCTCAGTTGGTGAAGTGAAATAAGAAAAATATGTACATAAAACTATTTTTTAGAAATAAAAAACAGAAAATTGCATGTGCGCATGTATTCAACCCCTTGTTATGAAGCCCATAAAAAGCTCTTGTGCAACCATCTATCTTCGGAAGTCATAATTAGTGAAATGATGTCTACCTGTGTGCAATCTAAGTGTCACATGAACTGTCATTACATTTACACACCTTTTTTGAAAGGCCCCAGAGGCTGCAACACCTAAGCAAGAGGCACCACTAACCAAACACTGCCATGAAGACCAAGGAACTCTCCAAACAAGTAAGGGACAATATTGTTGAGAAGTACAAGTCAGGGTTAAGTTATAAAAACATATCCAAATCTTTGATGATCCCCAGGAGCACCATCAAGTCTATCATAACCAAATGGAAAGAACATGGCACTACAGCAAACCTGCCAAGAGACGGCCGCCCACCAAAACTCACGGACCGGGCAAGGAGGGCATTAATCAGAGAGGCAGCACAGAGACCTAAGATAACCCTGGAGTAGCTGCAGAGTTCCACAGCAGAGACTTGAGTATCTGTACATAGGACGACAATAAGCCGTACGCTCCATAGAGTTGGGGTTTAAGCAGAGTTTGCGAAATGGCATGTGGGAGACTCCCAAAATGTATGGTGGAAGGTGCTCTGGTCTGATGAGACTAAACTTGAACTTTTCAGCCATCAAAGAACATTTTATGTCTGGCGCAAAACCAACACATCACATCACCCAAAGTACACCATCCACCCAAAGAAACGTGGTGGTGGCAGCATCATGCTGTGGGGATATTTTTCAGCAGTCGGGACTTGGAAACTGGTCAGAGTTAAGGGAAAGATGGATGGTGCTAAATACAGGAATATTCTTGAGCAAAACCTGTACCACTCTGTGCGTGATTTGAGGCTAGGACAGAGGTTGACCTTCCAGCAGGAAAAAGACCCCAAACACACTGCTAAAGCAACGCTTGAATGGTTTAAGGGGAAACATGTAAATGTGTTGGAATAGCCTAGTCGAAGCCAAGACCACAAATAGAAAATCTGTGATCAGACTTAAAGATTGTTGTTCACAAGCGCAAATCATCCAACTTGAAGGAGCTGGAGCAGTTATGCAAGGAGAAATGGGCAAAAATCCCAGTGGTAAGATGTGACAAGCTCATAGAGACTGATCCAAAATGACTTAGAGCCGCGATTGCCGCAAAAGGTGGCTCTACAAAGTATTGACTTTAGGGAGGTGAATAGTTATGCACATTGACCTTTTCTGTTATTTTGTCCTATTTGGTTGCGTCACAATAAAAAATTAAAAAAACATCTTCAAAGTTGTGGGCATGTTCTGTAAAATAAATGATGCAAATCCTCAAACAATCCATGTTAATTCCAGGTTGTGAGGCAACAAAACATGAAAAATGCCAAGGGTGTGAATACTTTTGCAAGGCACTGTATGTGGGGATCCTAATGTAGTCTTTTTGTCATTTTAATGTTATTATGTCATGTGTTTTAAAAACAACTTCTATAGTTTGTTCAACTATTCATAGTGAGAAATGCGTAATTGATATTTGGGACGCTCACCAAGATAAGCATAGTCATTTAAACTATGTAAAATGTCACATTTAGGTTCATCATATAAATATGCAGATAACTGTTTTCACACTTACATTTTACATTCTGAATGAATGACCCCAGATTCACTAAAAGTCTGGTCAGCCTAGGCTTTAGTATACTGCAGAACAAGGGTAATGTATATTTTCAATATTCAACAAGATTCAAATTTAAGTAAAATCCTGGATCCATATTTTTAGCACAACACACAATTGTTTAATATAATGGCATTTGGAAAGATGAATACACAGTGAAAGGAAAAAGATTCAGTGTCCTAGATAGTACATTTAATAATGTTATTGAGGACTGAAAGTAAGGCTCCAGAGGTCCTGATTAAAATAGAGGTCTGCTAATTCACTACCCTAGCTGTAGACAGTTGGAGCACTATTGTGGACCTTTAAAAGGTTGGAATCCACAGGATCTGAATAGTAACAAAGCTCACTCTCAACCAATGTTGACCTAACAATGGTATACTGATCGACTATACAAGTGTGCAAACCAGGAATGAATCCTTTGTTCACAATTATAATATACATACATACATACACACACACACATACATATGCATGTTAGAGAAATTGTGTGTGCCACATATTAAAACAAGTTCAACAACCTACTCTCTTGAATACAACCAAGTAAACATAGATATTGGGGCAGCATTCCAATTACAATAAATGTGTAACTTCCTCTTAGCATTAATGATGAGTTGAGCTCTTTTTAATTTGCTTAGTTTTAAAACTCACAGTTAAAATATGTTTATCAATTAACATTTATGAATCATTCACTGATTTTATTATCTTTTAGCAAATTAAAAATTAACTAGTCACTTAGAGATCAACAGTTGTCATTTTTCTATTTATTGTTTTGAATAATAGAACTTGATACTAGGTAAAATAATTTTTAGAAAGGAAAGAAAATAAACATAGAATTCACATTTTTTACTTTAAAAGAACAAAGTTAATTCCAGGTGCATAAAACCAAAATGATACTGTATACGGTAATCAAAAAATATTGGAAAAAAAAATAACCTTTATTGAAAATGCAATCTAAAAATGCGAAAGCTGATTACCAGTATTTATAAAGACCACAAAAAACTCCACAATCGATCCTAGCTTGTCATGCTAAACCCAAAAATAGGTAGCTCAGAGGTAAGCCAGAAGTGACTATAATATCTCACAAACTAGAAATGGTACCAGCGTGAAGAAATAAACAACCCATACACCTATCAATGTGATAAAGCAATACTGCACACTAAAGGCTACATAGCAATTGCCACAAACACAGCGATAAATTCCATATTGGTTTTGGCTTCGCGAACAAAGATTTAGAAGGGATGTTGTCCACATCTGCTGGCTTTCTGTGACAGAAGAGGCCAATGCGGGACAGGAAGACTCGACCGCTGTGGTTGCACAGGAAGGTTTGCTCTGGTTTGGATGCTGAAGTGACAAGAATTTCCCCCGTCTCCTTTTGTCCTCAAAAGCAGCCCTGCGTGCCCTCTCGAAAGAGGAGACAACCTGGTGAATGGTACTTCTCCAGGCCTTGTGGGCTGAAGCTAAATCTGTGCAGCGATGATGGTCAATGTGACAAGCATCAAGAGACTGTTTCAACGAGTCCTTGTGTGGTAACTTGTCTTCCTTGAATGGTAATTCAGGACTTCCTTAAACAGGTCTATGTAGGAGGGCTGAGAATCTTTACTTCCCTCCCACAATTGCTAAAGGAAGTCATGCATGGACAGGATGTGATGTAAATTACATCATCTCAACTAAGGATATATCCAGGCAGGAAACTTGTGCTTGGGCCTGTTTTCTTCCTTGATGGTGATGGAGGTGATGTCAATGGTCTGACCGTGGGTAAGATCAAGCGTTTGGGGAAGGGAATTACTATATATATAGGTAGATAGATTTAAAAGGGGGTGTTGCTCCGTGGGTCTGGGCTGTTGTGTTTGTAATACATTTATAGTATTGTGTTATCTGCCTTTTAATAAATACCTTTTAATGTAGACGAACCTTGTGTAATATTAATTTGGTGATACACCACATTTGGCGACCACGAATTTTAGACTTCTACAAAGGTTATTTATGAGGTAATATCACATTAATAGATAGTCAGATGTATTTATTTTATTTTTATTTTATTTTTTTTTGTGGGGAAGGAAAAAAAGTACTTTGTCTAATTATCCTCTGCATGGGAAATCAAGTGCTGATTGTGTGTGGAGTCTAGGATAAGCCTCCATTTTTATATAAATATCGTACTAGCTTCTGAGTTGAGTTGTTGTGCTTTTGAGTACAGGCCTAGCCCTGCATTTGAATAGAATCCATGCGGCTTCTTTGTGTATTTGAATGCTAAATTAAGCCTCCATTTTTAATATATATCGTACTAGCTTCTGAGTTGAGTTTTGTTCGTACTAGCTTATTTTGATACATAAAACAAATATATCGTACTATATCGTACTAGCTTCTGAGTTGAGTTTTGTTCGTACTAGCTTATTTTGATACATAAAACAAATATATATCATACAGGTTCTTTTTGTGGGTTTATCTGAGTTGTTGTGCTTTTGAGTACCGGCCTAGCCCTGCATTTGAATAGAATCCATGTGGCTTCTTTGTGTAATTAAATGCTAATTCAAGCCTCCATTTTAATATACAAGCTTGGGCACCAGGCCACAATTAGTTTGTTGTGTGTTTCAAATACCTGAGTTTGTTAATACTATTATTTTTGTTTTGTTTTTGTTTTGTTTTTTCTCTTCTTTCTTTTTCTTTCTCTAGTCCTTTATCATAGTACAGGCCTGGAGGAAAATAATAAATAAACCATTTTAAATATTATATATATATATATATATATATATATATATATATATATATATATATATATATATTATTTCAGGCGTGCATTTTAATACACTATAGGCTTTCATACCTTATACATTTTGGGTGTCTTGCATATCCTAGTTCGGGTTTATCTCCTACCCTGCAGGCCTTGCTATTATATTTTAAGTTAATTAGCAAGTATTACCTTCACCATACTAAGGTAAGTATAATTTGCATTGTGGGTACTAATCTATTTTTCTACATATTACACCTGGCCTACTGAATAGTCATCAACTATTGTTGGCTACTCAGAAGCATGCTACTTTAGTCGCAAATTGATTTGGATTCTTACTTGGGTGAGTAAAAGAGTAGAAATGTCTTTTCAAGGGGCCAAATACTTTCCCACAGAAGTGCGTGAGTACTTTAGGAAACATATTCAAAAACATGATGGTCCATATGAGCTTCCAGAGCCAGCAAACCCAGACAGTGGAAAAGAGAAGAGATTAATGGATGTTCTAAAACAAATTGTAAATAACAAAAAGTATAGAACAAAGAAGAGAAAAAGTTTGGTCACACAAGCTGTTGTAGCCACAATAGGAGGCCTAATAGACTTAGTTGTAGAATTACGGCTGCATAATTTGGAAACAACAAATAAAATGGAGGAAGCAATGGACAAAAGGGATTGTTTAAAAATTGCAGCTTTGAGAACAACTACAATTGTGGGGGAACTAGAAAGGGAGTTAGGGGAAATAGAGGAACAGAGGGATGCTTATGGAGTAAAAATAACAGAACTTCAAAACATAATAATGGACTATAAAAATAAAACAAAGTTAGAAGGGATAAAAGGAGTCAGAGACATTGCCAAAATATATCCAGATCTGGATATGTTCGTGGCACAAAATAAAGAACCAGTGCCGAAAATGAACCAAGATAGAAAAGATTTCTTATGTTATTCTGTTCCACAAGTAGATACCATACCACAAGCACCAGTTATTGTTTCAGAATTATTTAATGCAAGGCAAACACCTACAGGATTTTCTATGCAGACTCGACCGATGTCTATGGCAGATAAAGACAATTTCCAGAAATGGTGGGGAAGTATGCCAACTAACAACTTTAATACATTTACACATTGGTTTATGAGGGGAGCAGATAGAGCTAAAAAAGGAGGTCTTAACTTAGAGGAATGGACAGAACTGTTAGAATACGCTATGGGTCCTTTGGCTAGTAGACTATTGGGATTTAATAACAGTGTGTCTGATCAGGCAGGAAGAATTGCTGCAACTAATTTCTATCTACTTAGCATAGAGAAAGAAATAGCAAATATTACCATGAGGCCAACAGATGGTCCTAGAGAGGTAGCTCAAAGAATATTTTTTTGGTATACTCTACGACAACCTCAACAGCCTCTAGTGCTGGGCTCACCAGAACATATAGCAAAAGTAATGGAAGCCCTTCCCCGGGAGTGTCAAGAATTTATCAGGCTTTTTGATCCAACACCAACAGACTTGGAAATGGTACTAACTAGAGCTGATAAGTGGTGGATCAAGCATCCTTTCACAGAACAGGCCTGCTCTGTTTCAGCTGTAAGAACATTTAAGGTCGAGTCTGGTAGAGATATAGATGGTAAATGGAGAAACCAGACGTGGGATGTACCCCAGAACAAGAAGGATGATCAAAACTGGAGACCAAAACAGAACTTTGACAAAAGATGGAGAGATCCACCTAGGGACTATAGGAATAGGGATGGCAGCAACTGGAGGGCTAATCAGGAGGGAGAGAGAAACGGTAACATGGGCTATTGGGAACTCAGGAGACAGAAGGATAGGATAGAAGAGGAAAATCACATACTTAAAAACAAGGTAGCGGAGTCAGAGAGGAAATTGAAGGAAAGTGAGGCAAAGATGCAATATAGTGTTATAAAAGAGGGACGGAGTAGAAGTGAGTCACAATGACAAATCCCAACCCCTGCGCCTCAGCATCTCATTCACTCAGCTAATTTAACCATGGATGAGGCAGGTCGGCCTACCATTTATACAGTCATCGCAGGGGTAGGGAAAAATATGTTGGTAGATACAGGAGCAGCAGTTACAATGACCAACAGGGTCAAAAATGGGGATTCTTCAGTAAATATTATGGGAGTTACTGAGAATCCACAGGAGGTTAGAGCAGGTCTAATTGATGTAGCAGTCGGAGGAAAAACAATACAAGTAGAAGCAATAGTGGGTTGGCCAGAGGAAATATTGGGAATAGAAGCTTTAAAAAAAGGAAATTTCATTGTAGATCTTGCCAATTTTTGTTTGTGGAAGACAGAAAAGGTGAATCAGGTAAGTACAGAGTTGACGAAAGGGGTTGTGCTCCCAATGGCATATATTGTCTCTCCGATAAAAAGTCTGGAAAAAAACAAACTGAAACTAGACGGACAACCAGAATGGCTGCAGAAGCTAATCCAAGACATACCTGTTTGGGCTACAGATAAATTAGACTGTGGAAGAATGAAAGGAATGGTCTTGTTGGAAGGAGGAGACCCACAATGGCAAAAGCAATATCCAGTCCCAAGAGAATCAGTGGCATCAATCACTGAGATGATAGAAATGCTGGAGAGACGTGGAATAATTAAATCTGGAAATGGGTATGCATGTAACTCACCATGTTGGCCTGTGAGAAAAGCTGTGTTAAAAGGGAATGGAGATGAAAAAGCAGACTCATCATGGAGACTTACCATTGATTACAGGGCCGTGAACAAACTTGCAAAAAGAATGGCCCCTGTTTCTGTTTATTGTGACATGATGTCCAAAATTTCACCAGAAATGAAAGTATTCAGTGTAATAGATGTGGCCAATGGATTTTGGTCAATTCCCTTAGCTGAAGAATGCCACTACCGGACGGCGTTCAACTGGGAGGGCCGACAATATGCTTTCACAGTATTACCACAGGGATATTGTGACTCCCCAGCTATTTTTCACACATACATGAAAAATGCATTGACAGCTTTCCCACGTCCAGATCGTATCATTCAATATGTTGATGATGTCCTCTTACAATCACCGAACATGGAAGAACACAAAGAAGACCTGGCAATATTATTACAATGCATACTGGAAGCTGGACTTAAGCTAAATGGGGCAAAGGCACAATTGGCATGCCAGAAAGTCAACTTCTTAGGAGTAATCATATCAGGAGATGGACGATCAATTGATCAAGACAGGGCCAAAGTTATTGCTCAGTTACCCATTCCTACAGACCGTACAGCGCTCCAATCATTGCTTGGAATAATGGGATTTTGTCGTGAATTTACCCCACGATATGCTCAACTGGCACAACTCCTTTATGAACTCCTGAGAGCACAGAATTGGGATTGGACAGAGGAACACACATCAGCAGTACAAAAATTGAAGGCTGAACTAGGGAGTGCACCAACTCTGGCATCTCCAGACCATGAAAAAGAATTTAGACTATATCCGATTACAATGCCAGATTCACAAGGAGCAGTCATCACTCAACTGTGGGGACATGCAGAACGTCCAGTGGCTTTTGGATCTCAGATGCTGTCTGCCGTAGAGCTGAAATTTGGATGGTGTGAGAGAATGATCTTAGCAGCATACTGGGCAATTAGAAGATTTAAATACCTATTTGGCACACAGACGATAATAATCTGTACACATCATACTCCATTGCAGATCCTCAGACAAGGCAGCCTGGCAATCAGCCACATCAACAATGCCCGCATTCAGAAATGGACTATGGCACAGCTCGCTGATAACATTTCAACTCATGCCTTAAGAGAACCAAAAGAATGGGTGGCTGGAATTTGCATAAAGGGAGAAGCTCATGAATGCCAGATCTATCCTGAATCAACATGCCACGCGGTGTTCAAAGATGCCACTCATCTTGTGATGACCTCAGATCCTGTATGGTATACTGATGGCAGCTGTCACTATGCACAAGGAAAAAGAATATCAGGAATGGCCGGAGTAAAAATGTTGGGTAAAGATATCATAAAAGAATTTGGATTTAGAATCAAAGCATATTCAGCACAATATGCAGAACTGGCTGCAGTCATTGAAGTACTTCAGCAAGAGTCTGGAAGAAGTGACATATTGACAATTGTTTTGGATAGTGACTGGGTGTTCCGAGGCACATGCCTTCTGCTAAAATGGTGGGATAGTAACCAATTCCTTGCCACAGATGGATCCCCTGTTAAGTTCCAAGATCTATGGCAGATGGTAGAAAAGTTATCACAAAATTTCAAAAGAATTAACATGATCAAAGTACGGGCACATAAAAAGACAGGGCCACACCGAGAGGGAAACTACCTTGCTGACCGGTATGCAAAAGAGGCAGCTGTCCAAGCGGAAGACTGGAAACCACCCACAAAAAACACATTACAAATAGCTTCTACTACAAGGAGCAAATCTACATTTATTTCAATTAAGATGAAGCAACTGCAGGAATTACAAGATCAAGATGAGGAACTAAAAGATATTCGGGAGAAATTACAAAAGGGAGAAGAAGTGATATACGGGGGCAAAAAAGTGATGGAGGAGCAAGGGCTAATATGTATATCAGAAACCGGGGAACCGATTTGGATTGTACCACAACAAATGAGAAAAGACTTACTCCGATGGATACATGGATCACAAGCAGGAGGACATCCAAAGATCAGAGAAGCAAAAGAGAGGATTCGACATTTGGGATGGTGGATCGGGCAAAACAAGGATCTTGAAGAATTTGTGGATAGTTGTATTATATGTGCAAGATTTGACCAGTCCAACAGGAAAAGAAGGGGAGAATTAATGAGACAGACACTTGTAGGCCCATGGGAAAGAATTCAAATTGATTACACCGGACCATTGCCAACAACCACAAGAGGAAATAAATATATTCTCATGATAGTAGATAGCTTCTCAAGATGGATGATCGCAATCCCAACAAGAAACTGTACAGCACTAACCACAGCCAGGAAATTAGTAAGCGATGTACTGACAGTGTGGGGAATTCCAAAAGTCCTTGATTGCGACAATGGAGCGGCATTCATAGGAAATGTAATGAAGGAACTTTGTAGGATGGTGGGTATTGAACTGAAACACCATATCCCATACCATCCACAGGCAGCAGGTCAAGTTGAGCGAATGAATGGCACCATAAAAAGAGAGCTGAAAAAGCTGGTGGCAGAACATGGGCAAGCTTGGGACATATACATACCTTTAGTATGTGCCCGACTTAGATCAAGGCCCTGTAGATCAACAGGATTTTCACCGTATGAAATTTTAATGGGTAGACCAATGCCCTCCTGGAAAAACTGGATGACAATACCTCCACCTGTAGCTTTACAAACCGCTGCAATCACAGATCAATGGGTAAAGGAGTTGGCCACACACTTGGAAATTGTTCATAAATCTGTGGCTGTGGAAGATGAAGAACAATACCAACATCGAAAGCGATGGTATGATGCAGCAGGGGATCTGACATCATATGAGGCAGGGGACAGAGTTATGGTGCAGAATCAAGATGAACACCTTCCTTGGGGAAGAGCAAAATGGAAGGGACCATATACTATAGTAGATAAATTAGGGACCTCTGTATACTTGGTTGATCACACAGAGAAAGGAGAAGTCTGGCTGCATGCATCACAGCTTAAAAGATTTAGGAAGGACAAAATATGGAATAGAGGTTAAGTACAAATTGAATAAATACATACACATTGTTTTTTTTTATTATTTATTTTTTATTTAGTTTTTTTTTCTTCTGTTTGTGTATGTATATGTCTCTAATGCTGTTTTTATTTTTTATGTATATGTTTCTAATGATGGAATCTAGTGTTCCCACAGAGCAAGGCTGTATAAGAATGAAGATGCGTGTCAACAGAAGATTGTGGTGGATCTTTGTTACAGGATGGATAAGTATAAGCTGTATCACAGTAGGAATGGGGAGACAGGCAATAAGGCCAGAAGATACCGCAAATAAGGGAAAGAGTTTGAAAATATTGGAGTTACATTATGTTCAAGCAGATAGATTTATTTGGCCCAGGGAATTGGAAGTAAAAGAGGGTGGAGGGTTACAAGTAAACATTATTTTGCCACATAATAGTACCAGGGGATTAGCTCTTAGAGCTCCAATAAAAAGTATAGAGGGACATAACTGGGAATGGGTTATAAGATATGGACAGATAATGAATACAGGAAACTTTAAAGGAAGGACTAAAATAACAACAAAGGTACAAGGGAGGGTTACAAATATTACAGTAGTAGTGAGTAACTTAACATTAGAAGAAGGTGGAGAATGGGACGCTGCAGTTATAGCTGCCCAGCCTGACCTAGAGGAATTCTGCAATTTTGATACTGGAAAGGGGTGTGTTCTAACAATAGATGAAGTATTTGTCTCTGTAAAGGAGCTGCAACGTTGTAAAGATCAGAAGAAGGTACCATGGCCAATAGGCGGATTGGTGGTGGTACCAACACATGAAACAGTTGTGCAAGGGGTTGGGTGGACTTACTACCCAATAATTCTAAATTTTAATGATTTTTCTATTCCTCCAAAGTGCCCGGAATCACAGCGGCAGTGGTTTAAGCAAAGTATACAAGAGACCATCATTGAGTGGACCGGAGCAGGGAGTCGAGAAAAACGGGACACACTTGCAGCCCTTTTAGGAGGAGTCGGAACTGGATTGGGAGTATGGAATTCAGCAGACATCATTGGACTGAACAGCAGGATAAACTCCCTTACTGATGGCATGGGACATGCTATGAAAACAGGTGGAGTAGCTGACTCCCTTATAGTGAGTAGACTGACAGACAATGTTGATGACATACACACCATTGCCAACAACCTGCATCTAGTTGAGGAAAATATTGCTTCCATTGCTAACAGCATTCAGAATGAAATAGTTGGAACTGCCATTTTCTGTTCTATGATTGGAGGAAAGCTGTTGGCAGATTTAAAGGAAACTATTAAAGACATCCAGGAAAACAAGTGGGCAAGACAAATCAATGCAACAAGGATTATCACGTCATTGAAAAGAAAAGGAGTGGACATCACTGAGGACAATCTTAAATACAGCTATATTGAAGGCCCAGATCAATGGATGCCACATGGACTACAATCTGGGACAATAGGACTAATCCTGGCAATTCCCCGCTGGGAGGGGCAGGCAGAGCAACTGAACTTCATACATAGCATTGGCACGTTAAGTGATGGAATCTACAGGCAACACTTCCCATCAAAAAGACTGGCCACTATTACAGGATTGGAGATGGATGAAAGCTGTTGCAGGAAATCTCAACACCGATGGCTGTGCAGTTGTGTTTGGGAGAAAGGAGCTGAGGAGGATGGCTGGGTGCAGTTGATAAAAGAAAACCTTGTGCAAGAGGTGATCCGCATAGGGGACATTGCATGCTTTATCGGCCACTCTGAATATAGGACAGTTGATGAAATATGTTTGGTGGAAGAAGGGTCTTGTATCATGGTAACCACTACTATACATGTAGGAACTCATACAATATTTCCATCAAGAAACCTTACCACTGAAATTATCAATTTTACTGCAAATGCAGATTGGACAAATTTGACAATGAAGCTTTTTCCCCCAATTCCAAAGCTTACCCTGGAACTTCATGAGTTAGTAAAACATACCAAACAACAACTACACCCCATCAGCTTACTGCTGGAACAACAGAAAAAGGAAATAGAAATTACTACAAAAAACGTTGAGCATCCCTGGTGGGGAATTCTTACCAATGCAGAGACACATCCAGTCCTACGAACACTGTCGCTGGTACTCATGTTCATTCAAGTATTAATATTAACGACAATTATAATAATATACTTTTGTGTGGCAATGAAACAAATGAGGAAGAAACTTGCAAGGAGGATATATAATAATGAAATTTAAATGTTTTTATTTTTTTGTCTTTTTTTGTCTTCTTTCTCTCTCTCATACATTCTTATCACACACTCTCACCTAAATTCTATAAGTTCTGTTTTTGTGTAATATGTGGATTGACAGCCATAGGAAAGTACAGGAGAACTTATGTCGCTGAGGGAACTATTCCGGAGGGACGGTGGGTTGAATTTCTCCTGTATATAAGGTTTTTTCTCCCACTAGGTTCTCCTGTACTAGAGGGATAAGTAGAAAACTGAGCAACATAGAAGAAGAAAAAGTGAGGGAATGTGGTAACTTGTCTTCCTTGAATGGTAATTCAGGACTTCCTTAAACAGGTCTATGTAGGAGGGCTGAGAATCTTTACTTCCCTCCCACAATTGCTAAAGGAAGTCATGCATGGACAGGATGTGATGTAAATTACATCATCTCAACTAAGGATATATCCAGGCAGGAAACTTGTGCTTGGGCCTGTTTTCTTCCTTGATGGTGATGGAGGTGATGTCAATGGTCTGACCGTGGGTAAGATCAAGCGTTTGGGGAAGGGAATTACTATATATATAGGTAGATAGATTTAAAAGGGGGTGTTGCTCCGTGGGTCTGGGCTGTTGTGTTTGTAATACATTTATAGTATTGTGTTATCTGCCTTTTAATAAATACCTTTTAATGTAGACGAACCTTGTGTAATATTAATTTGGTGATACATACACCTTGTACCTCTTCTTAAGTCCTAATCTACCAGTGGTGAGCTCACCATATTACACAATCTTTGGAAACAGATCACCCCCACTCCAGAGATGTGTCCTGCCCTGCGCAATTGTGTCTTCAACAGCATAGCCTCAATGCTAATGACTCCTGCCTGTTCTAGGACATTAGTGTTGGGGACGTGGTCATTCCAGTGGATGTTAAAGATAGTGCGGAGGCAGTGTTGGTGAAAGCGATTAAGAAGTCGTAGGTGATGACGGTAGGTAGCACACCACTCAGAGCCGTACAGTAGGGTGGTCAACAAAACAGCTCCATACACATTGACCTTGGTACATTTATTCAGATGCTTGTTGTTCCAAACCCATTTATATAACCTGCCGAATGCACTATTTGCCTTTGCCAGTTTTTTTTATTAGTTTCCTTGCCAATCTTAGAGTCTGAGGAGATGATGCAACTCCCTAAAGTGAACTGGTGGACTATTTTCAGTTCGGACTCGCCAACAGTGATGCGAAGAGGACAGTAATCTTCCTGTGATGCAAGCTGGTAGAGATCTTCTGCCTTCTTCAAATTGACTTATAGATCGAAGAGCTCAGCAGTGTCGGCGAAGCAAGATGTCAATCGCTGCAGTGCTGTCGCCGTACGGGAAATAAGGGATCGACGAACAGTAGCTCTCGAACGAGTCGTTCCATTGTCTTGGTGTGGGCCTTTAGTCGTCTCCGGTTGAACAGACTGCCATCGGTGCGGTATCGAATGCACACTCTATCCTCTTCATCAAGGTCTGCTGTGACCCTTTGCAGCATCATACTGAAGATTAGCATGAATAGAGTTGGTGCAAAGACACTGCCATGCTTCACGCCATTACATTTTGGGAAGGGTTCCGAAAGGTCATTGCTGTGTCTGAATTGGCCATGCTGGTTTTCATGTAGAAGGATGATCATGTTAAGGAACTTGGGAGGATTTGACATAAACCTTTCCTTCTCACAGTATCGAACGCTTTGGTAAGGTCGACAAACATCACATAAAGTCCCTTGTTCTGTTCTTTGCATTTCTCTTGAAATTGCCTGAGAAAAAAAACCATGTCAGCGCTGCTCATGTTGGCTCTAAAGCCACACTGACGGGGAGGAGTTCTTCTGGGATAGGGGGCACCAGTCTGTTGAGGAGTACTCTTGCAAGGATTTTCCCAGCGACGGAGAGAAGAGTTACAGTGGATATAAAAAGTCTACACACCCCTGTTAAAATGTCAGGTTTCTGTGCTGTAAAAAAATCAGACAAAGATAAATCATTTCAGAACTTTTTCCACCTTTTAATGTGACCTATAAACTGTACAACTCAATTGAAAAACAAACTGAAATCTTTTAGGTAGAGGGAAGAAAAAATATAAAAATAAAATAATATGGTTGCATAAGTATGCACATCATTATACTAATACTTTGTTGAAGCACCTTCTGATTTTATTACAGTACTCAGTCTTTTTTGGTATGAGTCTATCAGCATGGCACATTTTGACTTGGCAAGATTTGCCCACTCTTCTTTGCAAAAACACTCCAAATCTGTCAGATTGCGAGGGCATCTCCTGTGCACAGCCCTCTTCAGATCACCCCACAGATTTTCAATCGCCTGGAGGTCTGGGCTCTGGCTGGGCCATTCCAAAACTTTAATCTTCTTCTGGTGAAGCCATTGCTTTGTTGATTTGGATGTATGCTTTGGGTCGTTGTCATGCTGAAAGATGAAGTTCCTCTTCATGTTCAGCTTTCTAGCAGAAGCCTGAAGGTTTTTTGCCAATATTGACTGGTATTTGGAACGGTTCATAATTTCCTCTATCTTAACTAAGGCCCCAGTTCCAGCTGAAGAAAAACAGCCCCAAAGCATGATGGTGTTCTTTTGGTGATGTGCAGTGTTGTTTTTGCGCCAAACATATCTTTTGGAATTATGGCCGAAAAGTTCAACCTTGATACTCAGACCATAAAACCTTTTTTTTCCCCATATGCTTTTGGAAGACTTCAGATGTGCTTTTGCAAAATGTAGCCTGGCTTGGATGTTTTTCTTCGTAAGAAAAGGCTTTCATCTTGCCATTCTACCCCATAGCCCAGGCATATGAAGAATACGGGAGATTGTTGTCACATGTACCACACAGCCAGTACTTGCCAGATATTCCTGCAGCTCCTTTAATGTTGCTGTAGGCCTCTTGGTAGCCTCCCAGACCAGTTTTCTTCTCATCCTTTCCTCAATTTTGGAGGGAGCTCCAGTTCTTGGTAATGTCACTGTTGTACCATATTTTCTCCACTTGATGATGACTGTCTTCACTGTGTTTCATGGTATATGTAATGCCTTTGAAATTCTTTTGTACCCTTCTCCTGACTGATACCTTTTAACAATGAGATCCCTCTGATGCTTTGAAAGCTCTCTGTGGACTATGGCTTTTGCTGTGGGATGTGACTAAGAACATTTCAGGAAAGACCAACTAGAGCAGCTGAACTTCATTTGGGGTTAATCAGAGGCACTTTACATGATGGCAGGTGTATGCTGATTTGGAATGTGATTGCTTAATTCTGAACACAGCTACATCCCCAGTTATAAGAGGGTGTGCAGACTTATGCAACCACATTATTTTTATTTTTCTTCCCTCCACCTAAAAGATTTCAGTTTGTTTTTCAATTGAGTTGTACAGTCCATAGGTCCCATTAAAGGTGGAAAAAGTTCTGAAATGATTTATCTTTGTCTCATTTTTTTCCAGCACAGAAACCTAACATTTTAACAGGGGTGTGTAGACTTTTTATATCCACTTTATATTACCTGCATGTGATGCAATTGAACTAAGTAAAGATATCTGACCTGGATCTCAAACGCACTCCGAGAAACCTTACCACTAGCGGCTCCTCAGACCTGTAGAAGCCCCAATGCATGTTTTCTCAGTGCAAGTCTGACATCATCAGGGAGAGAATAACTCACTGAGAGTTTTCCATACTATTTACAGCGCTCAATTCACCCCAAAATGTAAACACAACCCACCCATATTACTTGAAGAGTCTGATTACTTAATATCTAGGTGTTTTTTTTCCGGTAAGGTTTAATATTAAGTATACCAATCCTACCAAGCCTAATAAGAGACATAGGCCCTCATTCAATTGCGATTTGGCCAGTTCAATAGTGCTCTAAATAAGCACATAACATATTTTTTTAAAATACGTTTTTAGTTAGTGAAAACCTTGCTTTTGGATAGATGTTTACAAACTAAAAACTTCTTTAAAAAAATATGTTATGTGCTTATTTAGACCCCTATTCAACTGGCCAAATTGCAATTGAATGAGGGCCATGGTGGTGAAAATTAACCCAGATTATAGATTGCTGCTTCTATAATTAAGTGTAGAAGAGATTTCTACAATAAATCGCTGCATGAAACTAATAATGTAAACCTTGAAAAATGGAAATATTTACCTGCTAAATTTTTTATTAATGCATTATTTCCTAGATATACCCTACTGTCTTATGTACAATAGAGTACTCTATAGTAAGATTGCCTCTCTATGATCACATAAAGTCTATTGAAAGACAATAAGCTAATTGAAAAACAAAGCAAATTCACCAAAGTACGGAGTTAAAATAATATTAATGATCAGTAGAAAAAAAGTATTTTTTTTGCTAAAGCTTGCATAACTATTTCTCACTAAATACTTGAAGAAACAAAATGAAAAAGGCAGACGGAGCATTTTTATTAAAATAATTATCTGTATATGGTCACTACCTTGAGTAGTGTAATTCTATTTATGCAAGTTTTAGCAAAAAACATATTTTTTTCTATAGTTTACTATTCATGGCAGCCATGAGATAGGATTTCTTTTCATTTGCTAGACTTTACCATAGTTTGGAAAATCGTGCAGCAAAAAATGTATAAATTAACAAATAAACAAAGCATTGGCATCACATATATGGGGGGCATGGTCACACATTCTTACAGCACAGGGAGATAAATCCCAAGCCTAATTAACTAAACAACTGCCGGTTGAAAGTAACACCTATGAGCAATGTGAAGGGAGGGACATAGCGACAGTCCCAACAACTCATGCGTGCAAGATTTATTTTACAGGTGACTTTATTGCTAACACTATAAAAACACAAATTTCTTTAACTAAAAAACTTGAACTGTGTGTACTCACATACCAATGCAATAAATGCACACGGCCTATCATTTAATGAACCCCAGGATTAAAATACTAAAACATGTATTTGTTGTTTGTAGTAATAGAAAATATTTGAACAGTTCTTGCAGAAAATTCCAGGTGAGTTCAATTAATGTATCAGTGAATTCCATAATACGAACACAAATGTGTGTGAATCATTCTGTAATCTGTATGCTCGTACAATTCATCCTTTATCGATAAACATTTGCCCCAACCAATTTGAATGTATTTTTCTGCAAACTGCTTAAACAATTCCTGGTTATCATAATAAAAAATCATTTTGTTCCTTTGAGATGAAAATACTGTCAAGGACAGTTTTTCCTTAAAATCACAGAATTTAGCATCCCATGCAGGCCCATAATAAAAAATGTGTGTACCAGGTGTAGATGGTAATACAAGAGGAGTCTGTTAGCTTGGAGATGTATGCTATTACATGTTCTATGCCACACAATTGTGTTCTCCCTATGTTTTTGGAGAAAATAATTCTTATTGAATTGAAACTGCACTTGTGTTTTTTCTTTTCTTTGTTAAATCTTGAACTGGAATCACTAAGAAAATAATAGTTATCTTTAATGCAAAGTTTCTTAGGACGCAATAAGGGCAACTCACAGCGAGAAAGTACATCTAAATACATAGAAAAATTGAAGTCAATAAGATTATACAGTATAGTATGCCCAGTCCCCTTATTTACTTTGACCCATTCCAAATAAACACATTCCTATAACATAATTGTGTGTGTGTGTGTGGGGGGGGGGGGGGGTGAAAATTAAATTAATTAAATATTAATACATTGACAAGCGTTTCTTTTAAGGACCGTGATATCAGGGGTTAAGTTAAAATAAGGGCCAATGGAGGTCCTGGCTTATTAGGTTGATCATGCCACTTAACACTGGGTTAGTAGTTTAAGTGCCATGGATATCTCAATGAACCCCCATGGTTATGTAGAGTGGTAGACCTGGTAATGCGAGGGGGGGGGGGGGGGGGGGGGAGTCGAGTGTGATTGGGGAAGAGGATCCCTGGGGTTTCCTTCACAGCATCCGTGGATGGAGGAAATCTGCAGAGATTAATATTGTTTGCAGTGGAGTTTGAGTAGTATTACTTTGCTCAATCTCAAAGGCACTCAGTGCGAGGCTCGCAATGAGCGCCGAAGGTCCTCTGAGGAGCAAAATCGTTACATTGAGTGACAAACAGCATTGCCATGGCTTCAAATTGTATTGCCCCATTATTTTTGATGGGCAAGTAGCTAGTAAATGATAACAATAAAAACAAATGGTCTGGTAGTTCAAAAAGAGGATAGACCCTGCCGGAGATATCATAGCGCTGTCCATACAATGCAAGTCACAGGGTCTATTGTAACCCAGAGTTGAGGGTTCCGGACAGGTCAAGGTGATATAGCTTGCAGGGGGAAGGGTAAAAAAAAGTCTGTTTGCTGTGGCCTGTGCTCAGCCGACTGGTCCTTTATCCGTTGCAGGGTCCTTTGAGACCAATGTGCTAGTTTGCGATTTCGGCAGAGGAAAGGGGTCTTGGGGCCCACAAGACCACTGTTATCTTTTGACAGGCTTGGTCCTGCTTACTCCGGGTGGCAGGTGACGCTGAGGTAGGGGTAGACGGCTCTCCTTGGCTCCCACCTGTGAGATTATTCAGCTAATCGGGGCTCCTCCTGCTGTTGACAGTTAAAACACCACCTGAAGTGATCCAGTGTTTGAGAGCCACAGTGAAGATCAGGATAGAGGTGAGCAGCTGAAGAAGTTCATGAAGAGTCTGCAGGCTAGAACACATGCTGCATGTTTGTAGTGCTCTGAATAGTACAGATCTGTTTGAATGCTTTCAGGTAAATTACCCTATTATATATTTGTGTTTACATTGGAATACATTTGAATTATTCAAAATTCTACAAGATGATGCTGTAAAAGTGTTGCTTGTCTTATGCCACAACATTTGGAAAACTAAACAGTGTGCAATAGCCTGGAGAAGATCACTCTACATCCCAATGCCCAAAAAGGCTGTGCCAAAGAGTGCTCCAATTATTATTATTAACAATTGCACTAATTTCACATTCCACCAAGGTAATGCTTAAGCTCCTACAAGCTTGACTGCATCAATTTATGGATGGGGAACTACCAGATGTGAAAGCTGATTTCCGCAGAGGAAAAGGCACAAGAGATCAAATTGCCAATGTCCGATGGATAATAGAGAAAGTAAGAGTTCCAGAAAAGCATTTACTTCTGCTTCATAGACTATCCTAAAATCTTTGACTGTTGGGATCACAACAAAATGTGTTAAATTCTTAAAGAAATGAAAGTATCAGATCATCTCATCTGCCTCCTGATGAATCTGTATGTGGATCAGAAGCCACAGTCAGAAACGAACAAATGAACAACAGAATGGTTCAAGAACGGAAAGGTGTGTGACAAGGTTGTATATTGTCACTTTATTTATTCAACTTATATGCTGAATATTTAATGCATAAGGCCGGACTTGACAAATCCAAAGCAGGAAACAATATTGCTTGGAGAAATAGCAACAACCTCTGATTATGTTACCAATATGATGGTTGAAAGTGAGGAAGAACTAAAGGGTCTGTTGATGAGGGTGAAAGAAGAGAGTGCAAAAGCCAACTGTTGCTGCTCATCGTAAAAAGACAAAGATCATGGCAATCTACAATCCCCATTCTTGGCAAATAGATGGGAAGAAGTGGAAACAGTGACAGATTTTATTTCCCTGGGATCCAAGATCTCTACAGATGGTGACTGTAGCCAGAGGAAAGCTATGACAAGCTAGTAAAAAGCAAAGATATCACAACAAAGTTCCGCATAGTTAGATCTTTGTTATACCCATTAGTAACATACAAATGTCAGAGCTGGATCATAAAGAAGTCTGAGTGTCTCTGAATTGTGGTGTTGGCGAAAACTACTTAAGAGTCCCTTGGACTGCAAGACGATGAAATAAATCAGTACTTCAGGAATTCAAGACAAACTTTTCACTGGAAGAAATGATCATGAGGCTGAAGCTCAAATATTTTGGCCACATAATGAGAAGGCAGGATTCCCTAGAAAAGACTCTGATTCTGGGAAAAATTGAAGGCACATGAAGAAGAAGTGGTTAACAGAGGCGGCGATGGATAGATGAAGTCACTGAAGCAATGAACATAAACTTGATTCAGCTCAGAGGGGAAGTGACTGACGGGTGTACCTGGCATGCTGCGGTCCATAGGGTCATGGAGAGTCAGACACAACTGAACAACTAAACAATTGTTTTATTAAACAATTTTGCACTAGATCCCTGTAGTCTGTTTCCTTTTGAGGCATTACGCAAGGATGTGGAATATCCAGAATAAACAACCTACGCTGAAAGGTGAAAACAGACAGTTTCCCCTATTTTTGTAAAACTGTCTCACAGTTTAACACTTCTACATTAATATACATACATTTTTTACATTGGATTCATCAGATGGTACTGCTTCCTACAAAGGAATGTAAGCAGAACAACCCAGACAACGGGCCACTGAGAACCCTGACATTACCCCACTAAAAAAGTGAAGCAACAAACAACTACAAAACACACCTGAACACTAAGCACTGCCCACAGGCAAAGGGAATAATTAGAAACATAGTCTGGTCAGAGAAAAATCTACCCTAACCAGACAAGGGACCCAGAAGCAGTTATCAGGGAGAAAGTGTCGCAGACACCTACAGTTTAAAACACATCAGCACCTGAGGGAGTCGCAGAGTTAAAAAATGTGAAGACACCAGTTTGTTCGGGTCCGGAAAAAAAGGTGGCCAATAAACACTGGACAAAAGTCCAAAAGATTTACAGTGAAAATATGATTGTAAAAAGTACCAACAAAGACTAAGATATAAAGACCGCATGCTGCCCCTGAAGAAGGGACACTCACATACGCAGAGTGACAAAAGTGGATAAGAAATCATACTATTTATAGGTTTAATATAGGGAATGGCAGGAGTTTCAACAAGAAGGAATTCTAAAGACATACAGTCATATTACACACCAAGGAATAGCTCACAAGCGTCCCAAAAAATCTACACGGCAACAAAATAAACATCCAGATTAAGCATGGAGAACTCCACTCCAAGCACCAAAGGGGATATTCAGGGCCTAAAAGACCTGATAACGTCATTTAGATCAAAAATCAAATCTGAAATTATAAAAGTAACTACTGAACTTACTGCAGAAATAAAGAAAGTAGAAACAGCAACACTGAGAGAAGAACAGACCCATCAACAAGCGGCACACAAAGATCTTGAAAATAGATCAAGACGACAAAACATCAGGATAAAAAAATTGCCGGAGTCAGTAAAAGATCTTCACTTAAGTATGGCAGAACTATGTGAATTCCTTAGGCCAAATACAGAAAAAGAAAATTTCAGACTTGACAGAATCCACAGGGCATTGGGGGGCTAAGCAACTAATCAGGACTGTCCAAGAGACGATATAGCTCGCTTTCACTATTTTACCATTAAAGAACAATTTATGAGAGCGGCTAGAAACGGAGTACGGGAAATAGAGCGACAACATCCTAGTATCTTCTCGGACCTATCCCCAGTGACCGTGTACAAAAGGAGAACAATTAAACCAATTCTGGAATGTATACTGGAACATGGATGGAAGTACACATGGGGCTCCCCATTCTGCCTAAATATAGCAAAAGACGGAAAGATCTTCACAGTCACAACCTTAGAAGAAGGAGTCGCTCTTCTGGGATTGTGGAACATACAAGTATCAGAAAACACTGCTTAAAGAGCAAGAGGAAACGCAAGATACCACCGGGGCCCTGAATCCCAACTCACGGCAAGAAGAGACAGCAGAAGTTTGGAATAATTTGGTTTGACTGTTTACCTTTGGAACAAAACAACTCAAACCAAAGCTCATAACGTAGTTCTAAAACAGATCTTAGGAGCTGGAACACAGACAGTACATAATTAAGTACAAAATGTTGACTAGTGAGAAAAGTTTGCAAGAACCACTCATTTACGCGTAATAAAATGTTTAATTAAGGTGTCCCATAGGGGCATTATTGTTTAATCAGTTACAAAGCAAATCATCTCAGTATTTGATTGAAATACTATTTGATTCTCCCAAAAAAAGTTTCAGAGGACAGCAATCGCTCTCCTCATGGTAATTTTATTTTACTGATCTAAGTTTAATAGTGTTGTTAATTGAAATCACACTTAGTAGTGTACTAAAGCTGTTAAAGACATACAAGTATATTGTTTACTTATAAAGACAAGAACGTATTGTTTAAGTAGATAAAACTTTCATTAACTTAACGGATAACAGTAAGCGAGCCATAAGACTGTTAAACCGGATTGAATTACCTCTCCTTTATCTCATTTTGAGACAGGTTACATAACCTCTGGGTCTTGTGTGCTTGCTTCCCAGCGGGAGGCCATCTCATCGAAAAGTATCTGCAGAAGAGGTGGGCGCAGGTTTGTCCTGACAGGTAGTACTAGTAAATTGAAGACAGGTGAGTCCTGGATATCAATATAAATATCACATAATGTTCATGGGCTGAATGAACCTGTAAAATGGGGAATAGCTATAAAAGAATGTCTCAGATTAAGAGCAGATGTAATACTGATTCAAGAAACCCATAAAAAATAAAAAGCTATACCCAATTACCGGGGGAGAATCTACACACAAACAGTCCAGGGCACAGCCTCAGAGAAAAAAAAAAGAGGAATGTCAATCCTGGTGCATAAAAGAGAATTTTAGACATGTAAAGACACAGAAAGATGAGAAGGGTAGATATATAGCAGTACAAGGAATCATCAATGAAAGAAATGTATCCATCTTAAATATATATGCACCAAATTTGCAAGAGAAAACCATTTTTCGCAAAATATCAAATGTAAACGCCAACTGTCAGGAAGCCATCTGGATCATAAGAGGGGATATGCACAGATATACGCAGTTATAGACCCAAGTAAACACAAATCAGACACACACACAATCCAAATGTAATGCCCACAGCTACCAAACTGTTTAAATCCATATTGAAATCCCACTGCCTGTTTGACGCATGGAGGGGAATGAACCCAAAAGAAAGGGAGTTTACTTTTTATTCGGCCAGTCATAAATCCCACTCTAGAATAGACTACATATTGTTACAGCACCAGATGGCACCTATTCTAACGGCAGCATCATGGTGGGGAAAGAGATATATCAGGGGTATGGGCAGACCATAAGGCAGTTATCAGGGGAAATGCATACAGCTGGGAGCTGCAGCAAAAAAGTAGAGCAAAATCAGGCCATCACCTTAAATAAGAAATTAACAGAATTACAAAAGATATTTGCTTCCCAAAAATCACAACAAACGTAAGACAAAATTTGGAAATGCAAAAAAGCAATGAAATCTGATTCTAAGAAAGAAAGTGGTGACAATTTTACTGCGCATGTAGGCCACGTTTTTTAGACAAGCCAACAAGCCAAACTCATTGTTGCCCAAGATGCTTAGGCAAAAGAGGGCAGATTCATTTATCCCCAAAATAGTGAACAAGGACAATGAGATTTTATATAAGCCAGACCATATCAAATTACTACAGACCAATTACTTTAATCAATACAGATGTATAACTATACTCCAAAATTGTAGCAAACAGATTGGCACCATTATTACCAGAAGTCATCCATCCGGACTAGGGTAGGCTTTATATCGAGGAGAGAAGCTCCAGATAATACGAGGAGAGTCTTCAATCTTTTAGACATAGCCTTCAATGGTGGGACACCCATAATGCTGCTATCGTTAAACGCAGAAAAAGCATTTGAGAGAATAGACTGGGTTTTCATGAGAGAGACTAATGACATTTGGCATCAGTGAATGCTTTCTAAATAGCCCAATTTTACTATATTCCAATCCAAGAGCTTATATATCATATAAAGGGTTTAGATTACAATTATTTGATATTGCTAGGGGAACGAGACAGGGATGCCCTCTGCACCCCCCCCCCCCCCCTACTTTTCACACTCTGCATTTAACCACTAGCAATAGCCATAAGAGGAAATAAATTACATACAAGGGGTCCACTTGGGGGACAAAGGCTACAAACTCAATCTGTTTGCAGATGACATATTACTCATATAGTCCAAACATATTCAAATTACTCACTACATTTAACCAAGTTTCAGGGTTTAAATTGAACACTAATAAAAGTGAAGCCCTCAACGTATCCCTGCCCAAGCAATTGGAAAATCTACTGACTCTAAATTTCCCTTTTTCAATGGGCCCCGAATCACATATTCGGGAACTCAAATTCTGAGAGCGACAAATTTAATTTACGAAGCTAACTTCCCCATATTGTTTAAGACAATACACAATGAATTAAGAAGGTGGTCCACCCTCAAAATCTCGTGGCTAGGCAAAATTCACACCATCAAAATGAACATTCTGCTGAAAATACTATACATGTTCTGGACAGTCCCAACCCCAATTAGATTAAAAGACGTGAAAAAACTACAGAAAGCAATATAAAATTTCATCTGAAATAATAAAAAATCCAGGATAGATAGGGTAACAATGTCGGCATCAAAACAGACAGGAGAGCTTGCCTCCCCGGAATTGACAAGATACTATAAGGCTACGAGATTGGCCCAAGTAGCTAAATGGTACACTAGGGATTCTCCTCCAGTATGGGTATTAATTGAAAAACAAATCCTATGGAAACAGAACATACTTATACACCAAACATTATGGTTAAGCATTCAACACAAGGTCCCCATAAAAACTGTCCACATGCATAAATCATACCATAAAGCTATGGAAATAAATAAACAAAAGAACTAGCCTAATAGAAAAAGGGACATGGCTAACCCTACAGTGTGTGCCACACAAAGACCTTGCAATAAACAGAAACAATCAGCTAGGATGGTGGGGTCAGAAGCAACTTACGATTGCTGCAGAAGTATAAAGGATGAACCAGAATTGGTCCGCAACCAATTTTAGTGCCAATTTTCACATACCACACAAGGAATGGCTTAACCTAATGTCAGTTAACAAGAGGTTAACCCAAATAACTAAAATCAATAAAGAAGCAAATAAGTCCCCTTTCGAACAGAGAAGGGGGCGTTACCGGATATGCACACGTGAGCAGACGGACGCTCGCATAGTCCGATGGAGGAACCCACGCTGGAGTTTGGTTCTCTCTAAACCTTCTGCCTCAGCCCTTTCCAAGGCACAAACCCTCCAAGCCCAATACGGGACCAGCAGCACGGGACCGGCAGTATGGAGAGCAGAGCCGTTAAATCATGGGAGATATAGTCCCAGCGCTTGCCCTTGTCTAGAAGCCCTGTGTGCAGTGAGAATGCAGTGCTGCGGTAAGCGACTGGACGGAACATAAGTTGTGCTAAGTGTCTGGAGGAAACAAAGCCAAGTACAGCAGGGAATTGGGGAACACCGGCAGGAGAAAGCCTCGAGGCAGGCCGCCGAAAGGACCTCTCACTACTTAAAGCATTTGACATTCCAGGATTCCCATTGCAGCGGTTGCAGCTATCAGCCGCAAACAGCATGAAGGCAAGAGGTCCGGTAAGGCTCTAATAGAGCACCTTTATACATATAACATTGACTCGTATTTGCAAGGCCCCAAGACATCAACGGGCAAAATATATATATACAGGTCTTATAAAGGATATATGGTCCTGTTCATTAAGTAAGGGTCCCCAATTATAACTTAACGGGGTCTATAATCTCTTAAAATATGATGTGATATGCATAATTGGTGCTAGGTCTGGGATTAGTGAAGGCAATAAGTCAATCTAACTGCTCCCTGACAGTCCTCATGCATTAGCCATATTCCAATGGGGAAAATCGTACTGACCAATATGTCAAAGCTTCAAAGCTGAAATATAAATAAGGTCAAAAGTAATAAAGAAAAAAGGCCTGGAAGGGGCTCCATTAATCAACCAGAGGAGTACTAAAGGACCCAATATCTAAAAACAAGGCAACCTGGTTTTCAAATCCTTCTATTACCTACAATTGGGAAATAGAGCAGAGGGGGGGAAGAAAGGAAGAAAAAAAGGAGAAAAGAAGATACATAAAAGAAGTATATACCCCCAATTAAAAGTATTCGATCAGGACCGCACCTACTGAAAAGTAGATCTGGAACTACCTCCTTTTTTTTTCTTTTTTTTTTACTCTTGTTTCCTTTTCTTCTTTTAATCCCTTTTTCCCAGCTATATCGCAGGAATTCGATTCTAGGTAAAACTTTACACAATGCCTCCGAAAAACAAAAACAAAGATAAAATAAGATCTCCTCCCAAATCCAAACTATTTTTCTCGCCTAAAATGGCGCAAAAATCTATGGAGATATCCCTTTTGGCATCCCCAAAAGGGGATAAATCTACAGAGGCATATGTAGATAATTCGGTAGACACCTCTTCGGATATAAATACAGTTAATTTGGAGGATGAAATCCTCACGGTTGGAAAATTGGAAAATATCCTAGAGAAGTTCCAAAATAAATTCTTGGATGAATTTAAAAATCTAATTCTCTTAAATATTAAGGCAACACAAGAAAACACAGCCAAAATTGCAGAATTGGAAAACACTTATGAAATAATTAAAAAAGAGCAAACTTATTCCAAAGAAATCATTAAAATAATGGATGGGAAATTAAAGGCATTAGAAAATAAGGTGGACTCCCTTGAAGATAGATCAAGAATTAACAACTTTGCAGAGTTCCCAAGAGATGTAATGGTAAAAATCCATCACCTGCCACTGAAAAATCAACTACTAAAAGCTAGCTATGGAACAACAACCTTTGAGACACCATATTCAAATATTAAAATATTTTCAGACATTTCTATTTCAACGAGAAATAAAAGAAGACAACTTTTTCCCATCACGCAGAAACTGAGAGAAAAAGAAATTCCATATAAGTGGGTTTTTCCATAGGACTTTAATTTTTAAGAGGCTCTAGATGGTATAAAATCACATCACTTAAAGAAGGAGAAGATCTGCTTAGTAAATGGGACTTTTGAGAGTTTTTGCCTTAATGGTACCTGGTGGGATTGCTAGATTTCCATAAATGGGATGGTTATTTCATTAATTCAAATCACTCTCTTTTTTCTTTTTCTTTCATTCCTTATCTTCACTACCTCCCCTTTTTTTTAGAATATATTTGCTACTCTGCCCCTAAAAATGATGGATTGCTATATTTAAAGGGTTTGAGATTGTATATTGGCATTTCTCTTAAGAAATTGCACAAGCACTTTTTCGTAATGAATGCACTTTAACCTCACTATGTATTATGGGTATTAATGAAGGAAATAGGATGTTTAGACAGGGGCTTTTATTTTAATATATTTATTGAAGTCACGCAATATTTATTAGATGTTCACCAGCATACGATTGTATTAAAATTACAGGGTGATACCTAAAAGTTTTTAGAAGCACAAATTTAAAACATTAGATTAAACCAATATATGTTAAGAAATGGAATAATTATACACGTAAATTTATGTTAATTTGCACATGGAAATTGTATATAATAATTGATGATATGATTAAGTTGGTTGTGTAGCACAAGACTGCAATATATGAATAAGGGGGACGAGTAGAACCAATTTAGTTTACGTATGAATTATGAAGAGTGAGAAAGTAAGGAAATGAAAAGATGTGTGAAGCCAACTCTATTATGGTACATTTTTGTACAATTACGTTATACAACTTAATTTAAGGAATATTATATGTAGTTAAAAAATTTAATAACAGAATATAAAAACAACATTACAAATTGTAGAATGTTCAAGGAAATGTATGAAGATTATGAAAATTATAAAAGTGAATAAAAATATAAATATAAATGTAAAAGGATATTGGAAAGGTCGTAGAGAGGGGGGAGGGAGAGGAATGTGAGGAGAGAGGAGAGGGGTACATTTACAATAGGAAATTTTGTTTAGGTAAATTACAAATCAATAGAAATGATCAGGCAAAGAGAGCTTACCCCGGAATAAAAAGCTTGGAGAGAGTAGGGGAAAAAGCAATATAATTGGGGTGGTAGGGAGAAGGTTGGGAACCAGAAGGAAATTTAGGAATATAAAGATTTACAGGCGTGGGGAAACCTCCATGGAGGACTTAACATATCCCTTCATCGTTTACGTCCATAGGGTACAACTAGGTGGTTGCAGTTGTAATCCCCTCGGAAGGGGAAGTGATTGAATGGTCAGACGGGACCATTATGGTCTCATGAGAGAGTGTGGTATGTTTGGAAGTATGGATGTAGCCAGGGGTTGGGGGATGGAGGACAGGGGGGAGGGAGGGGAATGCCGGGTTTGAAGATAGTGAGTTACGTCAGGGGATTAAATTCTCCATCAAAGAGAGCCTCCATCTCTAGAATGCGGATTAAAACAAACCCAGATATTGTATTAATTCAGGAATCCCATTGGGACAAGGGAAGAACATTTCATATGGCCAAACATAGATTTCCACAAGTATTTAATGCCCGCCACAAAAAAAAACTCAGGAGGAGTTTTAATGATGTTTAATAAAAAATTAAAATTAAAAGAAGAATTAGTGGTCCTGGATGGTAATGGCCGC
This sequence comes from Discoglossus pictus, assembly GCA_027410445.1. Lineage (NCBI taxonomy): Eukaryota > Metazoa > Chordata > Amphibia > Anura > Alytidae > Discoglossus > Discoglossus pictus. The sequence goes on along the minus strand of CM050167.1, from coordinate 129,013,223 downwards.
TATATTATTTGGGTTGGAGAAATAAATGGCGAGCATATGACAATAGTAAACGTATATGCCCCTAACAATAAACAAAATATATTTTTGAAGGGCGTATTAAAGAAACTGGATAAGATTGCTAAAGGAGGACGCATTTTGGGGGGTTACTTCAATATGACGCCTGAACGTAAGATGGACAGAAGTTATAAAAAGGTTCCTAAAAACTATAAACTTATAGAAAATCAGCTCAGGATTTTTCCAAATTATTGGTGAAAAATAATTTATATGATGCATGGCGCCTTATAAATACAAATGAAAGAGATTATACCTACTACTCTGCATCTCATAAAATGTATTCACGAATCGATAATATAATAGTGAATGAGACTTTGTTAAATGCAATTCAATCAGTTAAAATTGGTTCAATAACCATCTCGGACCATGCTCCAGTTACCCTCCAAATACAGGAAAAGGGTGAGGCAAAATCTAGTAGGGTATGGAGAATGGATGATAACATTTTAGAAAATAAGGAAAGACTAAATGATATCAGAAAAGAAATTAAAAAAATTTTGGAAATCAACTTGGGGTCAGTTTCATCAAACACAACAATTTGGAACACATTAAAAGCATATGTAAGAGGTATATTAATTAAGATGAAAAGCATCTGGGTTAAACAAAGAGGACTGTCCCTACGACTTTTACATATAAAATTGTATCAATTGGAACAAGAAAACAAAATAAAAATAAATGACACCCTTACCCAAGAGATAAAAACAATTCGGAATAAAATTAATAACATTAACCAAAAACGCTCAGATATGAGTCTATGGCGATTACAACAAAAATCATTTCATTTCAATAATCGAATAGGAAAAGATCTAGCGAACAAAATTAAAAAACAAAATTATCAAAATTGTAATATCCACTACCTGGTAAAACAGGGAACAAACATTTTTAAGCCTTAAGAAATTACGGATCAATTTATTACATTTTATCAAGCTTTGTATAATCTAAGCTCGGAAGAAAACTTTATAACACCAAAAAGTAAAGACATATCATCATTTCTAGATCAGATTGACTTTCCAGTTATCTCAAATGAGGAAAAGGGAGCACTAAATAGCCCGATAACGGAAGTAGAAATTAGACGTGTTATTAAAAATCTAAAAAAATACACGGCACCAGGCCCAGATGGCTTTTCTACAACATACTATAAAATATTTGAAGAAGAGTTAATGCAAACCATAGTAGCCTCATTTAATGAAATTAAAACCACAGGTACATTTCCACCAGAGATGCTTAGAGCCAACATAATTACTATACCAAAACAAAATAAAGAAGTATACTCTTGTAAAGACTTTAGACCAATTTCGGTTATGAATATAGATACCAAAATATATGCTAAGGTTTTGGCTCTAAGACTTACAGAAATATCTAACTCATTAATAGTGTCCGACCAAACTGGATTTGTCCCAGGGAGGCAGGGTTCCGATAATTCCCATAAACTGATTTACTTAATAACTTATGCGAAGAAAAAGGACATCCCCACCCTATTCCTATCAATGGATGCCGAAAAAGCTTTCGACAGGGTAGTGGGGGATTTTATGATGCAGACCCTCCATAGATATGGGTTTGATTTATTTGCATCGAAAGCCATAGCCGCTTTATACAAGGCTCCTTCGGCATCGGTTCTGGGAAAAGGTGTACAATCAGATTATTTTATGGTAACAAATGGAACCCGTCAGGGTTGTCCGTTGTCTCTCATTTTATTCGCATTGATCCTAGAACCCCTTGCCATATCTATCAGGGCTTCATCGGAGTTTAAAGGAATTAGAGTAGGCAAAAAGGAATATAAGATCTCCCTCTTTGCGGATGATGTAGTAGTTTATATGGAGCAACCTCATTTATCTATGAAGGCGCTGATGGAAATTATTGCTAATTATAGTAAGGTGTCGAATTATAAATTAAATATAGAGAAATCTGAAGCACTGAGTGTTAATATTTCAGAGAAAGACGAAGAGCGCCTGATTAGTAGGTATCAGTTGGCTCATACAAAGGAATTTACACATCTGGGAATTAAATTTAGTGATGACATAAGAAGCATTCAAACCTCCAACTTGAACAATTTATATAAAACATCTAAAGAGCTTATTGAGTATAGGCCGGTCAATCAAATCTCCTTTTCTGGCAGAATTGCATCAGTCAAGATGTCTCTTCTTCCTAAACTTAATTATGTATTTAGATCTTTCCCTTTTTCAATTTCAAGCCAATGGACAGTTAAATTACAGAGGATGATTGATAGATATATTAACAAGAACGGTCAGATCAGAGTGAAAAAGGCAATAATTAGTAGAAAATTTATAAAAGGTGGTATTGCATACCCAATAGTTTCTCACTATCAGGAAGCAATCAAACTAGCACAATACATAAAGTGGAGTCAACCTCTTTCCATTCACCCGGAGAATCAGGTGTTAAGCGATATGATACACAATATCGACCTCAACGCCCTATTGTTCATCCCAAAATTAGCATTATCATACATCGACCAGAAAGCAACTATTTTGACTGTAATGGTAAAAAAATGGATAAAAATGAATAAAATGTTTTAATTCTTAGAGCAGTACAGTAAACTTACTCCCTTGACAACATTAGCTCGCTTGAATTATATCTATTTAGAACCAGAATGGAAAGACAAAGGAATATATCTACTTGGGCATATTCTAGACAAAGAAAAAGGTAAAATATTAGACTATAACATGCTAAAGAAGAAATATAATATTTCAACTAAACTTTGGCTTACTTCATACCAAATCTCACGAGCTTTGAAGGACACAAATAAAGACATTATCCGGCAAAGCTTAAATAACGTTGAAACTTTAATAAAGTCTCAAAATACTAGACACTTGATTTCAAAGTGTAGTGAGATCATTTACAAGCAAACACAGACGGATACAACTAAACCTATGGACCTCTGGGCTAAAGACATGCAGTTAAGGATATCTAAAGAGTCATGGCAACAAGCCCTCAAATCTTTAAATAGGTTTGTTAAAAATATAAACCAGAGATAAATCCAATTTAAACTACTTAATAGATGGTACTGTGTTCCCTCCAAAATTTACTTTATAACATTCAACCCAGAAATTAAATTATGCTGGAGGAACTGTGGGAAATCAGCAGACATGTTCCATATATGGTGGAAATGCCCTATATCCCTTCAACTCTGGGAGGAGTGCTTTGAATATTTATCTAATATAATCAAGACAGATTTAATAGCAAATCCGCAGATGGCCTTGTTTAATATCTTTCCTCCTGAATTGGAAATAAAAAATAAAGCGTTTATGACTCAAATTTTCCAGGTAGTTAAAACCGCAATTGCACGCAATAGGAGGAAAGAAGATCTTCCAAAACTCTTGGTCATGTTGGGTTATAATAGGGAATTAGAGAGAGACTGCAACATCGTATTCCAGGTAAAACAAGATCCTGTAAAATGGGCCATTTGGGATTCCATCTCTAAGTAACCCCTACGTTGGTACCTCACGAATCCATTATGTTTCCCCTGGCGGCTCGCTCCCTTCCTGGCTCTTCCCCCTTTCCCGTCCCAAGCTGGCTAGAATGTTTGCGAAATGAAAGGGTGAGATAGGATATGAAAGGAATTTAAGAGAGAAGTTTAATTGGTTGATCTCTCCACTAGGGTGAAGATTATTCAACCAAATATTAAAGTTTGAAATCAGTTTACAGTCATATGTAAGTTTAAAAAACATTGACACACATAAGGTCCATTATTAGCAATAAATAAAACAGATTGGAACGCAAAGGGAACTCTCCCACACATTCCCCCACACAAAGGACCACGGAAGCCCATGTGGAAACTCTGGTCGGGGAAGGCATGAGAATATAGAGGTGTTGGGCGTACCGGGCCACATGGGGCATATACTGCGAGAGGGGACAAGAGGATATGGAAGGTATCATTTAACCTAGGGAGATTGTCATTTATAGGTAGATTCTCAAGAATTTTGTTGTAATGACAAAAAAAAGAAAAAAGGGAAGAAAGGAGAAGGAAAAGGAAGAAAAAAGGGAGAAGGGAAGGAAGAGAAAGGGGAAAAAGGGAGAGAAAAGGAAAAGAGAGAAAGGACACCAAATTTGTGTTTTTGGCTGTGTATATAATGTGCAATGTAATGTATATGTAAAAATGTAGATTTTATACTTGTAAAACAATAATAAAAAAAAAAAAAGTCCCCTTTTCGAACAATGTATAAATAACCCAGAATAAAAGAAAACCATAACAAGGCTATACAATCACTTAAATGACCTAGCTGCGCCAAAAAGTTACACTATAAGGCTGCTTGGGAAGAGAAACTACAGATAACTCTAGACAAACAATGGGGAAAAATATTAAAACAAGCAGCGAATTCATCCTTTAACATTACACTAAATTAAAACTACAATAAAACCATCATGAGATGGTGCCTCGCACCATCTAGAATCCAGCAGTCCAATAGGCTAAGGGAAGGAACATGCTAAAGAGGTTGCCCAAACTTAGGGACCCTGAAACATATACTATGGGACTGCCCCAAAATTAAACATATTTGGACAGCAACATATGGGGGACAAAAATCCAACAAAAGCCAGAGGAAGCACTACTGGGCTTGCCAATACAAGGCCTTACAAAATCAATACAATTCCTAACAATAATAAAGAAAAATAATGATCTATATTACTAGTATCCTGGGTGCTTAACACCCCTTATTGTATCAAAAAAGATTATTTAGAGAAAAAAAACTTTAATTGGATACTATGGATCCGGAAACTACGCCAATTAAAATGTATAAAAAAGAAGACTGTATGGAGATACTCAAATAAATGATATGTATGAATTATGGAATATTTACATATTGCCTTATCATACCATAGACTATGATACACAATCCTCATAAATCAGAATATACTGATCCTCCTGTTAATACAGGATATACTGATAATCATAGGATTGTGAAACAGCTTTTGTAAAAAGTGTGAGTATCTATATACATATAAAAACAAATATACATAGGAAGAGAATCTGATACCTTAGAAAATACTTAAATAAACTGAAAGCATGTATAATCACAAATAAGTGACTCTATAAATTATCTACAGTGTCTATATCAAGGAGAGGGTAGCACTATTGGATAAGAGCAAAACAAAACACATATAGCAGTATCATTTTATAACATGAATACAGCCATAATGGCAATATACTTGCTATTCACTAGTAAAGTTCTCCAATAAAGCTCTCCATAGGCTCTCTATTGCCACTGAATAGATAGAGTATGCAGATAGAGTAATAATTGAGCCAATATAGTGATAAAAAAGAATTACACTCCAACGAGTGTTTGTACTTAACTTCCAGTAGTCTAAGGTTCAGAAAGTTGGAAAAAATGATGCCAACGGGCCGTTTCGTCCCTCCTTGGGGACTTTTTCTAAGGCTTTTAACTTTAACTAGCGTTTTGGGCCTATTTAAGGCCTGTAGGATGCTTCTTTATCTGGATTCCATTAAAAACGCAGTAATACGCAACGTCATGACGTTTTTCAAAATTGAATGAACTTTATTCGTATAGACAAAGGCTGAATGGACGCCGGAACGTCAACGTGGTGACGTCACGGCGTCCATTCAAATCCCATTCATTTTTATTAGGATAGTTTGTGACACAAAGTACACTTATTTGCAAATTAAAGCCAAATAGGCCCAAAAACGGCCAATACAAGCATCAGAAACTCAGAGAGACCTCACCAATCGAACTGAGGGCCATATACATCATTTCAAAAGAGTGCCCCAATGACTCTTGACATTTCAAAAAGTATAATATATCAAAGCTCACCATAAACATAAGAAACACCAAAGGATTGGGTTGTAAACCTTGCTATTTAGTATATTATGCTTGTACATAGATGCTAGGCCACCAATAAAAGAGAGAGAGAGAGACAGCGCCTATATTCCAAATAATCCGTATATATCTTTAAAACAAAATTATTTCAAAAACTTTGAAAGATCAAAGAAAATAAAAAAGATATATAATAACCAGAAGAATAGGCTTGCTGTATAACATACATTATTATTTTCCTATTTCGTATAGAGTCATGATGTGCCAATTGGTATTTAGACGTTAAGGGATAAGATAGACCTAAATTCTACAATGAAAAATATATTGCTTAAATGGATAAAATGGATGTTAAATGAGTGTTAAAGTGTTGTTAAGTGAACTAAGATAATATTGGCGTGCCAGAAGCACTAAAGTGAATACTAAAGTGTATGAATATGTGAGGAAGAACACTAAACCTATATAAATTGTATGATAATTATATATAAACGTGAAGTACAAATATCGACTACTGAGTGACAGATTGTGTTGAAGAGATAAAAAAGTGTTTAAACAGAATATGTGCTCTAAAGAAAAGCAGAATAGGAATATCCTTCATTGAGGCCCATAGGGTATTTGCTGTTGAGTTTAAATATCCATTTGCTCTCTTTTTGGAGCAAGATTTGGTCTATGTTATCTCCTCTCAGTCCTATAGATAGTTTTTCTAAGACTTGAAACTTCATTACCCCGGCCTGATTCTGATGGAAATTATTGATATGTCTTGATACAGGAGTGTCCAAAAATTTTGTTATTGAATAAACATGTTCCAGAATCCGTCTTCGTAGTTGTCGAAAGGTTTTGCCCACATAATATTTATGACAAGGGCAAGTCATTACAGAGATTACATGTGTAGTTTCGCAATTTAAAAAAGTTTTTACTGGATATTTCTTTCCTGTCTTATGGTCAATAATTTCTTTGCTCGGTTTAATGTAGTTGCAAGCTTTGCAATGACCGCATTTGAATAATCCTATTGTAGTAGTTAACCAATTCAATGGTTTTTGAGGAGGTTTATAATAACTCTTTACCAATGTATCTTTTATGTTTCTACTTCTCCTGTATGTTATGGAGGGTTCAGATGTTAATGATTCTTTCAGGGCCTCATCGTCTTGTAGAATGTACCAATGTTTTTTAAGAATTTGTTTAATAGCTCGCCAATCTTTTCCATATTGCATTATGCAACGTATTTTCATATCCCGGTCATTGAATTCACCTTTGTCTGTTTTATATAGTAAATCTTCTTGTTTACTCGACAAAGCTCTACTGTAGGCTCTTTTGAGCACACGATTCGTATAGCCTCTTTGTTTGAATCTCATACGCAAGTCTTTAGCTTTTTGTTTGAAATCCGTTTCAATTCTCTTTAGGCGCAAATATTGTCCTGTAGGTATTCCTGATTTTAGTCTCAGAGGGTGCTGGCTAGACCAATGGAGGAGTGAATTTGATGCAGTGGATTTGCGGAATACCGATGTATGTATCTTGCCTATATTGTCTTTCATGATGATGAGATCCAGAAATTCAACTTCTCTATTGTTAACCATGTATGTGAATCTTAGACCTATGTCGTTTTGATTCAATATATTAATGAATTCTAGGAATAATTCCTTGGGACCTGTCCAAAACAGTAGTATATCATCAATGAAGCGTTGCCACAATAATATGTTTTCCGTAAATTTCTGCATTTCTTCATTGAAGATTTCTATTGCCTCCAAGTAGCCTAGATACAAATTGGCATAACTGGGCGCACAGGAGGTCCCCATCGCCGTTCCCTTGTTTTGATGGTACCAGCGCTTATCAAACAGGAAATAATTCTTAGTGAGTGTAAACTCAAGTAATGTAATAATGAATTCATTGAGTTCAGTATCTTCACTACTATGCATACTTAAAAAGTATTTGACTGCTTTAATACCCATATCGTGAGGGATAGATGAATAAAGCTGTTTGACGTCAATTGTGATCAAAATTGTTTGTTCAGGTACTGTGATGTCATTTAGCGATTTCAGGACATCCAAGCTATCTTGAAGCTATGATGGCAGAGTTTTAACTGTTTCTTTCAAATGTTCGTCAACAAATTTACTTATTCTTTCCATGAGGCAGTTATTTCCAGAAACAATTGGACGGCCTGGTACAGGAGAAATTTCCTTATGAATTTTCAGAAAAGCATAAAAGGTTGCTATTGTAATGTACTTAGGCAATAGAAAATCATATGTAGTCTGGTCAATCAATTTTCTATCTTTTGCATTAATATTGCTTGTAATTCTTTCCGAAATTTCCATGTTGGATTCTCCTTTAATATTGTGTAAGTTTGTCTTATCTCTCAATATCTTATTACACATTTCCAAGTAATCCGGGCCATTCATTAATACAATATTGCCTCCTTTGTCTGCTGGTTTAATTATGATATTAGCATCAACAAGTTCTCTTAATGCTTTTCTTTCCAGCATATTTAGGTTTTGATGACCATCAGCCTTGTGTGCATCTACATTTGTGGCATGCTTTATAAGATCTTTTTCCACCATATCTAGAAAGAATTGTATATTGCAGAACATTGTTAAATCCGGAGTAAATTTACTTTTATTCTTTATTCTTCCTTTATGCTTTTTATTTCCAGATGTGGCTATTTCTTGTTCGTCCAGTAATGCCATTAAAACTTTAAAGGCTTCTGCCTGTTCTTGATCCACCCCTAATTGGTTGAGTTCACGGGCTTCCTTATTCAGGGGCCATTTCTTCAATGCTAGTTTCTGACAAACAAGTTGACGTCTTTTATATTGTCAAATAGATTAGAGTTGCTTGTTGGAACAAAGGATAAACCCTTTGTTAGTAGTGATTCATGGGCTTCTTTTAAAATAAAGTCCAAAAGGTTAACAATATTAATTTGTGAACTGCCATTTATATTGATGTTTTTTACATGCTTAAATTTGTCTATACGAATAAAGTTCATTCAATTTTGAAAAACGTCATGACGTTGCGCATTACTGCGTTTTTAATGGAATCCAATTAAGGAAGCGTCCTACAGGCCTTAAATAGGCCCAAAACGCTAGTTAAAGTTAAAAGCCTTAGAAAAAGTCCCCGTGGAGGGACGAAACGGCCCGTTGGCATCATTTTTTCCAACTTTCTGAACCTTAAACTACTGGAAGCTAAGTACAAACACTCGTTGGAGTGTAATTCTTTTTTATCACTATATTGGCTCAATTATTACTCTATCTGCATACTCTATCTATTCAGTGGCAATAGAGAGCCAATGGAGAGCTTTATTGGAGAGCTTTACTAGTGAATAGCAAGTATATTGCCATTATGGCTGTATTCATGTTATAAAATTATACTGCTATATGTGTTTTGTTTTGCTCTTATCCAATAGTGCTACCCTCTCCTTGATATAGACACTGTAGATAATTTATAGAGTCACTTATTTGTGCTTATACATGCTTTCAGTTTATTTAAGTATTTTCTAAGGTATCAGATTCTCTTCCTATGTATATTTGTTTTTATATGTATTTAGATACTCACACTTTTTACAAAAGCTGTTTCACAATCCTATGATTATGTAAATATTCCATAATTCATACATATCATTTATTTGAGTATCTCCATACAGTCTTCTTTTTTATACATTTTAATCGGCGTAGTTTCCGGATCCATAGTATCCAATTAAAGTTTTTTTTCTCTATACAATTCCTAACAAACAAAATCTTTCTAGCAGCTAGACGCATAATTTCCAAAAACTGGAAACTATCCACCCCAACTTACGAGTCAGTATTACAGAAAATCCAATTCATTCAGTTCATGAGAAGCCTGTCAGCTGAAATACACGAAAGATACAGGAGATGGACCTCCAGCTGGGATGTATGGAGTCTGAGAGCCACAGAATGAGACTAGTGGGAAAATCTGGAATGTTTTTTTCTTGTTATTCTTTTATCATACAGTCAGAAACGAATGGCAGTTGATAAGAAAATGTGAAATGTATCGATAGAATTCTTGTAAAAAAGAAAAATGTAAATTGCCAATTGTTAGTTAATTCAAGATGTGAATTTAATATATAATTTTATGAATGTGAATATTTCTATTCTTGCAATAAAAATGATTTAAATAAAAAAAAGAAATTGGAGTCATAATATTGTACGGATAGGATTGTGTTTTTCCCCACAGTAAAAGTTACTTTTTAATTCAGTCACTAAAAAAGAAAAATATTTTAAGTGAAATCATGATGATTTAAAAATGATAATTTAGAAATAATAAGGACTGTAATTACTTTATCAAAGCACTGACTGCACGGACATCTTAGTACAGTCTGAAAATGTACTATTCTATTCTTTTGCAGATGTTAGCATAGACGGAAATATAAAAACTTTTGTAAGTCTAGGTGAGCAAGTTCAGACTGAGTTGATTTAACTGGTCAGTTTAAGTCATGGAGAAATCGGATGCAAAAAGAAAGAAAATATCTGTGTCATTACTGGTGACATTTATGATGTTATGTAACATCATCAGTGATGTCATAACAAATGTCAACCGTCCTATTATATGTGATGTTGATATGCTATTGATAATTCTGTGTTTGGAGGTCTCTCTTCTTGACTATATCAAATATTTGTTTTTGTTTTAGTTTCCATTCTTCCCATACCTTTATTTAGGACCTCTACGAAAGGGTGAAAACTACATACTACAATTGCAGATATGAGTTAATAATTGAATTATGGAGTGGTCTGACCAGGCAGCAGGAAGAATACTGGTATATTTTACATTAGGGAAATTGAAGACAAGGTTGAAATATAATCAATATAGGAATAGAAGCAGTGCGGATGAGAGTAAAAGGAATATGATCTTTGTTTGGGATGCTGTTCTCTCCATTACAATCTTCCGAGATATGCTTTTAGGTTACCCATGTTTACTCTGAGATCTATCTACAGTTTCATTTAATGCTAAATTCAAATCTACCCCAGTAACTCATTTCTCTGCATGTTATTTATTGGACCACTTATTCGAGCTCAATTTGTACCAGATCACTGTCAAGATCTTCTAAAAGCATGCTGAAATACTTTTTGAAATAAGTGCATTTTCACTGAGAAATGAAATAAAGTAATACATTTATAACTGCCTCCCAACATGTAACTGCATTACTACCACCAATCAGGTTGCAGGGGTGCGTCTCCTATTAAAGTCAATGGTAAGGCTCAGCCAGGCCGCTTATATTTTAATCTGAAGGCAAGTTTCTATTTTCTGCTCCCTTGCTTATTTGTAATTTTATCAATGCAGAGCTCTGCGATCCCTGCTTGGTGGGTGCTCTGGTGCAGCTCCTTGCAAACTAAAATGTAACCCTTGCCGAGCTATATGTGCAGACATGAAACACTAGACTCACCTAAACAGGGAAGCTATCGGTTTACTGATCAGTGTAGTTCAGGGGGAAAATTGTCCTATCAATAACAGACTTGTTTCATCACCACACGCTCAGTAGTCTGTTATTACTCATGCAACAGCTAGTGGGCAGAATATACTTTTATGTAAACATACATTTAAAAAAGATTAGATTACACTGCTAATAGTGTAATTAAAAATACAAATTGATAATTTTAACATACAATCTTTTGCTCTTTTACACCATGAAGATAAGTTACAGTGAGGTAAATGGCCCTTTAAGCAAATATTTATCTAATTCAAGAAGTGGAAGTATTACTATTATCGTTTATTTATAACGCGCCGACATATTCCGTATTGCTGTACATAAGATAAGTTCAAGACAAAGATAAATACAAATTAAACATAGCAAAGCAAGGAGGGCCCTGTCTTTGAGCTTCAAATCCATAGTGTCCATAGTGCTCTCCCCAAAGCACCTTGTGTGATTGAAACTCACAGACTAACAACCTAAAGGTATTGTATAAGGAAAAGGAGGGAGAGAGAGATGAGAATGTGTTAGGGTGGAAGGTGATACGCTTCTTTAAAGAGATGTGTTTTTAGGGAGGTTTTGAAGTATGAGGGAGACAAACATATACATACATACCCCTATAATGCTGCAGTCTATGCTTATGAGATTTTTCTTGAACAATTGTGAATCATCCTAGTTTGTCTGAAAATGTGTCTAAGAACCCCTAAGTAACAATTATTATGGACTAAACTTGCTGTGCCTTTAGTTTTCAGGATAACGATAGAAATAAAGAATTACTGTATTGGCCCAAATATAAGTCACACTTTTTTTTCTGATTTCCTTGCTTGGAAATTACAGTAAGGTTTATATTTGCGGGCGTAAAAAAAAATATTGCCTTTTTACGGGCTTGAGAATGTTGTGCAATGAATTATATTGTCATTCATCGCTTTCCCGTATTTTACAGTTAAGTATTGATTTTAATTTGCATTTACGGTGCTACATTTAACCCACTTGCGGGCCCTGTTTGGAACCGGTATTATATTACATTTGGCGTACACGGGGGTGTGAGTGCCTGCAGAATTGTAGCGATTTATGATTTTAGCTATTGTAATTACCTTTTTTTCCCTTAAATTTCACAAGTGTGGCTTATATGCGGGTGCGGCTTATATTCGGGCCAATACGTTATTTATATTGAGAGTGAAAATATTTAGGAGCGGACACATTGGAAAAAATATTTCCTGGAGAAAAATAAGATGAGGCTTAAAAATGTACGATATTATGCAAAGGCTAATCTTTGTTTATCAGATGACCTAAAACTCTAAACATTATGGGAGATGTAAAAGTGTTTGAACAAATGTGATGAATCACTGGTATATTTATTTTTATTTTTAAAAAGCAGTAAAAGCAATATGTCCTACATGTGGTGGTGAAGTGATGAGTATAAGATGTTACCTGAATATATTTAGCTTTTTTAACATGTGAAGAACATAGGGATTGAGCAATAATCTGTATGGACCCAAACTAAAGAAATTATTATAGTATGTAGTGGAGGTCTTAAATATGGATTTGGGAAGGAGGGAAAGTAAAACTAAAACAAATATTTGAAATAATCAGCAAGACAAAACTTGCAAACTCAGAGCATTTTGATGGGGGGAAGAAGAGAGAGAGAGAGAGAGAGAGAGAGAGAGAGAGAGAGAGAGAGAGAGAGAGAGAGAGAGGAAGAGAGAGAGGGAGGAAGAGAGAGAGGAAGGAAGAGAGAGAGAGAGGGGAGTAAGAGAGAGGGGAGTAAGAGAGAGAGAGAGAGGGGAGTAAGAGAGAGAGAGAGAGGGAGGAAGAGAGAGAGGAAGAGGAAGAGAGAGAGGGAGAGGAAGAGAGAGAGGGAGAGGAAGAGAGAGAGGGAGAGGAAGAGAGAGAGGGGGAGGAAGAGAGAGAGGGGGAGGAAGAGAGAAATCGAGGGAGGAAAGGAGAGAGAGGGAGAAGGGAGGAAGAGAGAGATCCAAGGTGGGAAGGAGAGAGAGGGAGAAGGGAGGTAGAGAGAGGGAGGGAGAGAGAGAGACAGAGGGAGAAAGAGACAGAGGGAGAAAGAGACAGAGGGAGAAAGAGACAGAGGGAGAAAGAGACAGAGGGAGAAAGAGACAGAGGGAGAAAGAGACAGAGGGAGAAAGAGACAGAGGGAGAAAGAGACAGAGGGAGAAAGAGACAGAGGGAGAAAGAGACAGAGGGAGAAAGAGACAGAGGGAGAAAGAGACAGAGGGAGAAAGAGACAGAGGGAGAAAGAGACAGAGGGAGAAAGAGACAGAGGGAGAAAGAGACAGAGGGGAGGGAGGAGGGGGAAGAGACAGAGGGGAGAGAGAGAGGGGGGAGGAAGAGAGAGAGGGGGGAGAAAGAGAGAGAGAGGGGGAGGAAAAGAGAGAGAGGGGGAGGAAAAGAGAGAGAGGGGGAGGAAAAGAGAGAGAGGGGGAGGAAAAGAGAGAGAGGGAGAAAGAGACAGAGGGGAGGGAGGAGGGGGAAGAGACAGAGGGGAGGGAGGAAGAGAGAGAGGGGGGAGGAAGAGAGAGAGGGGGGAGGAAGAGAGAGAGGGGGGAGGAAGAGAGAGAGGAAGAGAGAGAAGGAGAGGAAGAGAGAGAGGGAGAGGGAGAAAGAGAGAGAGAGGGGGAGGAAAAGAGAGAGAGGGGGAGAAAGAGAGAGAGGGGGAGAAAGAGAGAGAGAGAGGGGGGAGGAAGAGAGAGAGGGGGAGGAAGTGAGAGAGTGAGGGGGAGGAAGTGAGAGAGTGAGGGGGAGGAAGAGAGAGGGAGGGAGAGGGAGGGAGAGAGAGAGAGGGAGGAGGGAGGGAGGGAGAGGGAGGAGGGAGGGAGAGAGAGGGAGGAGGGAGGGAGAGAGAGAGAGGGGAGGAGGGAGGGAGAGGGAGGAGGGAGGGAGAGAGAGGGAGGGGAGGAGGGAGAGAGAGAGGGAGGGGAGGAGGGAGAGAGAGGGAGGAGGGAGGGAGAGAGAGAGGGTAGGAAGGAGAGAGAGAGGGAGGGGAGGAGGGAGAGAAGGAGGGGAGGAGGGAGGGAGAGAGAGAGAGGGAGGGAGAGAGAGGGAGAGAGAGGGAGGAGGGAGGGAGAGAAAGGGAGGGAGGGAGAGAGAGAGAGAGGGAGGGAGGGAGAGAGGGAGGATGAGAGAGGGAGGAGGGAAGGCGAGCGAGAGGCGGGAGGGAGGGAGAGAGCACAAAGAAGACAGAGGATACAAAAAAAGAGAGGGCCCACAGAGAGAGGGAGAGGGCGCTCAGAGAAAGACAGAGTAGAGAGACAGCACGTTAGCTGCGCATGCCCAGGGGAAAAAGGGGGAAAGACAGAGGGGGAAAGGGACACGGGAGGGAGAAGGGGGGAAAGAGGCAGAGGGGAAAGGGGGAAAGATACAGGGAAGGGAGGAGGGAGAAAAGTGTTACAGGGGAAGTGGGTTGGGGAAAAAAATATTATCCCATCATTTATGATGGGCAAACGACTAGTCTTATATATAATTCCATTGACTTGGATGAATATAATGAGTGTGCAGCAAGAATTGAAGTAGGTAATACCCACCCATTCCACAACTAGGATTTTATACTGTCAAAGATCCACAAACCAGGGAATCCTGGGAGACCAATTGTTACAGGTATGGATACAATGACTGAACATATATCTATCTGGCCTTGTTGAAAAAATCCTTTAGTCATCGGTTACAAACCCCAGCAGGTATATACCTTCACTTTCTCAATAAACTTAGTTTGATTAAAGGCCTATCTGCTTACACACCACTTGTATCCATAGATGTTGAATCTCTTTACAGCAACATCCCACACAAAAATTGAACTAGTGCATGCCTTAAGTTTCTCGTAAGCACACACTCACAACTAGAAATACAACACTTATATTATTGCCAGACTAATCGAATATATTCTGACTCACAACTACTTCACTAAACAAACATATTTACCTACAAATTATGGGGACTGCAATGGTTACCAAAATGGCAGTACAATAAGCCAATCTATTTATGGTAGACCTGGAAAAGAAATTCTTATCCACATATTTTCACAAACCTTACAGATACTACCATTACATAGATTGTCTGTTCATCCTATTCGTTCAATACTTTTCACCTATCTATTAAAACCATAAAATGCATTACTCTGCAGAACAGTTGTACTTTATATAGGAAAGCCACAGACAGAGGCAGCTACATTCACAGCTCCAGTTTCCATTTTCCCACACTAAGCAAGCCATCATCCACAGCCAAGCCAAAAAACAATGATTGAATTACAAATCTTCTTACCAGAATTATTTTCTGTATAATGGGAAATTGTACCACCAAATCTCTGGCAAAGCCATGGGCACTCCCCACTTATGCAAACCGGTGGATGAATATGGTTGTCTTTGGTCATACCATAATAACATACAGTAACAACATTGAGTTCTGGGATTGCTACCTAGACAGCATTCTCCTTATATGGAATGGATCAAAAGTTGATTTGGCAACTTTTGTAGCAGTATTTGACAATAACCAGGTGGGTCTTAAACTGACATCACGAAAATTAAATTTTTGGTTTTGACTATCTTATTAGACAAAGATAAATTGCCTTTCTACCTATACTTATGTACTTATGGGAAAGAAACAGCTACCAATATTCTGTGAGTGGCAGATCGCCACCATCCTGTGAACCTTATGAAAAGTATTCCACATGGCAAAATTTTACGTCTGAAGGGAAATTGCCATTCAGAACAAATGTAATCGATACAGGCTAAAGATCTATATGCCCAATTTAAAGCACAGGATATTTTACATAATTGTTTAAAGAGAGCTTATAATAAAGTGTACAAAAACAGAGATCTCAGCTACTACAGGACCGTCCTGTATCCTTGTGTAAACAACCGGTAAGAATGATTGGGGCATTTAATTGTCAGTGGCATAAAATACAGAGGATATTCAGAAAACACTGGCATATCCTGAGAGCAGACCATGACCTAAAAGAAATAACTACTTTGAAGCCATCTATAGCAAGTAGGTGGGCACAAAATCTTAGAGACAAAGTCCCACTTTAACAGTTTTTCTAAAATATCTGAAACTTGTCTTCAGCAAGAGGTCCAGTGACCATGCAAAGCATGCATTCACATGGAAACCACACAAGTTTTTTTTCTGACTTTGACCATCTTAAGACATACTGTATAAAATCTGAAATAGAATTGACTGCCATACCATGGTGGTGATTTACCAAATCAAGTGCAAATAAGGGCTCTTATATGTTGGTAAAACGAGGCGCCAACTGCATGGACGAGTCCTAGAGAATATTCTATTTTCAATAAGAAAGATGTACTAGTGGTGAGGCATGTAATTAGAGTGCATAATGGCAAAGTAGCATCACTAAAACTTACTGGGATTGAGGGGGTTATCATCACTCTTGGAAGGGGTGATATGGACCGCAAACTTCTTCAGAAAGAGACAAGATGGATTTTTTATGGTAAAACTGTGGTTCCTAAAGCCCTGAATGAGGGCTTCATTTTCACTCCTTTTATCTGATATTAACTTCCTCTTTGTCAAGTCCTCTGATTCCAATATAAATAGATAAGCTAGCTTACCACAACATTAGTATCTCATCATTAAAATCAGTGCTGATTTACAATTTCTCTGCTGCTTCTAAGGATTATTTGATCTATTTAAATGTAAGTGTTCTTGCCATAATACTAAACTGTGCGTGTATTTCATGTGTATGCCAAGAATGCCTAGTCTATATAATTTATTATTGCGTTGTCAAGTGCTTTAAGTATACATTGATTAATAATTGTGGCAAGTACAAAAGAATACACACTTAGATTTCTTACATATGTTTTATTATAGCTTTATTGTCTTTTCTTTTTGTATTCATTCAAATGCATAGGTCCTGTACAGACGTTATTACCAGCTTGTTTAATAAATATTTAATCAATTATAACTCTGTATCTAGTTGTGTTAGGTACAAGCACAGTTATCCTTTTTTTTTTTTTTTGTATGTTGTAACTAACTGGCAATATCCCAGTTAGTTAAGGACCGCCCCTTACCAATCAGGGATGTGGTAGACGGAGCTACCACCCCTGACTAATCATGGATGAGATGGGAGGAGCAATTTATTTTTTAAATAAGACCACGATCGGCATTGCAGATTCCCCTTTAAAAATCTGCTTTATGCAGAAAAACATGCATTGGTATCGGTCTCTAATACCCTAAATCATATGTACTTTCATCAATTTGATCCCTCATTTGCCATACTAAATCAGGGTTAGAAATTTGGTGCCTGTCACACGGCTAACTCAAAGGGAAAGATAGCCTGGGTAGTCAGAGTAAAGGCTGGTGTTCAGTTAAAATTATTAATAGCTAGCATGGAGCTCTCAGCGTTCGTCTAAGCCTATAACAAGTTCCATGAGTTTGTAAAATATTAATATGGCTTCTCTTGGTCAATTGGAGATATCATTTCATTTTTATAACTGATATTTGTGATTGCTGGTAATAGCTATCAGTGTTAATACAGTATAGTTGTTTACATCTCCTGATGGCCAGCTTTCATGGGACATTTGTGGATGTAACTTATAGATTTAGGTTGCAATTGAGTTTGAGTTAAACCCTTTTATTTTTTTTAAGAATCGCAAAAGTACATTGTCCTATAAGCACTCATTGAATGTAGAGCCCTGCATCCAGTATCTAAGGTTTGATTACGTGATTTATTTTGAGGAAATTATTAAATGATGTTAGTGCAGCAACTTTAAATCTAAAAATGTATATAGAAATAGTTATTGTTATTCTCCCTATTTGGTTCATACATTTGTTGCAAAATGATGAAAGTATCACAGTCTTGCTGAAATACACTTGGGAGCTTAGACATTAATTCTAAATTACTGTATATTGTAATTAATAAAAAATTCCATGTTTTTAGTGAATATCAATAAAGATTAACTATTTTAGTCCATTTAGTTTTATGATTTTTCACACAATAAACATAGGCTTTATCGTTAGTTGCTTACTATTGTTGTGGGTAACATCTGTGAATCTACACAGACATGATGGCACTACCCAAAACCTGAAAATCAAAATAATTTAAAAAACATCCAGGAATGAAGAACACTTACAATGAAGTTGGTCACATTCTTAAACACTAAAGATACAGGACTTTACTTGAACTTGGGATTTCTGACACATTGATAACATTTCTTCTGATCCTGCCACATTCTCTCTCAGTGTTGCTTTGCAACTCATTAATATTTACAAGACAATGGGCACCAAGAGATAACACTGTTATTCCTCTTATCTCTGGTCTTGGACCTTGTGTATAGAACCACACAACTCACAAATGTGATTGGCCAAGTACTTTATGATTAAACTTTTGATCCCACAAATTCAATACTGCATGGTGAAAACGTCTTTATAATCATGCAGAAAGGTCAGGATGTAATGATTTTGAAGAAATCCATAAACTCTTCATAAGGGTTTACAACTTAAAGAATAGATTTACTGCCCCTCTCTGAAGTGAAAAGACGTTTTCCAATAAGGGAAGATTTTTCAAGCTGTATCTTTCCTCAGGAAGATCACAATTTTCCAAAAGTTGAGCATCCCATCATTAAAGTCTTTATAAATATTAACCAACATTTGGACGTCATATTGTCTCTTATCAATTCCATTGACATAAAGTCAACAGTAAACTTATATTGCTGCTGGTGCACCTTGCAGGCCTGTTGAAACCTTTACATCAGTATCTAATGCCATGCATTTCAAACATTAAAGATCATTTGAAGAAGTAAGTAAAATGAAAAGCTGTCTACTGCTTTATGGCAAAAGTACCAGTAGATTCAATAAGACTGGCCAGTGGATTCATGGGCTGTAGTAGTTAGCAGAAAAGCCGTTCAGCTAAAAGGCTGAACATTTGAAATAAAATCATAGTAGTGATATCTTCAGTAACTCAAAAAAAAACAGAGAAAATTAGTTTATTAATAACATAATCAAGTCTGCTCTTGGGCATAGCTTTCCGATGTGAAAAAAAGACTTGGGAATAATGCACAACATGAAACGCAGCCATGTCTATCCAAGTCCTTATTTTAGTGCTCCTCGTCTTAACTGTTACTCAGCAATTTACAGCCTTCTGCAGGTGCAAGATTTCACTTAACAGCATTGTCACATGGCTTGTACATAATATAAATTCCCACCCATGGTCCATAAGCTGCATTCAGGTGGTGTACAGAACTACTAATGTTACAAAAAAGTATAAAACAAATTAAATAATAATAAGGAATTGTCATAATCTTGCTGTATAAGTCTGGAGTCTGTTCAGGCCTATACTATAACGGGTGTTTTCTTCTAGGTAAACTACTATGCCCCACAATCAGTATATTCCACAGATTGCCACAGGACAGATTATGTTTTAAAGTCATATCTAAGGGAGCTGAATTAATACATTTCTGCAATTCTTAGGCAAAAAGCAGTTTATGTTTATGCAGCACATTTCAAAAAACATTTTATTTTTATTAATATCTAAAAATCCCTCTAATGATTATGTTGACATCTCCAGGGGGTGTCTACAAAGGCCCCTGATCCCCACCATATCAGCATGCAGCATCAAGGGAGCAATATTAACCCACTATTTACCTTCTGTTGCTTGCCCAGCCAATCTCCTTGCAGCTTCCTCTCTGGGCTGTGCTTCTACCATAACACCTAACATAGTGATACACAACATTACCCAGGCTGCTTTGCACCACAAACAGAAACCCAAAAGTTTAAACTAACCTGATTGGGCAAAACAAATCATTTTAGATTTGCTGCTAATTTAGCCTGGGTCTGGACATACACTACCGATTCTCCTCTATCAGATGTACTCATAATCCAGCTCACTTAGATGTGCCTTAAAGAGTTACTGTACCATATTATTCACTGTACTATAACCTTCCCCACATGCTTATTATTAGGGATTCATGATTATTGTACAAACTGACAATACTGTGCCCTGATGTTTTAATATGTGCCAACAGCAAAGCACATGCTTTATTGCCCACCACGTGGTGGCCCAAAATGGAAAATGTTACAGTACACCAGATTGAGCTGGTTTCCTAATCATTCCCCTTCTATTGTTTTTTCTCATGAGGTAGCTATCAGCAACCTGGAGATCGCAAGTAGCAAATGACTCAGATTGCATTCTGGGTGGGTGGAGCCCTCTAGAATGTATGTTCTGTCCCAGGGTACATATTCCTTCAATAAATCAGTTCCAGTTTGGTATTGAATAAACAAGGTGTGCTGTCATTCTTGGGTAAAGGCTTCCTGGGCTAATTACTTTAAGGTATTCTGATACCTCTCCTGGTCCTACCCTATAACGACCAACATCTGTTCCTGCCCCTGTGATTCTGGCATCTAGTTTCTGTATAGAGAGCTCAAAGAAAGAAAGTATCCTTTAAATTATTATAGTGCACACCCTCAGCCAAATGAATAATATAGAAAAACTCAAAAATTAAAACTTAACGTTTATTATTACCATATAAAATACTTGAATTAAAAACTTGATTCTCTGACATATAATTGTGGAAGTGGGCAGGGGTGACCCTATTATGAAAAATCAATATTTAAAATTCTTATTATAGGATCTTCTATTCAATTTCTCCTTGAGATGGGTGAAATAAATAACTCAATATAAAGTGACCAGTAAGTGTAATAAATGATAATAAATGACCATAAAGATCATTCTGAAATCAGAATAAAGTGCTAAGTGCTACCATATACAATGTATAATCTTAGGAGGTAGAGAGTAATATAAGTGCTAATGGTATAAAGTGCCAGTGCTTGGAAAAGCAATGAGGAGATCCTATACAAATATTAATAAGATGTATAAGATACTTCAATAAAGTGTTATACTATTGTAACCACTTCCTCTTAATAAACTGAGCCTTGGTGCTTACTATCTAATATGTGTTATCGTTTGTCCAATTTGATTATTATAGAGCTACCAAAGCTAGTAAATTAGATTTTGGAATTGTGATAAAGTTAGAAGGAATAGGAGGTAAGTTTGTATTGTTTAAGCGCCAAGGCTCCTAGCTAGCCGCGCGACGCTTATGCGTCTGCGTGTGACGTCATAGGTCGGCGTCGTGGACTGGCTTAGCGTAGAGGATCCTATAATAAGAATTTTAAATATTGATTTTTCATAATAGGGTCACCCCTGTCCACTTCCCGAATTATATGTCAGAGAATCAAGTTTTTAATTCAAGTATTTGATATGGTAATAATAGACGCTAAGTTTTAATTTTTGAGTTTTTCTATATTATTCATTTGGCTGAGGGTGTGCACTATAATAATTTAAAGGATATTTTCTTTCTTTGAGCTCTCTATTCATATTTTTATCCTTAGTAGCACCCCTCTTGTACCCAGTACCTTTTTTACACCTTGAGCCACCTTGTCCTTTAATTTCTATATCCAGTTTCTGTATCCTAATAACTGGAGAAGCCAGCTGGGTGCTGAGAATGCGAGAACCCTGACAATCTAGGGGTGTTCCTGTAAGCCGTAGACAGGAAGGTTTTAGTGTGCACCTGGCCCCTGAGTTGTGACACTCAGTAGCTCTCAAGTGATCTATATGAAAAACATTTGGAACCACTTCACTATATCATTAATATGTGTTTGGTAGTCTTGAAAGGATTGAGATACAGATGACATACAAAGTATTCTTATGTAGAAGCAGCTAACCTTCAAAAGAGAGAAGCATTTAAAATTAAGAATGTATTTAATAACCTTATATCTTTGAGGCATTTCAACATTGAAGGTTATCATTTACAATAACTCCCATAAATCCAATGGCAACATGTCCAAAATGGATCGAAGGTACAAAGGACAAGACAGAGCAAATGTTTTAAGTGGCAAAATAATGTGCAGTCTCAATATAGTGCCAGGGAAAACATAATGCCGTCTGCTATTTGGCTTTTCAAAGAAAAAAAAAAAAGACTTGGGAATAAACTACAATATGGTACACAGCCACGTCTATCCAAGTTTGATTATAGCTGCTCCTTGTCTTAACTGTTATTCAACAATTTGCAGACTCCTGCAGGTGCAAGATTTCACACAACAGCATTGTCACATAGCTTGTTTATTAGGCATATTAGTTCTACTTCTAGAACTACAGCAGAAAGAAGGGCATCAATCAACCTCCTCAAAATGGTTATTTCCTACTTTGTATGGATACAGGCCACACAACCTCCTGGAGTTGCTTCTTGATAGCGGACATGGAGCGCTATTCTATTAGAAGCTTGCAAATGCCTCTAACCCGTAATTTTGGCTGCAGGTGTTAAGATGTATTCTATTGGCCCAAGCCCGCAATTTACCCCCTTTTGCATAAAACCTTTGTTATCACATGATCTGACAATATTTAAGCAAACCAATAGTAAATGAGACCATCATCATGACGTCATTAACACATGGAAGTTAGAGGTAATCTGCCAATCGGAGGCTACAAATTAAGCAGTGGCAAAAAGTAACATTTAAAAATCAGGCTCACAATCTAGCACTCTATTAAATGCATTGGATCATCTGTTTTACTCCATGTGGGTTTAATGATATTTTATAATCCCTTGAGTCCCAGAGAAATATTACTCTAACTATATTTTTTAATTGCATATTTGTGGATTTGAGACTGTTGTGCAATTAATTATAATATCTTTCTATGTCTTCTCATGCTTTTAAAGTACAGTACTGTGTTTTTAATTGCTGCTACGTGTTTAAAAAAGCCCTTGTGAGTCCTATTTAGTACTCATTATTTTTATGACAGAAAAGTGATACTTTTTTCAGTTGCAGGTCAGACTTTATTTGCGAGCTAGACATACGGGTCTAATAGAATATCGATATTGTGTAACTAATTATTGAGAGCTGGTAATATTTGGGCTGTGCTAAAGCCAATGGAGTTCTAATGCCAAACTTGCGTCTTTGGCTAATCCGTAGTGATTACAGGCAAGAACTTGTAATAGGATTACAAGTAGCGAACAGATTATGTGGCATTATTAAGAGTGATTTTAAGTGTGTATAAATTTAACAATTGGGCAATAGAATAGGGCCCTTTATCTGCAAAACAAAAGTGAGCAAAGTCTGTTCGGAGCTACAATGGAAGAGATTTCAATAAAAATATAAAAATACTAATTTACCAGAGGTGAGATTCTAATAAATGTAATGTAATGTAGTGAATGCATATTTTTTTACAGACATTTTTAGGTAGTGAAGACCTTGCTTTTAGATAGATGTTTACTGACTAAAAACTTCTGTAAAACAAATATGCTATGTGCTTATATAGAGCCCTATTTAATTGGCAAAATCACAATTAAAAGAGGCCCTATGTCTTCTCAGGGGCAATCCCTGAGTACATATAACAAGAATTGTCAGATACTGACAGGAAAGAATCATACATGGTATTGAAAGGAAAAGTGTTGCTGTAGAAACCAAGTTTCGTTTATATTCGCAACCAAAAGGCAAAAAAGGAAATCACACAAAATAACAGAATTATTTGAAGAGGACTAGCCAACAGGTCAGGAAAGTCATGTGGTCTCTGTTTAGCTTATATACACGGTCTGGAAGCAAATCTCCATTCCAAATGTGTTAATTCCAGAATAATAGAATATCTCTCTTCCTTTTTAACCTACAACCATGAACAGAACATATTCCTGCTGCAAGATTTGTGTTCATATAGCTGGACCTTGTGTATGTGTTAACACATGCTTCCGGTCTCATTAAAGATTTACATCAGACTGTGTATATGTGTATTCTGTAGAAAATCAATGTTTCCAGAGAAGATGTAAATATTTATGATTATTAAAGAGGCCAATATATTGTTCACACAATCGGGTTTGGGTTTAATTTGAGTAATTACTGATAAGCATTAAAATCAGTAATTGAAGAAAAAAAAATAGCTGTAGCTTTTAACACTTACATTTGAAATTAGCATTGTAGTTTCCATCAGTTGTTTTTCTCACTCCATGTCCTATTAGGTATCCCAAGGGGGTAAATGAGGCATAGCTTTGCCTGCAATACCCACTGTAGACCGTGTCATCAAGACAAAAGATAAAGACTCTTACCACTGACAGTCCTCAGACAAATCCTCTTCCACAGCCTTGATCAATCATGCGTGAGGTAGAGTTGTTTATCTACTTAACTCTAAAACAATAGCCTTCACATTCATTTTTAAAAGCTAGATGGAATTGTCTTCAAATTCTGAATTTATTGTTGATTAGTAAGTTCTTCAGAGCAGGGCCCTCTCTCTGTTGCAGCAAGCTGTCTGCAGACCTATTTGCTTTATATTTGTATTGCACTGTATCTGTTGGTGCATTTCTTCTTACCTTACAATTTGTTTCTTTATTTATAATTTGCTATTTGTAATATTTATAGTGACTTTACTGTGATAATCAGCTTCCAAAATTCTCTTTCCTAAGAAGTGAAAACACTTCACTGCCCATATGCTTACCCTGGCCTGGTGTCTTCCATTTTATCACCATTTTGGACATATTAATGTCAGAATACAATTAAAAAATACTACTACACCATTGCAATGGTGTAGTAGTATCACAATTCATACTATTAAAATGTTAAAGGACCAATGTAATGGTGATGGAGTGATGGATCTTTACATTATAAGTTGCTTTTAGCAAAATTAAAAGCTATTAAGTTGAACTCTGTGGCTCATGCCATTCCTCTGAAGAGACCAATGTATGATGTGGGCAGGAACATATTGCATCTTCGAAGGCTAACACAGCAAAATCAGAAGCTTCCTACTAGACCATCTTGTCATGTTATGATGGCTGTTTCAGCAGAAGCTACACTAAAAGACCGATTGGAAAATTAAGAAATAGCAGAGGATTCACATATTGTTGCTCGTCCCCTTCACACAGCTACACTCTCTGAGGCACAGGAGTAGTGAGAGGCCAATAGTTATGATTTCTAACATTGTACAAAGCTTTATCCAATGTATAAGTGCAGAAACAATAAGACTTTTGGGGACTATTGAAAGATGTTGGGCCCCAGAAGGAAATGGGTTAACTGCGCAAAAGTTTCTCCTTTCTCCAGGAAGATGTCCTATCTGCCTGGATAGTTGGACTATGACACCTATATTGTTTAACTATGTTCTTTGTTATTGAGTTAATATGTCTGTTCCTCTATGCATTTGTTGGTTTTATGAACAGTATCCAGTTATGTTTGGTCTTAAAATGTTGGGTTTTTACTAAGTTATTTCAATATAGTATATTATTGGGGTTACCTGGTGAAGGTGGTCACAAGTTACAGGGTATTCCATTGAGGGGGTCGAGTAAAACCAGGGGAAAGACTGGAAGATGCCAGGGAACATGGGATTTCAGTTATGAATTAGATGGTGAGATAGGATTAAACACTTTTGCTTTTACTGGTGAAACCTTAGGAGAGTGGGAACAAAGAGAGGATTAAGAGGATTACTCAACCAGGTTTCTGGCCAGCAGGGGGTGAGTATGGGAAAGGGTGGGTGAGATGGGATTAACCACCATTGTTCTGATACCTTGGGAGGCTGGGAACAAATAGAGGAATGAAATCATAGGTTGTGTCTTGTTTTAATTGGGTGATGTTTTGTATAAATACGATGCACTTCTACCAATAAATCAGTTGCTCAATTTGACTGTACATAACAGCAGTATACTTGTCATCTTGAGCTAAATCACTTGCTTGTATCCTTATACTACTTCTGCTAGGTCCTATCCTAAAGGGGCCTACACCTGCTCCTGTGTTCCATCATTTTGATCCTGTTGTTTTCGGATACCTGGATAAGTAAGCTGAGTGCTGAGATTTTCATTCCATCATGGCCCCAAGGGTGGTCCTATGAGCTGAAAGCAGAAAGGATTTGGCATGCACCTGGTCCCCTCACTCCTGGGTGTTGACAATATTGTTCCATATTTACTATCTTTCCAAGGTATGAGCATGCCTTCTGTGTATATTGAGAAGGGGTGCAAGATATTAAGGAAGAAATACATTTTTACGTCATGTGCGGAGTGCAATATTCTTCTCCAATATATCCACTACTTGAATGGGAATAGTGAAGTTACTCCTGTAAACAATCTCAAGCTTATGTGCAATGTCTAATATTATTTGGTACATTAACTTAGTATACCTATTTAAAAGAGATGTTAATTTTGAAATAACAAACAAACTCTTTGTTTTAAAATGATGTGATTATATGGTATTGGTGTTAATCTATCAATGCCTTATATTTATTTTCCCAACAGTGTGATTAAACAAATAATGGTAAAAAAAAGCTTCTAGAGCCCTAGAAGCCATATCAAATATCACAGTTGCATTTTACAAAAAAAAATAAAAAAAGATTGTCTCTTTACGTCACAATATTAAGGAAAATGATGTTTGGCACACACAAAACTGTTTGTGTAGCTGTGTAGTTCTGCATTTGGTAATGTGAATGTTAGTATGTGCTAGTGAGTGGTGTAAAACGGCGGCGATTGTGTATATGTTAGCCGGGTCTGGATGATTTTGCGTCCTTTGTAATAGTGTACTTTATACCTAGTACGGTCCTGTATAAAAGTCGTATGTGTGTGGCGACTTTTGGGCTGTGCTAAAGTTTGACTGTTTCCTACAGCCACTGAAGGTGGTGTTTCTCTCTGCCTGTCGGTTTGTGGAGAATATCAGCTGTGACCCCACCAACCATGCGACTGGCATTATTTCCTTTACCGGTCACAAACTGTACCCAATGTTCCAGTCCAATAATATACCCCTGTTGTTAATAAATGGAAATACTCTGGTACAGTTGCTAACCTGAAATTACTTTGTTACATCAAGGGCATAATTTATTATTGCAGTAGAAATCAAACTATGTTCACTTCCACTGTTAATTGTATTTATGCACTCAGTAAAAATCAGAGTAAATCAATCAACTCAGAAACAAATCACCATATATGTCCTCTGCTGCCATAATTGAACAGTACATGGTGATTACAATGTTCTCAGTTCTCTCATGGCAATTCTTAAGTGTTAAATAAAACAAATACATTTTGCAGACCTTCGTAGTTGAAATTTTAGTGGCATACTCTCTTGATAGCCCAGTACTGGTCCCAAATTGCATTTCTCCGCCGCTACTGGAGGATTTCTAAAGAGATCAAATTAGCAAATTTTTGCTAAAAATATATATATTTTTAGAGAAGCCTAGTAGAGCTTTTCTCACAACAATTAGCAACATACTGTGGAATGAGGGCTTTTTTGACAAATTGCCAAAGTAGTCCTCAGGGGTCATGTTATCTTCTACATTGCTCACACACATGCACACGCTAAATCAAATATCACAAATCAAACCAGATTACTGATCCACGTCCACAATGGCTTTCAGTTCTCACCTAGTTCTAAACCTAGCTATTTATACCATTCAGACAAAATTGAATATGAAGCAATATTACACATAACTCAACACAACCACTTTTTGGTTCCACTAAACACAGATATATTAACCAAACATTTACAGACTTCTATAGCTTCTTACACAAGCAGATCCAGACTACCCCATAGAAAGATCACTTTTCCTTTCTGCAACTACACTTCCCAAACTTAAACGGAAGCAACAATCATATTTAGATCAACCCAGTACAAAAAGTTTCATGGATTATGAAACTGCATATAATAGAGGAGAATCAGTAGTGCATGAAAACATTGTTTGCATGAAAAAATCCCCAAATAAACTTTAATAATCTTACCCTGAAGTTATTAAAATTTCTTCTGTTTTCTGGAAGTTGATTTTGAGAGTGAGTGCCTCTGAAAAGCCTAGCTAAATTAGCATAAAACTCATCATTTGTTTTGGCCAATCAGAGGTAGATGCAACTTTGTAGCAGAGTATGGGGATTTTGCCTCTGCAGCAAAGCATCCTGGGAATTGTAATCTGGCACATATCCATGTAAGAAGGCTCTATGTATTTTCATTTAAGAGTCTATCTCTCTCGGCAAAACTTTCCACCTCTCACAGTGCCTGCAGCACATTTCACCTCAAGTTTATGCAGCTCATTTTCAACTCTCACATTCACTCAGAAGTTTATTCAACCTTAGTATCTGAAGTACTTATAAAATACAATCATATACCAAACATTGGCTGCTGTGTAGGTTCAGCCTTGGTTACTTCTATGCAATTTCTACCACTCCTACTTGAAGTAGATTTTATGTATCAACTACTACTGCATGTTTCTTTCATTTGAATTGATTGATTGCTGATAATGGGAGGAACAGATGGTGTTTTTAAGATAACAAACCAAGCTGAGCACAATTAGTTGTTAGCTCTGCAGTGTGGGTCTCTCTCCTTGCCGAGCAGTGTGCATGTTGTGACGCCACCCAAACATTTCACTGAATCCAACAGGCTAATAGGAATGTGCTGGAAATTTCAGTTAACTGCAAATAAATCCTTTAGTATATTAAGCTTTTCAATGCAATACGTATTTTTGTTAATAAGTGACTGTTAGATAAGAAAATTTTAAAACCAGGGAATCTTCCATATACATTTAAGAGAATCAAATAATTTCACAATGGCAAAGTGCCAGGCTTTCCCACCGAATTCTGAGGATTCTCTGTTTAACCCTAAGTTTAGCCTACCTTTTAAACCATTTCCTTGCAATGCATAAAGACTTGTAACCTGTATCGTAGTTCTGCCTAAAAAGAGAGATCCTGCAAACCCTCTCATATATAATCCTATTTTACCTCTGACTAGTCTCCTAAACAACAACGTGGCCAAAAAACTTAAATCCCACATATCAAGATTGATCATCAGACAATAAATAAGCTTCATTGCAAAAAGATAGGCAGTGTTAAATATCAGATGCTTAACTAAAGTGAACCAAAATTTTGACTTGCCTGGAGAAACAAAACATTGCTGGTCAACCTGGATGTAGAAAAGGCTATCAATAGGGTCATTTGGCCCTACTTACTAGAGATAAAACCACATTATGGATTCAGTTCACAATTTACTCAGTTTACTAAAACCATTTACCCTCCCCCTTAAAGGCATAGGCCCAAGTAATAATTATATTTATAGGCAATTTAGTTAATCTTCTCACTGATCGCAACAGTTCTTTCCAAGAACTGGAAATACAAACTACCCAAAAAATGCATTCTATTTTCATTGTAGTCTGTATCATTCAAGAATTAGTCTATAAAATAAGAATTGCTACAGATCCCAAATGCAAAAAAAAAAGCCATACATGCCATGAAGATATTGTTGTGCAGCTGCCCAGGATTAACAAGGTTCCGTTTCACAGTTTATAAGAGAAAAGCTAGGTATGTCTCTATACTAGTGATGGGCAATCTATTTCACTTAAAGAGTCTCATGTGCAGCCATTGAGTATTTAAAGTACCTTACATTGCTTTAAAGATTTTATTTTACCCAAAGCACAAATGGTAAAATTGCTGTAGGAAAGCAATTCATTTTAATAGAGGTTTAGATATGGAGACATATTAAATTTTGATAATCTTTTAACAAAAGAGAATACACTTCCTATTTTAAGGTATGACTTCTAATGATACTAAAATTAAAATGAGTTAAAGTCTGAATAACTAGAGAGTGTAATTATATACATGTAGAAGAAAAGAAGAGAAAGACATTCTAACCAAATTAATCACCCTTAATAAATGATTGTCTTCAAGGAGATTTATATTAAAAATGATATTTATGATATCAACTTTAAAAATAATTTCTTAAACAATGGCGATTAAAAAATAAAAATAAAGCATAAACAAACCAGCGTTCCCAATGTTCAGTCACAATATCAAGCTGTCCTTATAACTGATTATTCCAAGGACTAAGACACAATTACAACTAATACATCATAATAACATCACATAAATTGGTTGGAGACAAATGAACAATATTGCCATTTTTACTCAGTTTCATAATATAGCACATACATTACTATAATTAAATGATTAGGTTTTTAAAATCTTGTTGAAACTTAGTCAAGAAAGTGAAACTTCTATCAAAGCTGTACAGAATGAAGAAAATATTTTTAAAGTACACTGTGCTCCATGGTACATTTAGTTAGTGAATCTTGTAAAGTATTAAAGTGCTCAGTGCTACATATGTCAAAATATATTGAACAAATATTATCATACCCAAATTAAGTTAATAGATAATGAATTAATATACACATATAATGATGATGTTGGTCAGATTCGAAATCAGTTCAGATGTGGTTAAATATATTTCAGTGTCTTTCTCTTCTTTTTTTCCACTTTTTTAAATTTGATGCCATGGAAAAAACACATTTTTGCTGTTTTCCCTCAGAAAAAAAATAAATTCAGATTTTTTTTAAAAAAATGCAACATTATGATGCTTTACAGATTGCCAGTCTCCTTCCTAATTTAGCAACATAAATGTATGATGTATAACTTTGTTTTGCATAAAATTATCAAACAATAATTACAAAGTGAATTTATGTGTTTTGCTTTTTTTTGTTTTTGTGTCCTAAACTGAAAGGAGGTTGAGGATGAGGAGGGAGGTTAAGGAGGGGGTTGAGAATGGGGGGGTTGAGGAGGGAAGTTCAGGAGGGTAGTTGAGGAGGGAGGATGAGGGGTTGAGGTTGAGGAGGAGGGGGGTTGAGGATGGGGGGTTGAGAAGAGGATGAGGATGGGAGGGTTGAGGAGGGAGGATGAGGAGGGGGGTTGAGGAGGGGGGTTGAGGAGGGGGGTTGAGGAGGGGGGTTGAGGAGGGGGGTTGAGGAGGGGGGTTGAGGTTGAGGGGGGTTGAGGAGGGAGGTTGAGGAGGGGGGTTGAGGATGAGGATGGGGGGTTGAGGATGGGAGGTTGAGGATGGGGGGTTGAGGAGGGGGGGTTGAGGAGGGGGGGTTGAAGATGGGGGGTGAGGAGGGAGGTTGAGGATGGGGGGGTGAGGAGGGGGATGAGGAGGGAGGTTGAAGATGAGGAGGGAGGTTGAGGAGGGGGTTCGGGATGAGGAGGGAGGTTGAGGATGAGGAGGGAGGTTGAGGATGAGGAGGGAGGTTGAGGAAGGAGGTTGAGGATGAGGAGGGAGGTTAAGGAGGGGGTTGAGGATGAGGAGGGAGGTTGAGGATGAGGAGGGAGGTTGAGGATGAGGAGGGAGGTTGAGGATGAGGAGGGAGGTTGAGGATGAGGAGGGAGGTTGAGGATGAGGAGGGAGGTTGAGGATGAGGAGGGAGGTTGAGGATGAGGAGGGAGGATGAGGAGGGGGTTGAGGATGAGGAGGGAGGTTGAGGATGAGGAGGGAGGTTGAGGATGAGGAGGGAGGTTGAGGATGAGGAGGGAGGTTGAGGATGAGGAGGGAGGTTGAGGATGAGGAGGGAGGTTGAGGATGAGGAGGGAGGTTGAGGATGAGGAGGGAGGTTG
The DNA here is from genome assembly GCA_027410445.1 of Discoglossus pictus. NCBI lineage: Eukaryota > Metazoa > Chordata > Amphibia > Anura > Alytidae > Discoglossus > Discoglossus pictus. The sequence goes on along the minus strand of CM050167.1, from coordinate 128,981,652 downwards.
AGGATGAGGAGGGAGGTTGAGGATGAGGAGGGAGGTTGAGGATGAGGAGGGAGGTTGAGGATGAGGAGGGAGGATAGGGGGTTGAAGATGGGGGGTTGAGGATGGGGGGTCGAGGAGGGGGTTGAGGATGAGGAGGGGGGTTGAGGAGAAGGTTAAGGAGGGGGTTAAGGATGAGGAAGGAGGTTGAGGAGGTGGTTGAGGATGAGGAGGGGGTTGAGGATGAGGAGGGGGGTTGAGGATGAGGAGGGGGTTGAGGATGAGGAGGGGGTTGAGGATGAGGAGGGGGTTGAGGATGAGGAGGGGGTTGAGGATGAGGAGGGAGGATGAGGAGGGAGGTTGAGGAGGGAGGTTAAGGAGAAGGTTGAGGATAAGGAGGGAGGTTGAGGATGAGGAGGGAGGTTGAGGATGAGGAGGGAGGTTGAGGATGAGGAGGGAGGTTGAGGATGAAAAGGGAGGTTGAGGATGAGGAGGGAGGTTGAGGATGAGGAGGGAGGTTGAGGAGGGAGGTTGAGGAGGGAGGTTGAGGAGGGAGGTTGAGGATGAGGAGGGAGGTTGAGGATGAGGAGGGAGGTTGAGGATGAGGAGGGAGGTTGAGGATGAGGAGGGAGGTTGGGGATGAGGAGGGAGGTTGAGGAGGGAGGTTAAGGAGAAGGTTGAGGATGAGGAGGGAGGTTGAGGATGAGGAGGGAGGTTGAGGATGAGGAGGGAGGTTGAGGATGAGGAGGGAGGTTGAGGATGAGGAGGGAGGTTGAGGATGAGGAGGGAGGTTGAGGATGAGGAGGGAGGTTGAGGAGGGAGGTTGAGGATGAGGAGGGAGGTTGAGGATGAGGAGGGAGGTTGAGGATGAGGAGGGAGGTTGAGGATGAGGAGGGAGGTTGAGGATGAGGAGGGAGGTTGAGGATGAGGAGGGAGGTTGAGGATAAGGAGGGAGGTTGAGGATGAGGAGGGACGTTGAGGATGAAGAGGGAGGATGGGGGATTGAAGATGGGGGGTTGAGGATGGGGGGTTGAGGAGGGGGTTGAGGATGAGGAGGGAGGTTGAGGATGGGGGGGGGGTGAGAATGGGGGGTTGAGGAGGGAGGTTGAGGATGAAGAGGGAGGTTGAGGATGAGGAGGTGGTTGAGGATGAGGAGGTGGTTGAGGATGAGGAGGGGGTTGAGGATGAGGAGGGGGTTGAGGATGAGGAGGGGGTTGAGGATGAGGAGGGGGTTGAGGATGAGGAGGGGGTTGAGGATGAGGAGGGGGTTGAGGATGAGGAGGGGGTTGAGGATGAGGAGGGGGTTGAGGATGAGGAGGGGGTTGAGGATGAGGAGGGGGTTGAGGATGAGGAGGGGGTTGAGGATGAGGAGGGGGTTGAGGATGAGGAGGGGGTTGAGGATGAGGAGGGGGGTTGAGGATGAGGAGGGGGTTGAGGATGAGGAGGGGGTTGAGGATGAGGAGGGAGGTTGAGGAGGGAGGTTAAGGAGAAGGTTGAGGATAAGGAGGGAGGTTGAGGATGAGGAGGGAGGTTGAGGATGAGGAGGGAGGTTGAGGATGAGGAGGGAGGTTGAGGATGAGGAGGGAGGTTAAGGAGAAGGTTGAGGATAAGGAGGGAGGTTGAGGATGAGGAGGGAGGCTGAGGATGAGGAGGGAGGTTGAGGAGGGGGTTGAGGATGAGGAGGGGGTTGAGGATGAGAAGGGGGTTGAGGATGAGGAGGGGGTTGAGGATGAGGAGGGGGTTGAGGATGAGGAGGGGGTTGAGGATGAGGAGGGGGTTGAGGATGAGGAGGGGGTTGAGGATGAGGAGGGGGTTGAGGATGAGGAGGGGGTTGAGAATGAGGAGGGAGGTTGAGGATGGGGAGGGAGGTTGAGGATGAGGAGGGAGGTTGAGGATGAAGAGGGAGGATGGGGGGTTGAAGATGGGGGGTTGAGGATGGGGGGTTGAGGAGGGAGGTTGAGGATGGGGGGGTGAGAATGGGGGGTTGAGGAGGGGGGTTAAGGAGGGGGTTAAGGATGAGGAAGGAGGTTGAGGATGAAGAGGGAGGTTGAGGAGGTGGTTGAGGATGAGGAGGGGGGTTGAGGATGAGGAGGGGGGTTGAGGATGAGGAGGGGGGTTGAGGATGAGGAGGGGGGTTGAGGATGAGGAGGGGGGTTGAGGATGAGGGTTGAGGATGAGAAGGGGGGTTGAGGATGAGGAGGGGGTTGAGGATGAGGAGGGAGGTTGAGGAGGGAGGTTGAGGAGGGAGGTTGAGGAGGGAGGTTAAGGAGAAGGTTGAGGATAAGGAGGGAGGTTGAGGATGAGGAGGGAGGTTGAGGATGAGGAGGGAGGTTGAGGATGAGGAGGGAGGTTGAGGATGAGGAGGGAGGTTGAGGATGAGGAGGGAGGTTGAGGATGAGGAGGGAGGTTGAGGACGGAGGTTAAGGAGAAGGTTGAGGATAAGGAGGGAGGTTGAGGATGAGGAGGGAGGTTGAGGATGAGGAGGGAGGTTGAGGATGAGGAGGGAGGTTAAAGATGAGGAGGGAGGTTGAGGATGAGGAGGGAGGATGAGGAGGGAGGTTGAGGATGAGGAGGGAGGTTGAGGAGGGAGATTGAGGATGAGGAGGGAGGTTGAGGATGAGGAGGGAGGTTGAGGATGAGGAGGGAGGTTGAGGATGAGGAGGGAGGTTGAGGATGAGGAGAGAGGTTGAGGATGAGGAGGGAGGTTGAGGATGAGGAGGGAGGTTGAGGATGAGGAGGGAGGTTGAGGATGAGGAGGGAGGTTGAGGATGAGGAGGGAGGTTGAGGATGAGGAGGGAGGTTGAGGATGAGGAGGGGGTTGAGGATGAGGAGGGGGTTGAGGATGAGAAGGGGGTTGAGGATGAGAAGGGGGTTGAGGATGAGGAGGGGGTTGAGGATGAGAAGGGGGTTGAGGATGAGAAGGGGGTTGAGGATGGGGAGGGAGGTTGAGGATGGAGGTTAAGGATGAGGAGGCAGGTTGAGGATGAGGAGTCAGGTTGAGGAGGGAGGTTGAGGATGAGGAGGGAGGTTGAGGATGAGGAGGGAGGATTAGGAGTGGGGTTGAGGAGGGTGATAAGGGAGGGGGGAAGAGACACAGGGAAGGGAGAGATTGGAAGAGACACAGGGAAGGGAGAGGGGAGAAGAGACACAGGGAAGGGAGAGGGGAGAAGAGACACAGGGAAGGGAGAGGGGAGAAGAGACACAGGGAAGGGAGAGGGGAGAAGAGACACAGGGAAGGGGGGGGGAGACACAGGGAAGGGAGAGGGGAGAAGAAACACGGGAGAGAGAGGGGGACACAAGAGGGACACAGGAGGTTGAGGAGGTGGTTGAGGATGAGGAGGGGGGTTGAGGATGAGGAGGGGGGTTGAGGATGAGGAGGGGGGTTGAGGATGAGGAGGGAGGTTAAGGATGAGGAGGGAGGTTAAGGATGAGGAGGGAGGTTGAGGAGGGAGGTTAAGGAGAAGGTTGAGGATAAGGAGGGAGGTTGAGGATGAGGAGGGAGGTTGAGGATGAGGAGGGAGGTTGAGGATGAGGAGGGAGGTTGAGGATGAGGAGGGGGGTTGAGGATGAGGAGGGGGGTTGAGGATGAGGAGGGAGGTTGAGGATGAGGAGGGAGGTTGAGGATGAGGAGGGAGGTTGAGGAGGGAGGTTGAGGAGGGAGGTTGAGGAGGGAGGTTGAGGATGAGGAGGGAGGTTAAGGAGAAGGTTGAGGATAAGGAGGGAGGTTGAGGATGAGGAGGGAGGTTGAGGATGAGGAGGGAGGTTGAGGATGAGGAGGGAGGTTGAGGATGAGGAGGGAGGTTGAGGATGAGGAGGGAGGTTGAGGACGGAGGTTAAGGAGAAGGTTGAGGATAAGGAGGGAGGTTGAGGATGAGGAGGGAGGTTGAGGATGAGGAGGGAGGTTGAGGATGAGGAGGGAGGTTGAGGATGAGGAGGGAGGTTGAGGATGAGGAGGGAGGTTGAGGATGAGGAGGGAGGTTGAGGATGAGGAGGGAGGTTGAGGATGAGGAGGGAGGTTGAGGATGAGGAGGGGGGTTGAGGATGAGGAGGGGGGTTGAGGATGAGGAGGGGGGTTGAGGATGAGGAGGGAGGTTAAGGATGAGGAGGGAGGTTAAGGAGAAGGTTGAGGATAAGGAGGGAGGTTGAGGATGAGGAGGGAGGTTGAGGATGAGGAGGGAGGTTGAGGATGAGGAGGGAGGTTGAGGATGAGGAGGGGGGTTGAGGATGAGGAGGGAGGTTGAGGAGGGAGGTTGAGGAGGGAGGTTGAGGATGAGGAGGGAGGTTGAGGAGGGAGGTTGAGGAGGGAGGTTAAGGAGAAGGTTGAGGATAAGGAGGGAGGTTGAGGATGAGGAGGGAGGTTGAGGATGAGGAGGGAGGTTGAGGATGAGGAGGGAGGTTGAGGATGAGGAGGGAGGTTGAGGACGGAGGTTAAGGAGAAGGTTGAGGATAAGGAGGGAGGTTGAGGATGAGGAGGGAGGTTGAGGATGAGGAGGGAGGTTGAGGATGAGGAGGGAGGTTGAGGATGAGGAGGGAGGTTGAGGAGGGAGGTTGAGGATGAGGAGGGAGGTTGAGGAGGGAGGTTGAGGAGGGAGGTTGAGGAGGGAGGTTGAGGAGGGAGGTTGAGGAGGGAGGTTGAGGAGGGAGGTTAAGGAGAAGGTTGAGGATAAGGAGGGAGGTTGAGGATGAGGAGGGAGGTTGAGGAGGAGGAGGGAGGTTGAGGATGAGGAGGGAGGTTGAGGATGAGGAGGGAGGTTGAGGATGAAGAGGGAGGATGGGGGGTTGAAGATGGGGGGTTGAGGATGGGGGGTTGAGGAGGGAGGGGTGAGAATGGGGGGGGGAGAATGGGGGGTTGAGGAGGGGGGTTAAGGAGGGGGTTAAGGATGAGGAAGGAGGTTGAGGATGAAGAGGGAGGTTGAGGAGGTGGTTGAGGATGAGGAGGGGGGTTGAGGATGAGGAGGGGGGTTGAGGATGAGGAGGGGGGTTGAGGATGAGGAGGGGGGTTGAGGATGAGGGTTGAGGATGAGGAGGGGGGTTGAGGATGAGGAGGGGGTTGAGGATGAGGAGGGAGGTTGAGGAGGGAGGTTGAGGAGGGAGGTTAAGGAGAAGGTTGAGGATAAGGAGGGAGGTTGAGGATGAGGAGGGAGGTTGAGGATGAGGAGGGAGGTTGAGGATGAGGAGGGAGGTTGAGGATGAGGAGGGAGGTTGAGGATGAGGAGGGAGGTTGAGGATGAGGAGGGAGGTTGAGGACGGAGGTTAAGGAGAAGGTTGAGGATAAGGAGGGAGGTTGAGGATGAGGAGGGAGGTTGAGGATGAGGAGGGAGGTTAAAGATGAGGAGGGAGGTTGAGGATGAGGAGGGAGGATGAGGAGGGAGGTTGAGGATGAGGAGGGAGGTTGAGGATGAGGAGGGAGGTTGAGGATGAGGAGGGAGGTTGAGGATGAGGAGGGAGGTTGAGGATGAGGAGGGAGGTTGAGGATGAGGAGGGAGGTTGAGGATGAGGAGGGAGGTTGAGGATGAGGAGGGGGTTGAGGATGAGGAGGGGGTTGAGGATGAGAAGGGGGGTTGAGGATGAGAAGGGGGTTGAGGATGAGGAGGGGGTTGAGGATGAGGAGGGGGTTGAGGATGAGGAGGGGGTTGAGGATGAGAAGGGGGTTGAGGATGAGAAGGGGGTTGAGGATGGGGAGGGAGGTTGAGGATGGAGGTTAAGGATGAGGAGGCAGGTTGAGGATGAGGAGGCAGGTTGAGGAGGGAGGTTGAGGATGAGGAGGGAGGTTGAGGATGAGGAGGGAGGATTAGGAGTGGGGTTGAGGAGGGTGATAAGGGAGGGGGGAAGAGACACAGGGAAGGGAGAGATTGGAAGAGACACAGGGAAGGGAGAGGGGAGAAGAGACACAGGGAAGGGAGAGGGGAGAAGAGACACAGGGAAGGGAGAGGGGAGAAGAGACACAGGGAAGGGGGGGGGAGACACAGGGAAGGGAGAGGGGAGAAGAGACACGGTAGAGAGAGGGGGACACAAGAGGGACACAGGGATGAGGAGGGAGGTTGAGGAGGGAGGTTGAGGAGGGAGGTTAAGGAGAAGGTTGAGGATAAGGAGGGAGGTTGAGGATGAGGAGGGAGGTTGAGGATGAGGAGGGAGGTTGAGGATGAGGAGGGAGGTTGAGGATGAGGAGGGAGGTTGAGGACGGAGGTTAAGGAGAAGGTTGAGGATAAGGAGGGAGGTTGAGGATGAGGAGGGAGGTTGAGGATGAGGAGGGAGGTTGAGGATGAGGAGGGAGGTTGAGGATGAGGAGGGAGGTTGAGGATGAGGAGGGAGGTTGAGGATGAGGAGGGAGGTTGAGGATGAGGAGGGAGGTTGAGGATGAGGAGGGAGGTTGAGGATGAGGAGGGAGGTTGAGGATGAGGAGGGAGGTTGAGGATGAGGAGGGAGGTTGAGGATGAGGAGGGAGGTTGAGGATGAGGAGGGAGGTTGAGGAGGGAGGTTGAGGAGGGAGGTTAAGGAGGGAGGTTAAGGAGAAGGTTGAGGATAAGGAGGGAGGTTGAGGATGAGGAGGGAGGTTGAGGAGGAGGAGGGAGGTTGAGGAGGAGGAGGGAGGTTGAGGATGAGGAGGGAGGTTGAGGATGAGGAGGGAGGTTGAGGATGAAGAGGGAGGATGGGGGGTTGAAGATGGGGGGTTGAGGATGGGGGGTTGAGGATGGGGGGTTGAGGAGGGGGTTGAGGATGAGGAGGGAGGTTGAGGATGGGGGGGTGAGAATGGGGGGTTGAGGAGGGGGGTTGAGGATGAGGAAGGAGGTTGAGGATGAAGAGGGAGGTTGAGGAGGTGGTTGAGGATGAGGAGGTGGTTGAGGATGAGGAGGGGGTTGAGGATGAGGAGGGGGTTGAGGATGAGGAGGGGGTTGAGGATGAGGAGGGGGTTGAGGATGAGGAGGGGGTTGAGGATGAGGAGGGGGGTTGAGGATGAGGAGGGGGGTTGAGGATGAGGAGGGGGTTGAGGATGAGGAGGGGGTTGAGGATGAGGAGGGAGGTTGAGGAGGGAGGTTAAGGAGAAGGTTGAGGATGAGGAGGGAGGTTGAGGATGAGGAGGGAGGTTGAGGATGAGGAGGGAGGTTAAGGAGAAAGTTGAGGATAAGGAGGGAGGTTGAGGATGAGGAGGGAGGTTGAGGATGAGGAGGGAGGTTGAGGATGAGGAGGGAGGTTGAGGATGAGTAGGGAGGTTGAGGATGAGGAGGGAGGTTGAGGAGGGGGTTGAGGATGAGGAGGGGGTTGAGGATGAGAAGGGGGTTGAGGATGAGAAGGGGGTTGAGGATGAGGAGGGGGTTGAGGATGAGAAGGGGGTTGAGGATGAGAAGGGGGTTGAGGATGAGGAGGGGGTTGAGGATGAGGAGGGAGGTTGAGGATGGGGAGGGAGGTTGAGGATGGGGAGGGAGGTTGAGGATGGAGGTTAAGGATGAGGAGGCAGGTTGAGGATGAGGAGGCAGGTTGAGGAGGGAGGTTGAGGATGAGGAGGGAGGTTGAGGATGAGGAGGGGGGTTGAGGATGAGGAGGGAGGTTGAGGATGAGGAGGGAGGATTAGGAGTGGGGTTGAGGAGGGTGATAAGGGAGGGGGGAAGAGACACAGGGAAGGGAGAGGGGAGAAGAGACACAGGGAAGGGAGAGGGGAGAAGAGACACAGGGAAGGGAGAGGGGAGAAGAGACACAGGGAAGGGGGGGAGACACAGGGAAGGGAGAGGGGAGAAGAGACACGGGAGAGAGAGGGGGACACAAGAGGGACACAGGGGGCATCACATTTCCCACCCTCGGCTTATACTTGAGTCGCTCATTTTACCCAGTATTTTGTGGTAAAATAGGTGCCTCGGCTTATACTCGAGTATATTCGGTAATTCGACTCCACCCTGTACTTGCATAGTCAGTCAGTAAAGCAAAAAGTTTGTCTGGTTTAGCCACCTGTAAGTACTACAGGAGACAGAGCTTTGTTGATTTTTCCTTGCACAGATTCCATTATTCATTCATATTCTAAATCTAAAAGATCTGTTCAAAGAATATCTTCTGGGTACATGGTATGATGGTCTTAGTAATTTAAAAGCTGCCAGTATAGGGTTCCACAAGACATATTGCTCTTGCAAGAGCATTTTTTTTCCTGATTTTCAGGTGTCACATTGTCTACAAATGAAGCTGATGAGTATTTTTTTGGATGCAATGTTTGCTTGCTTAAAGATGCTAATAGTGAAACCCTTTGTGATAATACACAGAAGGAGCAGAAAGAGGACTTCAAGAACAAGAACATGGGAAAAGCTACTTATGTCTTCACCATATTTATCCTCTTAACTTAAATTCATGAAGGATTTTTTAATGTCTGCTGGACACTTCTTACATGCAAGAATATGTTTTGTCATAGTAGCACTTGGAAATGTATACTTTGTTAGGATTTGCAAACCACATTTTCTTCCAAGAACATACAATGTGGAAGTGCATCCATATGCTGGATGTTGGACCTACCATTTATGCTGAGGGGAGGAGTAGGAAATAAATTATGATTTATATAAGTATATAGAACAAAATACCTAGAAATCCTTATACAAGGAAACTAGTAGATACTACAGCGCCTCAAACGGTGGAGATAACAAAACCTTATGGTGGCACCAAAGGCAACACAAATGCAAAATGAAATATTAGTAGAGGTATAAGTAAAAAACAATAGACAATAAAATGCGATAAAATGAATGAATGAATGATAAAATAAATAATGAAAAGGTGGCAGAACCTAGAAAAGGTGATGATAAAAATAAATTAAAAATATATATATATAAAAAAAAATATATATATAAAATATAAGAAATGTATTAACACATATCTAGACACTGAAAAACCCAGAAAACACAATGAATGATAAAAGATACTTAAGTAAGTCCAGGTGGAGGGGACGAGAGACACAGTCCATATGTTGATGGTAAATCTTGGAAGTTCTTCTTGTATAGCGTTCTTGAAGGGGAGTAGAGAAAATGGATAAAGTCTGGCTCCTAGGACGGTAAGGCAGCTGTTTCCCAAAAACTCTGGTCACCACAGAGTAATGCTGGAGATAATGAAACGAAAAACGGAGAAGAGGGAGAGCGCACACCGGATCCTAGAGCAGATCAATAAATTTATTGCAAAACAGAAATCACATAACAAATGGACACTCACATGTACAATCCTCTAAACAGAGGTATTAAAGGTCGCTCATAAAAGGGGTTCTTGGTCTTGGATAAATGTAAACAGAAAGGTAGTCACCAGGCTGTAAAATGTTGTGAAAATAGTTGGTATGATGCTTGCCAGGTAAAAAATTTGTTCGTTTGACATAGGAGAACCAGAGGTAACTAAAGAATGGGACAGTATTCTAGATACATGTTCTAAGAATCTTATGCACTTAATAGTACGATATAGAAAGACGAGACTATCTAAGATTAAGAATGAAGTAGAGGAAACAATTAAGAAGCTACAACCTTTCTCGAACGATCCCAAATATCAAAAAATAGATACAGAAATCAAATTGCGGGTTAACCAACTGGAAACTGAGGTTTTAAGGAGGAAAAAAGGTAAATTCCTACGAGATAAGAGGGATTATGAAATTAAGTCGCAAACGAATTTTAATTATCGGATCCCTCAAGGAAGAAATAATAATAATAATTGTAATTTTAATACAAATCATAAAAACCTTCATACTCCTAATTATTTTCAAGGTACGTCCAAACCTTTCAAATCACATTATAATGTTCCCTTTAGATCTGCTAGGAAAACTAGAAGGGTCAATATGATAGATAGGGAAAGACTGGAAAGTAAACCATTAGGACTTAGCAGCCACACTTTGGACCTGACTAGAATGCAACATAATCATACACAATCGATGGTCAGAGAAGGGGCAATACGCAAAGAACCCTCCAGAACAAGCAATTGTAGTAGTCGGGAACAACAGATACGGCCTGATGGCCAGAATGATAAGAAAAATGATTTTTTAGTCAGGGACCACAACCTTCAGATGAACAATTTGTTCGCCACAACACGACCAGCACCACATATAGAGAAAAGGATGGGACCCAGAGGCCAAGTAAGAACCAGAGAAGAGGATGTAGAGGGGGTAAAAGAGTTAGATCCAAAAAGATCAAAAGAGACCCTTTAAACTCGCTCAAAATATTCAATTTGTCCAGTAGGGAATTCAGCCCGTATGAATTGGGAATTCTACAAAAGGGTCTCTCCTTTGCCACACAAGTGGAACCCAATAATTTTGAATTATTTGTAGATTTTAACCTCTTCATTAGGAATCTTACTCTTAAACGCCATTTTGCTATACTAGAAGGGAAATCACAGGAGGAGGGGGCACTCCTTGATACTAGGTGGGAGGATACGGATTTGGAACTATTACAAGTTATGTCGGACCTACAGGGTGAGAATGGTATTAAAGATGACCCCCTATTTGAAATTATTAATAGATCCACATTAGATACTATGGAGGAACTATATAGAGAGTCAAACAATACTTTCATTAAACACACTACGTTAAAACCGAGATCAGTGTTCTATCCCCTCCAGTCACAGGGGGTTTATATCCCAGTTTTTAAATCTCTGATTCTGGAGGATCTGAACAAAATGTGCACCAAACAACATATGAAAAAACGAACCAACCTGACCACAAAAGAGAAAAGAGCTCTCAAAACCCTGCAGGGAGAGACCAATATAGTGATTAGAGAGGCGGACAAAGGGGGGGCCATAGTCGTCCAAGACAGGGAGACCTATGTCAAGGAGGCGCTTAGACTTTTGCAGGATAGGGACACTTATACTATTCTGGAACAAGATCCCACAGATTGCTTTGTGACTATGTATAGATCATTGATCAATGAAGCTAAGAATGACGGCATCCTCAGTAGTAAAGAATTTGATTATTTAAATGTAGAATTTCCGAAAGTAGCGGTATTTTACCATCTACCAAAAATACATAAAGATGAGGTGAATCCCCCTGGTAGACCGATAGTATCGGGAATTAACTCTCTGACTGAGAGATTATCTGAGTACGTTGACTATTTTTTAAAACCTATGGTAGGAAACCTACGTTCATATATCAAAGATACTCCCCATGTTTTAGAAATCATGTCTGAACAGCAATGGAATGAGGACTATGTCTGGATCTCTTTAGACGTGTCTGCCCTATATACAGCTGTACCGCAAGATCTTGGCATCGGGGCAGTAAGGGAATTCCTCGCTTTATATAATAACATTGAAGGAGGTCAACAATCCTTTATCATTGAGGCTATCAATTTTATTCTTAGTAAAAACTATTTTATATTTGAAAATACCTACTACCTACAGTGTACAGGGACAGCAATGGGGACACGGTTCGCTCCGAGTTTTGCGAATCTTTATATGGGCCTCTGGGAGGACCGATATATTTGGAATGACCACCCCTTTAAAAATAACATAATCTGTTGGTATCGGTTTATAGATGACATTATTGTCATCTGGAAATCTCAAGATAAAAATGATACAAACGATAAAGAAAGTTTCCTTCAATATATTAACCATAACAGCATGAATCTCAAGTTTACAATGAATACAGATCCAGATAGCCTCCCCTTCCTGGATGTTGTACTGATAGGTGGTGCTGACGGGATATCATCACGTCTCTACACCAAACCAACAGACAGTAATGCGTATCTCCACGCTACCAGTGGTCACAAGAAAAAATGGATCCAAAATATTCCGTATGGTCAGTTCCAGAGAGTGAGACGAAATTGCTCCAACCTTTCAGATTTTGACAAGGAGAGTGTCTCCATGTCAAATAAATTCAAAGCCAGGGGATATAGAGACCATACCATCAGGGAAGCTTGTACTAGAGCTAGGGATTTAAATAGGGAGGCCCTTCTTAAGACCAACAAGGTAAGAAATACGGACATACCACCTCAAGATACTCGCAGATTTCTAACCAAATATAATCAAGCCCACGGGGAGATAGCCAGAATTTTTAAAAAACATTGGCATATCCTACAAGCAGATAATATTTTGAGAAAAACTCTCCCTATTAAACCGGTCATCACCTTTAAGAAAAATCGGAATTTAAAACAAATTTTAGCTCCAAGTGCACTAAAAAGTTCAACAACCTCTAGGGGACCTAATTGGTTGCAACCTTTGAAAGGATTTTTTAAATGCCATACCAAGAATTGTACCACATGTAAATTCTCAAAACCACTTAATAGAGATACAGTGGTTTCACACTCGCTGGGTGTAGAGTTCAAAATTAAACACTTTTTAAACTGTAAAAGTGATTATGTAGTGTACGTGATTACATGTTTATGTGGAAAACAGTACACTGGCCGAACCACTAGACCCCTTAAGAGACGCCTCTATGAACATCTGTATAATGTGGAAAGAGGAGTGCTAACTAATGGCTTCTCTTCACACATTATAGAGAAACATGGAAAGAACACTGAAGGAATTACCATCCAGGCCGTTGACCATATACCCCGAGATAAAAGAAGAGGGAATCGTATTTTAGCCTTGAGACAAAGAGAAACCTTTTGGATTCACAAACTCAATACCCTGGAACCGAATGGTTTAAACAGGGATATTGATTTAGCGGCATTTTTAGAGAAGTGATTGCGGGTGTTCTTTTTGATTCATTTTTACTCATTTTTACATATTTTTTATTACCAAATTGACTTTATTCAATTTCCAATTTTTAATTTTTTAATATTTTATTCTGTACTAGTTTTGCTATGGGTCCCTGAACTACGTTTCCTTCCCGTTAATTTGACGGTGTCTTAACTGTCTATGTGTTTGGTCAGTTTCTTATCCCCTTAGGGATTTTTTCTCCATTCTGTTCAGGCCTTCTTATTCTACCTGTATGTTAGTATATCAGCCCACATTGTATACACTTCTGAGTGTACATACGTATGTATAGTTATTCATTTTTCTGTAGGGGTATGGTTCTTGTTTCCCCACATAATTATATTTTTATATATCCCCTGTACATGTTTGTATGCACTTACATAACGAGTGTGTCTGTATGCATACACATGGAAGCTACGTTGTTGCTTTTTACATGTCCCTACTTTACATACATTATATACCTTTGGTTCTCTTAGTAGATGGGGCTCCTAACCTTCTAGATATAGTAGATGCATTTGGTTTTACATTTTCTATTTATTCTCATTTTGTTTATTTATTCCATTTTTCTTAGGTTTATTTTTATTTTTATTATTAATATTTTTATTTATTTATTTATTATTTATTTATCATTATATATTTATTTACTTTTCAGTGTACATTTCACATTTCTTCTTTGTTGCCATCAGCACTTTAGGTACTACCCTTTTAGCACTATGTGATGTTTATATCCATCTTTATCTAGTCACTAGGTGACACAGGTATCTCTATTTGTAGTCCCCAGTTTTTTGTTTTGTTTTGTGTTTTCTTTTGTGATATGTTCCCCCTTTTTTATCATCCATGACCGTTTTTGCTATTATTTTATTTCTGGGCCTGCTTTCTGTGGCCACACTTATAGACCCCCTTCTGCCTGGGACTGTGAGCCTCCCCGTGTGCTTTTTTTATCCATCTGGAGCACTCCTGTGTCTGGTGGAACGCATATGCGTTCCACCGACGGGGATGCTTCCTGTAGGGAGAGTGGGGAGGCGTGGTGACGTCGCCACGCAGGATACAGGACGCTATACGCCTGGGAGACAGCGTGGTGACGTCACCACGCACTCAGGGACACGGGAATGGCGCCAAACCAGTGCATGGAGGCATACAAGACCCTTAATAAGAGGGGTGAAGGTTGGTACCCTCTATATATCTTACTTTTACACATATACATTTATATTTATATATTTGTATATATTTATGAGATTATTGATAGTGAACACCATTGACAAAGATCAGCAGATGATCGAAACGCGTCTGGAACCTTTTTATTTTTATGTTTATTTTTATGTGACCCCATTTTGTGTGTTTTCATGCATTTTGTATTTAGCATTTTGTATTTTTTATTTTCTCCTTTTCTTGCACTCTAATAGTGCCTTTTTTCAGTATTTTTGCAAGTACTAGCATCCTTATATTCTGCACCTCCAGTGTCTTCCTTGCAGGAGTTTAATACCTATTGATATATGGACTCTCATTTTTAATGAAAGCCGACTGTGGGTCATCCACTATGCTCATTTGAGGACTGGACTCTATTGGAACTGTTTTGGTCTTTGTATTATTATTTTCCATCCACCGACGGAGCTTTTGCCATTTTTTCTGATACCTGTTTTGGGCCAAGTACCCCTCAGCCAGGTACATCAGATTTTTTACCTGGCAAGCATCATACCAACTATTTTCACAACATTTTACAGCCTGGTGACTACCTTTCTGTTTACATTTATACAAGACCAAGACCAAGAACCCCTTTTATGAGCGACCTTTTATACCTCTGTTTAGAGGATTGTACATGTGAGTGTCCATTTGTTATGTGATTTCTGTTTTGCAATAAATTTATTGATCTGCTCTAGGATCCGGTGTGCGCTCTCCCTCTTCTCCGTTTTTCGTTATATAAGTATATCCCCACTTTCCCTACCAAATTCCCTGTGGGTTGTGGGAACTATGGCCCCTTGATTCTTACAGTTGTAGGATGGCTGAGGGAGAAAAGGCTTTCCCAGGTGTCGCACAGTGCCTCCAGCCAACCAGGTCCCTTGCATTCTAGCATTAGGGAGGGTACAAACCAATGAGCAACTTCTATAAATATAAAGCACACCTCGGGTTCATCTAAGAGTGTATGAGAAAATGAATGATGCCACTTTTGTTAAAACTTTTCTTGCTTTCTTTCTCTGCTAAATTTGTATTCCAATTTCTGCCTCGCTGTCCATTTTTCCGCCATACTTCTCTCATTTCTCCTGATCTCTCTTGGTCTCTCCTTCCTCCCTCACTAACTACCTTTCAAATAGGTAAACCGTGATGACAGCCTTTCACTCAACATTATCAATGTTAAAACTGTGCTGAAGCAGGTTGCCATGGCGACAGTGGCAGTTGCAAACAGAGCTTTAGCTGTTTGCAGTAAAAAAAAATAAACAAAAAAAAAAATCCTCGAAAAAAAAAAATATATATTGTCCCCCCCCCCCCCCAAACCTTCAGCTCACTAAATAAAATTGGGTAATATTTGCTAGTTTTAAACAAATGTAATAGACTGTGTATTGTTGAAGAAGGGTGTCTCTCCCGCTCCAGAGAACAGACTGGGTGCCACATAGGATGTGCCTGAGGTCCACATGCGTGACTCCCTCTCTATTCCGGGGAAGGGAACTGCATAATTCAACTACATAATATCCTATTTCCAATAACTGAAAATCATATTAACTTTATGCCTGGGTGCCAAACCACACACCAAAGCAGCCTAGTTTTAATAAATAAACAATTCCCCAGGCCCGCAAGCGCCTTCAATCCCGTAAATGGCAAATATTACAAGTTCCACATGGGACACACAAGTTGGTTCAACACTGTTCGTATGACTGGAAAAGCAAATATTAAAACACCACTGTATGGTTTACGATTTTTGCTTCCAACACTCGCAATTGCAGGCTTGGAATTGAATGAGGGTCCTTGTCTCATTGAAAAGGCTTCCACCAATTACTAGCCTGATTCTTACTAAACCAATCAGAACTTTGAAAGCATCCATACGTCTGGATCAATACTCCACAAACAGTCTCTGTGTAGCAAAACTCATAAAAATGTCTGAAAATAAAAAATGATTGTCATATTCTTCACAATCAAAGTTAAAAGTCATCAATTATGCAAAAGAACATGGAAATAAATCTTCAGGGAGACAGTTTGGACCTTCTCCCACTGAGTGTATGATCAGTGGAAAAACAGGAAAAAATTACTTCTCAAAAAGCCAAAAAACAAGAGGGCCTGAAGAGGAAAACCAGCAAAATGGCCAAACTTGGAGCAGAGGCTTAAGACTTGGATTATGGAGCAGCATCAGAGGGGATATGTGTGTAAGCCAAGCTTATTTAATATGAGGTAAAAAGGTTTTCTATGGAAATGAACATTGTTGATTTTACATGAAAGGCAAAATGGTGCTTCAACTTCATGAGGAGAGAATGGTTGGCCATGAGAACACAAACTAAGTTAGCCCAGAAAATGCCACCAGCTTATGATTATAAAATCCATAAATTTTACTCCTATGTCATAAAACTTCTGAAAAAATATGCTTTTTGAACCAAGACAGATTGCAAACATGGATGAGGTGCCTGTCAATTTTGATGTGCCTTCCAACAGAACTGTTGATATAAAACGGGTCAAAACTGTGGCAATCAAAATAAGTGGTCATGAAAAGACAGTATAATGCTGTATCCTAAAAAGACCATACCACCTGCCGTTCTTGTCCAAGTTCAAGAGAAGGGCGGGATGAATGAAGGTAATAACATGACACCGCCAGAAAGAGTGACAAAAACAACCATTACTGAGGTATGCAAATGGGTCCTAAACTCATGGAATGGAGTCAAGCAAGAGGTGGTTGTGAAGTCCTTCAAGAAATGTGGAATCAGCAATGCCATGGATGGAACGGAGGATGATCTCCTATATATAGAAAGTGACTCAGAAAGTGATATGTCTGCAACTAATAGTGATATGCCAGGAACGGAAAGTGAAGCATAATTTCTTAGTATGATTCTTAAAATATTACCTAATTACTAAATATAATTTGAATATTTAAAAAAATATCTAAAGTGTTCTGTTTTATGTTTAAAATAATGCTTTAGTAATTTTGGGTTTGAGAAAGTAGGGGTCATCTTATACATAGGGGCATCTTATACATGGAAAAATACAAAGGTTTAAAGTCAGTAGAGTACTTTATGGCATAATGAATAGTACAGTTTCTTCTTTAATTTCCCGTACTATAATGAATAGTACAGTTTCTTCTGTACGGCAAGGTTTATAAAGGGCTCCGACGGCCCGGGGAGCTTCATCCTTGAGAAAGACGTCTGATGACGTTGAAACACGTCCGCCTTTGATCACGTAGCACACCCTTACGCTAAGGGCACACTGGCATCTCATTTCACAACAGTACTGTGTGTCTGTGCTTAGAGCATGCATGTTTACCCTCCCTGTCCTCATCCATATGTTTGAATGCTGATATAGCTGCATGAGCGATTTCTTCTAGATAGACTTATAAGAGACAGACCTCCTTTTGCAGAGCAGTACTCTGCTCCGATTTGTCTCTCTCCTCTTTTTCAAAGAAAGTGTGCATATCTTTAAATTACTCTTAATAAAGAGGGGTTATTATTAAGTAGCCAAGAGTCCAGGTAAAATACCTGGTTGAAAAACAGAGATTTACATTGCACATAGAGACCAGGCAAACCAGCTGGTTAAGAACAGAAATATTGCACATTGAGAGAGTCTCTATTGCGGGGCTAGATGCATGAAAAGAGAGACTGTAGATATCATAGTTAGTCCCCATTAATGGAATTTAATTGTGGGACATCCTTTTCAATTAAAGTGAGTTCAAAATTGCATGCAGATTAATCTGTGGCATTTGTATACAACAAACAGCCCCCAGACCAGGTACACCATCTGGGTAAGAACAGACATATTACACGTAGAGAGAGTCTCTACTGTTTGCCCCCATTGATGGAATCCAATGTGGGATAGTCTCTTTAATTATAGTGAGTTTGAATCCTCATGCAGACAATTTTTATGGCATCTAAAGTTTTGAAATTAAGCAATTTTAGAACAAAGAAACTTGCATGATATTTACAAGACAGGATGAATGAAGATCACATTTAAAGAGGTGGATAGCTGCATATAAAAATTGACACACACAAATATTGTGGGTGAGAGAAAATTACCCCTCTATTAAGAGATATAAACATTAGGTGGTAATAGATCTCACAAAATTAGCCTATTTTTAACCATTTATGTTCCAATCCAGGATTTTTTATCTTGTTTTTAAAATTCGCCATTGTGACCCAAGATTAATAAAAATTCTGTTAATATGTGACCATTTTATCCCAATGTTACATACATGCAGTTTCTTCTTTCCATGAGAATGCAGTTCAATCTCATTGTCATTAACCAAACAAAAACATAGTGATTTACAATCATTTCTTTCTCCTTTTGGTAAATTTTCTATATCTGCCAAAATGTAAAATTGTGTAGCATATTCCATTGTACCATCCATAAGTCAGCTCTTTAGGATTAATAGTATATTTACCCTCCCTGTCAACCATAACATAATGGTTAAACTCTATATTCTGATCTAGCCCTCAGTATGTGTATATTTTATTACAATGCATAAAGTATTTAAAAAGAAATATCATATATATAGTTGTCGTGCTGCAAGTTGTCAAAGCGAGGGGCGCAGTTGTGGGGGTGGAGATGAGCGCCACAAGCTAAGCTGCAATTAGCGCCAAACAACGTTAACGGTCGAACCACCTTGAAAGACCACCAAAAAATGCCAAATACTTAAAAAAAAATACAATACACACTCACACACAGAACAGGGGCAGAGCCAGGGAGCCTGTGAGTGAGGTTACAAGTTAATTTGAGCCATATTTGCCATTTTTGGCGACCGAAAATCGACTAAGCGTAAAAAAATGGCGGTAGAAAAAAACGTACCCCGAAGCCAGTAACACTTAGTGCAAGAAAGTAAGGACGATCACGAAGCCAGTAACACTTAGTCAAACAACGAAAGCAACGGCACTCATCTCGAGACGAGCAAAACTGCAGCGCAGACACTGCAGCACAGACACAGAAGAGTAAGACACAGGGGAGGGAAAGGGGGAGAGGGTGAAAAGAGACACAGGGATGAGAGACGGATGAAAAGAGACACGGGGGGGGGGGGGATAAGGAAAAAAAAAAAAAAAAAGACAGAAAGCACGGAGAGAGGGGGAAAAAGACACAGGGGTCAGAGACTGGGGAGAGGCTCGGAACGAGCGCCTATGGCGCTGTAAATATGACAAAAAAGAGGGTATTTAGCTACACAGACAATCCCTGCCTTTCGCCACAGGAATTCCCCTCTAAAAAGGCGATCTTTTTTGAAGGAATGAGCTGCTCCGTATCCGGCTAACGAATCAGGAACTTGTGCTTTAGCTCAGGAAAATAATAAATCCTTCCCGTTAAATGAAACACACAATCCAAGTAACAATCACCTTTATTTTGTTACAGCAATCTCTATATCACATTCTTCATGTGGGTGGGAGGGCCATGTTAAAATCCTCTCCCCAATCAGGATCATCCAGCAAGAGAACGGCAGGGGTGGATGGATATGGGGGCTTGGCTTGTTCTCCCCAGTTTGGGTCTAGGGGAGGTACTTCCCAGTGGAGGGAACCAATTTCCAAGTCCCACAAAGGAAAATCAGTACTCTGTCATGGCCACAAGATGTCACTACTGGGCACACGTGGAACTGTCCCCAGCTCAGCAGTAATTAGACAAACGGCCGTGCAATTAGAGAGTCTCCTGGCCAGAGAACAGACAGTCCTAAGTGATCTTCCTAATCATTCCCCGCGCGACTCAAAGAAGAGGGGGTAATCTTTCCAGATTGCCCCTGATGAGCGGGCTGATCACCGGTCCTCTTTTTGGCACAGCCCATCAGCGTTCTGGTTGGCTCTTCCCCGTCTGTGTTTAATTGCAAAGTCCTGTGCCTGGAGCGCAAGACTCCACCACAACATCCTCTCATTGACTCCAGTTACTCGGTGAAGCCAGCACAGTGGGTTGTGGTCTGTGACCACTGTAAAAGGATGTCCATATAATAAAAGGTTGGAGCTTTTTGAGGGCCCACACTACCGCCAAGAACTCTTTCTTGATGGCTGCTTAGGCTACTTGCCGGTCAACCAATTTACGGCTCAAGTGAGCAATAGGATGCTCCTCCCCTTGCTGATTTACCTGGCTGAGGACAGCACCCAGTCCGTAGGTCGAATCGTCCGTGTGAACAAAAAAGGGTCGGGAGTAATACAGAGTATTGAGTACTGGTGCTCGCACCAAGGTATCCTGCAGCCGGCGGAAAGCAGTTTCACACGACGCGTCCAATCCACCATGCGAGGTATCCTTTTCCTGGTTAGGTCCGTCAGGGGCTTTGCGATTGTGCTGTAAGAAGGGACAAATTTACAGCAATACCCTGTAGTGCCCAAGAACGTAATTACCCACTTCTTAGTTTGGGGGGTGGGCCAAGTAGCTGTCCCTTGAATCCTAGCTGGCTCCGGTCGGATCTTGCTACTCCTACCCAGTGTCCCAGGTACTGCACCTCAGCCCTAGCTGACATAGCCAAACAACATGTTTGGCTAAATGGGTGCAGCCCAGGGCATTACTAAATAATCTGGGGTAGCTGGTGATGAGATTTGTTAGCTGACCCTATTGATCATCAGTCAAATTTCTGGACACCCTAACAACTTCAGTAAAAGGAATCGGGGTGATATCCTCCATGAGGTCGGGCAGTAGCCCTTCCTCGGGATAGTGCTACCGGTAGCAGCACAGACAGCCATGACCAAAGCGGCCCGGTCCCGGTAAGCTTTTAACTTATTGATATGGGTGGTTCTGTGGATGGGACGATCAGGGTCTACCTCTATTCTATAGGTGGCTTCCCCAATCTTTCTTACTACCTTATAGGGCCCTTCCCAGGAGGCTTGCAACTTGTTCTGGGGATTGGGGACGATAAGAAGGACGGGCTGCCCATCCACAAACTTCCTATAGTGGGTGCCTTGGTCATACCACTGCTTCTGCTTCCCTCGGGCTACTCGTAAGTGATCCCAGGGGGGCAATCCCTCTTCAGATGCCCCATCCGATTACAGCCAAATCACTGGGGCTCAACCGTCCCTCCCGAGTCACCGGTCGCAGTGGCCCACCTCTGCCGGGGCACGATGGGCCCCAAGAATCTTGCCTGGCTGCCAAGGCTTTGGAAGGGGCTGGGACATGGTTCCGCCGGAGTACGACTGCTGGTGGGGCGGGGATGGGAAGTAGCGACCCCTCTCTATTTGTTGATATGCCAACTGTGTAGCCACCCGCATATCCTGGAATGGATTCGCTAGGCAGGCTGCATCCTCAGCGGAAGTGGGCTTCTGGTCTAGGATCCACTCTGGTGGGGGCTTGGCTTGTTCTCCCCTGGGTGGGTAAAGGGGAGGTACTTCCCAGTGGAGGGAACAAATATGCAAGTCGCACAAAGGAAAATCAGTACCCTGTCATGGCCACAAGATATCACTACTCAGCAGTGATTAGACAAATAGACGCGCAATTAGAGAGTCTCCTGGCCAGAGAACAGACAGTCCCAAGTTATCTTTACGGTCACTCATTGCAAGCCACGCAATGAACGCAGAAGGCACTCATCGTGGGGCTCGTAGTGAGTGCCGAAGGTGAACACTGAGAACCATGAAAGTTGTGGATTGCCAAGGCCCGTACCGTAGACGGAGGGAGAGGATCGCAATGAATAAAGCACTCAGCCTTAAAATGTTATTGCTGTCATTTTTGACGGGCAAGTCGCTAGTAAGGTTATAATTATCTAATGACTTCAGGTAATTAATAATGTAATTTATATTATTTGGATCCATTTTCTATTAGTCTGCAGTAACCAGCAAAGACTAGTAAACAATATGGACAAAAACAGACAGCTGAACTTGACTATACAGATTCCCAATGTTCAGATTCTGAGACCACCAGTAAATTATGAACAGGTTTAAATAATTTTATAAAGTTCCTTCTGTTGGGTCCATAGAAATCAGTTCAGGAGGAAGAAAATTGCATACCCTGTGCTAGTTGGCCAACAAATGTGTTACACCACTTAGTGTCTGTTAAACAATCCTCCCTCTCCATTTGTTACAGCATTTTAATACAAAATCTGAGCACATATAAAATCTGACCTGGAAATCTGACTCAGAATTAGCACATCACCTTCCGATAAAGAGATGGCTATAGGTACATTTGGTGTCTTTAGGATAAACAACAAATGTATAAATGCTTGGGAAATATAACGAGTGCACTTTCATTTAGTATGCTATCACATATATAGTTCTCAGCAATACGGGTCGTTGCTAACGCTTGCGGGCTCACGTAGCGAGCCGGCCGCAGTTTCTGGCAAGAAGCGCAAAGGGCTCTCCTTGCGCTTGTGGAGATGAGCGCCATAGGCGCTCATCCCTACGACTTTCGGACCGCAAATACGGACACTTGCGAAGCGAGGGGACGCATTTGCGGAGGTGAAGGCTCCCACGCCGGTTGCAATGAGCCGAAGACTGCGCAAGGGGCCGCATTTGCAGAGGTGGAGGCTCTACGGCGCCTCACAGGCGGCTACAAACGACCACAGAAGCGGGACTTTGAAAAAAAGACAAAACACGCAATGATTATATACAGACTTACACAAAAAAATACAATTCGCAGGACTATGAAAAAAAATTGCGGAAAATCCCCTAAGCAAGAGAAAAATGGCAGCCGAAAAAAAAACGAAAACACCGCCAAGCACATACGACTTTTACAAAAACTCGTACGACATACACCATTAGCAAGGACGCTAAATCATCCACGCCCGCGTACCACATACACATTCGCTGCCAGTTTACAACACTAACTTACAGAATGCGGAAGTACCCAGCTACACAAACGGCTTCCCCTCGCGCACGCAGCCTATTTACACTACACACATTGCTGACACTTACACCTCAGCTCAACAACACTGCAAATCTACATTAGATGCTGCAGGAACATCAAAACAGATTGTTAGCTCTTCAGCACATTCCTTGATACATATATTAAGTACAAATAGGTAAAGTATATTAATTTATGATTTAATTAATTAGCATGAAAAAATACACAAAACAAAAAGAAACACCACAGCATCGCAAAAAACCACAAAGACCTTCACCACACGCCTCACAAGAACGCCACCGGTGCTCATAGGACACAAAGTACACCAGAGGACAGCCTTGCAATAAGCGCCAAAAGGAGATCACACAGACCTTACAATTAGCGCAAAAGCGCCTATGATAACAAAAAATACACCAACCCAGAGGCTCGCAAAGAGAGCCAAAGACGCTCATTGCAGGCCACGCGATGAGTGCCGAAGGATCTCACACCCCCAAAACACTTACTCTCTGTGGCAAACAGCATTACCTGCCTTACAATTTTTTTGCCGTAATTTTTTGCCGGGCAAGTTGCTAGTACTATATAATATACTGTGAAAAGTTAAAGAATTACTACCACAATTTGTAGGCAAACTTGCATGTTACTAACTGTCATTGTCTACATCTCCAAAACATTTTAATTTTAAAACAAGATTTACAGAACATTCTTTCAGTTTGTATAGTGGGGAAGGTTAGAAAATGATATTAGAGCCGTTTTATCTCTCTCAGCATAGATAATACAAATGCATGGCTTAAAGAACCGCAATAGTTTAGGAAAATGTAAATCACTTCATTGTATGCTCATGGTTGTAAAATGATAAAAGTTGAACTCCATTTACCATGTGGTCACAAGAACCCTCCCTCTTTTCAATACTAAATACAAAAGAATATCAAAAGCATACCGGTTAACCCACTAGGAAAAAAAACACTGCTCTAGAAATCAATATATAAACCCCCAAATACAAGAAAAATCGCCAAAAATGTAACATTTTATCTAATCATACTGCTAGACCCAAGTCTTCCACAGCTGCTAATGTGAATAGTTTGTTACATATTTCACAAGCTAGACAGTGGTTCCAAATTTTTTCCAAAAACACTTTTTTTTCACAGAGGGTCCTTTTGGCCACCTCCTGATTTTAACAGCATGCTCTTCAACAATTCTAATGAGCTATTTTATGCTAGAATATAGTCTGTGCACACACCTTAAAATCAAGGCAATTATTTTTTTATTTTTTTTTGTAATTCCAGTTGTACATTAGACTGATTGAATGCAACTCACGGATCATAGTTTGGGAACCCTCTGCTCCAGACCAAGACAGCAGAAAGATAAAAAAAGCACTCTCAAATTCTTAAAAAATAGCATTTTATTAGGTTACATCTCAAACATTTCAGCATTTCCAAGGAAAATGCCACATTGTGGGTAGAAAACATAAAGGCATATGCAAGTGAGCTGGGTTATTAATGCATCTGATGGAGGAGAATTTATAGTGTAAGAAAAAAAAATTTTGCATGAAAAAATTTCAAAGTAAACAGTTAAACCGTTAGCCTGACGTTTGCTGAATTTCTTGCATTTGCAAACTGTTTTCTCTCAATGTTAACACTCCCTGAAATTCCCAGGGAATATTAGCATAGGTAATACATTGTATCATTTTGGCATGGGGATTGTGCAGGCATGCTCAGTTGGCTCTTGAAGTCTTTCCTACTGTGGAAAGTCACATGATTTCAGGCACTTTCCTTTCCTTTAGCAGCTTTTATATTGGGTAATTTTTTTTTAATGAAGTACCCGATAAGCGCAGTGACATTGCTGGGGGAGTGTAAATTACCCCCAGCAGAGTTTGTTTTTTTTTGCAAAAAATGTTTGCATTTTTTCATTCTAGGTGGGTTATGATTGCTTCTACGGGATGCATTCATAACCCACCTAACTTGCATATACCTTTAAGGCGAGTTCTAACCATTTAAAGTGTTATGGTCAGATACTTTGTCAATGTTAAATAGGTTATTTTCCCAGAAAATGTGCTTGTCATTAACAACAAAAAGTTGACAAGAAACTTATACAAGAAATTGAGCTAAGTTAGTAAGAAGCTGCTATAAAACTGTAATAACTAATCTGTTTAAAGAAGCTTATAAAATTCAGCCTTAATATGCACAATGCATTGTACCACACGTTTCTATACCTCACCCATATGCTCTAGGCAGTGAGTTTGCGAATCTTCAGTCTTGTTAGGTACTTTAGGGGAAGCACTTTGTACACTTGATTTTAAGCTCAGTAACAGGGCCCTCTATTCTTTTGATTTTTTTTTTTTTTAGCTTGTACATACCCTGTATAGAGCTACAGAATATGTTGGCGTATTACAAATAAATAATAATAATCAGAAACATATGAACACATTACTAATTAAAACTAGTACTATTTGGTTAACGTTTGGCGACCCCAGGTGGCCTGAAATGGCAACTCACATTATGTCCAGGACAGAATCATTGCGGATAATCTTGTGGGTTATGTCTGCCAACAGGAAGAGACCACCATCTGTCCTGCGAATATTGGCTACATATCCAGGCCACACCTGCAGTCTAAGAGTAAAGTGTGTTATACTGAGAATTGAAGATGAAAAATGACACAGGGAAATACAAATATTTTAACCCGACTCAAGCTGCTCAGTAAATACGTTTTTTTCTTTTATGTGTTTACTGATATAACTGAACCAGTATTGCCCTATCGATTGCCTCAAACAGAAACAAAAGATTCAACATGATAATAATGTAATGATTAAATTATTGCTCTTTAAATGATACATTTTGTTATAGCCAAAATCATACTCATGCGTCTCGGGTGTGTAAAATCAATGACTTAAAATATAAAAAGTACAGAACTAATATACGTAAGTGTAAAGCAAGACTGTATTTGAGAGGAATTAAAAACTACTTCTTACTTAAAAAGCAAGATTATAACCCCTATGCCTGTGCTTTCACTAATAGATAACCTTATGGGACATTTTCAATTAACTATGATTGAATCATGTTTTGTTGAGTTTTTGTTTTTTTAAATTCACATCAACTAAGTTAAGACATTTTATTAATGTACTTTAGAAGATTGACCGTCTCATTTTTAAGTTACATGTGTGGCATCCTCTAGTGGAAGGTTCAGACTCCAAAGACTGCTTTTGTTAAGGCCATTGTGGTAAAAGGCAAATACATAACATCCATTAACTCCCAAGACGTATCTGTCATTTTGATTAACTTGTGAATGGTGGAACAGGCTCTTTGTACATGTGTTTTTGTCACACGCAAGTGGCTGGAAGAATTCATGATTTCTAAGTTAGTACTACTTTTCTTAATGCTTACCTATACTGTTGGAGTACCGTGGCACTCGAGGGGTCAAAGAAATTTCTACCAACAAGTTTCATGTCCAATATTCTCATAACCCTGAAACAGAAACAGTTTAAAAACATTTTGTTATTAGATTCATGATGCCACATTACAGTTTAGGGAGATGTACTGTATGGTATAAGAGTAGAATGTTTATATTTACTAAAGAACATACACAGAAGATATAACATTCTCTATAAAGTATAAAACAGGATGTACAGAAGCAATAGCTACCTTACATTGTATATACTGGGAAAGCATTGCTTGACTTCCAACTCCCATCGTAACCATGAAAGTAGTTGTACCATCCATGAGCATTCCTGATACCAAGGCCTTATACTGATATGTATTCACTCTTCTCAAACCATCCCTATTTCCATCATTTTTTTGTTTGTTTTTCTTTAAGTTTTGACTTGCAATATAGATGAATTTGACCCCTTTTCACAAACCATTCTTGTACAAATCCTCAATTTTAAAATCCAATGTGAGAACATTTAAACCTTTTTTGAGTCACAAAAAGGAACACATAAAACTCTTATTATAAAAAGTATTTGCACAATCAATATTTATAAATGGATAAAAATGTACACGTGTGTAAAAAAATATGAATACTAACTAAATTAAATATTATCTCAACAGGTTTAGAAGCTGCAGATCTACTAGATATGATTATTAATAGTTCATTAAAAAAAAAACATGCTACAATTGCATTTTTGTTTCCGGTGATCACAGTATGGTGATATTTTTTTAAACAGTGTTTTTCATGGTTATTTATAAGTTTCGATTTACAGATTGTAAAAACATGTATAAATAGAGAAGGGCTGCAGAATATGTCTTTATCATTAATTCTCTAGTCTAGAGATATATTTGAATTTTTTAAGCCAAAGCAGCTGATGATCCTGTATAAGGAATCACAGCAGACTCAATGTCAGCAGTCAGTGCATGGGCACAGGTCAACTAATTAAACATATGTGTGATCCAGCTTAAAGGATGACAGAAAATGTTTCAGTGGACATATTACCGAACACAGGACATGTGACATGACAAGTAACTTTCACAATATTTGAACAAAAAAAAAATTAATCCAGTTTACTCTATAAAATCTTGCTTTGAAAGTGCTATTTTAGCACAATTTCTCTGCAGTTTAACCACCTTGAAAACATTTTTCAGACTACTGAAGGTAGTAAACTTAAAAAGCCCTCCCTATAGAGATACCTGCAATAATGGGCAAGATTGTCCTTGGAGTATAAAATTAAGTAGGTCATTGATAAGTAGAATTCTGTCAAGATAATTGTAATAATAATTAATAACACCAACAGCCCCAGAGATGACACTGCATATGGACATCACCAGAGGGACAATATAGAAAGATGTAGTCAAAGATGGGGGAGCTCTATACAGTCGGGAGCTCTATACAGTCGGCAAAAATAAGACCTGGAGTTGACTGGGGTTCAGATCATGAGCATAGTATTGCAAAGAGCAAGGAGTAAAAGAGGGGAAAACAAAAGACAAAGAAGATGTGAAATAACTAATACCACCAGTAAAAATTCAATCAAGATAATTAATATATTTAAGGGACTAGACATGGTAGATAGAATGCCTGAAGAAATGTGGACATAAGTTTGTAACACTGTCCAGAAAAGAACAACAGCAAAGTATATCTTCAAAAGAAAAAAAAACTAAGAAGACATAGTTGCTATCTCAAGAGGCTTTTAAAATATCACAGGAAGGAAGGAAGGTGGAAATTTAGTGGAGACTGGAATTCTGCATTTATTTGTACACCTTTTTGTCTGGAGGATAGCAAAAAGACTAGGAGAATTATATAATGAGAGATATAAGAAGATAACAGAATGGGAAAGTCAAGAGAAAAATGGTAGGGAGTTAACAGAAGCACATCCGATAAATATGTTGTAGCAGGAATACACATAATATCTATACAAGAAGGATCATAACAGCATCGATGACCTCAATAGCTTGTTCAATAAGCTGAAGTCAGACATATTGGGCAGTGAGATGGGCCCTAGGAAGCCTTTCTGATAGCAAGGCTGCAGGAATTGCTGGAATCCCAGAAAAACTATTTAAATTATTATTATCTAATATTTATAATGCACCAATATATTCTGCAGCTCCATACATAGGAAAAACACAAGGTAAAAACATTATCAATATAGATTAAACAAATAAAGAGCCCTGTTTTTTGAGCTTAGAATCTTGCATACAGAGTACTTTTTCAAGCATACTATACAATTAAAAACTTGCAGATTTACAATCTAAGTGATTCGGAAGGCGATAGATAAAGTGGGCATATTAAACATGAAAGTGAGATTTTGAAGGACTTGAGAAAGGAGGAAAGTCTAGTGGAGCAAGATAAGGAGTTCCAAAGAATTGGGGCAATACAAGAAGTCCTGAATGCAGGGATGAGAGGAGGTGATAAGAGGGGAGGAAAGAAAAAGGCCATTAGGGGAATGAAGGGGGAGGGTGGGGGAATATTATGAGCTGAGACCAGAGACATAAGGGGGTGCATTATTGTTGAGGGCCTTATATGTTAGGATTATGATTTAAAATGTTCTTCTGGAGAATATGGGGAGCCAGTGGAGTGACAGATTGGTGATGCTCTCATTGAATGCTGTGTATAGTAGAAGAGGCTTGCGGAATAATTAATAATAGACTTGAGTGGTGACAAGAGAGTGATGGGGAGGCCATCAAAGAGTGAGTTCCAATAGTTGAGATACAATGAGAGAAATAATTCAAATTTTAGTTGTGTCATGTGTAAAATAGTGTAATTTTTTGGAGATATTTTTAAATGAAATAGGCAAGATTTGGTGAGTAAAAAAATATGAGGAATAAAAGCGAGGGCAGTATCAAGAAGAACCCCAAGACAACGGGCTTAAGAGGAAGGAGTGATAATTGCATTGTCAACAGAGGGTTGAAAAATAAGGAGCTCAGTTTTTGACGCGTTACAGGGACAGCTACTTTAGCACAATTTGGAGGACACCAGTGGAAAGATCTCAAGAAGACAAATTGAAATACTTTTTGAATTTTTTAAATCCAAGCATTTCTTTTTTTAATTCTCTTTATTAAGATACTGACAAAGCAAATAAAGTCCATTTGTAACATACAAATGTGATACATGTTCCATCAAGCAAACATTTCTTCCTGTGTCTTATCCGCCTTTTACAATATTTTCTCTCCACAACAAATCATAACATGTTATGATATCAGCAGTTTGATAAGTACATTAAAATACGTGATATAACAAAAAAAAAGAAAAAAAACTACTTTAAGTATCCATAAATCCCAGCCCATTTTCTGAACCTCTCATACATCTCTGTTGACAATATACACATTCTATAAATATGTTGGAGTTTCCTCTTTACCTCCACAGGCGTGGTCACACCATCTTTCCAGTGTTTATGATTCTCATGGCCAGGAAGACCTGGTTAGCCAAATATTGCAGATCCTTCTGGAACCCCTTAATGGGGACACCGAGGATTGCCATCTCTGGTTTCCTAGGGACAGGTGTACCCACTAATTTCTCCAACATATGGTATGCCTCTTCCCATATGTGGCCTATTTTGATGCAATCCCACAGTGCGTGTCTCAAGATACCAGGTTCGACACACACTCTAAAACAGTTTCCGTTGAAAGACTCCTTTGACTTATATAGTATTTCTGGTGTAAGATACCATCTGAAAATTATTTTGTATGAATTCTCTTTTATGGTTCAAAGAAGAGTTTGCAGCACTTTGAAGAATTTTTGCCCATTGTACCTCCTCTACAGTTAGCACTAATTCTCTTTCCCAAGCAACTTTGGAAGCTAACTTATCTTCAGCCATTTGATACATTAGACAATTATATATGGCAGAGATATTCTTCCTTCCAATAGCATTATGTAGACAACTCTCAAGCCATTATCTGTGGGGTGGGCGATATTGCTCCCCTTAGCCTCTTGAAGACCAAATCAAATCTCTTAGCAAAATGTCTGCTGCTATATACAAATTTTGATGTTTTCACCAAGAGAACTGACAATTAGCTTCCCTTACTGAATCTTATGAGGGTAGCCACAGAGGAGTGAGCCATGACCCTTCTTCTAGTAATGGTGCATGTTTATTAATTCTCTTCCATAAGCTCATGGACTGAGTTATACTTTGAGGTAGATCACCCAGTTTGATTTTATTTTTTAAACGTAACCATAAGGTTCTATATCCACTCTATATCTACATAGGATGGACGGTTCTCCTTTGTAAACCATTTGGATAGCTGTGCCAAACGGGATGCTTTCTAGTAGATGATTAAGTCTGGTGTGGATAAACCACCCAACCTTTTTGAGGCTATCATGGATCGTCTATTCACTCTAGGACTCTTGTAATAACATATAAATATATAAATCGTTTTAATTGCACTTGGAAGCGTTCTAAAAGGGTACATTAGAATTCCAAGCATGTTTGGAGAAGATATGGCTTCTTAAAAAAAAATTGGATTTCTGTGTGATTACTTGCTGGAGACAGCCGAGATCATAAAGCAGAGCTTAGACACAGTGTTGTTCCATCCCCTAAGTTACTTCCACCAATCAGGTTTACGGGGTATGTTTGCACAGGACTAAATGCAACTGTTTCTGACTAACAGGGGGTGTGTGCCTACCATAGCTGTGACATCATGGATAGAGGCTGGATGTTGGTAACTAGGAAGTTAAATCGCAAATAATAGTTGTGGTAATTGCGAGTTGTCGTCACGCAATGTTAAACGATAAGGGTTTGCGCATGCGCAATGAGCGCTAAAGGCAACAATCGCGAGGCCGACTTAGAAACAGGCTTGCAATGAGCACCAAAGGCCGTAGGCGCTTGACGCGAGGAACGCATGTTAGATGGGGGAGAACATCGAATTGTGTGGCAAACATCATTGCAAGGCTTAAAATGGTATTGCCGTCATTTTTGACAGGCAATTCCCTAGTCTGAGAATAACAGTTGAAGCTGCGGCAACAGCGTGAGTCAGAGATCTCTTTCAAAAGGCAATTAAGGAACAATAAAATACCATTATATCAAACTATGTGCACATTTATAAGACTATATGGGTCTACTGTATATATATTAGCTTCTCTTTTTATGTGTGTATATATGACTCCTGGCTCCTAAACATCTCCACAGCTAAACTAAGACTGCTCTCTGGTCTGTCTCTCTCTCTGACTTCTGGTTCCTAAACAACTACACGGCTAAGCCAAGACTGCTTTCTGGTCTCTCTTTATGACTCCTGCCTCCTAAACATCTCCACGGCTAATCTAAGACTGCTCTCTAGTCTGTCTGTATCATACTCCTGGCTCCTGAACATCTCCATGGCTAAGCCAAGACTGCTCTCTGGGCTCTCTCTCTGACTGCTGGCTCCTAAACATCTACACGGTTAAGACAAGACTGGTCTCTGGTCTGTCTCGGACTTGTGGCTTCTAAACAACTCCATGGCTAAGCTAATACAGCTCTCTCTCTCTGACTCCTGGCTCCTAAAAAACTTCACGGCTAAGCTAATACTGCTCTCCATCTGACTCCTTGCTTCAAAACAACTCCACGGCTAAGCTAAGACTGCACTCTCTCTTTAACTCCTGGCTCCTAAACATCTCCACGGCTAAGCTAAGACTGCTCTCTCTCTGACTCCTGGCTCTAAACATATATGTATGTATATATGTATGTGTGTCTGTGTGTGTGTATATATATATATATATATATATATATATATATATATATATATATATATATACATACACACATACACATGTTAATATTAAGTTTAGCACCTATGGAGGTTCAGTTTATTTATCAATAATATTTTTCTGTAAACAACAATTATTCTTTGTTTTATATTTATATATATATATATATATATATATATATATATATATATATATATATATATATATATATATATATATATATTTGGGGGCTTCTATCGCTCTTTTGTCCACCATATTATAAATGATTGTTGTGGTGAACTACCTACTCATAATTTCCACAACACAGGCTGAGATCCCGCTCCCTGCTGATGATAGCCAGAAAGCTTGAAACAGCTGTACATGGATAGGATACTCAGCCTGTGTTTATTCCAACCTTGGCTTTGCATTAAAGCTGTGTAATACAGCATGCATAAACTTAAAGGAAGCCATGTTTGATAATGGCTACAGAATGAAGAGCGAGGCATTTGTGGGCATATTTGTGTGTCCCAGCTCAACTTCCCAGAATGCAGTGTAATAAAGTTTTTTCACGGAACTCTGAACTGGAAGCAGGTTTTTTAACTTGCTTTAGACATTCAGATGTGAACACAGATGTACTTTTTATTTACTATATATATATATATATATATATATATATATATATATATATATATATATATGAAACAAAGAATAATCATTGTTTACAAAAAAATAAAATAAACTGAACCTCCATAGTTGCTAAACTTAATAATTAGTGATGTCGCGAACATCAAATTTTGGGTTCGCGAACAGCAAACGCGAACTTTACCAAATGTTCTCGAACCGGCGAACATCGGCGAACCGCCATAGACTTCAATGGGCAGGCGAATTCCAAAACCCACTGGGACTCTTTCTGGCCACAATAGTGATGGGAAAGTTGTTTCAAGGGGACTAACACCTGGACTGTGGCATGCCGGAGGGGGATCCATGGCAAAACTCCCACGGAAAATTACAGAGTTGATGCAGAGTCTGGTTTTAAGCCATAAAAGGCATAAATCACCTAACATTCCTAAATTGTTTGGAATAACATGCTTTAAAACATCAGGTATGATGTTGTATCGATCAGGTAGTGTAAGGGTTACACCCGCTTCACAGTAACAGACCAATCTCCCCGTTTAATGCACCGCAAACAGTCCCTTTGCACAACCGCAAACTCCCCATTTGCACAAGGGTGGATACCAAGCTAGCCATGTCCTGTTCCTTGTGCTCACTGATGTCATTGAAGGTCTCTTCCTCCACCCAGCCAAGGGTCCCCGAAAGGTGACAACAAGCCCCCTGGGATGCCTGCTTTGTTTGGTCTTCCACCTCCTCAAAGCCACCTTCCTCCTCTGACTCCTCTTCTTCAGACTCCCAGACTCTGGGGGCTTCCACTGCCCAGCATGGAAAATTAT